>CM033692.1:19231837-20431837 GCA_019514585.1 Dendrobium officinale
CCCCCCCCAAAATCCATAAACAAACAAGTATTTTTCTTATAATATATAATTAATTTCTTTTAATTTACTAAAATAATTAATTTTTTTTTATTTATTTTATTATATAATAACAGTTTATTATAAATGATATAATTTTATCATTTTTACCCCCCCCCCCCCCAACCCCCCACCCCCCCCCCCCCCATAGGGATTATTGCTGGTTTAGACAACCGCGAACCGGACATCCCGGCCCGGCAGGTTCCGGTCCAAGATAAAACTTGTTTCGCTGAAAACTGGCGTCGAACGCTCGAACCGGCGGTACGACCGCCGCCGAACCGGAAAACCTGTTCCGAGTTTTTGATATACCGGCCGGTGCTGGTTACTGTGCCGCATTAGCAATGATACGGTCCGAGATTTCGCGTCGGAAGTTATGCGGTAAATAGAAAAAAAAAAAAAAAATAAACCTCATTTCGTTTCTGCTCGGTCGCGAAGCAGAAGCCAGACGAAAAAAAAATACCCTCATTCCGACCATTTTCTTACCACGACGGAGTGCGGGAGTTGTAGTGCCGAAACCAACACCATCTCCGACGCTCCGTCGTTCGTTCTGCTCGATCGCGAAGCAAGAAAGCCAACATCATCTCCTCGGTGTGCCTGATCGTTCACGAGCCAAGTAAACATTAATCATTCTGGTTTGTTTCAGAATATGAAGGAGTTTTGAGTTTTTCTTCCTTCTTCTTTTTCGAACAAAACAAGTTCCTTGCTTTCGTCTTATTTTTACATAAAATCAAAAAATTGCTTTCAACTTTCCATTATTCGTGTTCCCTTTGATTTACATTGATTTTGACTTTCAAGTTGATGTTTTAGTGATTTACTACTAAGTTTTCTCATTTCTGATAAAGCCCCTTATTTGAAGAAGAAAAATAAAAAATGTGTACATGGCTAGTTGAAGGAGCATCTTGATCTATTTTAGGTTCTTTGTTTCCTGCATAAGGATAAGCACATGTTACATGTATAAGCTTGAGCTAAGTCAATTAGTTGGTTTGTAAGGCATACTTGGATAAATCTCCAAAGCATGAACAATGTGCAGCACATTGTGGAAGCATAATAAATTAAAATATTAAATCCTCTGTTCGCAACTATCTTCCATTGTACCTTTCCTTCCAAGTAGTCTTAAATCTCTTGTATGATTTGGCTGTGTGTTTTCTAAATGCTTTTCCAACAACTAAAAGGTTTCCATAATTAGTTTTCTAGTTTTTCTATGAAGTCCTCAAACATGTGGATTGGTTATAACCTTAAGCAAAATTCTTGAAATCTGAAAAACTCATCCTCCCAACCTTGAGTTCTTCAAGGTTCCATCATTTGCAACCCTATTTAAGGAATTGTACAAGCAATCAAGTGTATCAAGCAAACTGCTTACAATTTTCCATTTAATTTTTATTTTATCTTATAATCTGTGTATTTTTGTGGAAGAAAATAGATGTGAATTCTCTGCTTTTAAAAACTATTGGGTTTATGTATTATCTATGGTAATATATTTAAGATCCTTAGATTAGAATGATTGAATTTATTTGACTAACATTTTCTCTATTTAGAATAAGTTTAAATATTGGAACGTTTTTTGCAATTTTTGCTATATATTTATAAATAGTTTTGTCATATTATAAAATATTTAAATATAATAAATATTTATTTACGTCATCCAGTTCGACCACCGATTCGACCCCGTCCGAACCATCAAACCTCTAAATCCCTCCTTTCGGTTCATTGACCGGTCCGTTTTAAAAGTCTTGATATTTACAGGATAATTGTACACTTAGTTGAGTCATTTTTCAGAAATTTTTTTAGGAATTTCAAAGTTGGCTACGGCTTCAAGAATTTGTGCAACCCTCATCTAGCTTTTCAAGAATGTCACTGATAATGTTTGTTATCGTCCGTGACAGCATCATTTGACGATAGTTGCTTTCATTTTGGGACAATTAGCTTTATTGTTGCTTTTTAAAAACGACTTTTTAGTACTACAAAAAATGTTTTTAGAAAGCAACAAAAAAGCTGTCGTTTTGTGGCCGATTTTTATAAACTGGTTTTTCTTGAAGCGCAAGCTTTTCAAGTATAAAAATTTTTAATTTTTATACAAAAAAAATTATTTCAAAAAAAAGAAAAACAATCTCAAACAAAACCTTTACCCCACTTGAGAGTTATCAAGAAATAAAGCCCATCAAAAACTAGGTGCAGATTGGAAATAAATAGCATAGACTGTGAAGAAGAAAAATAATGCCTTATGCACTTATCAAAAAATTGTCTCATACAATGATTATGAAATTAATGCCCTCACTCTCTTCAAAGAATGCCTCAATTTAAAACTCATTCTAATTTTGAAACCCCCGCTTCTTGCTCTCAAACATTTTAATTAGAACCGGACGCCTCAGATGCAGCTAAGCTATTGCAATTTTCTTAATAAAAATAATTCAGTAATTTTTATGAATGATATAAATAGGTCTTTTTTCTAATTTTATTATAAATATACCTTTTTAAATATTAAAGCATCACATATTTAATAAATACTATTATTAATAGATTAGCCGATTTCACTTGGCGAAAAATATCTTCTAGGTTTGAATTTAAATACAAGAATATTGACGAAACAAAATCTTTAAAAACATAATTAAGTGAAAATTTTCTCGAACGATCTCTAAACATCTTAAATACTAAAAAAATTATCTCAGCATAATCTATTCATTTCTTGCTAAAATCATTGATACCATTCATTTAACGTTCATATTATTTTAACTATCTTATTAAAAATCATGACGCAAATTTTCTTTCCATACATTTAATAAAATATTAATTACACTTATAAAGGGTTAAATACTTCTACACCTATGCATCCCATAATATTAGCTTACAACATCATGCATCAAACCCCCAAATTTATTTTCTTAAAATTCTAACTTATACTGTTAAATATTACATTAAAATTCACCCTAAACATAGTACAAAGCAAGACTTTTCATAAATCATTACATCTTCATACAGAAAAAGGGCTGTTCCACATTGAAACATCAGCAACAAGATTTCTAAATTGATCAATCAGAAAGCTTCAAGTGTTTGTTCAATTATCTGCAAGTTCCTGCACAAAGAAGAACATCAAAGGAAAAATATCTTAATAGTTTTGGCAAAAATAAATTTTTTAGTACAAAAATTCTTAATTAAAAAAATTTATATTAAAAAACACGTAAGAAAACCCGTCGCAAACGAAGCCTAAATCCGAACTTTGCAATGTCCAAATAATAAACATTTAAAGCAAGAGGAACAAAACACTAAGGCTCTCAGCTTATCCAAAGAAGAAGTAATAATCTGATCCTCTCAAGTAATTATCATCCGGTTTTGGCCAGGCACATTGCTATCGGTTTTCACTCAAATAAATGCAAATACTCAAACATTACCAAATTCACAAAACCAAGCATTTCCCATAAAAAATCAAGAGTTCAATGGAAATCTGAGAGCGCAACAACATAGCTAATATTCTGGAAAGAAAGTGACCTTTGCATAGACAATTAAACAGTCATCAATCATCATAGTTGTATAAGCATTACAAAAAAAGGTGGGTTCCTTAGAGATTGTTCTTATAAATTATTATTTATCCCACACAATGTTTTAATTTTTTTTTATTAATTATTCATGTTACTATTCGGTCTTACCATTACTAGTCTTTGACACAAATTTTATCTACTATGTTAAGTTATCTTTTAATTATATCAAACTAATAATTCTTAATATCAAACCCACTAATTACATATGATATACACAGTTTTTATCTATTAATCTTAAAAATTTTATTTTCAAATTAGATTTTGCATGATAGGAATTTTTCACTTCACCAAATGTCTCACTGAATAGAACTATAACATCAATAAAAAATATATATAACAAGGCACCTTACAACAAAGCCTTCATAAACATCTTCATACAACAACAACATCAACCATTTATCCTACTATGTGGGGTTGGCTACATGAATCCTTTTTCTCAATTGTGCCTTATTAAAAGTTAAATTTTCATTTAAATCTAATAAAGAAATGTCTTTTTTAATATTTTCTGACCAATTTTTTTTAAGTTTACCTTTGCCTTTCTTAACCTAAGTCAAATCTAATACATCTACTTTCCTGGTCATCAAAAGGCCACCGTTTTATGTGACCAACTCATCTAATGCGACTCTCTCTAATCTTATCTTCCACTGGAGCTACTCAAACCTTTTCACATATATGTTCATTTCGTATCCTGTCTCTAAGAGTAAAGCCACACATCCACCTGAGCATCCACATCTCTGCAACACTTAACTTAATATTATGCTTCTCTTTTAATGGCCAACATTCTGCATCATAAAGCATTGTAGGTCTAACCACAATCTTATAGAATTTTCCCTTAAGTTTGAAGGGGACTTTTCTATCACACAACAAACACGATGCATTCCTCCACTTCAACCATCCAACTTGAATTCTACTAAATACTAATAATATCCCCATCTATTTCACCATCACTCTCTCTAATCTTATCTTCCACAAGAGAGCACGAGCACAGCAAAGCAAGTGTAGGGCGGGGCACTCAACTATGAAGGCAAGCGAGCACAAAATAAGGCTTGCAAGCATGGGTGGGCGTTGGGGCACATGTGGGGGAGAAGGGTTTCAGAAAAAAGAGTGATGTTCTAGCCATAATCCTGCTCAGATACCAGGTTAGAGAGGAAAACTCTCTCTTGTGTCTCAATCACAACATGACCACTTTATCATAAACAAGAAATGCATTCTAAGAAACAATCAAATAAACATGCACCATATACTAAATATAGCTTTGTGATTGCATCCATATAAGTTTTAAGATGTGCATATAGATGGTTTTTGGACGTTGCTGACCAAACCCCCCTAGTAACCTTCTATCAAACAAATAGACCTTAAATTTAAACTTGGGTATTTAATGAGAATAATCAATTGAAATAACCATCTTTGCTCAAAAAAACTCGAACAATTTGATTTAAGTAATCAAATCTCAACTAGGATCTCATATTGTGAATAATAATAATTATTAAGAGAAACAATTGAACTAACAACCAGAACAGGTGAAACCCTAATAGTTTGTCAGAACCAAAATGATATACAATAGCTAAATCTAATTGGATTTCTGAAAATCATTCCAGCCAAATTGAAGGAATTATATAAATAAAGGCTCTAAAGATGCGCATTTATTGGTCAGATAAAATGGAAAATTAAACAAGGTTGAATCAGAATTCAAAAACTTCAAGAACAATAAAGATATAAGAATGATGAATCTAGTAAGCTCATAGAAGCTACCTTCCTTAAAACAGCACAGCGCTCTTCTAATCTCTCAATCTCTACTTGATCCACTTTTGCTTCCAAGGCACCGTTCTCCTATCAAAATGTTCAATGTATGGAAAGTTATTTCGAATTGTACTCCGTAAATAATAATTCAATAACAATCAAAGCATCAGCTGATAATCTGCGTCAAGATTTTATCATGTAAAAATATAAAGTAAAGATCTTATAGTTTTTACTGTAAAAACATGTCAAGTACCAAAAAATAAAAACATTTTTTTTTAAGATTACTCTTACAACGAACTTTAAATTAAAGCCTCAAAATCACGACTATCCTATGGTTACCCCAAACAACAAAAGCCATCAAGTTAGAAAACCTTCAGAAAAATACAGCAAAGGCTAGTCTTTGTCAATGCCCACAACATTATCCAATTAATCTTACCTTAGTTAAGCAATCAAAGTCAATTTCCAAAGAATTGAACACACCATCACTATTTGCATTAGCCCAACTATGTGGGGTTGGCTTTGTGAACTCTCATTTTTCATTTATAAACTATTGATAGTTATTTGAGATTTTAAGCCTATCCTTCGCAAATCATTTTGAATAATTCCAGCAAAACAACATCTTTTTTTTACTTGTCTTAAAGCAGGTTGTAGACAAATACAATAAAATTTTATGTATTATTGAGGATCAATATAGAAGCAATAATTTATTAGCAATGCTATCAACTATTTAATATTGAGGATTATGCTACCTTGAACTTATTATATATTATATTAGAAGATGTATGTATAAGTTAGCCAAGCAAAGAGATAGAAGAAGTAAGAGTCTAGTTCAACTGAAGTGCATTAAGGATGAAGATAAAAAAATATTTTTATTAGAAGAGGATATTCAACCAAGGTGGATGAGATATTTTGATAAGCTTGTCAACGAAAATTGTGAGAATACGATTGACTTTAATAACTTTAGCACCCTAAATGAACGTATAGATATTTGTTTTTATCGTCGTAATAGTAAAACCAAAGTTAGAGAGATTTTAAAGAAAATGAAATGTGAAATAGCTGTTGGACCTGATGATATTCTAATTGAGGTGTGGAAATCCTTAGGAGATGAAAGAATTTCATGGTTTACAAAACTTTTCAATATTATTTTGAAGACTAAAAATTTTCAAGATGAGTGAAGAAAGAGTGTTGATTCCTATTTTTAAGAATAAATGTGATGCAGAAGTACGTGCAAATTATAAAGAAATTAAGTAATGTGTCATACATTAAAACTATAGGGGAGAATTATTAAGCATAAGTTACGACATGATACTAATGTTTCTCAAAATCAATTTGGATTCATACCGGGTAGATTTACTATGGAAGCCATAAATTTATTGAGAGGTTTAATGGAGAATTATAAAGAGAATAAGAAGGATCTACATATGATATTCATTAATTTAGAGAGAGCATATGATAAAGTTCCAAGAGAAGTGCTCTGAAGAGTTCTAGAAAAAAAAGGAGTTAATAATGTTTATATTGAATTCATTAAGGATATGTATGCAAAAGTTGTTACTTGTGTTCAAACACAAGGTGGTTTAACCAAGGATTTTTCTATTTCAGTTGGATTACATCAAGGATCATCTTTAAGCCCATTTCATTTTGCTTTATTCATGGATGTTCTAACTAGACATTTGCAAGAGTAGTTACCCTCGTGTGCTAATGATATTCTTCTTGTTGATAAGAGTAGAAAGGGAGTTGAAGGAAAACTTGAATTATGGAGGTCAACCTTAAAGTCTAAAGGTTTTCATTTAAGTAGATCTAAGACTGAATACATCGACTGTATTTTTTGTAGTAATAAATTTAGAGGGATTGTGACTTTGGGCGATCAAGTCATTAATAAAAGTACACCTTTTAGACATCTCGGGTCTATTGTTCAAAATGATGGTGAAATAGATAGAGATATTATTAATAGAATTCAAATTAGATGGTTCAAGTAGAGGAATGCATCGGGCCTATTGTGTATTAGAAATGTTCCCCTCAATCTTAAGGGTAAATTCTATAAGATGGTGGTGAGACCTACAACAATTTATGGCGTAGAATTTTGTTCATTAAAAGAGAATTATAAAATTAAGTGTTACAGAGATGAGGATGCTCAGGTGGATGAGTGGCTTCATTCTTAGGACAAAATGTAAAACAAGTATGTACGTGAAATGGTTGGAATAGCTTCAATGGTATATAAGATTAGAGAGAGTCGCCTTAGATGGTTTGGACACATAAAATATCGGCCTTCTTATGAATTGCTTAGGAGAGTAGACATATTAGATTTGACCTATGTTAAGAAAGGTAGAGTTAGACCTAAAAAAGACTTGGTTAGAAAAATATTAAAAATTATCTTTTTTATGAGATTTAAATGAGAATTTGACTCTTAATAAGACACAATGGAGAAAAAATGATTCCTATAGCCAACCCCACATAGTGGGATAAAGGCTTGATATTGTGGTTGTTGTTGTAGAGGTCTTGACCGATATCAAGAGCTATATATTAGATATAATTATGTTTTTTACTTTCAATCAATAATGTAGTCAGAATAATTTGACCGAATGCTGAATGGAAGGGTAGACCAAAAGGGTGTAAATGTAAGCAAAAAAAATATATATTTTATTTTTGTTCCCTTTATCATCTAATCAAAAAGAGGGGAAAGCAGCATTTTCTTTTCTCTTGAAAAAAATTCAAGCAAAAACAAAAAAGAGTTCAATTTCTTTCCTTTCTTTTTTGTTTTATCTTTGTAAAAATCATTTCTTTTCCAATCAGAGGGTCAATCACACGAAGAAAAACTAAATTTCTTCCTTTTCATTTCCTTTCACCTGTTAAAAAAAATCGTTCTTTTCTGTCCTGAACTCGCAATAAGAGTGCTAGAAAACAATTTCTTACCTTACTCGCAGCTGAGCATAACACAATACAAAACAGCAGAAGACAAAATGCAAAAAAAAAAAAAAAAAGACTTGAACTCACACCTGGGAGGAAGAAGGGATGGCAGCAAGGACAGCACGAAGAGAAGCCACCGCAGTTTTATACCGAAGTCGGGCCTCGTCAAGAGCACCGCCTCCCGCGCCACCAAATCCACCTAGGCCACCACCACTTCCACCCGCATCCGGCGTGTGAGAGGACATCTCCGACGAGGTCTCGCCGCCGCCGGCAGGAAACTGGGTAGCGGTAACATTAACAGATCCGCCGTGTGAGACGGACGACGTGGCCCAGAGGACGGGATTGCAGAGCTCGTCGTTCATGGAAGATAAAATCTGGAAGGCGGCGTTTATGGTCTCTTCCAGATGCCTCTGACCCTCAACTCCCAGCTCTAGCGTGCTCCTCCCCGCCATTTTTCAGTATCAAAATCATACTCGGCACCTTCTAAACCCTAGAAATAATGAACGTTGAAACCCGCTGACCCCATACGCAAGCACCAAGATTTGATTTAAGTAGGATTTGGTAAATTCCCTAAATCCCCAATTTTGGGAAATCTCGAGGGCTTAAATTTTGACTATTTGGTAACATTCTTAAATTCTGAAAATTGTTTGGTAATATTTATGATAAATTTTCTATTAAATCTATTGTGATTGTTTGACTATATAACGGATTTAACGAGCGGATTCTTCCACTTGAGCCAACGAATTTCATAAATCCGGCAAAAGATAGGATTTATGAAATCCTGGATTTTGCACGAAAAGGCATAATTTTCTGTCTACGACAGCTTTCATTTGCTGTGAGATTTGGTTTTATATTTTAGGTCGTTTGGGTGGATTTCGCTCAAATCTGACCTAAATCCTACTACCAAACAGCCCCTAAGGGTGAATTAGTTCGAGTTTACAGGAACTGATTTCTATTTTAAATTAAAGATTTTTATTTTATTCAAAATTATTTATAAAAAAAAAAAAATTTAAAAATTAATTTAATAGAATCAAGTTTATTTACTCTTAAAATATTTTAAATTTTTATTACAATTATACATATATATAACTTAAAATAAAAAAAATTATTATTCATAAATTATATATAATTTTTTTTGTCTGACTTCTCCTCAAAATTATATCTATAAGATAAGCGAGTTGGCTATTACAATATTTATCAAAATAAGAAATTCTTAGAAACATTTATATTTTTTAAGGAAAATATATAATTTTATCTTAAAGTTTTTAATAGAATATTATAGTGATGATGGTATACCTAGAGAAATGATTGGATATGGGCAATATTATGGGTGTAAGAGATCCAAGCAGACTTGTGAGTCAACTCAAACTCGACTCATTAACAAGCTCTTGAGTTAAATAATAAACATTATTATTTTTTGTCAGCGATTGAATTAAAATTAAAAATAGAAAAATAAAATGCGATGAGATATTTGCATAAATTTTGTCTTTAAAAGTGAAGGATAGAATTTATAAAAAAAAAAATTAAATAAAAATTTTTGACTTCCACCATTTCACTATTCACATGAAGGACTCCCGCCAGACCTGTATTATTGTTTTGTAATGAACACCTCTTCTTTTAGTTTCAATGTGGGCACCTCTCCATTACCATCATCAACACCTTCATACCTGGCGAGCTAAGCTCACGAACTCTGGCTCAATCCAACTCAGGCAAGCCAAATTCGTGTTCACAATATGGAGAAATTATTCTGTGCGGAGCCCGGATGAAAAATTCCCATCCGGACTGTGAGTATACACAATATTTATACACACCATGTAAAAAAAAAAACCAAACTACATACAAAATTGTACACAATATAAGCTCAACTCGAGCTCGAGTTTAAACCTATCTCTAAGTTAACGAACCAAGCCCGAGTTAGCTCAAACTCGGATCGACTTGACTGTTCACAAATACATTTCTATGTATGTTGATAGTAAGTATAAAACTAATACATAGTATGTACTGCGACACTAAGGCATGAAGAATAGCCATATAATTGCAGTTTATAAAATAATGATAACTAATCATTCTTCTCATTCAATTAATCTGTTAGTGTCATCAAGATGCCAAATATTTCTCATAATAGGGGAAAAATTATTAGGTATGGAGACCAGACGTAGAATAAAATTTAACGTGCGGAGTACACTTTAGTTGTGCTTTACCTGTACATTAGTTGCGCTTTGACTGCTCTTTTGTTGCACTTTACCTGTACTTTACCTGTGTTTTGACTGGGCTTTTGGTGCGCTTAACTTCAAAATCCACATACACATTAAATATATATAAAGTAAAAAAATAAATCCAAAGTATCCACTCCACGTGTCAATATTTTATTGGAGTCCGTACGTACCTCTACGACCGATCTCGTCCCTAATAATTTCTCCTGAGGATAGTAGTGAACTTCTTTACAAGGCTCCCTAAAAAAATATTATAAATGTTTATCAAACAAAAAGATGAAGAAATATTTGATTTCGCTCTGAAAATTTACAAAGATCAAAGTCTGAATGTACTGATATATAGCATCATCTGAATTGATACACAGCTTAAAAAAAAAAAATTGGTAAAGTTGAAAACTAAACCAGCTAAAAAATAAGATACAGAGCTTTTCACATTCTCCCAACTTTGCAGGACAGCAAATGACTCATAAAAATAAGCTGAAAACCTCTACTAATGGAGTCAGCTAAAAATAAATCAAAATACTATTTTACATAAAATTCATATTACATTTCAGCAGTTAATTCACTTTTTACCAAGTTTTAAGAGAGTGGAGGCGTATTTGAATACACAAGTGTGTAAAAAAATTGAACTTCAGGCAAACTCTGAATGATCTGAATGAACTTGTTGCTACTTGGTTCATCTAGCAATTGTGGGGCTAATTGTGTCACTCTCGGGAGAAGGGTCACCAATGGGATGGCTTCTGATGCCGAACTACTGCCACCTTTAAGCTGCATATCGATCTCTTCAACCAACACATTCACCAACTTGTTCAGAGATAGCTCAGTTATGTTTCTGAATTCAGTGCTGAAAAGAGAAGGATGGTGTAAGGAACAATGGTCAAGGTAGAAGACAAACAGGAGAATTTAAATAAATTTAACCGTTGAAACATTTAAACAAGTTAATAGGTGCTAGTCTCGGTTAAAGAATTTGAAAAATGCGAGATTGGCACAATGGTTGAACCGAGAAATTTGTTTGCTATGTAGTAGAATCAGATTTTCTGTATTTGATAAGAGCTTGGGGGGATTCTAAGAAACTATTAGTTTTAGCTCTTTTTGGGTTATATAAATATGACCCATGAGGAATGTATAATTTGATAACTAGTTGAAAAAAAAAAACCATATTTTCCTCTCAAACTTGTGTAATTCTTTGACTGCAATGCAATATTGTCGAAAACTTTTAAGAGAAGCTTCTTCTTGTACTGACATGAGGCTCTGATTCTTATAGTACTGTTCGCGGAGTCGATAAGTTCATTCCTGTGGATGTCTATTTGCCAGGCTGTCCGCCTAAGCCAGAGGCAATTATAGATGCTATAACGAAACTTCGTAAGAAGATATCCCGAAAAATCTTTCAAATCCAAAAGTTCCTACGAATTAGTGAATATTCAAAATTTTGAGTTTTCCTTGTTATGTCATCTAAAATTTTTTGTTATTGCTCTTACTCGCATGATTGAGGTTTCATTAAGTTCATACATGTCGATTTTCTTCTTGTAGTGTGAACCTTAAGTAGTTAGAAATGTTTTATTCATTCTCAAATTTCTTGTGAAAATTAGAAAAAAAAATAAAAATTTGTTTAGAGGGAAATGTACTTCTTTTCGGCCTATAAAGAAAATAATCATTTCCCTAGACTAAATATTGAAAACAATGAATTGTGGCATTTAATGTGTTTGTTTGTGCATCAAGAGGCTTTTATTAGTGAACCCTAGACTCTAAAATATCTTCCACCAAATTTAATAACACAGTCTATCATTGCATTGACACGTCAACTAGAAGTAGGGCATAAAAATTGGGATAAATAACCAAACAACCAAATATGCAATGTAGATGAAATTATGTAGGATATTGATACCCTTGTAGATCTCAAGTATTTCCTATCAATCTTCAGAAAATAGCAAGAATTCTCCACAAAAATCCGCACAAAACCACGAAAACAGAAGATAATTTATATTATTTGATGAAAGGGAAATGGAAAATAGCAAGATACAATTGATCATCTATTCGAGAGGAGGATTGATCTCTCCCAAATCTCTAGACACCGCTAGAGCCCAAAAGAAAACATAAATCTAAGAGATCACAAATTTCAGCCTAATTCAAGATGCCCTAACCCTAGCAAAACAAACTATTTAACGCATATAATCAAAAAGGAAATCTCTAAACAATCCCTATATTCAAATTTTCCTCCTAACTCCCTAAGAAATCCTTCCAAATTAGCTCTGCGAAGAGTGGGCGGTCGACTCCTGCATACAGGAGGCGAAGAATTGTCAGCCTATTCCCGTAAGCCAGTCCTGTATGAACCGACTGGACCGGTCTAACAGATATGATTCTAGAAAAATATGACAAGATTTTTTATGGGTTCAACATTACATAATCCAATATTAAATGGGAGGAATAAAGTTTGCAAAATCTCAAAGTAGATCAATAATTTGGAAGACTGCTTAGAACAGTACTATATCTTTGATTGTGAAATATTTGATGTGTTAAATCAAAACTAGTGAGACATGCTCAATTATTTTGGCTAAGTAATACAAATGAAACTAAGCCTACATCAGTTGATCTAAAATGTTAACTTAAAGAGCAATATCAGAACAAAAAAAAAAATAATAACACAACATACTAGTGCATCTCACATTTGCCAAGCTCATCTCGCTTGACGCTAGTGCCCAAGGGGAGCTTGCCTCCTGGGCTCCATCTTGCCCCATGCTAGCGTGCAAGGGGCATCCATCTCCTATTTGTCAATGTTGTAGCTCCTTAGCTTGATCTCGGCCTATTGCATTTGCCTAGCTTGCCTCGTTGCTGCATGCCTAATGCGTTTGCACATGTGTTGCCGCTTCTAGTTCAATAGTGTCTCACGGATATGCACTTTGTCGCATTTGGTCGAGCACCCTATCTTGAGTGCGCTTATTCCCCCATAATTTTGGCTTCATCCTCGCATACTCTTTTGTCGACATCTCATAGCCTTCGGCTTTGCTTGCACTCTCACTCAAGCCGGGTCACCGCTCTTGGTCCATCTTGCTCCATGAACAATCGCATTTTCCTCTCGATCTACTTTCGCGACTTCAATGAAATTTTTCTCCTCATCTCACCTTTAATGTTGTGCTTGTTCACTTCCTTAGATAGCAAACAGTGCTTTAGTTGCCACTCAACCTGTGATTTGGATCTCCCTCATCAATTCGTGCCGTTTGCTTTATAGAGTTCACCACATCTTCCTCCAACCATGGGTACTTCTAGAGTTATGGTTGAACGCCTAATTGGGTCAGCACCTCATTTCCTGATGGCTCCTTACATCTCAGTTGCTCCTGCAATAATTTATTGTGCCTAAAGTTGCAGTTCGTTCCCCAAAAAAATACAGAATCCTACAACCATTGTCTTGAAAGCTGATGGTGCCCCCACAATCCTTTGCTGATATTATTGGAGGTATAAGAGCTTCTGGTTCCCTTTGAGCTTCATCCACTCAATTTGAATCATCTTTTCATTACGTATGAAACTCTCCTCATCAAAAATATATCCCTCCATATTATAAGGGTAAACCATCTCTTATTTACCCTAATGTTGAGATTTCTAAGCAAGTTCCTCGATTTTCCTTCTCCAATTTGAATAAAGATCAGGTGATCCAATCTCGACTATAACACTTGCATTAGGCTAGATTAGGCTAGTGAATATTCTATTATACTTCTTCAACCTCATCATATTATTATCAGGCTATCGCTTGAAATAGGCATACTTTGACTCATCAACGAAACTAGATTAGGCTAGTGAATATTCTATTATACTTCTTCAACCTCATCATATTATTATCAGGCTATCACTTGAAATAGGCATACTTTGACTCATCAACGAAACCTCCTATCACTCTGATTCAGGTTTCTTTTCTTTGATTTCAACTACATTATTTCAATCAAACATCATTATATTCTATGGACTCTATCTGTGGCAAAGCCATTGCCAGTAGATGTTACTTCCGCTCGCCTTTCTAGACCTGTTGTGGTTAGGATTCTAATTAAGATGGATGTTACTTTGCCTCTAGACAAGGAGATTTGGATTGGGTACCCATCTTGTGGATATTAGCATATTGAAAGTGTCTTGCTACATTACATCTCTTTCAAAATATTTTGTCACAAATATTTGAATTGCTTTAAAGCTCATCCAGAATTGATAAAACTATCCATTTTTAACTCAAACAATCATGTCCACGTGGAGGGGGACTAGATAATTAACCAAAATCTATTATCACTAGTGGTGGATATGGCTCAACTCTTTTCACTTCATACATGCACACAAAATTTGGAGTGCCCGCTTGACGGATCTATTAAATTAGAGCCTTCAAACCCTCCACTTATCGTACCTATGCCTTAAAAGGATATCATAACCACATTTACTTTTTATCACATATCCTGACTTCTCACTCCTACAAATAAGTATGTCAATACCAATGATTATAAGTAACTTTCTAAGTCCAATGTAAGTTCACCTTACTATTGAAATCCATGTTGATAGGAGGTTCCATATACTCTTTTCCGGGAAGAGTAAAACAAAAAACAAAAAAAGTTACCATCGTTTTTCAATATTCAAAAGACTAAGCAAGGTACCACAATTGAGAACTCGTCATATTTTCTTCACCTATTAGATAGATAGTCTCTACTTAGTAATCATATTGTACTAAAATTTTGTTTTCCTCTTTATTTCACTTTAATCTAGCAATTCTTTAGGATTGTATCTTTTGTACACACTTAATTAACTGGTAAAAATATTAAGCTTTAAAAAAAATACTTGAAGAGCAATATCTCTCATTTGGTGAATATATGATTAACTGTATAAACAATTTAAACATTACAAACAAGATGAACTTGGTGTGCTTAATCTTATGATAGGTTTATAAGTCTTATAGCCAAACATTATTTACCTCACGATTATTTAATTGCCACTATCGATTTCATTGTGCTTAATCTTATGATAGGTTTATAAGTCTTATAGCCAAACATTATTTACCTCACGATTATTTAATTGCCACTATCGATTTCATTGTGCTTAATCTTATG
This sequence comes from Dendrobium officinale, assembly GCA_019514585.1. Lineage (NCBI taxonomy): Eukaryota > Viridiplantae > Streptophyta > Magnoliopsida > Asparagales > Orchidaceae > Dendrobium > Dendrobium officinale. Next base: position 19,247,336 of record CM033692.1, read on the forward strand.
ATAGATTTATAAGTCTTATAGCCAAACATTATTTACCTCACGATTATTTAATTGCCACTATTGATTTCATTATAGTCATAACTCATAAGCGAAAAAGTAGAAATAAATTGAGTTATAATTTATCAATGACACTATCTAATGCTTTATCCATATATTTGATTAGTGAGGTAAATTATAATCATGAAAAAATGATCTAAATGGTCCATTGTTTTTTTATGAATGACCAAAATGATCTCTAACTATATTAAAGTATCATTTTTACCTCCCAATTTTTTAAGAAAGAATCAAAATAATCCCAACAAAGGACTATTTTGATTCCTTTTTAATTACATGAGGGACCAAAATGGTCTTTTAATATAATTGAGGATCATTTTGGTCCTTAAAGAGTTAAGGGACCATTTTGATCATTTTTCCTTACAATCATTATATTATGACCATTACATCAGTACATATGATGCATGACAAAAAAATCATATATAATTGAATTTGATCATATCAAAGAAATTATACTTCAAAAAAATTCTTTTGATGAAGTTTTAAATGCAGAAGATGATTTATTGTTATAATATTTTTTTATTATTATTATTTTTTATGTATTGTTATAATATGGATATACATATGATGCTAAATTTATATATTTATCTAAATTAGAACTCATTTGTGAACCTAACCTTATACATGAACAAGGATCATAAATTGAGCAACAACAACAACAACAACATCAAGCCTTTATCCCACTACGTGGGGTAGGATCATAAATTGAGCATAAAATAAAAATCAAGTATGAAATCCTATAGAAAATTTGAGCATCTAAAAGAAATTGAACATGTTCTTAAAACTAAAGATGAACCTATATATCTAAGCAAGAGTCAAAATTTGAACCCAAAACTATACGTGAGTATGAGTACAATTTTGAATCTACATCTTTATTATAATTGGATTTGAAATTAAAAAATGGATAACAACATCATCATCATCATCGTCATCAAGCCTTTATCCCACTACTTGGGGTCGGCTATATGAATCTTTTTTTCTCCATTGTCATGTTAAGAGTTAAATTCTCATTTAAATCTAATAAAAAAAGAAAATTTCTAATATTTTATAACTAAGTATTTTTAGATCTACCTCAACTTTTTTTAACACAGGCCAAATCTAATGCATATACTCTCCTAACTAGGTCATAAAAAGGCCGAAGTTTTATATGACCGAACCATCTAAGGAGACTCTCTCTAATCTTATCTGCAACTAGGGCTACTCTACCCTTTCATGTATAAACTTGTTTCACATTTTGTTTATAAGAGAGAAGCCACTCATCCACCTGAGAATTCTCATCTCTGCGACGCTTAATTTTATGCTTTGATTTTAATGGCCAACATTCTGCACCATAAAGCATTTCAGATCTCACCACCATCTTATAAAATTTTCCCTTAAGTTTGATTGGTACTTTTATATCACACAACAGGCTCGATGCATTCCTCCATTTCAACCATCCAACTTGAATTCTACTAACAATATTTTCATCTATTTCACCATCACTTTGAACAATAGACCCGAGATATTTAAAACATGTACTATTGTTAATGATTTGATCACCCAAAGTCACAATCACCCCACTAGACCTATTACTACTAAAAGTGCATTCTATGTATTTGATTTTAGATCTACTCAAACGAAAACCTTTAGACTCTAAGGTTGACCTCTATAATTCAAGTTTACCTTCAACTCCCTCTCTAGTCTTCACAACAAATAGAATATCATCAGCAAAAAGCATACACTAGCATACATCCTTTTGCAAATGTCTAGTAAGAACATCCATGGCTACAGCAAAAAGATATAGGCTTAAAGCTGATCCTTGAAATTGAAAAATGAACCTACAATTATAATTAAAACTAAACTATAATTAATATATAAATTTAAACTTCTAATGGAAACTAAATCCATAATTGAACATGAACATGAGCTTATAATAAATATTGAAGTCATAAACAATAAATTGATGAATAAATTAAACAAGATGATTTACCTCCTGAGAAAATTTTTAAGGAAGTTATTTCTACACATTAAATTGAAATTGATTTTAATTTTAATTTTAATTTTACTTTTTATTTCTTAATTCGCAAATGCATAAAAAAATAGTTATGGAGAGAATGAAAACGCATTAAGATTATAAAAAAAAACTTAAATAAAACTTGAATTTTAAATTTTCATCTATGGGGTCGATTATAAAAGTGCATAATTCACAATTGACCTTTAAGCCATTGGAGTTGAGTTTCTTTACAGAAATTGTTTGCCCATATAAGGGGCATCAAATCAAAAAGATTTGTTTACTGACATTGTAAAATTACGGGAGTCATATCTATTAATAAAATATTTAAATCGGAGGGTGGGAATTAATTAAGTGTTTTCCTATAAATACCTTATTATTATATTAGGAAGGTTTTTTAAGTTTGTTTTCAGGATATCCTGAGAGTCTTAGGTTCCCTAGTTTATGAGAGGAGAGTGGAGTGTAAACTATAATGGTGTTGAAGATCTCGCCAAAATTGGTTTACCTGGATTCCCTAGCCTTCTCTGTGACTGCCACTACCTATCCAGCAAGTTTTCCTAGAGCAGGAGGCTAATTCCGGTAGTTGTTTGTAGAGCACGAGTAGGCTGTTTAGGTTGCCCGCAACAAGATCATTCATAGCGCTTAGTTATCTTTCAAATTTGAGTTTACCAAATATCGGCTAAGTCCTGCCACTAAATGGCAACAACAATGGTGTATTAAATGATAATATATCTCGAGACCATCAAATGTTTATTTTGCATTGAATGTAAACTTGTAGAACCTTTTATTTGCCCCTCCCTTTGGCCAAAAAGATGGCTTACTAAAAGCTTTGGAGAAGCTTTACATTTTTCAATTTCACCCTTTTCAACGCAACCAAATTAAAAAAAGAGTGTGTAAGAATGATTTGGTGAAGGGTTACGCAGGCAGCCTTACCCTATATAACAAAAAGATAATTTCCATGATTTAAACCAACGCACCATACAAGAGGTTTAAACAGTGTTCATAGGCCTGCCTTCTTCTTAAATAAAAGGATACATAAACAATTGATCTCTTCGTCATAACCTTAGGTAAATCTTAGAATCTAAATATTTTCATTTGAGTAAATCTAAAACTGAATATATTGAGTATAATTTTAGTAGTAATAGATCTAATAGTGGGATTGTGATATTGGGTGATCAAGTCATTAAAACTAGTACACATTTTAGATATCCCAGGTCTATTGTTCAAAACGATGGTGAAATATATGAGGATATTACTAATAAAATTCAACTTGGAATGCATCATGCCTACTATGTGATAGAAAAGTGACCTTCAAACTTAAGGGAAAATTCTCTAAGATGTTGGTGAGATCTGCAATGTTTTATGCTACAGCATTGGCCAATAAAAGACAAGCATAAAATTAAATTAAGAGTAGCAGAGATAAGAAAGCTCAAGTGGATGAGTGAATTTACACTCAGAGACAAAATGTGAAACTAGTATATCCGTGGAAAGATTGGAGTAGCTCCAGTGGCAAACAAGATTAGAGAGAGTCGCATTACTCCATTGGAGTAGCTTCAGTAGTGAATGCTTTGCCAGTCTGCCCTAGCAACTTCGCCCCTCGCGGCCTCGCCCCGCACCCATCGGCCCCTCCCTCGCTCAGTCACTGACCCATTGCCTGGCTAGCCGCACCCGGGCAAGTGGCGACCACGTTGTGCCTGTGTGTATGACCTAATTGGGTCAGGTCAACTCGGAAACCTGACGGATCAGGTCCGGGTTGTAATTTCTGACCTGTTTGCAAAAACGGGTCGTGTCAAATAGCAGCAGATCAATATCAGGTTCGACCTGAACCCGACACACAACCCATTTTGACACCCCCTAGCTACTCATATAATGAAGATATTTTCTATCCTTAGTTATACATATTCAAGTAGCTTAAGTCTATTTCAATTATCTTACCCCAATCACTCATCTAACATAATTCTTAATTAAATTTATCATTCTAATTTTTCCACATATTTATCTTAATCTTGACACTTCTATTGTGATGATTTTTTCTCAAACCAAAATTCAGACAAATTTATAAAATTTACTTAGAGAATTCATAATTCCCTCTTATCCCATAATACTTCAAAAGTAATTCTCATCTCTAAGAATCAAATTTGAGTGATTCTGGTGTTGATGGATGTTACGATAAGACAGCTTTTATGGCTAGGTTTTCATTTCATGTTGAGCTTGTATAGGCTCTTAAATTATTTTTCTAAGGAAAATGAGCACAAACCTATGGCATTTTGAGTTGCTTCAAGATCCATACATTGCATAAAAAATAGCATTCAATTAGGTAGGGTTTTTCTGATCTCATCATATATCACATTAAATTCAAAAAGTTAAAATCAATTAGCACGAAATTACAAATATTAACTACAAAATCAATATGAGAAAAGCTTAAAATAGTCTTTAGACTATTTATTTGCTAATAATTTTGTTCCAGAGTATCATGTTTCTCCCATTTAATCCCTCAACTATATAAAAGAAATCCCAAAAAGTCCCTCAAGTAGGAACTTTTATTTCGTTCAATGTAAGGATGTAGAGGAGCCTTCGGTTTTAGGCAAAAACGCGCCTATACCGAGGTGTACCGAGTTTTTTGAAAAAAACTCGGTACACCTCGGTATAGGCACGTTTTTGCCTAAAACCGAAGGCTCCTCTACATTCGGTCGGAGGATATAATAATTGTTCCTCAAATAGAGATTGATAGAAATTGGGATATAAAATTAATCTGAATTTAGTCTGTGGTGGGCATTTAGGATCAATTTTATATAAGAAAATATATTGGAAAAATGCAATACTCTAGGATTAAAATAGCCAAATACGAATAGTTGGGGATTATTTTGGGCTTTTTCCCAAATAAATATTTTAAGGTTTTAGCATAAGCATGAACTAAATTTAAATAATTCGAGTTTACTGATTCAGCGAAAACATGTTAGGCATGTCCCAATGCAAAATGCAGCCTTTGTGATGTTTTCTGAAGTTGTTTTTATTTTATAATCCCAAACTTCTAAAAAGACTAAACCTTAATGCCACGTTAACTCTTACACAACAATGCTGGAGAAGATTTGGGTATTCATACAAGTTGAAAAAAATCTATGAGAACTCACAAACAATTAGACCATTTTAATATGTAAAAAAAAGACCCGCCCTAATTCAAAGGCCTAAAACTAAATCATAAGCAATAGAAGAAACTGCAAATCAATTTTAGAGGTAGAATACATTCACATTGGATAATCAAGTACTCTCAAAATTAGTTCTTTCCAATGGACAAATTTCTCATAACAAATACATGGATATGATAATTGTTTCATCCTATCAAGAGGTCTGTATTTTCTTTGTTTAGTCATGATGCAAACAACTTGTCAAAGATGAAGAGATATGGTGAGTCCAAAATCAGAACCCAGGTTTCATTTGGGACCGTTTTTCTGCTTCTTAAAGCAGCTTTGTAGTACAAAAATTTTTAATTTTGTACTAAAAAAGCTGAGTTAAGAAGCAGAAAGAAAGCCGTCCCAAACAAAGCCCTAGTTTGTTCCATGAAAGTATAATTTGCGTACCTTGATAGCACTGCCCACGTTTCTGACACCAGTTGCTCAAGTTTGCCAACATCCATTAGAGCAGAGGTATCATCAAATCCACTAAAGGGAAGAGCCATCATCTGCCTGTATGTTACAGCATTTTCAGGCACCAGATAACTTATCCAGTAATTTGGCGATTCGATACTCATAAACAACTGTAGTATTTGCATGATCATTTCATGCAGTTTCTCCATGCTGAAGGGGTCTTTTAGCTGTTTACTGCACATGATGGATATCATAAATCAAATTATAATAACGGTAACTTATTAATACATATATTTTGTCAAAAAGTGTGAAATTGTTTGGTCTAATAGTGTGAAAAAACATCGCTCAAACTGTTTTTCGAAACTAACTTAAGCAGCACTCTGCATGTTCATAATTAACGTACTCTTTAAGAACTTCAGCAGCGGCACTCTGCATGTTCATAATTAACGTACTAATACCATAGGTGGAGAGATAATCGGCTGTTGCGAGAAATTCTTGATGACCATGCCTGCCAAAAGATTCAACTTCATCCTGAAAAAAGAAAAAATTAAAGAACGTAATGAGTTCAGAGTCCATTATTTGGTAATTCTGCACTAAATAAATTGTCTAAAATGGCCCTTAAAATTTGTGAGTGTGCCAATTTTAGTCAAAAAAAATTTCTATGCACCAATTTAGTCTTCAACTCACCAAATCAGTCCTACCTTCAACTTAGCCGTTTTCTTAAATCGAGATTGATGGAGAGAAGCTTTCCATAAGGACATTTTAGAATTCTTAGGGTCAATCTCACTACTTAATACTAACTCAAACTAATTAAATTGATACTGAAAAAATCTAAAATGCCCTCAAGAAAAGCTTCCCTCCAATTTCTATCAAAAAAATCAAAATATTTATGGTAAGACCAAAATGTTTCAAATTTGGTGAGTTGTGGGACCAAACTGAAAACCTAAGAAAATCTGGAATTAAAATAAACACACCTAAAAAATTTAGGGATCATTTTATCACTTGCTCATTCTGCATTATTTCCTAAAGAAAATATTAGAACACAATATCTTAGGCCCTATTCAAAGAATATTTGGGATTTGTAACTTCAATATAATGCCATTATTTATTTGAGGTTTAGATTAATAAAATTGTTAAACTGGAAAAACTTTATCTTTATCCTAAAACCAAAGAACTGATGCTATACGACTATAATTACCATTAAGGAAGTTATGCTCTAGTGCACGGAAAAGATCATTACTATAACAAGAAGCCACTTTAGAGCATAGGGACCAGTTCAAAGTAGGAAATGAAAATTACTCATACCCAACATCTGATCAACTCCTCCATTACTTCTTCCACCAAAGATTTATTCCGGCAAATTATCCAATTTCATCCATTATATCCTAGCCCCCAAATTTCAAAAACCAAAATACAAGGCTGGGGCACCTTTGAAAATTTCAACTAGCTTGAATTGTATCACAGAAAACAACCACAACATTGGTGATTTTGATTTTTGAGAAAATAAAAACGTCCTTCAGTAAGCACTTCCAGGTCCATTAATCATCCATTAACAGAAGATAACTTGCAGATTATATGCCAAACATTTACTACAAACGAAAACAAACGGGAAGAGTAAGGCTTCATTTGTGACAGCTTTCTTCCTGCTTCTTAAAGCGGCTTTTCAATACAAAATATAAATTTTTTGTACGATAAAGCCGCTTTAAGAAGCAGGAAGAAAGCTTTCCCAAACAAAACCTAAGTCTCAATGTCAGGCAACATCCCTTACTACAATTAAATAGCTTACAGACAGAAGTTATCACTAAAACCTCTAGAGCCTGAAACCTACGAAGCATGAACAACTTACCAGGATACAGGACATTTGATAGCAAAATGGGCAAACGTCAGGTCCTTGAGCATTAAAACTATGTGACTGGACGATGAGGGATACAAAGTATAAAGATGATTCCAAAATGTAATTGTTTATGCAAACACATTGCACATAAAACGTCTTTGATAAATACATATCTAATTATACTTATATATATTTACGCATTGGCCCATCCTTCTACGCTAGTGGCATATAGTGGAAGCACTAACATACATATGTTGCCTAGCTAGGTGCAGCGATAAGATTAGATTTGGTTGTGTTTAGTCACGTAACATTTGTAAGGAAATAAACTAATAAAGTTGTGGTAAAGTTACTAAAATTATAATTATAATGTTGTCTGGTAAAATGTAGAGCATAGAATGTTGTGGAAATCTCCATTTTTTCCCCTATTCTATTAAGCCATTAATACATCAATAATCAAAATCATAGGTGATTGAAATGACAAAATTAATATAATAACTTACAAGTTTAGGAGTTAATTAGGAGTCATTAATGGTTAACTAGCTAGCTACAACCTACGGTAATTTTACAAGCCAATCATAAATCTCTTAGTAATATTTATTCCCCTTCATCATCATCATCTAGCTAGTAAGCAGTTACAAGAAATGTCTTCTAAGACTAAGAATTTGACTCAAAGGCCAAATATCATTCTATAATCTCAATAATTTGACTGAAATGAATAAGCCAAGTTTAAGTTATACCAAACTTGGATCAAAACAAACTTGGACCGAATGGAATCAAACTAGTTCAAGACGTGATCACAATATATAAGCATGCATTACGCATTTTTGTTTGTAAATATATGTGATTATATTTGAAGTATAAACTCATATAGAGGCCACGAATATGTATGTAGGATTTAGAAATCAACATATAGTTAAAAATATGATCAAGAGAATTGATCAAAATCAATAAGCTAGGCCTAGCTTGAATCTAGAATGTATTAAGATGGCTAGAGCCAAGTATAGCTTGAACAAAGACCTTTAAGAATACCTTTAGTCCTAGTTTGCTCTGCTTAAGATTAGATCATGCACAACATGTCTTCTCCTCATTTTACCCCTTCTTATTTTTTTGATGTCTTTACCTTTTTCTTCTTCAAATACTGTCGTTGCCAGGTCTCAAGTCCTGAATGAGAAAAGTGGAGGGTTGGGTTAGGTAGTCAACAACCAGTGTAAAACTTATCGAATAATTATGATATTAATCCTTCAAATATATTGTATTTTTCTTTTTCTTCTTCTTTTGTAATCCTAATTTAAAGTAGAAGAGTGTGACTCATCAGATGAAGAGGATGAGGAAGGTAAGGACAGGTCATCACTAACCAAGGGACACATCTTGAACAACAATGGTGGGATGAGACAATAGTAGCAAATAGGATAAAGATGGAAATGAAGGTGAAGTTACGATGAAAGGAGGAAACCATACAGAAAAAACTTGTCATTATGAGAAGACAACTTAACATTGATACTAATGTAATTCACAAGCCCATAGGTCTCCTTTGAAACTCCTTAAATAAAAAGTAGTTAAACTCTTAAATATCGAGTCGACTCTTGGTGTAATGGTTGAAATTTCATTAAAAAAATGTCGCAGTTAAGCGTGCTCATCCTAGAGAAATCCTGGGATGAGTGACCTCCTGGGAAGTTACACCAACAAGACAAAACTGTGAGGCCCTTTATGCCAAAGCGAACAATCTCTCAATAGTTAAAAGTTTGGGCTGTTACAAATGGTATAAAGCAATACACCAATCAGAAGATGGGAATTAAGTGACATACAAGACAAAGTGTTACGTCATGTGAGCCACCTCTTGAACCCTATATGAGACAAAGTGCTACATGACGGGAGTCACCACTTGAACTTGTAGGGGCCACCTCTAGAATCTTATATGCCCAGTGAATGATTCTGGGATAAGGATACTAACGAGAATATCGGCTACTTAAGTGAGCGAGATTGTGAAACCGCTTAAATAAAATAAGCTATACTCTTAAATATTGAGGCACCTATTGTGTAATGGTTAGAATTTCATTAAAGAAACTTTACAATTAAGCGTGCACATCCCGAAGAAATCCTGGGATGGGTAACCTCCCGGGAAAATGGGAAATTACACCAATAGAACAAAATTGTAAGGCCCTTATGCCAAAGCAGACAATATCTCGATAGGAGCTGCTGCACCTCCATTGTCTCTCTACTCCTAAAAAGATGAGACCTCACGAGGAGGAAGTAAACGAGAGAGACACATCAGATGATCTTTAACCAAGGGAAGCATCTTGAACAATAATGGTGGGATCGATGAGACAATAGTAGCAAGTAGGGTAAATATGGAAATGAGGGTGAAGTTACAAACCATTTTGAAAAACATTATCATTATGAGAGGGAAAAATAACATTGATGCTAATGGCATTCAAAAGCCAATAGTTCTCCATTTGCAAGCTCATCAAGTATAAGGGTTAGGCATTGATAAATTAGATATTTTAAATGGTGTCAATAGCTTGGTGGGCAAAGCAAAACTTGGTCAAATATTAAATAAAAAAAACATTAGGGAAAACAAAGCCTATCACATCGAAGAGTAACACATTCCAAAACAAGGCCAATGTCCGCAATTTTTAAGACCATATGTTAAAATACATGTTAATAAAATAAAGTAGCCAAAATATATTTCTTATCATATCTAATTTCTTTTGATCAAATCAAATTAATATTACATTTTTTTTAATTTTAAGTAGCACAATGTTGCCTAACCAATATGTCAATAAAATAAACTTTCTAAAAAAGTTAATTGAATATGCCAAAGTTACAAATCCAAGGTGATTTTTTCATAGCATGTAATAAGGAGGCAATTGTAATTATAACTATGATGCACCGACACTTCTCCTCAAAGAGTCGTACAGTGTCTGACACGTATTCGACACGACACGTGTCCGACACTCCTCTGACACGTGTCAGACACGTCGAAAACGAGTCCAATTAAAAAAATATTAAATACAAATTGGACACGTGTCCGACACGCTTATCCTAAATATTTTATGAATTTTTTAAAAATAATTTCTTGTAATTAAAATTTTTACTTTTAAAAAATATAAAAAATATGTTTCTTATTTATTATCCACAACATCAAATCAATCTTCTTCCCTTTATACCCCATTCATCGAATATTTTCATTTTCATTTCTCTTTGGCGGGTTACCACTTTGATTTCACAATAATGCTCAATATCATCTAAACTTCTACGTTTGGCATCGTTACAACATCAACATTTCAAAACGATCACCATATCAAAGTCTGACTATGTCTTTATATTGATGCTCGATGCTAACAATTTCTACGTTGACAACTTGACATCTCATCTTTGTCCAACACCTTCTCAACATCGACGACCAACACTCTCTGAACATTGATGATAAACGCCCTTTAACATTGACGATCAATATTTACTGCATAACATCATTGCCTGAGTCTCGACAGCATCGTCATATCCTCTCTCGATAACTGATAAACGACATCGACGCCCGACGCCCGACTCATGACAATGTATTCAATTTTTAAATTATTTTTAAAATTATAGTTAAATAACTTATTATTTAACACAATTATAGTTAAATAACTTATTATTTCTAAATTATTTTTAAAATTATATTTATTCAATTTTTATATGCTATTTTTAAAATATAAAAAACTATAATACCGTGTCCAACCCATGTCCATGTCCTATATTTTCAATAATTGACGTATCCCGTGTCCGTGTCGCCGTGTCCGTGTCTGTGCATCATAGAATTACAACAATGATAAACCTGCCTTCATTTGTTTAGCATTTGCCTTCCACGCATGAGTTGAATTAGCCCAATAGTCTCCCCAAACCTAGCCTCTCACTTTCCATCATTCCAAAAAGGAAAAAGCATATATAGGATTGACAAATTGTGGGATATTGCTATTCTTATAATCCTAGTTGCTTATAATCTTAAACAGCACTTGAAATATACGCATTGGTTGTTATTCCACACACAAGTAATGCAATTACATGATGGGTTCATTAGCTTTCAAAACCGGAAGTACTTGGATCTCTAGTTCAAAGTTCAAACTTCTGTTTGATCCAAAGTAGATGAAATGGAATTGTTATACTTGAAACTCCGCTTCAAAAACATGAGGGGTGAGTCTCAAAGTCAATTTGGGACAACTTTCTTGCTGCTTTGGTGTTCATATTGCAACCATAGTTCCATTTGGCTATTGCTTTCTCTTTGCTTTCTAGAAATTTATGTGGTGAAAAACTGCTTTATACAACCAAAATTGCTCATGTATGATAGCTTTAAGAAAGCAGTTGTTCAATTTTTTAAAAAGTGCAAATTTATAATATCCACAACAACTTAAAAAAAAAAAGTTAATTTCCCCACAAAAGCTTCATACTCACCTTTATAAAAAGCTTCAAACATCCCAAAAAGACCCTCAATCTTGAGGAATAGGAAATTACTTCTATTTTTTTATATTTAATGATAATATATTAATATTAAAATAACAAAATTTTAAGTAAGAATATTACTTTTACTTATAATTATAAAATAATAAAAATTAATGTGAGGGTGGGTGCATAAAAAAAACCCAAACAAGAACAAAAAGTGATTTACTGCAAACCAAGCAATTGTCCCTGAAACTCATCTCAATGTGACATTGAGATATAAAAACTTTCAAAAACGTATAGTAAAACAAACTAGCCTTTAGACCATCATGCATAAAACCCAATGAGCGACGCATGCTAATCATTTGGCAATTGTTCTTCTTGTTTTATAAACTTAAAGGAATAGTATCAATTTGGCATTCAACGCATATAAAACAAATTAAAGCTACGAAAGTACAATTCAATTAAAAAGCAAAACTTGAGCTTTGACATAACTATGAAGTTTAGCAAACCAAAGAATAGAATCAATTTGACATTCCATTGACACAACTATGTAGTTCCCTAAACCCATGAATTTGCAACATGTTAAGGTATCCTTAACTAGCATTTCATTCCCAAACTATGCATTCATAAAAAAATAACTAAAGAAATAAATCGTAAATCATGCCATGAAATGTTGACAAGGAATATTTTCAACTTATCCTTCATTATCTTTTCACTGATGTCTTTTTACTAAACAAATAATAGAATACCAATAAAAGCTAAAAGAAGTTCAATGCAAGATGAGCAAGAAAAAAACTCTGTTGAATGATAAGAATATAGATAATAAAAGCAAATAAATTATAAGGAATCACAATAGTTACAAGTAAATTCTAGGTGCAATCATGTTAATGCATATGATGAACTTGAACAGCTATCATTAGGTAATTATCTAAAAAGGACCAAACACATTTGGGTACAAAACTGTAACAAATAGATTTAATAATCCTGTATCTTCATGCTACATAAGCACAAAAGAAAACACAATTGGCAGAATGAGTTCGTGAGGTTAGATATTAAAAGCCTCCCATTCAACAAACATTGAAAATACTTACTAGTGTCTCAGAGCTTTCTGAGCCACGAGCAATATCAACATAAAGATGTCTACCCAATATGTTAACCAGAACCTTTACATATAAACAAAGAACCGTCATTGACCATATTGAAGTTGCCAATCTTGTAAAACCTGAAAGTGAACAAGCAAAAATAGGCCTCAGAATCATTCAAATTGTCCAGAGACAAAGTCCAACTATTGATAAATTCATACAGTACATAACAATGTAACATTGAATCAAATTAAATCGGAAAGAAGATAGAATGGACGCAAAACTGATCGCATACTTAAAATTTTAAGCCTTTCCCATAACTCAGCCTTATCCTTCGTTGTAAGAGTGCTATACTGGCCCTTGGCTTGCCTGAGCTTCTCCGTCAAATAAGAAACATCTAAATCAGCAGCTATCCGAGATTTAAGATAATGCATTGCATAAGGTAGCGTTGTGGTATCCGAGATTCTCTGAATGTTCTCAAAATGGTTCTGCAACCTTCCCAGCAAAGCCAAATTTGGGGTAAGAGTATAAAAGGAATAAACTTTGATAATTACAGAATCCAGAAAAACTATAAATAAAAAAAGGGGGAAAAACATTACTGAGACTTAATGAGCTCATCGACATCTCGAACCCCCTCCAACTGTCGCTCAAGCAAAGTGACTCTTCTTCTATGAGCGTCATAAAACTTATATATTGCGTAACCACCTCCCAGTGCTCCAAGAGCAATAAATAACTTTCTCCTATGCTTATTCCAGAAACCTCTGCTTCAAAATTTAACATTTCCATAAAAGGATCAATGATCTGTATCGACATAAGATGAACAAACGAGAGGCTGAAGCAGTTCGGCTTGAAAGGAGAGGCGGACTCACCTCAAAGAGAGCATCGTTTCTCTTTCAGCGGATAATGGAATCCATGATTAAGCCTTCCCCAGTTCCTGGAAACCTAAACCGATTTAAGAAATAGAGCCCTTAAAGGAGAGAGAAGCAAGCAACCAGAAGGTTAGGGCAGGATCTAGTGACTTGAGTTGAATTTATTCTTTGAACTTTCATACAATTTAAACACAATTTATTTTAGAAATTTAGGTCGACGTTCAATTTTGGTTTTTTATTAAGAATTTGATTATAGATTTTTCAATTTAAAATTGAATTTCTGATTACAATTATTATTTGATAATTGAATTTAAATTATCCATTAAATTTTTTTATAATTTCTTTAACTGAATATTAAGGGTCAATAAAAGGTATTAATAATATAGATCAAAAATATATTAAAATGATTGTCTTTTATTGATGAAGGTTTTGTTTGGAATAATTTTCTTAATACTTCAAAAATATACCATTCAAAAAAATTTGTATTAAAATTTTAATTTAGAAATTAGTAAAAAAATTATCCCAAATAAAACTGAAATTTCAACTAAATTCTTATCAACTGTATTAATTTTAGAGTAATCAAGGTTCTGGATCAGCCTTCTAATTATTTTGCTTTTTTAATTAAATAATCATAATTTTAAGTTATTGTTATTTTCTTATTATTTTTTAGAAATTTATATGATGAAAAAATATGTTTTAAAATGAGAATAATTAATTTAACTTTTCTATAATAATTTTATGAAAAATTATATCCGCCCCAAATATTCATCAAAATTATGACATTCAAACTTAACTTTGAGTGCAAATTCCACCATAAAAAATATATACCGATTTAATGAATATTTCTAAATGCTTAAGTATAGTCTATGCATTGCTAAGATTGGATTTTGTTAGTTTTCATTTTTTTTTTTTTCTTTCATATATTTTGTGGTGATGAAAATATAATTTTCTTTCTTCTGTTGTTCTATTTATGTATTTAATTTTAAAATTAAGAGATAGGGCAATTTTGCATTTCGCTCTTTTTTTTTTCACTTTCCCAAACTAAAATCATTATGGATATTAAGATCTTCAATAAAATGAAGGTGTTTTGAGTACACAATATTTAGTTGAAAGTAAAATAAATTTAACCTAGCATTACGGTGCTAGCCACCGCGTTCCCTTAGAGAGCTTGAAACTCCACCGCACCGCCTCTAGCGAAGTCATTCATTTAGACTTCATTTGGGACGACTTTTTACTGCTTTTTGAAGCAGCTTTCTAGTACAAAAATTTTATTTTTTATACTAAAAAGCTGCTTTAAGAAACAGTAAAAAAACCGTCCCAAATGAAGCCTTAATTTTCCAAAAGCTGAGAGCACTTGTGCCAAAAATGCCACCAACCATAATGCCACGGTGAGCCATTGAAAGAATTTAGACTTTTCAAGCATGCAAATAGACCCCTACGTCAATATTGACACGACTCGAAAATTTGACTCAAACCCGACACGAAAATTTTGGATTCGGGTCAACCCGAACCGGGTCGGGTTCGGGTTAGAGTTTTCGACACGTTTCAAAAATCGGGTCGGTTCAGGTTGACTCGCTGAGCACCCCCCCCCCCCCCCCCCCCCCTCTCCCCCGCGCGTGCGCGTAAAGCGAGTCGGGTTCGGGTCCAGAAAATCGACCTGTTTGTAAAAACGGGCCAGGTTCGAGTTGACCCGAATTGTGCTGGGTCATTTTCGGGTTCGACTCGAACCCGACCCTTGACCCGAAATTGACACCCCTAGCCCCATGTACAATTTCAAAAACACATATAGAGTATAGACTCTTGCATGAATACAAAATATTTTCAGACACATGTAAAAGGTTCAAATGCATGAATCACTTTTCACAAAAATATGTGTTGAACGTGGCAAAATTTCATGGATAATATTACGATCGAGCTAGCAAACATGCAAGGTGAATTTAATGAACTAAAAATACTGATCATGAAAGAAAATTATTCAACTTATTATATACATTATTTTGCACATCAATCCAAGTTAGCATTAATTGTGGTGGCTAAAAACTATGTCCAAATTATTTCACTTCTTAATACAATTGCTAATTTAGTAAACATTATTGATAGTTCATGCAAAATAAAAAAACTATAGTACTAATTAAGAAAAAAATAATACAACAAAATCGTTGAGCAATTATAAAATGGAGGAGCACTCGGAGGTAGAGTTTTAAACCAAGAAATTGCTCTTCAAAGACCTAGAGATATAAGTCACATGTCACACTCCGATTCACTTATTAGTTTAATTATTCTATTTTGATCTATAACTTTTAAGGTTCTTGAGATAATAATACAAAACATATTCAATAATGAACAAAAAAGTGAAGCATATATCTTACTCTTTTTTTTTTTTAAAGCATATATCTTACTTGATTTTATACATAGCTTTGAATTTGTTATTAACTTGCATATAATGAAGGCAGTATTTAGAGTTACAAATGAATTATTACAAATGTTGATAAACAATTATTAAGATATTATAAATGTCTTGACTTTGATTAAAGTATCAAAACATGAGAGTTGATGGGTGCGACACTTTGTTTAAAGAATTTAGTCTATTTGTATGAGTAGAATAACATAATTATTTCAAATATTACAAATATATTTGGATTGTGAGGGGGATCAAGACGTCAGGCCTAAATTATCACAAATAGACATCATTATTAAACTGAACTATTTTACATTGTGATAGATATACAATTTCAAGAGCTCGACTATAATTTTGATAAAATAAATACAAAACTACTTCATTTATGTGATATTTTTGAATCCATGTGATTTATTTTTTAATTTTAATAAAGAACAATTTATACGCCTGAACAATTTTTATCCATAAGATTTTTCAAATATAAATCTTATCATATTAAACAACCAAATTAAAAAATTTATTATTGATGTGAGATCAACTGATGCATTATTTATGAATTTAAAAGGAATGTAAAAAATTTTGCTCATAAATAAGTGGAGACTATGAATAATGATATTTATCCTTTGGTGTTTATATTTATAAATATTGTTAAGATATTGTCAATTGCTATAACAAAGGATGAACGAGCATTATTTACAATAAATATTACAAAGAACAATTTACACAATCGTATAGGAGACTCTTAGATGAATGGTTATCTAACTACTTATATTGAAACATTTAATAGTATTAATAATAAAATGATTGTAAATTTTTTTTCTATCATATATTCTATCTTTTCATAACGACGGTACTAAAAAAATTAAAACCATCAATGGAAGTTTCATGCCAGGATAAAAAAGATTGAAGGAATCTTTAAATTCAATAATATGTTCCCTCATATGAAAAAATTCTTGCTCCGCCGTCCTTGATGGTGGTGACGCCTATTGACAACTATGATGGCGGTTGGCAGTGATAATTATTAAAAAAAAAATACTTAAAATGTTTTAAAAGTATTTTGAATTTTTAAAAACCTTTATTTATTTATTTTTAATAAAAGCAGTTAAAAAAGCACTTATATATATATATATATATATATATATATATATATATATATATATATATATATATATATATATATATATATATATAATCTCAAATGGGCTTTTAACTCTAACATTCGTTTTGTTTTAATATTATTATAATTATTATTTTTTATTGTTTTGTCAGTAGTTGCAATTTGGACACTTTTTTTATCTGAATTTACTCTATGAAATGATTTTCTCTTTTCAGAATGGAATATAAATTGTGCCAATCTTCTAGTTTTGTTGAGTATTGCTTTTTGTTGCTTAAAAATTTTTTGAAGTGGGAAGTTGATTTTTGCAATGAGATCTATTAATGTGTGGCGTTAGAGAAAGTTGTTATCTGAGTTTTCAAAATATATATATGATATGCATATTGATATATCATCAGAATCGTGCACGAATCTCGAGGCAAAATCAACCCGGAAACTTCAAAAATTAAAATCGGGATCACCTGAACTCTGATTTCAGCAAACTTATAATCAAACCGAGTGTCTCGGAAATACGAACCCAACGACACCAAATTCAACTCAATCCGAGCCCAAATGAGCACAAATCAAGCACCCGAAGTGCTGTTGGAAAGTTCATACCACAATTTGAGTTACCAAACGGTCTTTGATTTTAACGAGCTTATAGTCAAATTGAACGGATCGACGAGACAAATCCAACAAGCCCAAGATTGATGAATTCCGACATCATTAAGACCTTCAAATGTCTGAATAACTGTGCATGATCAAGGGATTCAATATCAACCGTCCATTCGACCACTCTCTATTTGCCCCTGATCTCACACCTATTTACAAGCTATGCCACTCCAGAAAATCTATAAATAGACCCCTCATTTCTCAAGAGAGGGGACCCCAAGCAAGAAGAGGAGAAGAAGAGAAGAGATGGAGAGGAGAGAACAGCTCCTCCTCGACCACCGTCGGAGTTCTTCCCGTCGTCAGAACGACGCCAGAATCCAGCCAGACGCCCGAGTGATGCCGGAACTCTGCTCGACTTTGTAACTGAATTCCAATTCAGAATAAACTCATTGTAATCTGATCGTCCTAACTTGTTGGACGAATCAGCCTCTTATTTCTCAAACTACACTAGTTGAACTTTCAACTGAGCGTGGTCCCGTGGTTTTTTCCTTTTTCAGGGTTTTCAACGTAAAAATTATGTTGTTCTTTTATCTTCTGTTTGTGTATGCTAGATATTCGTACAACGCTCATACGAAAATTTTCTAACTCTACTGCCGCGTATATTCTAGCCTGCAACACATATCAACTTTCAAAAATTATATTTCCTTAATAATTTCCGCCACATTTATAAAAAACTACATTCAACTCAAATAAATTCTAAATAATTCATAATCAAGAAATATATAATTATTTATTGATCGTAATTCTACTTTTAAAAAGAGGTGAGAGCGACCGAGAAAGAATGAAAGAAAGAAGAAAGTTATTTAGTTTAATTGGCCATATTAGGAGCATATGAATATCCAAACACATGAAATGATGAGACAAATGCCTTAAGAAAATAATTTATATTTCATTTGGAATAGCTTTTTTATTATTTCTAAAACAGTTTTTTAGTAAAAAATTCCTAATTTTAAAAACTTTGTGCTAAAACTCTGCTTTAAAAATAATAATAATTTTTAAACAGTTGAACATACTGATCAACTATAGCTTCTTATGTATTTTTAAATTATAGAATTACTTAAATTAAATTTTAAAAAATAATAATATATTTATTTTGATAAATTTTCTAAATTTCAAGTTACATTTGAGAATATGTAATTTAGGCTTTATTTGAGATAGCTTTCTATTACTTTTTAAGGCGTCTTCTTAGCACAAAAAGTTTCACAAATCAGATATTTTTGTACTAAGAAGCTACTTTTGAAAGTAGTAAGAAAGCCGTCCCAAACGAAGTCTTAATAAAATGAATCTAAAAATAGCAAAATCATCAAGGTACGAGTTCAAAGACTTCAGGAAGCCAACTAGCTAAAGGTATAACTAAGGTTTCGTTAAGGACAACCAACTTTTTTGTTAAAAAATTAAAATTTTTATACAAAAAAATTGTTTTAAGAAGCAACAAAAAAGTCTTCCCAAACGAAGCCTAAAACTCTTAAAAGTTATTTGAATGGTAGAAAGAACTTTATTATTTTTTATATATTTATGATCAAAAGGAATTTTTCATTATGAGAATTTCAATGAGTTTAAGATTGTATGTTTTTTAGTAGGTTAGTTTTGTGTGGCATCTGATTGTGTCGGTCAGATTGATTGTATTATTGACTCATACCTCGCTTTATTTTGTCAGTATTGTTATACAATATCGTGGCGTTATAATCTCTAGTTAGAGACAGAGCAAAGCGCTATAGTGCTATATGATACAACACCGCGACACTACAGGGCGTATTCAATGACTGAAAGGGGAGCACTACAGTACTCTAGAGCTCAATGTCACAACGACATAAGCCGGGATGAACAAATTTTCTTCCCTTTTTTTTATAGTTTCATTTGAAAGGTTTTGTAAGTATTTGTATTAAAAAGTGTTTTTCAATCTTAAGAGAGATTTGTACATTTTCTCTCAATTTTCCTAATAAATTTTCTGATGCGGTGTTTTTTTTTCTTAGTTTTAAGTTTTTTCACGTTATACTCCTACGTTCATTTTTTGTTTTTTTTTTCATTTTTTTTTTTTCATTTTTTTTCTTTTCTTATTTTCATTTTGCGGTTTTTCTTCCTAGCAGAGTTCATTTAGGTAAAAAATATACGAGAAGCAAAAAAAAATCAAATACATGGTAGGCCACTTCATCTCTTTAAAGAAAATTTGGTTAGATTATTTATTTGCTTTTAGATAATTGTTATGCATGATTAACCAATCAAAAAGTCCATTATATTCATGAGATACATTTAAATCAAAGTTTTTTCCTTCTCTTTTTCCCCACACGAAGCCCAACTTGTGAACTGTGTGTATTGTCCGTGGCGCTGCCGCTGCTACCCATTAGGCAAACACTAGACTGATCTAGGCCCCTTTATTAGATGCGGAGTGCAGACGGGGAGAGCACCGTCTGTACAGATACAGGGTACCAAGCAGTACCTAGTGGTACCCAGCGATACCGAACGGTACCTAGCTGGATTTTATACTAGTGTGCAGACGGTTCTCCCCGTCTGCGCTCTGCACCTAATAATCTCTCCTGATTTAGACACTCTATGAAAAGCTCTCATCTGTGGCAATCACCTCAAGCCAATTATATATTTTTGAAACTTTTGAGTCAATTAAGATAAATTCATACACGCATAACATATACAAATTTTGAATACGATATTTTTTTATTGTTAGCTAAAGCTCCCAACTAACATATCAAAATTATCTGAGTTGTGTCAGACCATCTAATCATTGTAGATGTCAAAACATCTCAAAGTCATTATTTTGACCTCCAAAAGTCATGATTTCGTGAGACATTTGAGGCCTCAATAGCTATTAGGAATATGGGTGTCAATTTCGGGTCACGGGTCGGGTTTGGGTCGAACACGGAACTGACCCGGGTTCAAACTGGTCACCCCTAACCAGACTCGGGTAGATTAATAGGTCGAAAATCAGAACCCGGACCCGACCCGGCGGGGTGCTGAGTTGACTCGACCCGACCCGACACGGGACCCAAAATTTAGGGCGAGCGGCTAGCGCGCGTGAGCGGGTGGGCTAGTGAGTGTGCGTGCGCGGGCGAGCGCGGGTGTGTGTGCGGGTGCACTCAGGCGAGCGGCGAGTGCGGGTGAGCGTGCGCGGGCAGCCTCAGGCATTGGGAGTCTCGACAGCGTGCGCAGGCTGGCTCGACAGCGTGCACAGACAATCTTTGTCGCGCAGGTAGCTGAGCGGGTAGGTCCAGGCAGCAGCGGACGGTGCGCGGGCAGGTGGGGCAACGCGGGCAATATCAATTTAAATGGGTTTGCGGGTTGACTCGGCAACCCCCCGGGTCAACCCAAACCCGACCCGTTTTTCAAACGGGTCGAATCCAGGAACCAGAATCCAACCCGTTTTGAAATCGGGTCGGGTCCAACCCATATTTTTCGGGTCGGATCCGGATCGAATTTTCGTGTCATGTTAAATATTAACACCCCTAATTAATAAGGAGCACATTTTCTCACAATAGTTGTAGAGTTCTTTCACTATTGATTGCTGTACAAAATTTCATCATCACGCCTTCTCGATATTATTATGGTCTTACATTTATTTGATTGATGAATGGTCAACGACGTTGGTTTGGCTTCAACAATGCAAATAATTTCATATTAATACAGGATTTTTTTTAAAAGGAGAATGATGGTTAATTTAAATTAGGAATAGAAGCACAATATTAAAAAATTTAGAAAGAAAAAAACTACCCAATTAGAATGGCGTATTTTTTAGAATGGATCAAATCATTTGGTGTATTCATCCTAAGAAGTCGAACTAAATTCTAAAATTACAATAGCAATGTGCCAAGGGCTATTAAGTAATTATACTTAATCACATTTTTATTATTTATTGTTTATCGAATGACAATCATGAAGAGTGGAGGCAATTTCTCATGGGCTTTTTAGTAGGCTGAAAAAGAAATATAGTGTTGTTGCGTCCTGGAAAATTCTCAGCGGTAGAGAAATATAAAGATTAATGCCTTAGCTTTGTACGAAGATCCAGAACACAAGCAGATGAAAGAGAAGAGGGTGTAGCGTTCATAAGAGACACCAGAGTTTTTACGTGGAAACCCCTAAAAAATGGGAAAAACCATGAGGCCTGGCCCAGTTTGAATGAATCCACTAGTGCTTGTAATTGATTACAAATGAGGCCCATCCTTAGGAGGAAGGCCTTTGCTCGAAGTAACAAATATACATCATATAAAATGCATTGCATGGTGGAAGTTGGAAGAATCAATGTTGATATGTTTGTTTGGGGTGGCAAAACCATAGTCAATGGTTGGGAAGAACTCTGGCGGTGATTGGCGGACGAACAGAAGTCCGGCGATGGTCGGCACACTGGCGGAAGTCCGGCGGTGGTCGGCAGGAACTCCGGCGGTGGTCGGCAGGAATTCCAGTGGTGGTCGGCAGAAACCCCGGCGGTGGTCGGCAGGTACTCCGGTGGTGGCCGGCAGGACCCCAGCGGTGGTCGGCAGGAACTCCGGTGGAGGTCGATGGCAAGAGAGCTCCCAAATTCCTCCCTTTCTTCTCTTCTTCTCCCTCTTCCTCCTCCCCTTCATGTGAAGAATGAGGGCCTATTTATAGTTTTTTTAGAGTGGCATGGCTTCTAAATATAAATTTTTGATGACTTATCAAGTATTTTTCTTAATTGTCATTATAGTATTATAAAAAAAAATTACTTACACAAAATATATAATATCTACGAAATATTTCAATTTTCTTCCACGTTCTCCAATATTAGACCACTCAATCTGACAGGTGTGCAGCTTTTGATGAATTTAAATATTTGACTTAGAAATAAATTAGATTAAATTATTTTAAGTGTTAAATTCACATAATTGAATAAATAAAATTAAATTTTAAATTGATAAATTTATTTCAATTTTAGATAAATTAAATGTAATTAAAGTTAATAATACATCTAATTATATTTAACTTGAATAACATATATTAAAAATATCAATTAATTGTTATTATAATTAATAATTTTGATAAACGAAATGAATAATATAAATATTGATCATTATATTACTTGTTTTTTTATAATTTTTTTTGTTTATAATTTATAAAAATTATAATATCTCAGCTTTTTATTTGATATTTTTAAAAAATAGAATTAGTAATAAAATATTTAATAAAATTGATACAGCATCAAAAAATTATATTGATTAGACACGAATCTTGAGACAAATTTGAGTTGAAAACTTTATGATTTCAGCAAACTAAACGACTCGAAAAGACGAATCCAACGACACTAAATTTGACTTAATCCATGCCCAAAATGGTCCAAATCGAGGACCCGAAATATATTTGGAAGCTTCAAAGCATAAGTTAGACTAACAAATGATTTCCCAATATGACATGTTTATAGTCAAATCGAATGGCTCGACAAGACGAATCAAAAGTGCCTAAGATCGTCAAATTTTGACATCATTAAGACAGTACTCAAATGCATGATGAATGGTTGACGATCAAGAGAATTAATATTGACTGTCTATCTGAAACACTCACAACCTACCCTTGATTTTCTCACTATTTGCTAGTCATGTCTGTAGAAATGATATTCCCGCAGAGAGCTTTTGAACAGGGAAACGTAAACTATTTTATTAAACGTATATCTATATATATATATATATATATATATATATATATATATATATATATATATATATATCCTAGTTACAGCAAGTGTACAGAATTACATAAGAGCCACGGAACATTCTAGATTACCAACATAAGTAGTAAAGCTAACATATATATTCTAATACCCCCCGTCAAATTGTTGGGTCCTTAGACACCGTCAATTTGTCACGAAGAAAAACAAAACGCGGAGTAGAAAGAGATTTAGTGAAGATGTCGGCGACTTGGTCTGTTGTACTGATTGGTAGAAGCCGTATGTTCGTTTGTTGAATGTGATCTCGCAAGAATTTGTGATCAATCTCTATATGTTTGGTGCGAGAGTGAAACATTGGATTGTTAGCGAGGGCTATCGCTGACATATTATCACAATGAAGGTCGGTCGGGTAGTCTTGAGGAATGCCAAAATCCGAAAGTAGTCGTCTGAGCCAGACTATGTCCGACGTCAGAGCTGCAAGAGCTCTGTACTCCGATTCGGTGGACGAGCGAGACACCGTTCTCTGTTTCTTCACTGTCCATGATACAATCGTGTCGCCGAGAAACGAGCAATAGCCAGATGTAGATCGTCGTGTAATTGGATCTCCTGCCCAATCAGCATCTGAAAAAGATTTTAAGATTAAGTTAGATTTAGTTATTGGCAGGCCATAATCTAATGTACCTTTAATGTATCTAAGTAGTCGTTTGAGAAGATAAAAATGTGAAGGTGAAGGATCATGCATATATTGTGAGAGAAGATTAATGCTATAGGCAATGTCCGGTCGTGTTAAAGTAAGATATTGTAGCGAGCCGATGATTCGACGATAGCAAACAGGATCCTGTAAGGTGTCGGTTTTGAATACGGTTGGCATCTTTGTACATGTTGGGTTTGCAAGGGAATTGCATCTCAGCATGTTTGCATAATCGAGGATGCTGGCTGCGTACTTGGCCTGTGAAAGAAAAAAGGAATTGTTAGTTTTATGAATATTAATGCCAAGGAACTCATGTACTTCCCCAAGATGCTTCATAGTGAATGCTTTGCTGAGCTGAGAGATAGTGAATTGAATTCTGGCCATGTCTGAACCGGTGATGAGAATGTCGTCAACGTAGATTAGGAGAAAAATTTGAGCGCCGTCTTTATTGAAAATTAGAAGAGAGGGATCCGCCTGACTGTGAAGAAATCCGAGAGTAAGGAGGAACGATGTAAACGTGTTGTACCATTGTCTCGGCGCCTGTTTCAGTCCGTAAATTGCCTTGTCCAGTTTGCAAACGTAATGTGGACGGGAGCGATCTTCGAATCCCTTTGGCTGGGTCATGTAAACGGTCTCGGACAAGGAGCCGTGAAGAAACGCATTTGCCACGTCCAATTGATGAACTGGCCAATTTTTGTGAAGAGCGACAGTTAGAAGGACGCGGATCGTTGGTAGCTTGACCACTGGGCTAAATGTCTCGGTATAGTCAATACCGAATTCTTGATTGTTCCCTTGTGCGACCAACCGTGCTTTGTATTTAGCTATTGACCCATCAGTGTGGTATTTAGTCCTATAAGTCCACTTTGATCCAAGAATGGAAGCATTTTTTGGTGGTTCTACCAAGTGCCATGTGCCCTGTTTTTTAAGAGCAAAAATTTCCTCTGCCATTGCTTTCCGCCAGTGTTGGCTTTTGGATGCCACAGCGTATGTGGTAGGATCTGTAGACGCGGAAGAGGTGTTGGAGAAGAGATTTAGCCGATTTGGTTGACGTAGTGAACCTGTTTTACTGCGAGTAGTCATATGATGACAGGGAACTGGGTTTTGTGCCACGATCTGATGTTCGGCGGATATTTGCTGTCTCTGTATAAGCGGAGCGGGTGATGTAGGAGGGATGTGAGAAAGATGTAACGGATCAGAGTGAATAGAGACCTGCATTGGCTTATTACCAGCGTTAGTGTTATTAGCAGAGACAGGTATTAGTAACCTGGGCATTACCTCAGTTTGGTGAACAGCAGGAGGTGATAATGAGGTTGCAAGAGGAAAAATATTTTCATGAAAATTAACATGCCTAGAAACAATTACTTTATGCGTTTGAAGATTAAGACAGCGGTACCCTTTGTGGTTGTCTGAGTAGCCGAGAAACAGACACGGCTGAGCATTTGGCATCAGTTTATTCTGAGTGGGAGCAGGTGATAAAGGGTAACACTTGCAACCAAAAACTTTTAGATCTTGATAATCCGGTTTTCTGTTAAACAGAAGTTCGAGATGAGAAGAATTTTGAGTAGTATGAGATGGCATCCGGTTAATTAAGTAAACTGCAGTGGCTACTGCGTCGGGCCAAAATGAGGGCGGCATGGAGGCCGTTAGTAGTAGCGACTTTGTTGTTTCAATGATGTGCCTATGTTTACGCTCGGCAAGACCGATCTGCTCCGGAGTATAAGGACACGAAAGCTGATGCGTGATTCCGTGTTTCATGAGGAAGTGTTTGAACTCAAAATTGACGTACTCAGATCCGCCATCTGTGCGCAATATTTTAATACGATTTGAGGTGAGATTTTCAATATTGGTTTTAAAATGAACAAACGTAGAAAAAACGTCAGACTTAAAACATAATGGAAAAACCCAAGTAAAACGCGTGTAGTCATCTACGAAAATCACATAAAATTTGAATCCTTGAGCAGAGGAGGTTGGGGCCGGGCCCCATACATCACTGTGAATGAGAGCAAGCGGTTGGGATTGCCTGTCCAGAGAGCTAGAGAAGACATTTTTATGACATTTAGAGGCAGAGCAAGTTTCACATTTATGGTGCTGCTTATTCATGTGCAGCAAAGGATTACAAGATGAAATCAAATCGAAAACAAATTTATGTGGGTGGCCAAGGCGTTGATGCTAGAGCTGGGAAACGTCCCGAGTAGTAGTAAGTGCTGGATGTTGGCGAGCTTGAGACTTCAGCTGGATGGGGTAGAGTCCGTCATTGGACGGTCCGCGAAGAATGATATCCTGCGTCGCTAGGTCCTTCAACACAAAACCATTAGGATCAAAAGTGATAGATATTTGATTGTCTTTAGTTAGTTGAGAAATAGATAAAAGATTGAATTTAAGAGCGGGAGTGTGAAAAATTTTGGAAAGACACAGCTTACGAGAGGGGGTCGGGAGAATGCCCGCCCCGGAGTGTGCGATACTGACTGCATTTTCGTCACCGACTGTAACAGTTTCGGATCCCTGATATGGCTGAACCATGGACATATTTTCTAACGAGTTAGTTAGATGGGATGACGCTCCAGAGTCCAGGAACCAGTTGACATCAGTGGTGTCCGATGTTGTTAGTAACGCCGGATTTGCATTTTTGGATGTAGTGACGTATTTGAGATCTGTTCGATGCCAGCAGGAGTGTGCCGAATGGCCCTTCTTTGAGCAGATTTGACATATAACGTTTGCAAAGGGATTGTTGCGAGTGTTTGTTGAGGAGCCATATGTGTTCTTGGCTCTGGATCTCCTGCCTCTGCCACGGTTAGAGAAAAGAGCCATGTTAGGATCAGGTGCTATTGCGAATTTGGCGGCATCCGAGGCAAGATTAATTTCTTCGCTGAGCAGGAGAGGATAGATTTGATCCAAGGTGAGCGGAAACGGGTTTGTCCGAATAGAAGATTTGAAGGACTGGTATGATGGAGGAAGCCTGTTTAAAATGTAGTGGATCACGTCTTCAGCTTCAAGATTGCAGCCAGCGGCTGCAATTTGATCCACGATGGTCTTTATTTCGGACAAGTAATCTGCCATAGATTGAGTCTTGAGTGCGACATTGTGCAACACGTTCTTGAGTTGCATAACTTTGGAACGGTTGGTTGCTTGAAATCTTGTTTCAAGAGCCGACCACACCTGCGCCGTGGACTCAAGGGAGATTACGTACGGGAGAATCGACGGAGATATCGTCGAGCATATTGATGCCGACAAGTTTTGATCCGTTAGTATCCATTGCGCATAGCTGGGATTCACCGATGTGGAGCCATCAGCGAGAAGAATAGTGGGAGGCAGAGAAGCGGCATTTGGATCAAGAAATTGGATGAAACCATTGGCACGGAGAGTTTTGGTGATCTGTGATTTCCAGATCATGAAATTATCCGGTGATAGAGGAGCGGTAACGAGATTGCGCAGATTCGAGACAACAAATTTCAGCGTTGCTGGAATCAGCGGATCTTCAATTTGAGAGCCTTCACTCCGATCTTGAAGCCGGGAGGAGGCGGAATCGGCCATGTTTCGCAGGATCAAGAACCTTTTCCTGATACCATGTAGAAATGATATTCCCGCAGAGAGCTTTTGAACAGGGAAACGTAAACTAATTTATTAAACGTATATCTTTGATACAGAGATCTCATATATATATATATAGATCCTAGTTACAGCAAGTGTACAGAATTACATAAGAGCCACGGAACATTCTAGATTACCAACATAAGTAGTAAAGCTAACATATATATTCTAATAATGTCACTCTTAAAAAATTATAAATAGACTCTCATTCTTCACAATAAGTAGGAGGAGGAGAAGAAGAAAACAAGGAAGAGAATAGAGATAGGAAAGGAAGAAAAATCAGAGTTAGATCTCTTGCCACTAGACTCTTCTTCCACCATCGCCCGACAAGCAATTATCGTCAAATTTTCATCTAACCACCGGCTATTGTCACGCTTCCGCACAACCACCAACTGACACTGGATTTACACTCGACCACTGACCATTGCCGAGCTTCTTCTCGTCCACCGATCTCCCAACTACAGTCTTTTCAACCTCCATCGCCCAACTACGATCATTTCAACTACCGTCGTCTAACTATGATTCTTCCAAGTTACATCACTCGTCGACTAGACCAAACAAACATGCTAACATTGATTCTTTCAACTCTCACAATGTAATGCATTCTATATGATATATATTTGTTACATCAAGCGAATGTCTTCCCATAAGGAAATGCCTCATTTGTAATTGATTGCAAACACTAGTGTATTCATTCAAACTAAGCTAAGCCTCATGGCTTTTTCCCATTTTTAGGGGTTTACATGAAAAAATTCTTGTGTATCTTTCGAATACCACACCCCTCTTTTATTTTATTGTGTCTTAGATCTTTGTACAAAACTAAGATGTTAAACTTTATATTTCTCTATACGTGAATATTCTCGGATGCAACAAAAATTATAATCAATAACTAACCGAACTGAATCAATTAAATTAAGATTAATTTGATAAATTTATTCCAATTTTATATTAACTAAATTGTAATTAAATTTAATAATACATCTAATGAAATTTAACTTGAATGACATATATAAAAAAATATAAATTGTTTGTTATTATAATTTATAAACATGAAGTAAATAATATTAATGGTGATCCTTATATTTCGAATCAATTAAATTAAATTTATTTTATTATTATTTTTAATTTAATTAAATTATACCGACTCTTTCTTCGGTCAACAGTCAAACACTTCGTTGTCTCCTCTCCGGTCGGTCTCCCACGAATCAACAGCAATTTAGATTCTAATAATTCAACTCTCCGTTCTTTGCACGCTATAATTTTTTTTTATTTATGTAATAATTTAAATATAAAAGTTAAAATTGCACTAGCGATTCCACGATGTTGCGACAAAAAATAATTAGATTTTTAATGACCGCGTGCCATTGACGGCCAATAATAACAATAAAAAATCTTATAAATAAAAATAATTAGAAAAAAAAAACTGAAATTAATAAATTTAATTAAAATAAATATTATATATAATTATCAAAATGTATATCCGCTTAATTTTCAACGGACATACGACATGTATTTTTTTTTTTAGAATTATTATCTGAGTCCATTTGTCAACCTTTGGAGGGCACAAGCAGTAATTTTTACATCCACCCCCTCCAAAAATATTAATATTATATATAACACTTATTTAAATTGGTAATTTTGTATTAAAATTAATAACGTAATTGATTTAAATAACTGTTAATGTTATTTATTTATTAGATGTATACAAGTTTTATAATAATATTTCAATTTTATGAGAAAATAATTAAAAGTTTTAATATGTATAGACTTTGTTTGAAATGATTTGAAATTAAATGCATAAATTAGTAAACTACTAAGGATTTATTGCAGATATTTAAAGATTTTAATTGGTGAAGCATATATATAAAAAGTAAAAATTTTAAAAATTATATATTTTTTGTTTAATTATTTTAAAAAAATATATATTTAATTCATTAGTAAATATCATGAATTTTGATTTCATAAATTTTTATCATGTAGTAAGCTATATTTTATTTGAGACAATTTTTTTACTGCTTTATTATTCAAATCACAATTATAATTTATAATTGGCCAGTATATTTTTACTATATATTTTTTATTTTATATTAAAAATTAATTTCTCTACAATAATTTTATAAAATAATAAAAAATTATCACAAATAATCTTATTTTGATATTGTATTTGAAGAAAATTTAAAGAAGTAGATGCCAAAATTTTTTAGGCAAGTACAATAGCTTCTCATAAGTGCCAAGATTCTCGATAAATATTTAATATCAAACACATTGCAATGTGTAAAAAATATATAAATACATAATAAAGAAAAGTGAAAGTCAAAAGAAGTTAATTATTCCATCCATCCTATTAGGAGAGCAGCCACATAAAAGTCACCTGACGTCTAACGTTCTTAGATGCTTGATGCCTGCCAATCTAATGTCAACTATAAGCACCTCACACGCATCTTCCCCTGATCTTTGGGTCTGCCATTTCATAAAGAGAGTGATTGAGATAGCCGCACAGAATTTTCTTGATATTACTTGAGCATCTTAAGCCATCTATTTCCTCCATGAAAGATAACTTCTACAATTTTTATATGCTATAATATATTAAGATATCCTTGAGTTTACATGAAAGCGTATCCATTACAGTATATGACTCACACTAGTAAAAGCATTTCAATTGTGTTTAGGGTTTGTTTAGGATGATTTTTTTACTGCTTCTTAAAGCAGTTTTTAAGTAAAAAAAAATAATATTTGTACTAAAAAATTGTTCTAAGTAGTAAAAAAGTCATCCCAAACGAAACCTTCATCATATGATTTTTGCCTTCTCTATGTGATGCTCTTAACTTATTTGTATGTGTGATAGTTTTTCTTTTTATATTAAGATAATTAACTATTTTTACCATCATAAATGTTGTAACATGTAAAAATTATTCTTTCATCATTTCTTTTTTCTCCACTCTATCTCTATTGTTATTGTTGTATGCTAAAGTATTTAGAGTAATTGAGAAATAATTTAACATTTTAATTTTGTATGAAAATTCAGCATGCATATATATAAAGTAAGAGAATACAAGAGACATCGGAGTATTTTGTGTGGATTATTAGAAAAAGAAAAAAAAAATCATAAGGCATATACTAACTAAAATCCCCCCCCCCCCCCCAATTAGAGGAGGCGAGTTTACAAGAGTATATGTAGCTAGTTTGTTTTCTTATGAAAATGGTGGGAAATTTCATTAAGGTGGTAAGAATAATAAGTGTTAGGATGGTTGTGGCCAAATGATGGCGATTCAAGAATTTTTTTTTTTTTGAATTGGCATAAATTTGGCCTTTGATTTAAACACGATTCACCTAGGTCTACAATCATCATTAGAGCTGAAATCATATTGGTAATATAAGATTTCATAATTGTAGCTTGTGGAGGCTAGTGAGCAAGAGCTGATGGGGGTGTGGGGGAAAATGATTTTATGATGAGCATGTTGGAGAAGGCAACAATTACGCTAATGTTGTTACGATTCTCGCTGTGGACAACATTATTGATCAACATTTGTAAAGAAAGTTTCGAACCCAATTTAAATCTTATTTGAATAAAGTTCAAACAATATTAGATAAACTATATATTTAGGTCGAAATAAAATTCAAATTTAAATCAAATTTCATCACAATAAATTTTAATGAATTACATATATGAAAGAGAAGCAATTTAATTCAAAATAAATTTAAAATATATTTTAAAAAAAATTAATTTTTTTAGAACAGGGGTATATACCGTTGCTATCCTCCTTAGGAGGTGCTTGGCAGGATAACTAATCCCTCGGCAAGCTTACTAGCAACCAGCCCCAAAGGTGCCGCAGTTATTCCCCCCCACTTAAGAGGTGGCGCTGCATGAAAGAGGATTCAAATATGAGTTGGGGGTTCCAAACCATACTGACGCACCAACCCAGCTAAATCCAATGGGGTAAAAAAAAATTGAATACATTCCTTCAATTTCACGTACTTTGAATTACATGAAGTCAATTTTCTTTTCATATATTATATTGATCATTAAACATTTTCTTATAATCAATACTAAAAGACTCTACACAGCTCACCTTGGCCTGTTGGTCGAGAGCTTATACTTCCAACTAAGAGATCTTAGGTTCGAGTCTTTATGTATACGTTGTGTGTATTAATTTGATTTAAATAATCTAAATGTCCAAAAAAAAATACTAAAAAGACTCCAAACTTGTTTCTTTCTTATCTCCCAATTCGAGACTGCAGCAAACTTCCAAATTCCAACCTTGACCATTTTCCAAGTGATTACTTTCTTTATCTCCACTCGAAAAAAAATATCCACTCATGTAAAAAATAAAATGTAAAAAAAAAAAAACAAAATAGAGTGACTGTACAATAAACTATGCACACCACTTCTCCAAAAATTGCCGACTTTCTCTCGCTCCAAGTCCTACAATAGCAACAAGTAGCTACTCAAATGCACAACTAGAACGCCAAGCTCGCTCTTTCTCACTTCTCCCTCTTGTTTACTTTCCACACGAAGAAGCAAGGAAGATGAACAGCTACTCCAAGATCCGCCATGGCTCCATAGATCTAACATCCGAACCAAACCCTTCCTTCTCCCCAATCCGATCAGTCCCTCAAAAACCAGACTTCTTCTTCTCCAAATCCGAGAACCTAACCAGCCACGGCGCTGAAAATCTCCCCAGAAGCCGCTCATCCGCCTCTCAGAGATTCGGCCGGGAAGATCAGAGCCATGTGTTCGGTCTTCAGGCCGCGGTAAGAAGGGCTTTCTCCATGAGACGCACCTCCATGATCGACAACGGGTACTGGAGGATTCACGATGGCGGTGACGCATTTTTGGCCGAGGAAGCAGACGAGGGCCAGAAGCAGCGGCAGGGGGGGAGGAAGGGGTTGAGGAGGAGAGGGTTTATTGGCCTCTGTAAGAAATTTGTGGGTTTTTGAGAAGCTGTTTAAGGGTTTTCTGTTCTGGATCTTAACTATAAAGGGATTTGATCCTTCTTTTTCTTCCTTTTTCTTATTTGGCTACAGTGTTTTAAGTGTTTGTGCCGTCTTGTGAGCTTCAGTTAATAAAGCCTTGCTTTTTTTTGCCTCTTCGATTTTACAGAACGAATCGTTTATACTGTTTGTGTTTTAAAGGAAGTTTATGGAGAATTTTTATATGTTTGATGGTGGTTTTCTCTTTTCTGGTGATATATTTTACCAAGAAAATAATATGAAGGAGCTGAAGCTGTTGAGTAAGCAGAGAAATGGAAGTGATGAAGAGATGGAAATGAAATGAGCGGTTGTTATTGTATCCAATATTGTCGGTAGAAAGATATTGAGAGGAATAGATCAAGTCCGAAAGACATTAAGTTTTGTTTTGTTTAGGAGGGTTTTCTATTATTTTTTAAGTATTTTTTAATATAAAAATTAGATTTTTTTAAAATAAAAAATTATTTTAAGAAGCAGAAAAAAAAATAGTTCAAAAGAATATAATATATAAATATAATTTTTTTAATGAAATACTAATTTTAATAATATATTTAATAATTTTTAAATTTAATTTAATATAAATTGTATTAAACTATTTTGTCAAGAATTCAAATTCTATTGTCGAGTATTCATATTCAATAGTTAATTTTATTTCTTGGGTGAATACGTAACTTCATGGGTGTATCAGGTTCTCAGTAGCTTAAACTTGGTGATTGAATTAATACTAAGATTTTATTTGTACAGCTTTTTTATTATTTTTTAAAATAATTTTTTAGTATAAAAATTATTTTTCTTTACTTAAAAAATTAATTTAAAAAACAGTAAGAAAGCTTTCTCAATTAAAATCTAAATCTTAAACTATTTAGCTACGTACATTCTATCTTTGACAACTTAAGGTTATTGGTGGATTCATCTTTCCATTTGAATACGCTATTATGTTCAAAGTTATGGGACCACAATAACATGCAAATACGACTTATCGTTCATGGGAAAAAACAGGAGCAAGGAGTCGGTAGCAAAATTTGTACTTTTTGTTCCACCTAAAAAGCTTGTTGGACACCAACTAGGCTACCAATTATGAACACACTTGCTGCCGGGTTTCAAATTTAAAATGAGAAAAATGGAGAGTTGTGCTAAGTTGTCGGTTAGCATAAAATTTATCGAATAATCATGATATGAATTTACTTACATTCATATGTACAAAAAAATTCAATCAAGTTGATCGAATTTTCATAAAGATTATTGTTGCGTCCTAGAATATTCGCAACGATAGAGAAATATAAAGTTTAACATTTTAGCATTGTACGAAGATCCAACACACAAACAGATGAAAAATATGGTATAATATTTATAAGAGACATCAAGATTTTTATATGGAAAACCCTGAAAAGAAAAAAAATCACGGGGCATGGCGTAGTTTGAATGAATATACTATTATTTGCAATCGATTACCCCTTCCTTGGGGGAAGACCTTTGCTTGATGTAATAAATATACATCATTTAAAGTGCATTACATGAAGGTACTTGAAAGAATCACTATTGATATATTTGTTTGGTTGGTAGAAGACGGAGGTGGGAAAGACCGTAGTCTAGTGACGGTGATCAGAGGGACCGTAGTCAGGCAACAATGGTCAGAAAAGACTGTTGTCTGGCGTTGGAGATCAGAAGGACAACAATCTAGTTATGGAGGTCGTAAGGACCGTAGTTGACGGGCGATAGTGGTCATAAAGATCGTTGTCTGACGATGGATGTCAGAAGGATCGTAGTCGGCGGGTGATAGTGGCAAGAAAGACCATTATTTAGCGACAGAGGTTGGAAGGACCGTAGTTGGAGGGCAACAGTGGTCTGAAAGACTATTATCTAGTGAACGAGGTAGGAAGGATCGTAGTCGACTGGCGATGGAGGTCGAAAGGATCATAATGGAGTGCTATGGAGGCCGAAAATACTGTTGTCTAGCAACTGAGGTCATAAGGACCGTTGACAGACGGAAGTTCGACGTTGGGTAGAAATCCAACGACGGTCGGATGTTCAGCATTGGGTAGAAGTCCAAAGAATTTTCGACTTTAGGCAGAAGTTTGGCAACAGGCCGAAATTCTGCGTTGGGTAGAAGTTCGACGAGAGTCCGGCGACAAGCAGAAGTTCGGCGAAGGGTAGAACTTCTATGTCGGGTAGAAGTTCGACAAGAGTCTGATGATGGGCAGAAGTCTGATGACGGGTGGAAGTTTGCCGTCGAGTATAAGTCCGATGACAAATATAAGATTGACATCAGGTAGAAATCCGACGAAAGTCCGATGACGGGCAGAAGTCCGACGACGAGCTAAAGTTCTGCGTCTGGTAGAAATCCGACGAGAGACTATTGACGGGCAGAAGTCCGACGACGGGTGAAAGTTCGACGTCGGTCGGTGGCCGAGAGGTGGTCGAGGAGGAGTTTGGTTGCAAGAAAACTCTTCATTCTCTTCTTGATTCGGCCTCCTTCTCCCCTCCTCTACTGGGGAAAATGAGGGATCTATTTATAGTTTTCTGAGAGTGTCATGACTAGTAAATGAGAGGAAGATCAAGGATAAATTGGGAGTTATTTAAATGGATGGCCGATGTTGATTCCCTTGATCAGGGACATGTTATTTGGTATTTGAATGTCTTAATGATATCAAAAATTGGAAATCTTGAGCTCGTTTGATTTGTCTCGTCAAGCCGCTCGGTTTGACTATAAGCATGTCACGTTTGGACGGTTTGGTAATCCAAATTATGGTTTGAACCTTCTAAATGCGCTTTGGGTCTTCGATTTGGACCCATTTGGGCTCGGATTAAGTCGCATTTGATGTTGTTGGGTTCGTATTTTCAAGACGTTCAGTTCGACTGTAAGTTTGCTGAAATCAAAGCTCAAATGGTCTCCGATTTAATTTTTGAAGTTTTCAACTTCATTTTGCTTTGAGATTCCTACCCGATTAAGATAATATTTTCTTGATATATCAATTATAAAAACTCATAATAAAAATATATTTTATGCAAAATGATGAGCTTATATGTAATTTCATATATAATGTGCATAATTTATTACGTATTATATGCGCTCTAAGCTTTATAAAAGCGAAATGATCTGAGTGAAAAAAAAAAGATGATTATGAATTATTTATTAGGAGTTAATTTAATTTTAAATTATTGAATATGCTCAATTTAGTTTATTAATTTTAGATAATTTAGAATTAAAACGACTCTCGTAAATAATTTAAATTTTATTCTGATTTCTTCTTAATAAAGAAAAGAAAGAAGGATTTTTTTTTTCAGTATTTGAATCCGCTGTCTTCATTAAAAAACACAAGAACAAATACAACTTCATAATTTTGCAGAGCAGTAGTTCAGACTTTCAGAGTTTTGGAATCTGTTCAGGATTCTCAGGCTCTCAGCTAGGTTCCGGTTAATGTGCTTACAATATATTTGGCTCTGATCAATCAATTGAATTAATGAGTTATGATATCAGATTGGATGTTAATAAGGTTATTTACGAGTAACCTGACCTGTTTATTGGGTAGGTTAGGTCTCGGGTCTCGAGCTCAACTTGAATACTCAAGCTCTATAAAAAAAAGCTTAAGATTGATTCATTTTGGAGCTCGATTTCTATTAAATCAAGCCAATGCCTAATTTTATAACTAAATATGCTAAATGTTTTTTTATAATTTTATTTTACATACACTTTTTTTTTTTTTGGAACGGAATATTCACCTGCTTACAACCTCTGAAAGGATGCATAGCGGCGTGACTAAACCTCAGTTAGCCTAAAAGAGGCACCCACCCCAGAAACCTCATAGCCTGTACTTGATTGGACCACACTTAAGAGGCGTTGCCGCTCGAGGAGAATCGAGCAATGGTTGGAGGATTCCCAATCGTACTCGCCTACCAACTAGGCTAAGCAATGATAGGTATATGTTAAAAAAGATAGAGGTAGGCTTAAAAAAGACTTGGTTAGAAAATATTAGAAATAACATCTTTTTTTTTTTTAGATTTAAATGAG
Organism: Dendrobium officinale; assembly: GCA_019514585.1. Taxonomy (NCBI): domain Eukaryota; kingdom Viridiplantae; phylum Streptophyta; class Magnoliopsida; order Asparagales; family Orchidaceae; genus Dendrobium; species Dendrobium officinale. The sequence continues at coordinate 19,284,213 of CM033692.1, forward strand.
AATTTGACTCTTAACAATACACAATAGAGAAAAAGAATTCATTTTTGTTGTTTGTTGTTATTGTATACATTTCTATGTGATTACTGCTGCGTCCAGGAGTATACGCGGCGGTAGAGAAATATAAAGTTTATCGTCTTAGCATTGTACGAAAATCCAGCACGCAATCAGATAAGAGAGATGGTCTAGCATTCACATGAGACACCAATATTTTTATGTGGAAAACCCCTGAAAAGGGGGAAAAAACCACGGGGCCTAACCCAATTTGAACGAATCCACTAGTATTTGCAGTCGATTACAAATGAGGCCCTTCCTTGGAAGAAGGCCGTAGCTTGATGTACATCTTATAGAGTACATTACATGATGTAAATACAAAGAGTTACTATTTACATATTTGTTTTGTTGGAAGGACTGTAGTCGGCGGGCGACGGAAGTCAGGAGGACTGTAGTTAGCTGGCGACGGAGGTCAGAAGGACTGTAGTCGGAGGGTGATGTAAGTCAGGAGGGCGACGTAAGTCAGGAGGACCGTAGTCGGCGGGCGACGGAGGTCAGAAAAAATGTAGTCTGACGACGAAGATCAGAAGGACATCGTCAGGTAGAAGTCCAACAATGGAAAGAAATCCATCTTCGCGTAGACGTCCAGCGAAGTCTGATAACCGGTAGAAGTCCGACGTCGGGTAGAAAACTTGGCGAAGAGTGAAGGTTCGACGTCGGGTAGAAGTCCGACGTCTGTTGGTGGCAAAGGAGAACTCCGGCTTCACTTGGGCGGAGTTTCAGCTTCAGAAGGGAACTCTGTTGCAAATTGGGAAGAATTTCAGCATCACGTGGAAGTTGGGAAGAATTCCTGCGTTCTCCCGAATATCACGCAGAATCCCGGCGTGTTCGGGCGGCAGGAAGAGCTCCGGCGGTGGTCGAGGAGGAGCTTCTTCCTTCTCCTCCTTCTTCTCTCTTCACTTGACTTCCATTTGTGTAGAATGAGGGCTATATTTATAGTTTTTCTGGAGTGGCGTGGCTCGTAAATAGGTGTGAGATCATGGACGAATAGGGAGTGGTCCGAATGGACGGCCGATATTGAACCCTTCGATCATGCGCCGTTCGTTGGACATTTGAAGACTTTAATGATGTCGGAATTCGGCGATCTTGGGCTCGTTGGATTTGTCTCGTCGAGCCGTTCGATTAGAGTATAAGCTCGTCAAAATCGAAGACCGTTTGGTAACTCAAATTACGGTTTGAACCTTCCAACAGCGCTTCGGGTCCTTGATTCGGACTCATTTGGGTCGGATTGGGTCGAATTTGGTGTCGTTGGGTTCGTATTTCCGAGTCGCTTAGTTTGAATGTAAGCTTGCTGAAATTGGAGTTATGATGGTCTTTGAATTAATTTTAGAAGTTTCCAACTCAATTCTGCATCGAGATTCGTGCCCGATCAAGATAATTTTTGGAGTATGTATCAATTACTATCTCTTAATTATTTATAAAAATTTATGAAATTAGTTTTTTTTAACAAAATCTTACAATAGAATAGTTATGCAAATGATGATATTTGGTTTTTTTTATGAAGAGTTTTTTTAATAATACTTATAAAAGAAGGCTGAGAGAGACCTGTAATTTTGTTAGGCTGACATTTGATTCAACTCGAGCCCAATTCGATAAATAATTTGTTAGTCAAATTACATGTGCTAATGAGTTAAGTTTAAGCTAATTTTGCTAGTTTAAAAAGATTAATATGGCATACATCAAAAACATATTAGAAATGAATGATTTTAATATAAAATTGTTAAAATGTTTCAAAATTATATCTCTATTTTTTTTTTAAATTTTATTATTTCGTATTTAATTTGTTATTGTTATGATAATATTCTAATAATTATTTGAATAAGAATGATATTCTCTTTTTCACGATAAATCAGTCAATTGAGAATTAAGCTCTTACACCGACTAAGGTTTCGTTTGGGAAATTTTTCATATTGATTTCTAAAATAATATTTTTAGCACAAAATTTTTTGTGCTAAATATAATTTTTTAAACTAAAAAATTATATTAAAAAACATTAAGAAAATTGTCTCAAATGAAGCCTCAATTTAAAATAGAAAAATAAACCAAATGCTTCCTAAGAACAAATATCAAAACAATTTTTTAGAATTTCCATCAGTTTCAAGCGTAGAAAAATCTTTGCAATTAAATGAAATGATCACATTATATGTACTTAAATATCAAAACATAAATTTTACATGAATGACACTTAAGTTTTGTCTAAAGCAGTAAGAAAGTCATCCCAAACGAAACCTTAGTTATAAAATCTTAATAATTATTGCGTCCTAGAATCTTCGCGACGGTACAATGATATATAAATAGTGTCATAGTTTTGTACGAAGATCTATCATCAAGATTTTTACATGAAAAATACTAAAAAAAGGAAAAAATCACGGGGCCTGACCCAATTGAAATAATTACACTAGTATTGATTTTTTATTACAAATGATGCCCTTACTCAAAGGAGGGCTTACTATATATATATACATAGTTGAAGTAGCGCATGATAACTACTCTTAAGAGAGTGTTGATTTGTTCGTTTGATTAGTAGAATCTTAATCGGCAGAAGCATAATTAGTACTGGATCATGTAAAAAAAAAATGAAACTCACCCCCATAAACTTCAACCCCCACAACCCTTCAAAACTTTGTTAGTTGCAATAAGATTTTTTTGGTGCAACTCTAAAAGGATACACTAAGACCTTCATGCCAATAATGTATTTTTGACTCAATCCCCAATCATTCTCAATGCAAACCATCATGCAATATTTTTTGAAAATAGTGAAAAAATAGTGATCAATATTTTTTAAAAAAGTTGTATAAAATATCTTTCTAGTGCAATATTTTTTATAAGTAGTGAACAAACAGTTGTCAAATATAAATTATAATTGTAGAATGAAAAACAAAGCAGTAAGAAAGCTGTTCCAAATAAAGCTTTAGGATTTGTTCGGGACTGTTGCATCATTTTATAAAGTTGAATGTGAAGCTGCTGTAGAAAAAATAATTTTGCTATTATGGTTGTTGAAATCAGATTTCTACCACAACAATATATGAAAAATAATGAGAAAACAACAAGAAATTAATACCCAAACAAAATTTTGATTATTGTCCAAAAGGTAAAATAGCCAGAAAGCTATCCCAAATAGATCCTTAGTTTATTATTTTTTTTTCCATCATCAAAATATATTCATCTAAACTTACTAAAACTGTTCAATAAAATCAATCATTCACTAAAGTGTAAAACATTGAGCTATTCATTATTATTTGTGTGTTGTTATATCATTTCTCGGCAATGCTTTAGCCATTAGATTATATTTTAAAATAGTTTTTTTTTCTATTATCATATCATTAAGGAGGCATTTAATTAATGAACTATTTAACTATTAAACTATTTTTAAAATGGAAAATGACTCATAATAAGTCACTAAATAAAAGAGCTGACTATGATAAATTTTGAGAGTGACATGAATATATATATGAATGTACTATTCTTCCTTCATGTGATTTATAAATTTTGAGAGTGATATATATATATATATATATATATATATATATATATATATATATATATATATATATATATACACACACACACACACACACACACACCTTTGGAGGTCATATGAATGTTCCACTACGGGAAAACACGAGATTACCGTCGGACTTTCCGGCAGATCATTTTGCGCCGGTAACAAACGGCGCCTGCAACGGCGCATGCTGCGACAGAAAACCTACGGCGGATTTTCCGGCGCCAACGACGCCGGAAAGGTTCCGGTGATATTGGCGCCGATCTATGCGTCGGAATAAACCAATATCTCACTATTTCCATCGCACTTTAAGGCGGAAAATCACTGGCGCCATTACCGGCGGATATTGCGCCGGGCTATTTAAACTCAACGAAACAAAACCGGCGAATGTTGCGCCGGAAAAATCTCCGGAGTCGGATCCACCGGAAAATCCGTCGCCGAAAGCCCTATTTTCCGAAACCGAGCCCCTCTGGCCCGTCACTTCTTTCCTTCCGTTCTCTCACCTCGCCCGTAGATCGCCGTCGCTGACGGTCAGAGGAGTTTGCCGACGAGTCTCATAGCTTTTGGGGTCGCTTCACCGCCGACGGTCGTTCATCTTCGCCGACGGAAGGTTTTGTTTTTTCGTTTCTTTTGGCGAAATTTTTTCCTATTTCAGTTGGATTTCATAGATTAGGTTTAAGAACATATCTTTTTTGCTTTAGCCATGGATGTTCTAACCATACATTTGCAAGAGGATGTACCCTATTGTATGCTTTTTGCTTTAGCCATGGATGTTCTTACCATACATTTGCAAGAGGATGTACCCTATTGTATGCTTTTTTGCTTTAGCCATGGATGTTCTTACCATACATTTCCAAGATAGATGGTCTTGATATCTCCAAGTGTTGATTTAGGTAGTGGGAAGGTAGTACTAGCCTTTGGAATGCTTAATCATATTGAGAATAAGTGTCTATTATGGAAGCTATACATTTTTTGAGAATAAGTGTCTATTATGGACACTTATAGAGAGAGTAAGGAGGATCTACATATGTTGTGTTTAAACACATTGCATGCATGTGCATGCTTTGATCAAATATTTTCTATTTCAGTTGGATTACATCAAGGATCATAGCCCATATCTTTTTTCTTTATCCATGGTGAAATATAGAGTGAATAAGAAGGTTTCCGGCGGATTTTGCGCCGGTACGTCGCCGGAAACGACGATACAACGAACCGTATCGATCTAACCGGCGTTTTGCGTAAGCCGAAAATTACTGTCGAAGTTTTCGGCATCATATCCGCCGGCCATTCCCGACGCATATTTTGCGCCGTAAACATCCCGCAGGTTATTTACGGCGTATCAACGGCGTTTTATCCGCCGGTAATTGCCGGCGCAATCATACGACGGAAATTACCGGCGCATATGTCGCCGGAGTCAGCGGCCGAAATGTCGACCACTGCCATCATTTTTTGCGCCGATAATGCGTCGGAATGGGCGCCAGAAAGTGTTCCGGCGCAAACGTATGCGTCGGAAGACTTTTACCGACGCGCTTCAAACCGGCGCAGATAATTCCGCCGAAACGTGCGCCGGAAACCTATAATTCCGACGGAAATATTGTATTAGCGCCGGATATTCTCCGTCGGTAATGACGGGTTTTCCCGTAGTGTTCATTTATTATATTTATTATATTGTAATGGTATATGCATAACAGACATTTATTGTGATGCTTGAAAATAATATACGCTCTTAAAAGATCTATCATTATGTTCCATATATTTTATTTTGTTCTATATACTGCTGAAATATGGGCATTTATGTAATTTCATCTTATATAACAACGGCTTAGCAACTTGAAAGTTTTAGTTTGCAAACAATATATACTATTTTAGCAACAACAACTAATAAAAAAAAAGAATATTTTGACACTAATTTATTGGCAATTGCAGCAGTCCCAAGCAACCCCTAATAATACCATTAAATTTCTTTAAAATTTGGCCAAAACTTCAAAATTCAGTTAAAACTGAAAAATACTAATGAATTGTAAACCAATTTCTACCAAAATAAAAGAGAAACTGCGGTCCTTCCAACGGCTTTATTTTTTAGAGCTAGCAAGTGTTCAAAGAAGCTTAGGCTATGATGCACCAACACGGTACTTAGATAGGGTAAGCAGTGTCAAATACGTGTCGGACACGAACATACGTCGGACACGGCATGGACACGTGTCCGACACGACATTGGAGCGTCGCAATTAAAAAAATTAAAATTAAAATCGGACACGCGTGTCCGGTTATTAAATGAGGTATCGCTAGGTACATGCTCGGTACCGCTCAGTACATACTCGGTACCGCTCAGTACATGCTCGGTACCGCTCAGTACATGCACGGTATTGCTCTGTACATGCTCGGTACTGCTCAGTACATGCTCTATACCGCTAGGTACATGCTCGGTATTGCTACGTATATGCTCGGTACAGCTAAGTACATGCTCGGTACCACTCGGTATCTTCCCATACAAACAACTTACGAGCTTTAAAAACAAACAGAACTTCAAAATTACTCTTACAATAAAATTTTGTTCCAGGGGCGCTGCCCTCGGAAACTCCGGCAGGGGCGCTGCCCCTTGACCCCGCGACCTGACCGGGCAGGTAAAACCCGCCAGGGGGCAGCGCCCCCTTGGATCCCCGGCAGACTGGTATATTGTTGTATTCATGTTGTCTTATTATTGGGATATTTTGATTTCGCTTCATATCAATTTAATTTGGTGTACTCATATGTATGATTGGTTTGTTAGCAAAATGAGCTATGCTACTGGGGGGGGGGGGGGGTGGATTAGGTGAAGGTTCAAAAGAGACATCTGTCCACGTTGTGTCCGTGTCCTATATTTTTAAAAATTATTATATATTATATTAAAAAAATATTATGCCGTGTCCACGCCGTACCCGTGTCCTATATTTTTAAAAATTGCCGTGTCCCGTGTCGTGTCGTGTCCGTATCGGTGCATCATAGAGCGTAGGTGACCGAAGTTTTTAGTGGGTCATGGGTGAGGTGGAGTCCAAGTAGCAGTTCGACAATAATGAGATAGGAGAAATAATGTATATGAGAAAAAAATGATTGGGACTGCGTGAATTTGATTATGATCGGATGTGGGCAGCAAAAATTTTAGCGGAGGCAAATTTGAAAAATTACTCTTCCTTATAATTAAAACTCAATTTTGATGCCCAACCTCACTTCAATGACCATGCTTTATTGGAATTTAATAAAGCTTAGGAATAAAAAAAAGTGTAATTTAAGAGTCCCAATTGATTTTTTTTTATAACAAGAAATTTTATTCCATATAAAGGAATATACAACAATCCAATGAAACAGGAGCAAACAACATCTAAAGAAAAAATACAAAGTAGAGCAATTGACCAGAAAAGAAAAGGGGAATCACAGAAGCGGGCTCGGGTAGTGGCGAAATATTGCGACCACCCAAACAAAAGACAAGGGCCCTCCAAAGGAAAAGCAACGGGCCAACAAAACCAAATCCTGCACGAAGACTAGCAAGAAGCCGCTAGTAATGGATGCCAACAAGCCATACAATCAGATAGCACGGCCTCATCATTGCCAATATTAAAAATCTCGGTCACACCAAACAATCTAACGAAAAACAGGTGCAAATCCAAATCCAATGAGCCAGACAACCAATTAATCACAACATCCAAACCGAGGAAACTCCAAAAAGCTTATTTGGATTTCTTGCGACGATGATTTCCTCCAACCAAGATAAAATCATTTTCCATGAGAGGAATCACTTGCACCTTATACAATTCCTGAACACCCCCAGAAGAGTCAGCAAAAACCACCCGATCCCCATCCTGACTAACGGGGGAAACATTCAACCAATATGAGTGGTCCACATAGCCATCTCTAAACTTGCTTAAATCAACTTGTAAAATAACATTGGAAATTAGAGACACTGGCCCATCAATACATTGAGCAAAAGTAAGAACCCCAACATGTGTAACTGACTCATTAACAAGAGAAACAGCTGTTGACCAACCCAAATCAATGGAACCATCACCTACGACCAAATTAATACCACATTTGCCTTCAACAGTATCTACCAAAATTTCATAGAGTCCCAATTGATTTTTACTTCATTTAAGATAAATTTCTTATTGCTTTTTAAAACAATTTTATAGCACAAAAATATTTTGAACTTTAAATTTTTGTACCAAAAAATTATTTTAGAAAATAACAAGAAAGTTATCTTAAATGAAGTAAAAACCAATTTAGTAGCCATTTAGTAACTCAAACTTGAGCCTACTCACCAATTAGCTTTGCTAAGGCTTCATTTGGGGAAGTTTTTTTAACTATTTTTTATATTAGTTTTTAATACCAAAATTTCTTAAAATGGTTAACAAATAGCGATAAAAAACTATTCTAAAGGAAGTCTAATGCTTCGTTTGAGATAACTTTCTTACTTCTTTCTAAAGCATCTTTTTAGTATTAAAATTTTAATATTAAAAAACTGTTTTAAAAAACAATATAAATATATTCCAAAAAAGGCTCTAAGTGATAACTCCACCCAAGAGTCTACCTCGCCTTCGAACCTCATTTGATCTTTTCTATGAAGCCAGCCTTCATGTCGTGACACCTTCTAAGACTGATGCCATTTTTTTATGTACCAAATGTATGAAGAAATTATTACGTGCAGTCACTGAATCGTCCGAAAGTCAATTAGGATGCGCCACATCACCCGACACATAGCTATACACAATATATTAATGATGTGGCAGGTCCTCATTGACCGCCGTCCTGTGAACAGACGACATCCCAATGTATGATTTTGACTTCGATGCCGACTTTAGAGACGAATGAAGAATATCTTATCTAAAGCCCTTTAGCAGAAACACATTCCTTTTTTAAGAGATTCAGGCTCCATTTTATCCTTTGCTCGGGGAGGAAGAAGATAAATAAAATGACACTAGCAAGTGAATTCGACATCACTTCAGCTAAGAAATTCGGAAACTTGGCATCTTCAGGATTGACAGAATCAAAATTCGCTGAAATTGTTTGTCTTTTTGAAAAGTTTAGTTTGACTATAAGTTCGCTGAAATTGGAGTTCAGATGATCCGGCATTTGATTTTAGATGTTTCTAACTTGAATATGCATCGAGTTCGTGCACGATCAAGATATTTTTTGGCGACGTATCAATATTTATAACACTCATAAAAGAAGGTTGGGAAATTTTTTAGTATGAAAATTTAATGAAAACTTAATGAAAACTCAATCCCGAATAGAAAAGAAAACCAAATGCATCCTAAGAACAAATTTGCAATTATTTTAATTTTCATGCATCAGTTTCAGTTTCAATAACCGAAAAATCTGTGTAATTAAGTGAAATGATCACCATATATGCACTTAAATATGGAAACAGAAATTTGACACAACTCTCCTTGGCCTATTGGTTGAGAGCTTAGGCTGGCCTAAATGTCCCAAAAAAAAAAAAAGAAACAGAAATTTGATATGAATGAGATTTAATTATAAAATCTTGATAATAATTTTAAAGATATTTAGCAAATTAAATCTCGCCTGTGCCGACAACGATGACATTAGCTTCCCTCATCACCGAAAGTTGCCCGGCCTGGACTTCTTAGACCAAACAAGAAATATTAAAAAAAAAAACTAATATATTGTCTAATTTAATGAAAGAAAATTATGTAATATTATTTTTGTGTCCTGAAATAGTCATAGTGATAGAGAGATATATACTTTAGAATCTTAATTTTGTACGAAGATCTAGTACACATGCTGATAAAAGATATAAGTATAACGTTTAAAAGAGACACCTGAGTGGAAAGGAGGAAAAATCATGGGGCCCTACCCATTTTAAATGAATCAACTAGTATTTGCAGCTGATTGCATTTGAGGCCTTTCTTTAGGGGGAAGGCTTTGGCTCGATGTAGCAAGTATACATCATATATAGTACATTACTTGGTGGGAGTTGAAAAAAATTTTGTTAACATGATTGTTTGGTCAGGATGTCCGTAGTTGGCGGGCAATGTTGGTCGGAAGGACCGTTGTCAGGTAATGGAGGTCGGAAAGACCGTAATTAGACGACGATGGTTACAAGGATCGTAGTTGGTGGGTGACGGAGGTTGGAAAGAATGTAGTCGGGTGACGGTGATCAGAAGGACCGTAGTTGGCTTGCGAAGGAGGCAAGAAAGATTGTAGCAGTGTGACTTTGATTAGATGGATTGTAATCTAAGTTTGGTCAAATTGGAGATCAGATGGCTTAGAATTTAATTTTGAAAGTTTCAAATCAGAAATTGCCTCGAGATTCATGTTCAATCAAGAAGATTTTTTAATGATATATCAGTTGCCCACTAATTTAGGACGTCGAAGCCAACATAGTCCAAAAATATGTGCCATATCATTTCAAACTGTTCCAATTGCAAAATTATAATTTCCTGGTGATTATGAGGTAAGGCCACTCCCTGGAGGTCAACGTGGACCTCTCATTGGGGACGTGAATATCATTACGTATTGATCCCCCTGATTATAGATATCGGGCTCCCTCGACTATAAACATATTATATTTGGATATCATTTATCCATTTAATTTAGGCTTTGAACCTTCCAAATGTGATTCAAGCCTCTGATTTGGACCCATTTGGGCTAGTATTGAATTAATTTTGGTGTTGTTAGGTTCATATTTTAAGCGTTCAGTTTGACTATAAGTTAGCTGAAATTGCGATTTAGATGGTCCCAAAATTAATTTTGGAAGCTCTCAACTTTAAAATGTCTCAAGATTCGTGCACAATCAAGACGATTTTTAGTGATGTATCATTTGCTCACTTATTTTTGAACGTCGAATCTAACAGAGTTAAACAATATTTATATTTTTAGCACCATGGGAAGTCAGTTTGTTAATCGGAGCAAAAAAATAAAAAAGTTTATGCCAAAACTTTTCAAATAGCTCAAAGTTTATTATACAGGCTCTTTTGAACTTCAAAAATGTCAAAATTAAGTTCATAACATCCAAAAAAGATTTCGGGGACCACAATAATGTACAAATCAAACTTTCTGGGAATATATATATATATATATATATATATATATATATATATATATATATATATATATATATATATATATATATATATATATATATATATAATTACTTAATTTATTAATTATAAATGAATCTGTAGTAATCAACATTTATGTTTTATATTTTATTAAATAATTTTCTTTTTAAGTTATCTTTAAAAATAAGAAATTATTTACTTTTTGGCCCAAAATGTTCTGAAAAATTTTTAAAACATCCATAATATCTTTTAGAAAGGAAATAATTAATTTAATATATATTTATTTTTTTAAACATAATTAATTTTAAATTATTTCCTCTTTTATTTTTCAAAAATAGAAGTAATTATTTTTGGCCATTAAAAATTTCCAAAAATTAATTAAAATTTTCAAAAAGTTGCCCTCCAAACCTTTTATTAAAGCCTATAAATACACTCTTAAGAGCTAGGGAGAAGGCACAACTTTTCTTAGCCGGTCCAAAAGTTTTTCTTACAAGTTAAAGAGAAATACGACCAGCAAAAATTTAAAAGACTTTGAAGGTGGCGATCAAGATTTAGTTCTCTCGGTGGGGGAAATATGTCCCACAAGAGTTTAAATACGGAAAACCCGTTTATTTTACAAAAAAATTGGATTTCCCGCCCGTTGCCCGCTAACCCCGCCCGCTGCCCCGCCCTCGCTGCTGCCCCGCTACCCCGAGCGCTGCTGCCCCGCGCTGCTGCCAGGTGCTCGGGGCCCCGCGCGCCCGCTGCAGCGTTGCCGCGCCGTGGCCCGCTGCCGAACCTGCGCTGCATGTCGCGCTGCAGCCGTGCCGAGCTCGTAGCTCGCTGCCTCGCTCGCGTCTCGCTGCAACGTGGGTAGTGTCGGGTCAACCTGGCAACCTGTCGGGTCGTGTCCGAGTTGAAATTTTCTACCCGTTTACCTACCCGAGTCGGGTCCGGGTTCAAATTTCTGACCCATTTGAACCCGGGTTAGTTTCGGGTTCGACCCGAACCCGACCCGTGACCCGAAATTGACACCCCTAGAATGAATGTTCAATAGATGCAGGTGATAACACTCGTTGAAAGCTTTAAAATTAAGGTGATATAATAAATATAGAGCCATATAATAAATATAATGACTCTATTTAATCAAGCTCTAAGATGCTTGATAGAGAAAATTAAGCAGTAGTATGGAATGAATGTTCAGATGAACATGAATGAATATCCCTCATATTTTAATTGACAGATATTTTCACCCAAAAAGACTTTTAGTCACATCTAGCCAAATAAAAGTATAAGTGGCATATTTATTCAAATTGTGTGTTATGAGGTATATTAAGTCAAAATTTTCAATAGTTGAGTTTTCTAAACAATATTACGTTCATCTAAAATTTAACACAAAATTGCAAATGTCTAATAAATTAAACCACATTAAAAAGACATAGCATATAGTAAGGATAAATATCACCCAAATTTTAATCCTTCAAAGCAAAGTCTACTTATATTTTGATTAAATAAACGTGTTGCATGTTAGAATATTAGCAAAAATAGAGAGAGGGTGAGTTCAGTATGTTAGCTTACATGAAGACCTCTCATATAATTAGATAAACTAAATAACACACATAAAACAAATAGAAGAGAGATATCATGAAATCTAATACAATTTAAATAGTTAAACTAGTTAGAGTTCTCATTTAAAAAATGATCACCCTTGACTATAATCGAAGAAGGTGTGAAAATGATATAAAATATATAAAATTAAGAAGAGTTCCTCCTTTAGTTGTGGGGAAAAAAGAAGAAGCATAAAAATCAATGAAGAAGATTAAATGCGAGTGTTGGATGGGGTATGTGGGTAAGATAACAACATACATAGGTAATGATAATTGAACATTGATTGATGGTCAGTGCTAACTACAAGTCAAAGACGAGCATTGATCGACGAGTGATAATAAATGTTAGAAGTCTTGCAATGATGGGCATTAGATATTAGTTGGCATTAGGGGTCAAAAGTCGGGCTTATCTACTAATAGACATTGACCGACAAAAGGAAGTCGACATGATTATTATTCAAAAGAAATAGAGAGATAGGTAGCCAAAAATTATGAACTTAGGCTTCACTTGGGACAACTTTAGACCATTGTTTTCAAAACTTTTTGGTACTAAAAAGCAGCTTTGTGGACCTCCGAAAGCACACCGCTACGGCTGCAGGATTGCAAGAGGGGTATACGACCGCACCTACCTCGAGAGATAGAGACGATCGCAGGCCTCCGCGCTCCTCGCAAACGGGCTGATGGAAGGGCAGATTAGATCATGCATACGACTAACCATTAAGGATAGAGGCTCTCGCCAGCGCACCCCGATGGGTAGTAATATACCCGACCTGATCAGACAAATGGGTTTCCCCCACCCGATACATTAGCTCGGATGGGGTTTAGTAGATGTGGAATTTAGTTTCCCATGCCTCGAGGGAAGTCAATTTGCCAAATACGGGCTTGCTGTTGATCTTGTTCATCAGGCCAAGTAGAACGAATAAGACCTCGCTCAACAAAACTCTCTACAGCAGGTGAAAAAGTAACGAGGGGCACTCTTGACCTCTATATCCACAGCAGTCTCCTCCGGATCCTGGTTCACAAGACTTAGTGGTGCACCTATACTACGGGGTAAAGAAGGACACTCCTTATATCGAGTTGGCCAAAATATATCGTATAGGGGGTTCACTAGTCCATAGTGAACTATCATCACTAGTTGAAGGAGTGTCAGAAGGTCTTTGATAGGAATCCTACACTCCTATTCCACATACTTGATGGGGAGAAGGCTGTTGACTAGTAGTCTAACGTCGGAAGAACCTTCGAATACCACACCAGATCTATCTAGAGTTGGCGGAGGAGACAAGCTCGACTGAAAGGAGAGGTCAGCTTGTCTTTGGTCAACTGAAAGGAGAGGAATGAGAGTAACGAAGAAGTAGCTATACTATGAAGTATAGTATATGTTATACTCTAGAGGTAGTTCGAGAGGGAAGCTCGTCTTTACTCGAGCAAGGAGAGAGGAGATTGTGACGGAAAAGATTCCAGACTCTCTTAGGCCACTCCAATCTCAAGAGAAGGAAGGCGGCAGGTGAGGGCAACTACTTTACTTAACCTACCCCATAGGGGAACGGGCGATCTTTCGAGTGATTCAATAGACTCTAAAAATTTGTTTTCAATATGAAATCATAATTCATTTTCAATAGATTAGAGTATTGGACTTCATCCAACCTCAATTTCTTTTTTCTCTTTCTAACAAGAAACAGGCAAGTTTCTTGGTTTCTGCAATCACCTGTTCTTTGATATCGAATCTCATTTGTTTAGGGGAAACTACCGGAGATTCAGGGACAGGACATTGGCTTACGAGAACTCCCATGGAATCAAAGTGAGATTGCTTATTGTATCGCTTCTTTCTTTGCTCGAGGATAAAACCTACTTCATATAGGTTTATTAGAAAAAAAGGCATTTTCTATAGAGAAAGAATTCTTACTATTAGCCTAGATCTCACAAATAGATCTAGTTAGACGTCCCAAGGCTCCATAGGTTAGGCTATGATTCAGCAGTAGGCTATCACTGGCACGACATCGAAAGTTTTCGCAGGTTGTTTCGAGGAAAGAAAAGGGCGGACAGCCATCTTCCTCATCTTAACTACTATCAACAACTAATCCACCCTCAGGTATCAAATGAATATGAAAGATAGGACGTGAATTATAACCAGCAGAATCTGGAGATGATGAAGGGACTGAACAATGAAGGACATCGATCATTTCATCATCTGAAGAGTCAGACTCTACAGTCAAAGAAGAAGTGTAAAGGTATGGGGGAGGGGTAGTCCAAGTGTTGTAGTTTCGCGGCTCGTGGGTCGACCCTCTGCCTCTACCTCGTCCTCCCCTACCTCTATTAGGGGGAGCATCATGCCTCACTGCAAACTAAAAAAGGATCTCTATCAGAGTGTGAAGTGGAAACACCTACCTCAATACTAACCTGTGATGGACCCTGTACTAATGATTGTATAGGACCCTGCGTAGGTGACTGCGTAGGACCCTGTAAAACACTAGCGGGTGTCACTAGTGACTGAGCAGGTAGAGGTTTAAGAGTCTTTTGAGGTACATAATACTCGATGTCATCATAAATAAAGACCTCATGTACGGAGCAGGGCTGTGTATCTCCAAAAATGGTATACTCGACATCATTCCTCATAAACTTTACATATTGGTGCAAAATAGAGGGCACCATTCCATACTCGTGGAGCCAAGGCCTTCCTACGAGAGCCCCTGATGAAGTATCAGCCTCAAGTACATGAAACTTTGCTTAAGTTAAAAATTTTCCAAACTTTAGAGGTAGGGTAATAGACTCTAGAGCGCGCTGGCCTTGATTATTGAAGCCTGTTAACATAATCTTATCAGAAGTGAGCTTCAAATGACCTAGGGAGAGGCTCTTTAAAGTTTCATAAGTAAGGATGCTCACTGAAGCACCCTAGTCAATGTGGACCCTGTTAAACTCATAATCATTGACTTTAGTAGTAACATATAAGGGATGCTTGTGCTCAGAAGTCTCTAAGAGAAGATCATGCTTTGAAAATATAATGCATGGCATCTCTTTCAAATGGCATGCATCACCAACATAATCAGAAGTAAAGAAGGCTTGATACGACTCTGGTATGAGTAGGGCTTTCACCAATGTCTCTCTTAAGTTAGGGGACATCATCAAAGTTTCATAGATACTAAGAAGGGAAGGAATTTTCCTTAAGTGAGCCATCACATTATAATCAACTTCCAATTGAGGGCCTTTCCATTTCTTCTTAGACTGCTCTAGGGAGGAAGGGATAGGATCATCCTGCTGGTAATAATATTTTTATGTTTTATATTCTTAGCCATCCGAGGTGGAAGGACCTTCCTTGAACACAAATGAACTTCTTGTATTGAACATTCTCAACAGGAGATTGCTTTGGTTCAGTGGTGGTGGCTTGTGTTGGCTCTAAGGAAAGTGCCTAGAGTAGGTTCTCGAATTCATCTTCTGAATCTATATAACCACCCTTTAGAAAGGTGAATATAGGTTCTTCATCAGACTCAGATTCATCAATACACACAGAAATATTTACATTACAAAAGATATGTAAGACATGAGAAGAACGAGTACTAGAAGAAACTAAAGTAAAAGTTGTAGGTAAAGAATACTAAAAATAGTCAGAATCATCTTCTTCATTTATTGCATCATTAATAGAAGGGAGAACAAAGTCCTTCAATATAAGTGCTGGAAGGGGGCCTATCTTCCCTTCTAAGGTTACAACATTTTTTTCTCTTTCATATAATTTTCTTGTACAAGTAAAATAGAAAAAGAAATGTGCTCATATGACACTACAATAGAAGAAGAAGAAGAGAAAAGTGCTAGTGTAGTAACTGGAGCGGCAACTGTTGACTTGGTCTGGGGAGGCCTCCTCTCAACTACCTCAGAACTCTATACAACTTGTATGATCATCTACTTGGTCTTCTTGGAGAGTGCTAAGTGTCACTCTCCCTCAAAACTATGGGGTGACCTATTACTATTACCCTGACTGTAGCTCTGACTGTTAGTGGCTAGAACTGTGGCTGGGACTGTGGTGGGACTAGAGATCATCTGAATTGTATGAGTAGCCTTACCCAAAGGCTGCACTAAATTAATGTCATGTAGATGGATCTTCTCATTGGCCATGAGCCTCTCAACCTTATCCTTAAACACATAGTAATCCTCCAAAACATGCCCGATGTGTATGTGGAAAGGACAATAGAGTGGGTGATCTGTCTGCCCTCCTCCTCCACTATATTATTGTTCGAGAATGTTAGGATGTTTTTCTTAGTAAGTAATTTAAATATTTTTCTTATACTTTCTCTTTTGAATGGATATTCCTTACTAATTTTCTTCTATAGGTACTACTAACTCTCTAGAGTCCTACGGGAGGACCTGGGCTGCACTACTGACTAACCCTATGTGAGAGATGGATGTGGCGATGCTGAACCGACTAAGGGCCTCTTTTCCTTATCTTTTGGTCCATAGGACTGTGTACCTCTCCTCTCCTAGGTGGAGGTGCCCCTGAAAACTCTTGATGCTGAGGTCTGCGTGAAGGCTGACTCTCAATCTTAGGAGGGTCTGCATCGAGTATGCTGTCCTGTAATCTGACTACCTTCATGAGTAACTTCTGAAAGGTTCGTATACTAAATCCCTTGAGGTAGAGTAATATCATACCATCTATATTCTTCAATAAAATCTCTACTGCATGTTGCTCCAAGAACTGGGGCTCACATTGTAGGCTGAAGTTTTTCAATCTAACTATATAATCCTGTAGTATCTCTCGAGGATGCTGTCTAGTAACCAGTAAATCTCCTACTGTGACCCAATGCTCTACACTAACAAACCTCTATATGAACAATGCTCCAACTTTGCAAAAGTTCGGATTGAGTCATTGGGGAGATTAGCGTACCAAGCAAATATCTCCACAACAAGACTACTAATAAAAAGCCTCAATATCAAAGCATCGTTTTCTTCTATGTTGCAATATATGACCTGGTACTGAGCCACATGCTATCTCGGGTTCCCAAACTTATCAAATACTCTAAATCTAGGGGGAATAAAGCTGGGGGTAGGGCTTTTACTCGTACTCAACAGGATAAGGACGCCCTCTACTAACTGCCTCTCCAATTTTCCTAGAGAAAATTGTCTGCTCTACCTTCTAAGCATTTAAATCCTGAATATGGCTGGCTAAAAATTATGCTAGCTGACTCTAGACTACTATAGGTGCTGTAAAAACTACCCTCTGGACCCTATCAACTCTCACAGGGTCTAGTGCTATTGGCGATACTACTGTCTCTTCTCTGGATGTGGTAGGGGTACCTATGCCTATCATTTGGGGTATAGCCCACAAAGCTGTCAACTGGGTAGTCATCGCTACTATGGCCTTGGCCATCTCGGCCATCTGAATCTGTAAGTGCAAGACTATGTCATCCATAGCTAATGATCTCAGAGATCCTCTCGCCTCGGGGTCTCCCTGCTCATTCTGGTCCTCAGGCTCTCTCTACCTGTCTAAGTGACCTCTATGTGTAATCATCCAGACCCGGTGTGCCGGTACATCTTCATCTGACTCACCTCCTAGTATGTCATCCTCTGAGAAGGCCCAGCAAAGTGCCTCTATATATGGAATTATAGGGGAAGTGATCCTATGAGGACTGGGAGATAGATATGTCTCAACCCAGTCTGGTGATCCATCAAGGGTAGGTACTACATCCTCATCACAAGTCATCAAGACCGCCTCTGACCCAGAAGGAACTATAATATCCATATGATATACTATATTCTCTAGATGAATTACCTCTACCAACAATACTATCTTAATTGGATGAACTCTCTCAATAGGGTGTCCGTTTGCTGACGTCTCCAAACCCACCTACTATGGCGAGGCTCCATATGGGTAACTGACTGTTGAGGGGCTACCACAACTGAACTGATCTAGGACCGAGCAAGCTCCCGCTCTTGTCTCTGTTCGTGGCGACATGGTCGTCGTCCAACAGTAGGAGTAACTACCGACAGTCTAACAACTGGAGCTATCTACACTGACTACTGAGGTGGCTGTCCTCTCTACCACTTATACCTCTGTCTCACAGTCTGCCTCTGTAACTGAAAAGTAGCCTAAGAAATCTGTCAGAGTAACCTCTCCTGACTAATAGGCCCTTTACCACATGCTAGGTGGATGATGCTCCAAATTCTCTAAGAGAGGGCTCGAACACTAGAATCCTGGGGGACCCTAGCTCGGGGTAGAGTAGTGGTGACAGGAGAGATCGCTGTAATACAGGTAACGTCCTCCTTATCCCCACTATGAGCAAGTAGAGAGAAGCATTCTCCCTGGATCACCTCTATCTCAGGTGCCACTACTATCTCAGGAGTAGGTACAACTATAATTAGTCGTGGTCTCCATTGCCTGGGAGCCCCTCTCCTCTGAACGAGCTCCTGGTGAGCTATCGCCTCTGCCATCTGCTATCTATCTACCTTAGATGCAGTCAAACAAAGTCTTATATTCCTATTCCTCCTAGCCCTTCTCCCAAGGCTAGAGGTAGAGGAGGACAGAACATTTGAATCCATTGCCTGAGCGGCAGGGGGAACAAGAATAATAGGAAGGGTCAGGGTCTTCCCGACGGTCTCAGGGTGAGAGAACCAAGTGAAAATGAAAACCAGATGAGAAGAAGGTGAAGGAGCCTTGGTCTGGGCACCCCTCTTCCTAATGAAAGTGGAAGGGGAAACCCGAACTTAAGGTACCTTTGCTAGAACAAATGGTGTAACAACAGCAAGCTTCCGACACTGAGGGGCCGGAGCAGCCTGTGCAACAGGTGCAGTATGCACTAGCCGCCTAACTGTAAGATGAATGGGGGGAACAGGGAGTGGTATAGGCACTGGTTGCCTATCCACAGGGCGCACTGGCTGCGCAGGAATGAGAACGGGACAAGCAATTGGATGTTCAAAGGGACGCATGGTTGCACGTCCTCTCCTCTGGGGAGGAGAGAATGTAACAACCTCAGTAGGGGTGGGTCCCCCAAAGGTGACAAATGCCGAGTCAGTGAAGAAACCAAAAGTGATTCCTCTAGTTGGGGGACTAACTAGTAGGGACTCAGAAAGAGTCATCCGTGCATCCTAGCTGAAACTAAAAGTAATAGAAGATACAAATAAAGACAAGGCACTGCTGTTGAGAAAATAAATTGAAAATTTAGTTAGAATGGAAATCATGAAAGAAGGAATGAATTAATAAAGATGGATAAGGGACAGAGTAGCCTGCAAGGCTAGAAAGAAGTAGAGTAGGGATAGACCATAGATAAGAAGAAGGAATCCTAACTATGAAAAGACCCTAACTTAGAGTGAGACGAACCTAATCTAAGGAGGACCAATTCTAGAGTACACATAAGAAAATATAATATATGATCCAAAGATGGAGAGAGAAATTGGTCCCACTGTGGTCGCCATAAACCTATGGACCTCCGAAAGGATACCACTACGACTATATTGATTTCAAGAGGGGTATACGATAGCACCTATCCCGAGGGATAGAGACGATCAAAGGCCTTTGCGCTCCTCATAAACGGGCTAATGGAAGGGCAGATTAGATCATGCATACGACTAACCATTGAGGATAGCGACTCTCGCCAGCGCACTCCGATGGATAGTAATATACCCGACCTGATCAAAATAATAAATTTTCCCCACCCGATTCATTATCTCGGATGGGGTTTAATAGATGTGGAATTTAATTTCCCATAGATGCAAGCCCCCATGGTTAATTACATCTCAGTCCGAAGCTTGAGAAAACTCTTGATTAAAGATCATACATTATCCTTTCCAAAATGGGATTGACACATGGGTCTAAGACTAGGAAGTCCTACTCAAAGGTAAAGAAAGGTCCAATTTGGCTTAGTCGACATACACGACTCATACTAACATCCAGAGGGACTAAGGTAGTGAGAAAAAATTGAAAAAAAGAAATCAAGCACTCGACACATGCGTGAGAAAATAATGGAAGTGGTGTCATCCATGTGACGTAGATAAGTAGGATTTATAGTCCTTGAAGAATAGGGAACTTACCCACTATTTAGGCACACTATGAGATGAAATGCAGTAGCCTTAAATCTTAAATCTAAATTTGGTTTAGTGTTATACGTACACTAACACCCGTGTCCTAACTATGCAGTGCAAAACCTGGACTTACCCCATCCTAAATTGGTGAGCCAGCTAACCACCTAAGCAATATAAAATCATGTGGTCCAGTCATTTATGAAAGATGGATGGGTGGATTGGTTTTTGGAAATTAAGTCTGACATCTAGATAGTTTTCTAATTAGCCTTGTACTTATATAAGTTGAATGCTCATAGCTAATGCAATTAAATTTTAATTAAATTTATTTCTAATAAAATGCATGCTAGTTGAAAGGTCCAAATTATGTATGCTTTAAACTTTAAAAATAGGCTTATAGAAAATAAATTTTTAGAAAAGACTGGGCCTCCCTAGGTTTGGCACTTTATCCTCATAGGCCAAATTATCCAGACTCTACCTGCAGGCGGGGAGGTGTCTTATTAGAAAGGAGAAAGAAGAATGCAATATTCTGCATGCGACCCTGGATGATTCAGGTAGTTCTCTAGATTCGTTATATTTCTATATTATTTAAATCTTAATATTTTAGATATTAGTTATGAGTAGGAAAATTTTATAGTCCTTAGAGAGCCTAACAAGATCTATGCTAAAATAAAAGCGGCATGCAGATTACCAATAAACTAAGAAAAGTAGGTAATCCTAGAGGCACACAATCATAAATAAAACACATCAGCATAATCAAACTAATAAATAAATGTCCATAGGTTAATTGCCCTTAATTATAATCCAGGGTATGCAGAAAATAAAGTGGCTGGGCACCACTGCCAATAGCCTGGATTTCTAAGCCTATAAATAACACAAATGACTTTGAGTGGGATATTAGGTATTCAGGTCTTTAGCATTCTTAGACTTCTTCTCCTTGGACTCTTTGGATCTCTTCTCCTTGACATAATTGGAATTTGAGAAGTAGATATCAAAATCAACTCTAACAATTACAAATCCAGGAACTGTAGTTGCCTCAGGGTATTGTTGAATGTTCCTGTAAATGGAAGTTCTTGAGAGATTACCAAGTAAAACAATTCTTGGTCTAGTCACTTGAAGAAGGATTTTAATAAATGATATTGAAACCACAATTAAGAGATCAATCTCAACACTAATAAAGATCATACTAAAAAAATGCTCCCATGCAGGCAATGAAGTCCATTTTATCAACCTTCCAGATAAGTATAGCTGCATTATAGTCAATAAGAACAATCACAGCATTGATGATGATTGAGGAAAGGATTGCATTTGGTGTGTATTTGAAGAGGGGAGTGAGGACTGCCAATGTCAACCCTACTGCTATGGATATTACAATATTGGAAGCTGCTGTTTGACATCCAGTCATGTAATTCACTGTTGATCTTGAGAAAGAACCTGTAGATATGTAGCAAGAAGTGAAGGACCCAATAATTTTCATGGTTCCAAGGGCCACCATTTCTTTGTTTCCATCCAATTGATAATCCTTCATGGCAGCAAATGTTCAGCCTATTGCCACAGCTTCAGTCAATTCTATCATCCCAGAAACAACACCAATCTTTACTCCTTTTACAAGATTTGAACCGATGAAGTAAATTTGATGTGCTGATGAAGGATTGAAGCCTTTTTTAATATAATTCACAATTTAAACCCCATGTTTGTTGGCATAGGTGATGTATACAAAAAAAGTGGAAAGAATTATAGAGTTTAATGGAGCAATTGCTGGCACCCAAAAGAGACTCCTCTTCTTCTTTCCTATATATTTAGCAAGAAGAAGGAATATCAAGAAGGCTATCCCAATAACTATAGTTTGACAGTTCCAACCATGATGAACTGAACCCCAAACATACTTCATCACAGAAATTATATCTATTTTCTTTGTAAAGTTTTTTATACTGAGAAATCCTTTAAGTTGTTGAAGGCCAATTGTAATGGCTGCCCCACCCATGAATCCAATAATAGCAGCATGAGATAAGAAGTCTATTAAAAATCCCAATCTCAAGCATCCCATTGCTGCCTCAGTGACTTCAGCAAAGTAGGTGGCAGTAAATGCAAGCCTATAGTACTCTGCCCTATTTTTTGTGTAATCGTATTCTTTCTGAAGAAGACTACCAAGCAAGAGAGACATAACAGCCACTGGTCCAATGGAAATTTCTCTTGAACTTCCCAGAACAGCTTTTTACCATTGGTGACACAAAACTGGAATATAACCCATATTGGGGATCCAAGTTTGCAAGCTTAGCATACCCAATATCCTGTGGGATGTAGAGACTAGCAATTGTTAATCCCACAATAACATCTCCTTTCAAATTTATGAGATTGTACTCACTCCCCCACTTAAGAATTGGGAATAAGGATTGAAGTCCTATTATAATTTGTCTTGACCATTTTTTGTTCTTGTATGGGCGCAATGGATCATCCGTAAATAAAGTTTCCTTCATCTTATCAAGGAATTCACTCATCAGTCTTTGTCTAGGTGGAAGAACAACCTTGTAAGATGAGGGCAAGTTGTTAGACCACCGATGCGAAGAAGAAAGGATAACTAGGTCTAGCTCTTTGGTTTCAGATTCATCAATAGTTGAATGAACCATTGTTGAATCTATTTTTCTAATCCACATGGTGGATTAAGAAGATCTTTGTACGGTTGAGCTTATAGATTGTAATCGTACATTTTCCTAGTTGAACTCGAGCTTCGAAACGCCTTAGATCGAGCTAGGGAAGCCTTGGAACGTCTAAGCCCTCGGTTGGCCAGAATCCTCATTGCCGGCGATGTGTCACTGTCGGGTTTGACTTGGGGAAAGCGGGGGAAGATCGTGGGAGTCTTCTCACCAAATTTTAGGGGCTGAAGAGATCTATCCAAGGAGCAATTGCAAAAAATGCTCCTCAAAACCTAATTTTTACTATTTAAATGCCCTAACCCTTAGATCCACTGCTAGGATTGAATCCATCATCAAATTAGGAGGGAAAAATAGTGATTTAGGATGTGGATTCAATTGAAATCCCTTAGGAAAGGTTTTAATTGCATTAAAGGCCTTTAATGGGCCTTAATAGGTCAATTTTGACCCATTAAGACTTGGGTTGACCAAGTCAAAGGTCGACTTAGTCAACCCAGCCAACTAGACCCAAGGGAGTGGGTTGAGTCTAAGAAAAGGGTTTGATTTGGATTTGAAATTAAATTAGACCCATTAAGACCAATTGGGTCAACCAGGGTTGACCTGGTCAACCAGGTTGATCCAGGGCATGGGTCTTTGCCCAGTAGATTGGGTTTGACCCACTGAGTCCAGAGGAGGAGAGAGATTGAGCCAGGAAGGTCTAGATTGGATTTGAAATTAAAAGATAGCTATTGAGTCAATTTGGGTCAACCTAGGTTGATCTAGTCAACCAGGTTGATCCAAGGCCTAGGCATGGGCTTAATAGACTTAGTTTAACCCACTAGATTGATTTGGAGTGGTCTTGGGACCTGGCCTGGTCAATTTGACCAAGTCAACTCTCTAGACCCAGGGATTTGATAAAATTAAGGTCAAATTATTTAAAAATCAAAGTCAAAGTTCCACTGTGATCTCAGGCTTATTCTTCGCATACCTTTTGATAAGGTATATTATGAGTAGAATTGTAATAATACCCATAGAATTGATTGCGTTGGTAATAGTTTGCTGAGAAACCATCCTTACAGAGCTCGAAGAATGCGGTGGGCAAGGACTTTTGGAAGGGTCATCTTTATATATGCAATGCACATTATTAAAAAAAAAAAACACGTTTTATAGGACAGGATTTTAAAATGGTATGAGAGAGGTCACCGCGGGAAATTATTGGGTCAGGTCACCGGACGCATCTATACATCCGGAATCAAATAGGATGATGCAATCCTATTAAAAAATAGAGTGGGCGCATCGGGTTGTCGGGTCACAAAGTTGCATCATCCTATTGGATTCCGGATGTTTAGATGACCTAAACCAATAATTTCTCGTGGGGTCAGGCCACCTGACTGAAAGAAATTATTGGGTCAGGTCACCTGACTGAAGGATGACAGTAGAGTGATCAGAGATTTTTGAGTCACCAATAGAGTAGAATGAGCTAGGGAAAGTGTTCAACCATAGGTCGTTAATGAGATCTCTATCCAGTTTGATATGAATAGGGTTGTCTGTTCTTTGGTTAAACCAAGTGAAAAAATATCCCACTAAGGCTAGATCATGAGCACCAATATTAAAAATCAAGTTATTGAGCTCCACCAGTTTACTATTGTGGAGAGGAGAGCCTCCAACTTTTTCATTCGAATGTCTACAACAATTGAAATATCCCATGATTGTCTAAGGCATGTTAATATTTGTCGCAAGATAAGATATGTCATTTCAGAGGAATTGTCTTTCAACAATATAGTTAGAAGCATGTACAACCGAGATGGAAGCAATATTAGTGAATCCCAATTGAATAACACCATGTGTGAGCTGGCTAGAAGTAAACAAAGGCTTAAGCGTTACTTTTTTGGAGTTCCATTTAATCCAAATACGACCCGGATTAGAAAGAGCAAAATTGTCATAAGAAGACTCATGAGGAAATATGGAATGGGAGGAGAGGAACCATTGGTCAGAGACAAAAGTCGGGTTGATTTTTTCTTCCAGAATAAAAAGCATATCCAATTTAAACTTCTTAACGAAGTTCTTGCAGGTTAAAACTTTGGTTGAGTTATTATACCCCTTATATTCCAGGAAGCTATAAGGGGTAAGGTCATTGAAGTTTAGATGAGTGGTTGGATGCCTTTTTGGCACTTTTGGCTCTGGAACATTGGCGGATCTACAGTGGGGGCCCTTGGGATATGTGCCCCCCTTAATTTTTTTTTGTTTTACTTATTTCTCTCAATTTGCCCCCTTTAACCCACAACTGCCATTTTTTTTGTTTTTAACCGTAAATGCCCTGGTTTGGCTGTTGTTATTGGTTCTCACGGTCCCACCCTCTCTCTCCATCTCTCTCTATCTCTCTCCCTTCTACCTCTCTCTCTCTCTCTTAAACTTTTCTTTTTCTATGGTACATTATTTCTCTCTCTAGGGGTGAGAGGAATAAATTAAATCTTTATTTTTATATATATATTTCACTTATCTCTCTCACCTTATTTATATTTTTCTCCCTTTTAATAATTTTTTCTTTACATTATTACAATTTTTTGGGAAAAAAATTCCATCAATTTTTTTATTAATTTAAATACTTCATGTCTCTTTTATTAAAAATTATGTAATTAAAATAAAGAAATTACACTGAAAAAGGATTATAATATTTAAATTTAAATTAAATAGTTTAAATTTTGCTTATTATAATTTCCATAATTTTTTAATATATTTTTATATTAATAAGAATCATTTTTTTGTATATTTATTATTCATTATAAAATATTTTTTAATTATATTTTTATTTAAATTATATAAAAAATATATACTATAAAAGAATAGTTTAAATAGATGAACATGACAATATGTATTCCAAATAAATTTGTGATGAAATTGATTTAGGTGAGAATGACAATAAATTTTTTAATATTATAAAATTTATCTTCTTATAACAAATATTATAAAAAATTAAAACTCCAATGTCAATTTCAAGCTGAAATGAAAATCTTGAGGGCATTTTATTTAAATTTGTGCCCTCACAGATAAAAAATTTTAGCTCTGCCACTGCTCTTAAGGGTTTGGAACTTCTATTAAGTGGATGCTGACTAAGGCTGTTGGAAGTGTTGTGCTGAGAAGGAATAAATTACTTGTCATGATGATCACCTACAATAATATTGCCTGTAGCCGGGAGAGGGACCTCTTGAGAAGGAAGCACAAGCTCATTACCTCATGTCAAGCTTGTCCCACAACACGTGCATTAAATTATGCGCTACGAAGCATTGCTAAACCTGCAGAATTTATGATGCAAATGAGTGGATCTCTACGCTAAGGAAAATTATTATGTCTGGACACCGAACGTAGAGATACGTCTGGACATCCACTAAAAATTTGACGTGTGGAATGTACACATGTCTGCGGAATTTTTAGTTAAGTGCGCCAAAAGCACAAGTAAAGTGTAGGTAAAGCACAGTGAAAGCGGAGTCAAAGCATAGTCAAAAGCGCAGTCAAAAAGCAGTCAAAGAGCATCCAAAGCACAGTCAAAGTGTAGTCTATGTGGCAACTTTTTATTAGATATCCGGATAAATTTCTATGTCTAGTGTCCGGACCTAATAATTTTCCCTATGCTAATGGCTAAATGTTAGGGAATAGCTTTACCATTTTCGGTTTGCTAAGTTTCCCTTTTTCCTTAGCCGGAGCTTTCCTCCTTCTGGACCTCCCCCGATGAGGGGACCTCTAGCCCAGACCATTTTAAAAGCATGTCCTACAAAAATTGTTTTTTTTTAAATACCGTGGTCTGCCTATATAAAGACAACCCTTCCAAAAGTCCTTGCCCACCGCATTCTTCGAGCTCTGTAAGGATGGTTTCCCAGCAAACTCTTGCCTTTGCAATCAGTTTTATGGGTATTACAAAAATATTACTCATAATATACCTTATGTATAGGTAAGCGAAGAAGAAGCCTAAAACCAAAATCTATATAACCTTCAAACACCCAACAGTTCAATAGTATAAAACGTTAAAAACAAAATACAAAACACGTAATTCTCTCTCAAACAACTGTATATGAGAGAGCTAAAACGCTTAAAACAAAATACTAGACACGTAATTCTCTCTCAAACAACTGTACAAGAGAGAGAGAGAGACAGAGAGAGAGACTCGATCCTAACCATCAGACATTTTCTTCGATTACTTTGACCTCCTCCAAAACTTCCACTGTCACTTCAGGCTTCTTCTAAAAATATGTGTAGAAGAAGCCTGAACTGACAGTGGAAGTTTCGGAAGAGGTCAAAGTAATAGAAGAAAATGTGTGATGGTTAGGAGTCTCTCTCTCTGTCTCTCTCTCTTGTACAGTTGTTTGAGAGAGAATTACGTGTCTAGTAATTTGTTTTAAACGTTTTATCTCTCTCATGTGCAGTTGTTTGAGAGAGAATTACGTGTCTAAACATTTTGAGAAGCATTTCTTTATAAAATTTTTTTGAAAATCATTTTAAAATTATTTTCTTTTGAAAATTTGCAATATAGGTCAGACTCAAATAAAAAAGATCTTAATTGAGCAACCAACAAACTTACTGCATAAAATTACTTTTTTAAAAAAATTGCAGCTTATTAATATAAAAATATATTATTTGTTACTATTTTAATTCACCTTCTCTTTTATAAATTTTTTATATAAATTAGTTTTCATTTATAAATAATAATAATAATTTATTTAATTTTAAGCTTTTAATCTATTTTAAATATATTCACACTCAATGACTAAGTTATAATTAAATTATCTATAATAATTTATCTTACCAAAAAGAATTCAATATTATATGCCTTAAACTATTCATATTAATTTTGGGTATGTTGTTATCTTACCCAATTAACCCATCCAACACTCGATATTGACTTTTACGCATTTAATATTCTTCATTGATTTTTATGCTTTTCTTTTTTTTTTTTTGCCACAACTAAAGGAGGAACTCTTCATAATTTTATATATTTTATATCATTTTCACACCTTCTTTGATTATATTCAAGGGTGATCATTTTTATATGAGAACTATAATTAGTTTAACTATTTAAATTGTATTAGATTTCATGATATTTCTCTTATATTTGTTTTGTGATATTAGTTTATCTAATTATTTGATAACATTATGAACTCACGCTCTCTCTCTCTCTCTCTCTCTCTCTCTCTCTCTCTCTCTCTCTCTCTCTCTCTCTCTCTCTCTCTCTCTCTCTCTCTCTCTATTTTTGCTAATATTTTAACATGCAACACTTTTATTTAATCAAAATATAAGTAGACTTTGCTTTGAAGAATTAAAATTTGGGTGATATTTATCCTTACTATATGCTATGTCTTTTTAATGTGGTTTAATTTATTAGACATTTGCAATTTTGTTTTAAATTTTAGATGAACGTAATATTGTTTATAAAACTCAACTATTGAAAATTTTGACTTAATATACCTCATAACACACAATTTGAATAAATATGCCACTTATGCTTTTATTTGGCTAGATGCGACTAAAAGTCTTTTTGGGTGAAAATACCTGTCAATTGAAATATGAGGGATATTCCTTCATGTTCATCGGAACATTCATTCCATACTACCGCTTAATTTTCTCTATCAAGCATCTTAGAGCTTGAGTAAATAGGAGTAATTATTACGTCCGGACAAAAAAATAGAAATTCGGACGTATACCGAGCAATACTAAGTACTAAATACCAAGTTTCAAGTGACGTGGCACGTGATTATTGGTTTCTGGATGCGTCCGGTGACCTGACATAATAATTGCTCGATTAAATAGAGCCATTATATTTATTATATCACCTTAATTTCAAAGCTTTCAACGAGCTGTTATCACCTGCATAGGAGTATTGGGCCTTGATCATCGCTATCGGTATTTAAACTCTAGTCGGACATCATTCCCACACCGAGAGTACCAAGTCTTGATCGCCACCTTCAAAATCTTTTAAATTTTTGCTAGTTGTATTTCTCTTTAACTTGTAAGAAAAACTTTTGGACCGGCTAAGAGAAGTTGTGCCTTCTCCCTAGCTCCTAAGAGGGTTTTTATAGGCTTTCAGAAAAGGTTTGGAGAGCAACTTTTTGAAAATTTTAATTAATTTTTGGAAATTTTTAATGGCAAAAAACAATTACTTCTATTTTTGAAAAAATAAAAGAGGAAACAATTTAAAATTAATTATGTTTGAAATAAAATAAATAATTATTAAATTAATTATTTCCTTTCTAAAATATATTATGGATGTTTTAGAAAATTTTCAGAACATTTTGGCCAAAAAGTAAATAATTTCTTATTTTTAAAGATAACTTAAAAAGAAAATTATTTAATAAAATATAAAACATAAATGTTGGTTACTACAGATTCATTTATAATTAATAAATTAATTAATTAGTAATTAATTATATTTATTTTTTTCCTAGAAAGTTCGATTTGAACATTATTGGGGTCCCCGAAATCTTTTTTCGATATTCTGAACTCAATTTTGACATTTTTGAAGCTCAAAAGAGTCTCTATAATATATTTTGAGCTATTTGAAAAGTTTTGGCGTAAACTTTTTGATTGAACATGAATCTCGAGGCAATTTTTGATTGGAAATTTTCAAAATCAAATTCTAAGCCATCCGATCTCCAATTTGACCAAACTTAGATTACAATCCATACAACCAAAGTCCCACTGCTACAGTCTTTCTTACCTCCTTCGCAAGCCAATTACGATCATTCTGACCACCGTCACCTGACTACATTTTTTCCAACCTCCATCACCCGCCAACTATGATCCTTCTAACCACCGTCGCCTAACTATGGTCTTTCCGACCTCCATTACTTGACTACGGTCCTTCCGACCAACATTGCCCGCCAACTACGGACGTCCTGACCAAACAATCATGTTAACAAAATTTTTTTAAACTCCCACCAAGTAATGTACTCTATATGATGTATACTTGCTACATCGAGTCAAAGCCTTCCCCCTAAAGAAAGATCTCAATTACAATCAACTGCAAATACTAGTTGATTCGTTTAAAATGGGCAAGGCCGCATGATTTTTCCTCCTTTCCACTCAGGTGTCTCTTTTAAACGTTATACTTATATCTTTTATCAACATGTGTACTAAATCTTCGTACAAAATTAAGAAGCTAAAGTATATACCTCTCTATCACTATGACTATTTCATGACACAAAAAAAATATTACACAATTTTCTTTCATTAAATTAGACAGGATAATAGTTTTTTTCTTTTTAATTATTTCCTGTTTGGTCTAAGAAGTCCAGGCCGGGCAACTTTCGGTGATGAGGGAAGCTAATGTCATCGTTGTCGTCTCAGGTGAGATATATATATATATATATATATATATATAATATATATATATATATATATATATATATATATATATATATATATATATATATATATATATTCGTTGTCATCACAGGTGAGATTTAATTTGCTAAATATCTTTAAAATTAATATCAAGATTTTATAATTAAATCTCATTCATATCAAATTTCTGTTTCCATATTTAAGTGCATATAATGTGATCATTTCATTTAATTACACAGATTTTTCGGTGCTTGAAACTGAAACTGATGCATGAAAATTAAAATCATTGCAAATTTGTTCTTAGGATGCATTTGGTTTTCTTTTCTATTCGGATTGAGTTTTCATTAAATTTTCATACTACATTTTTTTTAAAAAATAATAAAAAAGTTGTCCCAAACGATATCTGAGTAAGTGTACAATTCTAATTCCAAAGTTAGAGTGGACTGATGATCTGATTTATTTATCCTTAGACATAGAATATCATTCTTATTTAAATAATTATTATAATATTATCATAAAAATAATAAATTAAATAATAATAATAATAATTAAACTAAATAAGATATACTTGTTTAATATCTTAAAAATTTTATATTAAAAAATCATTCAATTCTAATATATTTTTAATACATATTATACAAAATTTAAAGAAATTAAATGGTATTAGGATTTGTATGGGGTGAGTCCGATGACCGCATATAATAATTTCTCATACATTGGATACCTTAAAAAAATGGATCACAATCTTGGAAGAAAGACCCCCCCGACAGGAAACTTTGCTTATAGAACAGCTCACAATTCTTTACTACTGCCTCTTCTTACTCAATTTATAATATATAACAAACAAATTCCAATAAAATATCACAAAACCTCATCAAAAACCCCCCCCTAAAAACACACAACCCCAAACCACTTAACTAAAACCACCCCACCCCACATCCCAATAATTAATTCCAACCAACTTTTTACAACCATTTACTCCTTTTTATTTAACTTTATTAATCCCCCTCTAATCCACCTACTAAATACCCCCCCATCCCACAAACTCCCCCCATTATACATCAAAACCACTCTCCCACTCCACCCTTTTAATACTTAAACCCCTCCCCTTCACTATCCATATAGCAACTCCCAAATCAAGATTTAGGCATAAACCGAAATAAATCTAAACTTAGACCCTTAAAAGCTTCTTTCCCTACTTCCCCCTCCTCAAATAGTCCTTTTTTTTTCTAATATATTTCTCTCTTCCAATTTGAATTTCAATTAGTAAATTCTTGACTAATTATTCCCATTCCTAAATTATGCCCACTTTCCTAATTATATTTCAATGAACGCAATTTGATTTTCAATTTAGGAAATTCCTTGTACACTGTGACTACTACTAATCTAATCTTCTCCACTTTGATTTAGACCTTCTTCAGTAAATATATCAAGAAGCTTCTACTTCAGGGATACCACACTAATATACTAGAGCCGAACTCAGTGTCCAAGCCATCACTGCGAGCGACGTCCACACATTACTCGTCCCCTCCCTGGTCCGGGGTCTAATAGACCAGCCAATTCTAGGCTCTTCCCTTGTCTGTCCTCCCAAGGTCTACTGATGTATTCAAGAGTCTAAGACTCTCCCCCCAAAAATACCACCTTGTCCTCAAGGAGAAATGAAGGTAATTATGCTGCTGAATAATTTGTTAGGACTCCCAATCGTTGCCTCCGTGCTCCAGGTAGGTCAATCCCAACTGGATCAATCGTTTCTTGTTTTCCTACTACCAATGATTCCAAAAATACCTTCATGTAGTTCATTAAAGGCCCGGGGAAGTGAAGAAGACGACAAATGTAGCCTCTACTAACTCGCACCCTCACGCAAGCTTGGGACACACTGAAAGCTACTGGATGGTATGGCTGACGTACCGCGCTATAACAGAACCTCAAGCGCGATTAATGCCAGCATTTATCCTTGGCAACACCGTATGCGTCCGCACTACTCGACAATGCTCATTATGTACCAGATACAGATTGCGGGTTCATAACTTTATCATTCAATCATCCATTAAGGTTCCGTTCAAGTTATGTCACTTCTTGCTAGGCCACGAAACTTTCAAAGTCAACTCTGTCCCCCACCTCAACATGAATGTTCTCTCCTCTTGAGCAAAACTGCATTTCTATTCATAATTTGTTAGAGGCTCTCAACAAATGCACCGAGGGGTTTCCCTGAAGATTCTTATCGTTGTACGCCAAGTACATGGCTCTCCCCCCTTTACATGAAAGCCTAACGGTCTTGTACTACCCTTGCTCCGATAATCTTAATCAAAGTGAGGAGGAGATCTCTTCCGTACAAACACTTTGGAATGGTGGTAGTATGAGCCTATCGATGTGATAGGATGTTTTATATAAGCATTACTCCTCCGAAAGCCAATCATTTCGCCAACACTACTTTGAATGTATCAAGTATAAAAGCACTGCAGAGAAAGTCCTAAACACTACAGATTGTCCACCTCTGTCGTATGTCCGTACAGAGGATGATAAGTGAGTTGTCCTTTCAGAACGATCAACTACATTTTGAATAATTCTTTCCCAAAACTGCTTCAAAAAATATTGTCATTGATCTGAAAAAATCGATTTCAGGGGGAAGAGGGGTGAGATCCCATGTAATCTTACTACCCCCTCATAAAAAAACTGTGGCTATTGTTACTACTGTGTAGGGATGGCGCAAGGGAATGAAATGGATCATACCTACTCAACCGATCCTACTACACCAGTATCGTATTGTAACTTTTTGACTTTAGCAAACCCTTCAATGAAGTTCATGGTCACCTCCTCCCACACCTTTGTAGCAGAGTTAACGATTGAGGGGTCCTGAAGCACAGGATATTTGTGCCTCTGGCAATATATCACAGCTAGCCACTATCTTCTAAACATTCCTTCTGCATACCCTCCAAATTTCGCAGAGAGCCGACGATATGCCCTTTTTGGCCCCAGAATGCCCCCCAATGGCCGTAACGTTAACCAGCTCTTGCAAACTCCGAATTTTAACAAGCAATCAGTAATGTAAAGTAAAAGAGATCCATTGGAAGCACAAACTGCCATAATGAAAGCAACTTCTATCCCACCAAAGATTATCCCGAATGGTTGTCCTTATTTTCTTCCAACTCCTCCCTAATTTTCCTCAATCCTGTATCTTGTTCGCTCTCCTCTTCGTGCTTTCCCAATCAACCAGCCAATCGGGGGGGGGGGGGGGGGGGCATGGGGAGGGGGGGGGAACAATGCCATCATCTATGGTTTCCCTAATGCACCTAGATAAACAATCTTCTGCTTTGTATATCAACTCCAGATCAATACTGAATCTCAAGTCATAGCCTAATAACTTGGAAAGCCATCTTTGATGCTCACTCAGTGAACCATTATTTTCTTCAAACTCCTACTGATCAGTTCTGACGACAAAATGTTTCCCTTCCCAATAAATAAGGCTATCACTTTTGAATGGACAACATGATTGTCATCAGTTCCCTCTCATAAGCTGACTTGAGCCTTGCCTTGTGTTGACCCATCGTGTAAAAGCAAGAAGAAAAAATATATTAAAAAACCTGCTCAAATATTGCATCCATCCCGTATCTCTATCGTGCCCATACCCGCCGCTTGAACAGTGCCCTATCCCTATGTAACTGCATCGCTTAGGTCCCATCTCACAATGTGTTGTGCCTCAATCTCGCTTTGAATCGCGTCGGTTAAAATACCCGATCAAAAACGAAGCCTTCCGGGTCTGGATTCCTTTCCATTCGCTACTTGCTCTTACGACCAAAGCTTCTTCGACTCTGCACTCGATGCCTCCCTCGCACGAAAGACCTATGATATTCCCCATCCCATTGACCGCTAAGTCCGATTCCAGCCCCCGACCTCAATAGTGCCGACCTACCACAAGAGCCCATCGGTACTAAACGCACGCTGCTGCAACCAAGCCGAAGCCAAACATCCTTCGGTCCCGATCTCATCTCTTGCTCGAAACTCTCGGTCCTCCCGATCCACAGAGAGAGGAGAGAGATGAGAGAGAGAGAGAGAGAGAGAGAGGAGACCAACCTACCCAAAAACTTTCCTCCACCCAGTCTACTTCCCTAGCCGACGCCTTCGGCGGTCTTCCCTTCCCCTCGATTCAGAAGTCACAACATTCTGATCGGGAATGACAACAGTAGCTCCCTAGGTGTGAAGGTAAACTTTCCCCATTTCGAGCACTTTTTCGGCTTGATTCCGATTTAATCCACCGAGCCTAAAAAGGGGGAAAGGAAGGATTTATCTAATGCCTGTTTATCGGGATTTAGCTCAAATCCTGTATAGCATCTTCCTCGATAATTTTCTTTAAAAGATTCTAATTAAATCTTGTCTGAATTAATTATATTTAATTATAATTAATTATTTTTAATTATGATTAATTAGTTTATAATTAATTAACTTTAATTATAATTAGTTCTTTTTTAAATTAAAATTAATTATTATTAAACATAAATTACAACAACAACATCAAGCCTTTATCCCACTATGTGGGGTCGGCTACATGAATCCTTTTTCGCCATTGTGTCCGGTTAAAAGTCAAATTCTCATTTAAATCTAATAAAGAAATATTATTTCTAATATTTTCTAACCAAGTCTTTTTAGGTCTACCTCTACCTTTCTTAACATAAGTCAAATCTAATACCTCAACTTTTCTAACCGGGTCATCGAAAGGGAAAATTATTACTTCTGGTGTCCGGATTCGTCCGGACACCAATCCAGATGCGCCACGTCACCCAGATATACCCAGGGCCCAGTGTATCCGGTGACGTGCCGCATTTGGATTGGTGTCTAGACCGTCCGGTCACCAGACGTAATAATTCTCCCATCGGAAGGCCTCCGTTTAATGTGACCAAACCATCTAAGGTGACTCTTTAATCTTATCTTTCACTGGAGCTACTCCAACCTTTTCATGTATATGCTCATTTCGTATCCTATCTCTAAGGGTCAAGCCACTCATCCACCTAAGCATCCTCATCTCTGCAACACTTAACTTAGTATTATGCTTCTCTTTTAATGGCCAACATTCGACACCATAAGGCATTGCAGGTCTCACCACCATCTTATAGAATTTTCCCTTAAGTTTGAGGGGGACTTTTCTATCGCACAATAAGCCCGATGCATTCCTCCACTTCAACCATCCAACTTGAATTATGCTGATAATATCCCCATCAATTTCACCATCACTTTGAACAATAGATCCAAGATATCTAAAACGTGTACTATTATTAATGACTTGATCGCCCAAAGTCACAATCCCACCACTACGTCTATTGCTATTAAAATTATACTCCATATATTCAGTTTTAGATCTATTCAAGCGAAAACCTTTAGACTATAAAGTTGACCTCCATAATTCGAGTTTACCTTCAACTCCCTCTCTAGTCTTATCAACAAGAAGAATATCATCAGCAAAAAACATACACCAAGGTACATCCTCTAGCAAATGTCTAGTGAAAACATCCATGACTAAAGCAAAAAGATATGGACTTAAGGCTGATCCTTGATGTAATCCAACCGAAATAGGAAAATACTTGGTCAAAAACCACCTTGTGTTAGAACACAAGTTATAGCTCCTGCATACATATCTTTAATGATTTGAATATAAGCATTATTAACTCCTTTCTTTTCAAGAACTCTCCATAGCATTTCTCTTGGAACTTTATCATATGCTTTCTCTAAATCAATAAATATGATATGTAGATCCTCCTTATTCTCTCTATATTTCTCCATCAAACCTCTCAATAAAAATGTATGGCTTCCATAATAGACCTACCTGTCATGAATCCAAATTGATTTTGAGAAACATTAGTATCACGTTGCAACCTACACTCCATAACTCGCTCCCATAGTTTTAAAGTATGACACATTAACTTAATTCCTCTATAATTCACACAATCCTATGCATCACCTTTATTCTTATTCTTAAAAATATAGGAATTAACACACCCATTCTCCACTGATCTGGCATCTTTTTAGTCGTCAAATTAAACAAATATTAATCATAATTAATTAAGTTTAATTATGATTAATTATAATTAATTATTAAGTAATCATACATTAAGTATAGTTAATTAAATATAATTATAATTAATTATGATTAATAAGAAATGCAAAGGCCTCTTGTGTCTTGATCTGTGTGCCAACACCGCCGTCGTCGAAGGTATAATCCTTTAACCTTAAAACCTCGAGAGCCCGCTTTCATCATTTGCGGTGGACCGAAAAACCGCCTATACACGCCTTTATTGCGCGTGGTGGGATGGGACCCCCGGTGCCGCACCTACGGCGAGGCGGGTCATGACTTTGAACTTGGACAAAATATAAAGATGAACAATCAATAAAGAGTTTGGCTTGAATCATTGTACCAAATTCCTAATGAAGGCTATAAAATGACTATTTCAATTGAAATACAAATGAATAATGATATCAAACTAATCATAAACTATCTTTGAAGACAAAGAAGTTGCAAATGGAGTCTATTTGCAAGCAAGTAAAAACTCATGGCGAATCAATTCTCAAAGCATTCAAATGAACACCGATGAATGGACACAATGCTTGTAATAAGCAAAGCTTCAAGAGGAACTTGCAAGCAATCATCAACAAGGAAGAAATGGACATATAGCAACATGTTCATGATTTCTAATATGAAATTTCTTTAGTGGACATAAGGATTTGTCACTTTGATTGGGAGGTAATTGTCATCAAACAAATTTACCATACAAGACTCCTAATCATTTTCATGTAACAATGAAAGACTTATAACATGCAAATCTACTCACCTACAAGTAACAAGCAAGTGACTCATGATAAATGAATATTCAAATGCCATTTGTTTGCAAATAAACAAGAATAAGCAATAATCAATTGAATGGGAGAGCCAAGCAGTTGACTGATTTGAGGAAATTGCATCAACTGCGAAGATGTATGATGAGTACCAGGATAGTCAACATATTTGTGCAAATGAGTAAGCGAAGTCTATAAATGATGAACATTGGAGGACATGTGCAATCAGTTGCATGTGAATATCAATCAAGAAGGTATCAGGAGACTATCACCACCGAGCAAGGTGCAATGTAGTGTTTATGAAGCAAGATGATTGATGCAACCCATATATTATTAATGTCTCCTAATCATGAGTCAATTAATAATTCAATGATAAATATGCAAATGAACATGCAAGAATCCGTAGTGGATAAAAGATCTCAGGGACAATCTGTTTGTAAGTAAAGATCAGAATGAGAGGTATGATGGCAAGCTCACAAGCAATAACATAAGGTCTACATCCTTTGCGATTTTCTTACCAAAGTGATGGCAGAAGGCTTATAATATGCACAACACATCTTCTACAATCTACTTATGGTCGATAGTTGCTACAAGAACTAGAGGAAGCACAAGCAAATACATTAAATGATTTAAATATCAGTAAAATATGGTGATTAGCATGCAATAATTGCATAAATGTGCTCACAATTATCGAGAGAGATAGATGACAGAAGCGGGCTTCTACGAGTCAATGTAGGAAATCTCTCCCATATGCAAAATACCTACGAACTGTCTTAGCAAGGATATCGTAGCATCTCTACAACTAACAACCATCCAATGGAAGACAAGTATATTAACTTTCTGCCAGCCAAAGACGAAGGGTATATAGCAAATGCAACAAAGAGATACAAGTATAGGAGCTCCTATGAGCTACTATAGGAGACCCTTATGCATCCAATATGATTATCGACAAGAAAAGTGAAAGAGGATTAGTGCACTACAATCTACCTGTATAAATCATGTAACTAGTGCACGACAGCCTACCTATATAAAAAAGCAAACAACTGAATCCAGAAGCTGCTACGCCACGCCACCGGATCCACAACACTCATACAAGTGGACAGAAGGTGTGTTCAAACTCTCAAATGTGAATGTTGTGCACGTTCAAATGGCAGTTGCCAGCATAATTGAAATATCTAAAATGCCCCCACACGTGCACCGTAATTTGTATACACATAGGTACACAAAAAAAAGGGGCAAGGGAAATCACAAAACTCGCATGGGCCTCAGTGAGCATGTTGTAGGAACACATGTGACGTCTAGAGATGCTGCACTGGTCAATAAA
The DNA here is from genome assembly GCA_019514585.1 of Dendrobium officinale. Classification (NCBI taxonomy): domain Eukaryota; kingdom Viridiplantae; phylum Streptophyta; class Magnoliopsida; order Asparagales; family Orchidaceae; genus Dendrobium; species Dendrobium officinale. Next base: position 19,322,513 of record CM033692.1, read on the forward strand.
TTTTAAACCCAATCTTCCTAAGCATAAAAGTAGGAGTCGACAAGGTTCATCAAATAATTATAAAATGCCCCCCAAACACCCGCATGGGCCTCGACGAACGTGTTTTGGGTATAAACGTAACGTCTAGGGATGATGCACTATTCAATAAATTTGAACTTGATCCTCTTAATCAGGTAAATAGGAATCGACAAGGTTCATCAAATAATTATAAAATACCCCCCAAACACCCGCATGGGCCCGTACGAGTGTGTTATGGATACACACGTGACGTCTAGGAATATTGCACGGGTCATAAATAAATCCAAGTTCGAACCCGATCCTTATATCCGAGTAGATAGGAGTTGACACAGCTCGAACTATTAAATAAACACGCGGTCGTGAAGTAGACCGAGATATTTATTTTATACATTCATATTAGGCCTTTAAGGTCTTTAACAAAAGAAATTCATTCACAAGACCATAAAGCCTACGAAATTCGATTCTCTGTAGATAACTCGACAAAGTTGATAAGATTCAATCAACAAAGGGAAATAACCCCTCATACCCCGATGATGACCGTGTTGAACAAAAATCTCAACCGGAGGGGTTTACAAATATTTTCAAATTACATTCAAATGCCCGAAAGTGCAAAAATTCCAAACTCCAATATATTTAAAGTTGAAAATTCAATCATCAATCACATAAAGCAAAATTCATCCATCCTCCGCAATAATTTGCCGAGGTAGAGAAATTCAAATATAAATTCAATTCACAAAGAGCTAAAGCCTAGTCGAAAATATCATTAGGATCCATTCTCAAACAATCTCCTGCCAGTAAGGACGTGGTACATGTCTTCTAACCGTTGGTTTTGCCGCCAAATGGCACCGCAAGATAAACAGTTATGACCCGGGGCCCTCTGAACTGAGTGGTTTTGTCGCCAAATGGCACCACGAGATACCAGTTATGGCCAGAGCTAATATGTTCCTTGTGGCATCAAATCCTTGAGATATGAATCAATAAGATATGATCAATATGGCACAAAACCCTTAGTTAGCTAAGGTGGATTCAAATTTGTCCCCTTAAACAAACATTCATCCTAGGTCTACAAGGTACCCTTAAACGAAGCAACCCATGGCTGCTGACAAAGATCCTTCTGTCAGGTTGGGTCGAATACCTCCTTTGACTAAGTAGACCAGGGACCAAGATGGTCCGGGACGACGGAACCATAGGATCTTGATTGGGTCCATCATCCATTCCTCCACCATCCGCTTTAAGTGCAAGATGATAAAAATTTTCAATTTTAAATATCAAATCTTCAAGCTTTCAACCATTTCCAAATATCCATTATCAATGCTGCTACTATATGCCAGATAACACGTATCTCTACGTATCTGATTGACGACTTGCCTTAATCGAAAGTTCTCTCTCGTTAGCGGGAGGGTTAATTAACTATAGGGGCTTGCGTCTATAAGGAACCAGAACTTAGATCATAAAGTCCTCGCAAAATGAGGGCGAAATATCTGGGTATTATCTTATCTACAAACCCACATGTCTTCCAAAATTTACCCCAGAACTAATTCTGTTAAAACTCCCCTCGAAAAATAAAAAGCAACAGTCGGGTGGAGGCCGGGGCTGAATTTTCGGAGCCCACACCTTGGGCATCAACACCTAAATGAAATAGGCCACTGGTCTCTGGTTCTACATGAGTACTGCTCCCAACCCAAAACCCAAGGCATTTGCTAAACTAGAAAGGGCTAGTTAAAATCTGGAAGAGCTAGTACTGACACAGTTCATAGCCTTCTTCAACTCAAAAGCCTGGGTGTTAGACTCTCCCCACTTAAAGTTTTCCTTCATGAGTTGTTTCGTCAACGACCCCTCTATGGAATTGTATCCTTTCACAAGTTTTCGGAAGTAGCTTATTAGTCCCAAGAATCCCCTCAGCTCCTTTAAAGTCTTGGGCATGGGCCATCTGTGCATGACCTCAATCTTACTCTGGTCAGCTGCCACTCCCTTCTGAGATACCATATGCCCTAAATACTCTACTCTAGATTGGGCGAAAGAACGCTTCTTTTGATTGGCAAACAAATAATGCTCTCTTAATGTGGAAAACACAACTCCCAAATGCTCCAAGTGCTCCGCCTCGGACCTACTATATACCAGTATATTGTCAAAAAAATACAAGCACAAACCTTCGTAGGTAGGGCTGGAATACCCAATTCATAAGGGACTGGAAGATGGCCGGTGCATTAGTGAGGCCAAAAGGCATCACCATGAACTCATAGTGTCTCTTTTGTGTCAGAAAAGTTGTCTTGTGGGTGTCCCGCCTAGTCGCATTATGATCTGGAGACATCTAGATTTTAATTTGATATTGAAGAATATCACATATCCATGAAACTCATCAATGACTAGTATAGGAAATTTGTTTGGTACAATTTTCTTATTCAACATATAATAGTCTACACAGAACCTCTAACTTCCATTCTTCTTCTTCACCAATAATACAAGACTAGACAAAGGGCTTACATTGGGCTTGATAATTTCAGCTTCAAACATCTCTCTAATCAGACTCTAAATATCAGCCTTCTAGATCTAAGGATAGCGACATGGCTAGACACACTAATAAGAGATAGACTCCTTCCTTCAGAATGATAGAGTGCTCGTACTCCTGAGGGGTTGGTAATCCCTGGGGAAGCTAGAATACCTCCCTGAACTTCTGAAGAAGTGGTTGGACTATGTCTGGAATGTCCTCCACATCCTTTGTCTCTACTCCCACCAAACTCTAAAGCTCCACCAAGAATCCCCCTCCTTCCCCTTATAGGATACGAACCAAGGTTTTCAAAGAAATAATGGCTTTAGATAAGCTTGGATCTTCCTTAATTATCACCTTTCTCCCCTCCTAAATCTATATAGCTAATGTCTTCTAGTTTACCTTGGTTTCCCCCAAGGTTTGTAGTCACTTCATTCCCAAATCAAATCAATACCCTCCAACTCCAATGGGAGAAAGTCCTCCCTGATTTGAATCCCTTGCAACTCTATCATTAAACCCTGACATATCCCTATGCTCTCTCCACCATTCATGTGTCCATCATCACTCCAAAATATCACGTGTCTACCAATTTCAGTCCTAATTTGTCTACCACCTAGTTCGATATGAAATTTTGGGTAGCCCCGCTGCCCACCAAGATTGCCACTGCCTCTCCTCCTATCTGTCTCCTCACCTTCATAGTGTGATCTAAGGTGAATCCCACTATAGAGTTCAATGAAACTTCAGCCGCCTCCAAGTGTACAGGCTCTTCTTCCTCTTCTTCATCCCTCACTGCCTCTACCTCATCCACCTCCTCATCATCACACACCAAGAGAACTTGCACGGTATGATTTTTGCATCTATGTCCTAGTGTAAATTTCTCGTCGTATCTGTAACATAACCCCTTTGCCCTCCTGTCTTGTACCTTTACTTCTGTGAGTCACTTGAAATTTCTTCCTGGGAAAACCCTAGTGCTCTTCTTCATTGGCGCTTCTCTTTGAAACCATCTGGGTCCAAGGTGCCAAGGTCGTAGAGGTATTCCTGTAAGTTCCTCCCATGGTGTTGCTTCTGATATCCTTTTTTCTCTGATGTTTCTCTTCCACCCTTTGTGCTAGTTCCATCTTCTCCCTTAGCCCCCTTGACCTTAAACCCCTAAGTTCTACTTGTATGTCTTCCTTCACTCCCTTCATGAAATTCCACTCCAAACATTTCTAAAAATTTCCTCTTAACTTACCTGATAGCAGCTCAAATTTCTCCTGATACTCCATGACTATCCCCTTTTGGGTCAAGGCATAAAATTACTCGTGGAGGTCTCTTTCCTGGATGGCTCGAAAAAATTCCAACAATCCCTCCTTAAATTCTCCCCAAGAATTGAGTAAGTATCACACCTCCCTGAACTGAAACCAAGCTAAATCTTTGCCCTCCAAACATAGCCCAACCGCCATGAGCTTTTCCCCTTCCGTAAGCCCGTTGATAGCAAAATAACGCTCTACCTGATACACCCATCCTTGAGCATCTTCCCCTTCAAAAATCGGCATTTTTAGTTTCCTCACCCTAGCATCTCCAACCCAATTTCCTCTCCCATTATTGTTCCCCCCGTGTATCGAAGGTGGGAATCCCACCTATCTTTCATCCATCCCCCATAATGGTCGGTCACCCCACCACCTCCATCAAGAAATTCCTTTCATGCTGTCCCTCCATCTGAAGACCCTATTTCACCCCTTATCGAAGCCTTAGGAAGTGATTCTTGGTGGAAAAAAAAAATTCTCCTCATCGAACTCTTCCCGTTCGACTCCTATTCCCTTTGTCGTGATCAAGGAAATCTCAATCGATTTCGGATTGGGTTAGTCATTGGAACCATCGATGGAGTTTTTGCATCTCCAAGAGCCTTCTTAACATCTCCTCCATCCCTCCAAATCAAATTTCCATATGCTTTTTTATAGATGAAAACCTTTTTCCATGGTAGATAACTTCTCCTCTACGCCGGTTTTGAATTGCTCCATTTAGCCATCCAACGCCTCCACCTTCTTACGGATCTAGATTCCAAACAACAAAAATCCGCCTACAGTTAATTTCTTTAAACCAGAAAAATCAGCAAATTGGGAAGAGATACGCACCAGAAATCAGCGAGAACTAAGATTTCGGTCCAAGACACTGCTCTGATACAAATTTGATACGCCTTGGAGACAAAAACAGCAAATAAAAGCAAATATAGGTGGTTGATTTTTATTATATCTTCAATACAAAAGCAAGATACAGGCGATCTACAATTCGAGAGGTAGACCAGCTCTCCCAAGCCACCTAAACGTCGCTAGGAAGCTGACGGGGGCATCGACAGGAGATTCCGGCGCGTATATCAGAGACGACACCGGAGATCGACGGCCATGATGGAGAGCCTCTACTACTGATTTTATTTGCACTGGCATTTTATGTATTATGCATTTATTTTTCAATTTTTCCATTTTAGCCTCGAGGGTATTAGTTTGCTTTTGTAGCCCGGAGGGCATTTTAGACTTTTGTACTTGTGTCATGTGGAGCCTATTTAAATGGCTCTTGTTTCTTGTACGAAGGCTATTGAATTATTGATGAAATGAAATTTGCTCTTTGTTCTCTTTGTGAGTTCACCCCGCCAAGATCTCTTAGTGAGTTCGCCGGAGAAGACTAGATCTCTTTGTGAGTTCTAGTTTTCGTACACGTCACTCTTGTGGAAATTTAAAGTGAAGATATTTAAGGTTAGTAATTCCGTGGTGGCTCGAATCCCTGGAATTTGATTTCTCCCCTCCCCTCCCCATTTGCATTTGTCGTCGCCTAGCATTGACCTGCTCAGAGCCGCCGGCCACTTTGGCTGCATCCTCCCGCCGGCCAGCCTCCCTCCAGGCTTTTGGCCACGGGTCCAGGCCCTCCCGTGCAGCCATCTCCCCTCCCCTCCACCGTTCATCAACTCCCCAACAATAGCCCAAGGCCCAAGCCGTGAACCCTTTCCCCCCAGCTCATCGATTTTCCCCTGCAGCCCCTAACTGCCGTTTCCTCCTGTGTTGCCCAACCCGTGGAAATCAAGCATTTAATGCTGGATTAATTGCTTATTCAATCAGCCATATTAAAGCAAATAATCACTAGCATTTGATTATAATTTGAAATTCAAAAGGTTGCTTATTACGTACACCTATGAAAGGAACTTTCTTTTTTATTGAAATCTGAATTTACTACAGGTTTTAATTAAAATTTGTTACTTAAATCTGTGGGCCCCACTTAATTAACCCCTATTTCCTTTCCCTCTTTTTTCTCTTTGGCCGGCCCCTTCATTGGCCCCCCCTCTCTCTCCTAATCACCCTATTAACTCCACAAAATCAGGCCCCAATCCCCCTCTTTTGGCCGCCCCTTCCACCTTTGTGATTTAATTGAATTCCAAATTAAATCACCTCCATTAAGCCACCCAAAATTCTGAATTTACTCAGATTTTCTGCACTCCATTTTTGTCTTCCCCACCTTGGCCGAACTCCTCTAGACCACCCATTCTCACCTTCAAGAATGCATGGAGGAACCCGAGTGGAACTTCGGGTTTGAGTATGACAACCAAGGAAAAATTGACATCCTCAGATCACCATTCTTCGACGTATGTTTTGATTTCGACGACACCGTCGAAGAATATTTGGATCGGATTTTACCAACACTAGTGGATTCCATCGACGACCACTTTTTCGTCTACACGTGGATCATTAAAGGTCATCCTCCCGTGCCACCTCCACCTTCGAGCTCCTTCTCCACAACGACGTTCCTTGGCTCCTCCCTCCTTGTGGCAACCTCACTACTAGTTTGGACGATCTTCCGCCGCTCAACCTAGTTTCGTAGGAAAGAGAGAAGAGGCCTCAAGGTGAACAACTCCGTATTATTCATTGGATTCCAGTCACTAGCTTTTAACTTTTATGTTTTCCTTTGTATTTGCTTAAATAGGTTGGTTATCTCCTTGTAATTCCTTTGCCTAAACAAGTTAAACACTACGAATTCTTGTAACCAAATTTAATTTGAAACATGATTATATAATTGGTTGAGCTAGTGTTTAAATCTTCTTTTTAATCTTGTGTAACTCAACTCTTGCATCACATCATTTTTGGTATCAGAGCATGGTTACCATGCTTGGCATGTTTAGAAAACATCCTAGGGTCTAGCTTCTCGTTGTAGTTTAAAACTATCATGCATATCATTTCGTAAATAGGAATTTTTCACTGTTTTCACTACTTTTTTGAAAATTCCTGCAAGCATCTAGCTAAGTTTGAACCTATTAACTATTGTATTAAGTGCTAGCCTCTTATCTGTAAGGTTTCTAAGTGTTTAGAGCATCTATTCCTTGCTTTCACTTTGCTGTCCTCACTGTTACAGCCACTGTTAGACCTCGATTAGTGGACTTTTTGGAATTGTTTAAGTGCTGTCCACTCACTCGACACTTTCCAAACACTTAGACAACTTAGAATTTTGCTGTAAGTTGCTGTCCATAACATTCCAGCATCATATATAGGCATTAGGAGCATCTTAACTTAGCGTCTAGGTGCTGCCCTCCACCCCGTAACTTACCTTAGCGCTCCCCAACCTTAACCTATGGATCCGGAACACATGCAGGCGACCTTAGACCTCATAGTGGGACAACTCGGCACGATGACACAACAACTTCGCAACACCAAAGCAGACTTTAGGCGCCACACGAGTGACCGTCTAGATAACATTGAACGTATTGGGAATCCCGCTATCTACACACCTTCAAGACCGCACTCGCCCTATGGTGATGATAACAGAACTGAACGTAAACAGCCTCGAGATAATGGCCCTCCTCGAGACCATTACCGTCATAATCCGAGACCCCATCACGAACCCATAGGAGATGTGATGGGGATGAGAACCCTTGGAGAGACAACGATGCCCAACTGTTGAAAAATATTAGGATTGATGCTCCAACTTATGATGGAACCCTTGACCCTCAAGTTTTCCAAGATTGGCTCAAGTCAATGGACAGTTATTTCAAATGGTACAACATCTCTGAAGCTAGGAAAGTCAGGTTCGCTGAAATAAAGCTCACTGGTCGAGCCAACCTATACTGGACCAACTTAGAGAACATGCGTGAAGCTCGAGGTGAACATCCTATCAACGATTGGAGAACCATGAAGCAAGAACTTAGGAGAAAATACCTCCCGCCATCCTACTACCCTAAGCTTCTAGATAAGTGGAATCGACTAACTCAGGGGAGCAAGCCTGTTAAGGACTACATCTCTGCCTTCGGCGATTTCCTGATTCGTTGCAACGGCGAGGAGTCCGCCACCCCAACTAAAATCCTATCCATGTTTAGAGCTGGCCTTAGGAAAGACCTTAGAACCGAACTTTTTTGCTAGAGGAATTGACACCTTAGAAGCAGCTTGCAGCCTAGTACTTGACCTAGAGGAGTCCAAGACTCACTCCCACACTAGACAATTTGATCATCGACCAACCCATATCGTACTTCCCCCAGTCAACCCCAAAACCGACCCACGAACTCGATAGGTAATCGACCCACTGCTAACACGGCCCCACCTCGTCCGGACTCCAAAGGTAAAGCCCCCGAACGTGACGCGCCCAAATCCAATTCCGGAACCAAATGTTATAGGTGTCATGGGTATGGGCACATTGCCTCGCAATGTTCAAGTCCCTATAAGGTCACCATAATAGAAGAGGTTGATGACGACGAGGACGAACCCGAGACTGACTTAGTTCATCATGTTGACGAAGAGGAAGATTCTTTCACGGAGGATGAACCTGTCACCCTGCAAGTCGTTAGGTATGCGCTATCCCAGCCAAAGTTGAGTGATGACTGGAGAATAACTGCCATTTTCCATACCTTTACTAAAATCAGGGATAAGAACTATAAGGTTATTATTGATAGTGGAAGCTGCATCAACGCTGTCTCTTCAGCAATGATTTCTAAGCTCAACATTAAGGCCACACCTCACCCAAATCCGTATAAGGTCGCCTGGATTAACTCAACTTCCATGGAAATAAAAGATAGGAGCCTTATTCCACTTGAGTTTAACGGATATCAGGGGAAGATTTGGTGTGATGTGTTGACGATGGACGTGGGCCAAATTATTCTTGGTCGTCCTTGGCTGTTTGACAACGATGTCCACATTTATGGGAGGACGAAAACCTGCCGGTTCGAGCACAACGGGAAGAAGATTAAGTTGATTCCCTCGCAGCCCCGATCCGATAAGAGTGAAGTTAAGGTTATCCCACCTAAACCTAATAAAGGCTTACACTTCTTAACTGCGAAAGAAGTGGATATTGAACTTCACCAAGGATCACCCATGTATGCCCTAGTAGCTAGAGAAGTAGATGAAGACCAAGAAGAGCCTATCCCTGAAGAGGTTAAGCCTCTTTTAGAAGCTTTCGCTGATGTCTTTCCGGAAGATCTACCTGACCAACTCCCACCCCTTAGAGATATTCAACACGTGATTGACTTGGTACCCGGAGCTTCCCTACCTAACCTCCCTCACTACCGAATGAACCCAACGGAGCACACGGAACTGAAAAGACAAGTAGATGAGCTCTTGCAGCGCGGATTTATCAAAAAGAGAGCCTTAGTCCGTGTGCAGTCCCTGCCCTTTTAACTCCAAAGAAGGACGGATCATGGAGGATGTGTGTTGATAGTCGCGCTATCAACAAGATTACAGTGAAATATCGTTTTCCAATCCCACGACTAGACGATATGTTAGACATGATGATGACTGGGGCAACCCTGTTCTCTAAAGTTGATCTTAAAAGCGGATATCATCAGATAAGGATCCGCCCATGTGATGAATGGAAAACGACCTTTAAGACAAAAGATGGGTTGTATGAATGGATGGTTATGCCCTTTGGTCTTAGTAACGCTCCTAGCACGTTCATGCGGATTATGACCCAAGTCCTTCGACCTTTCCTCAGAAAATTCGTGGTCGTCTACTTCGATGATATCTTGATCTATAGTAAATCAGTAGACCAACATTTGGAACACTTGAAGCAAGTATGTGAGATTTTAAGGAAAGAACAGTTGTATGCAAACCCTCAGAAGTGTGTGTTTCTTAATGATAGTGTCACATTTCTGGGATTTATAATCTCATCTCGAGGAATTTTAGCCCACCCCGAGAAAGTTAGAGCAATCAATGAGTGGCCTGAGCCTAAGAATATCAGAGATGTTCAGAGTTTTCACGGATTGACCACATTCTATAGGAGGTTTTATTAGAAACTTTAGCACGATAGTGGCACCCATAACCGACTGCCTCAAGAAAGGGGAATTTCACTGGACTTTAGCTGCCACTAAGGCTTTCGAGGATATTAAGAGGAAGATGGTTGAAGCCCCTGTTATGCGTCTCCCTGATTTCTCTAAAGTTTTTGAGGTAACCTGTGACGCATCAGGAATTGGAATAGGAGGAGTTTTGTCTCAAGAGGGACATCCTGTGGCATATTTTAGTGAGAAGTTGAACGACATTCGTCAAAGGTATTCTACCTACGACAAAGAATTCTACACAGTCATTCAGTCCCTTAGGTACTGGAGACACTATTTATTTCCACAAGAATTTGTGATATTCTATGATCATGAAGCCTTGAGGTACATTAACTCGCAGAAGAAACTCAACGCCCGCCATGGTCATTGGGTTGAATTCTTACAAGAGTACACTTACACAATTAGACATAAGGCTGGAACGGAGAATAAAGCAGTGGATGCCCTTAGCAGGAGACTGATGATCACCCAAGAAATGAGGACTGAAGTTATCGGGTTTGAACGCCTTAAGGAAGACTATAAGGACTGCCCAGATTTTAACGATACCTATTGCCTTTTGACCTCTGGATGTGAACGCACGATGGATGATTTCGTAGTAGAAAAATGGGTACCTATTCAAAGCTCAAAAACTCTGAATTCCTCAAACCTCCCTTCGTGAATATCTTGTATGGGAGTTACATGCAGGAGGTTTAACTGGCCACTTCGGGCAGGCAAAAACTATTGCTGCACTAGAGAACCGTTTCTACTGGCCCAGCCTCAAGCGCGATGTCGGTAAACTCTTAAGGCGATGTCACATTTGCCAACTGGCCAAACAGCGAAAACAGAATACGGGACTCTACTCTCCACTCCCCGTACCTAGTCGCCCGTGGCAAGATGTGAGTATGGACTTCATCCTTGGATTACCCAAAACTGCTATGAAGCATGATTCTGTCTTTGTGGTCGTTGATCGATTTTCCAAAATGGCTCCCTTGCTCCCTTGCTCCAAAACCTTCGATGCTTCTAGAATTGTGAAGATTTACTTCGACGAAATAGTTAGACTCCATGGCCTACCGAAGACCATCGTGTCCGATAGGGACGTTAAGTTCACAAGCTATTTTTGGAAGACCCTTTGGCACAAAATGGGGACAAAACTTCAATTCTCCACTGCTTTCCACCCCCAGACTGATGGTCAAACTGAGGTTGTTAATAGGAGTTTAGGAAATCTTTTGAGAACTTTGGTAGGAGAAAACCTTAGGGATTGGGACTCAAAACTTCCTGTGGCAGAATTTGCTTACAACAACTCTATCAACCGAACCACTGGCCTTAGTCTTGCTGAAATTGTGCACGGATATCAGTCTAAACAGCCCATTGACCTAGTTCCCATGAGTCCTAGGAATAGAACATCTGAGTCTGCATTTGCATTCGCATCTCATCTGCCTGAGTTACACAATGAAATTAAAAAGAAAATTGAACAAAGCAATACCATTTATAAAATTCATGCTGATAAGAAAAGGAGGTTTAAAGAATTCAAAGTGGGAGACTTTGTTATGGTACGGATCCGCCCGGAGCGTTTCCCTCCTGGTTCCGTAAAGAAGTTACATGCGAGAAGCGCCGGACCATTTAAAATAATTTCAAAGGTTAACAATAATGCTTATGTGCTAGAACTCCCGAAAGGGTTTAATATGAATCCGACTTTTAATATAGAGGATATAGTAGCCTTTGAGGGTCCTGATTTTAACCCCAACAATCCACTTTACAACAAGCCTTGTGAGACACCCCACCTAGTGAGATCCCTAGCCTTCCTCCACTCCCCAATTTACCCCATTTACCTAGAGCGGAAAAGATCGAAACCATTCTGGATGATGAGATTATTTCCACAAAGGATGGAGGGCGCCAGAGATACTTAGTTCATTGGGAAGGAACACCAGAGACAAAGGACACATGGATTGATCGAGAGAAGCTACAGAGACTGGACCCAGAACTTCTAGAGTTATATGAGAGCCTCCATAGCATGCACTCGACGGGGTCGAGTTCTCTCCCACCCGGGGAGAATGATTGGGGCATCGACAGGAGATTCCGGCGCGTATATCAGAGACGACACCGGAGATCGACGGCCATGATGGAGAGCCTCTACTACTGATTTTATTTGCACTAGCATTTTATGTATTATGCATTTTTTTTTCAATTTTTCCATTTTAGCCTCGAGGGTATTAGTTTGCTTTTGTAGCCCGGAGGGCATTTTAGACTTTTGTACTTGTGTCATGTGGAGCCTATTTAAATGGCTCTTGTTTCTTGTACGAAGGCTATTGAATTATTGATGAAATGAAATTTGCTCTTTGTTCTCTTTGTGAGTTCACCCCGCCAAGATCTCTTAGTGAGTTCGCCGGAGAAGACTAGATCTCTTTGTGAGTTCTAGTTTTCGTACACGTCACTCTTGTGGAAATTTAAAGTAAAGATATTTAAGGTTAGTAATTCCGTGGTGGCTCGAATCCCTGGAATTTGATTTCTCCCCTCCCCTTGCATTTGTCGTCGCCTAGCATTGACCTGCTCAGAGCCGCCGGCCACTTTGGCTGCATCCTCCCGCCGGCCAGCCTCCCTCCAAGCTTTTGGCCACGGGTCCAGGCCCTCCCGTGCAGCCATCTCCCCTCCCCTCCACCGTTCATCAACTCCCCAACAATAGCCCAAGGCCCAAGCTGTGAACCCTTTCCCCCAGCTCACCGATTTTCCCCTGCAGCCCCTTACTGCCGTTTCCTCCTGTGTTGCCCAACCCGTGGAAATCAAGCATTTAATGCTGGATTAATTGCTTATTCAATCAGCCATATTAAAGCAAATAATCACTAGCATTTGATTATAATTTGAAATTCAAAAGGTTGCTTATTACGTACACCTATGAAAGGAAACTTTCCTTTTTATTGAAATCTGAATTTACTACAGGTTTTAATTTAAAATCTGTTACTTAAATCTATGGGCCCCACTTAATTAACCCCTATTTCCTTTCCCTCTTCTTTCTCTTTGGCCGACCCCTTCATTGGCCCCCTCTTTCTCTCCTAATCACCCTATTAACTCCACAAAATCAGGCCCCAATCCCCCTCTTTTGGCCGCCCCTTCCACCTTAGTGATTTAATTGAATTCCAAATTAAATCACCCCCATTAAGCCACCCAAAATTCTGAATTTACTCAGAATTTCTGCACTCCATCTTTGTCTTCCCCACCTTGGCTGAACTCCTCTAGACCACCCATTCTCACCTTCAAGAATGCATGGAGGAAACCGAGTGGAACTTCGGGTTTGAGTATGACAACCAAGGAAAAATTGACATCCTCATATCACCATTCTTCGACGTAGGTTTTGATTTCGACGACACCGTCAAAGAATATTTGGATCGGATTTTACCAACACTAGTGGATTCCATCGATGACCACTTTTCCGTCTACACGTGGATCATTAAAGGTCATCCTCCCGTGCCACCTCCACCTCCAAGCTCCTTCACCACAACGACGTTCCTTGGCTCCTCCCTCCTTGTGGCAACCTCACTACTAGTTTGGACGATCTTCCGCCGCTCAACCTAGTTTCGTAGGAAAGAGAATAGGCCTCAAGGTGAACAACTCCGTATTAATCGTTGGATTCCAGTCACTAGCTTTTAACTTTATGTTTTCCTTTGTATTTGCTTAAATAGTTTGGTTATCTCCTTGTAATTCCTTTGCCTAAACAAGTTAAACACTACGAATTCTTGTAGCCAAATTTAATTTGAAACATGATTATATAATTGGTTGAGCTAGTGTTTAAATCTTCTTTTTAATCTTGTGTAACTCAACTCTTGCATCACATCAGAAGCACTCACGAAAAGAAAACTACAACTCTCAAATATAAACCAAAATAAAACCTAAACTTAGCCTTAAATAAACTTGTAATTCCCTACTCAATCAGCCCCCCTTTCCTAATATATTTTCCTCTCAAATTTGAATTTCAATTAAGAAATCCTTCCTAAATCAGATCCTCTTTCCTAATATATTTCTCTCCAATTTGAATTTCAATTAGGAAATCCTTTCTAATTAATCCCTTCCTTAATTCCTCTTCTCACATAATGAATTAATATTTTATTGGGTCCCACAAAAGGAGCTGAAATCTGTCCAGGTTCATCCTCGCCTTGGTCCATCCCTCCTTGGTTCGGGGTCTACTGGACCGACCGTTCTAGCTCTTCCCTAGTCCGCCACCCAAAGGCTGCCGATATATCAGAGAACTCTATTGACGACAAATGATTTTAGCCTTTAACAAATCTTACAATAACAGCATCTTAAGCTTCTTATAATAAATATAAAGACAAAAAGATTATAAAGTAATAAAAAAGAGGGATTTGCATACAGCCATACATACAATATAATTCTTATATATTTACACATTTAACACCTAAATCTTTCTATTTACTTATATAAAATCCTAGAGATAAAATAATAACAAAATGTATGCATAAAAAAATATATATTTCACTTCATATATATTAATATTAGTGATATCATTTTATGTCATTTAGATATTAGGATGTTATTAGGGCTACAAACGAACTGAGCCGAGCCGAGTAGATGCTTGTTCATATTTGAGCTCGTTTACCATTAGCTTGTTATGGTAAACGAGCTCATTTCGAGCTCTATTCGGACTTTTCTATTTGTGTTCGAGCTTCGTTCGTTTAAAATGATATATTCATATTTGGCTTGTGTTTGTTTATGTTTGATTCGTTTCATGTTTATCTAGCTTTAAAACAAACAAGCCTTAAATAGCTATTAACGAAATTTACTTTCTAGATACATGAACACTTAAAATAAACAATCCAACAAACATGAATAAATACATCTTGTTTATGAACAAATTCATTTTATTGAAAAAGTATAAAATAAAAAATAAAATTAATTTTTTGTAAAATAAGAATAATTTATTATAGTAAAACTAAAAATTATGTAAAAATATACCAAATAAAGATTTATAACAAGACTTAATCATTCTTAACAATTCACACGCTCTATATTAAATATTAATCAAACTTCTTAACAAGTTTTATATCAAGCTTGTTCATGAGCTTTAATTGATATTATTCATGAGTATAAACGAGTCAAACACAATTGTTCAAACTTGTTTATTAATAGTCGATTATTTTAAAAAAATTACTCGAACTTGTTTAATTACTTAAAAAAATAATTGATTAGTAAAACAAACGATCATTTTTTGCTGATGATATTCTTCTTGTTGATAATACTAGAGAGGGAGTTGAAGGTAAACTTGAATTATGGAGATCAACCTTAGAGTCTAAAGGTTTTCTCTTGAGTAGATCTAAAACGGAATATATGGAGTGTAATTTTAGTAATAGACCTAGTGAGAGGATTATGACTTTGGGCGATCGAGTCATTAATAAGAGTACACGTTTTAGATATCATGGATCTATTATTCAGAGTGATGGTGAAATAGATGGGAAGATTATCAGTAGAATTCAAGTTGGATGGTTGAAGTGGAGGAATGCATCAGGCTTGTTGTGTGATAGAAAAGTACCCCTCAAACTCAAGGGGAAAATTCTATAAGATAATGGTGAGGTCTACAATGCTTTATGGTGCTGAATGTTGTCCATTAAAAGAGAAGCATAATACTAAGTTAAGTGTGACAGAGATGAGGATGCTCAGGTGGATGAGTGGCTTTACCTTTAGGGATAGGATACAAAATGAGCATATACGTGAAAAGGTTGGAGTAGCTCCAATAAAAGATAAGATTAGAGAGAGTCGCCTTAGATGGTTTGGTCACATAAAACGGCGGCCTTACGATGACCCGGCTAAGAGAGTAGAGATATTAGATTTGACTTATGTTAAGAGAGATAGAGGCAGACCTAAAAAGACTTGGTTAGAAAATATTAGGAATGACATTTCTTTATTATATTTAAACGAGAATTTGACTTTTAATAGGACACAATGGAGGAAAAAAGATTCATGTAGCCGACCCCACGTAGTGGGATAAAGGCTTGATATTGTTGTTGTAGTAAAACAAACGATCATGAATGAGTTGTAATCAAGTCAAGTCGCAAATAGTTGGTCAAGCTCTCAGTACATTTGCAGCTTGAGATATTATATTAATAAATATAAAGATTCAAATGCTATATATGAAATACATATATGAATATAATGGTATATATGCAAATCCCCTGAAAAAAAAAAAAAATTAGTTTGATGTTGCATTATACTTACTGAAAGATGTAAACAGATAATTAATTATCTATCAACAATTCATTGATAAATTACGTGTAATCCTACTACTGATCAAATATTATCACAAATCCTTAACAGTTGAAAAGCAAAAATGGTTTCTTAAAATAGAAACTAATTTGTTTGGAATGATTAAGCAATGCATATCACGATATCTGAAAGCCCTGTAACCGAGCAAAACTAAAGTATGTATCTGGAAATAAACTTAAAATATAATCTCTGTAACACCAATATTTTACCTTAACTTGGCAATAGCATTCCAGCATACGACGGTACTGTTGCCTTGATCTAGGAGATTCCACCATAGAAAGAACCCTCGAGAGTGCTTGTTCAAGGGCAGCATCCACTTTTTGTTTGCGGAAAACTTTGATTATGTCTTCTTCTTCGCCCTCATCAGCTATGTCTGATTTGAGCAAAAAACCTCTAAGACCAACACCCCTCCTGCGCCATCTTAGGATAAGCTTTTCAAGCACACTAACTGCTGAAAGCAATTCTTTATACTTCATTCTGGCCTGATGACCTCTCACATGAGCCTGTAAAATTCAACATCTTTTAGTTGAGATGGCATAAATCATTAATTCTTTCTAAAAGAAGGTGATGCTGAATAAATTGTTGTTGTTAAAACCCATATAACATATATAGAATGTCTGCACATGTAGCTTATAACTGGCAACTTCTTGTTAAGTGAACTTCATAGCAAAAAGACATTACTCCATCAAACTGTAACTTCTCCAATGCATTAGGTTTATTAGTTTACTAGTTTACTAAGTATTTAATTTAATAACCATGTGAGGGGGGGCTCACTAACAATTCCCAGCATATGACAACATATATCCCAAGCTTTGATGAGCTAATAATGCAACTCAAAGAAAACAAGATAAAAAGCTACTCTTTTCCACAATTTCAAAATGAGACTTTCCAGAATTAAATTACTCTAGAATACATTTGTTAGTAGGAAAACAAAATAGTAGATATTTGCAGGAAAAGTTTTCTTATCCTGAACCAAAATGGATTAGAATAGGTCTCAAATATTGGATTTGCTCTGTGAGGAGTAGAATACATGGATAATTGATCAAAATTTGTATTTTACTCATCTAAAAATAAATCCAGTGGATTTGAAATACTTCATAACCAAAATTTTGATCAGGGTATTCTAACCCAATATTTTTCCTTTCTTGTCCCTGACTAGAACAAGCATAAATGTCCCAAATCTCATGAATGCGCATATAACTCACATTAAATGAAGTGTGACTAAGAAAACATCTCATAGATTTTCAAAAGACCAGAGCAAGCTTCCCAAATTGAAGTGGTGATTCAAAGTACAGATTAAAGCACAAAGTTGTGAATGCATAGCACTTGAACCAATACAGGACATCGAGATCAGAGAGGAATGCTTTGTGCTTGTAAATTATAAAATGTAAATCACATGGCAGCAGCAGAAAATTATCAATGTGCAATTTTCTACTTCAAGTACCTGAATCTTCACTACACGTTGACGGAAACTTAGGAAAGCTTTTCGACCTTTCCAACCTCTATATTTCGTCTGTATTGATAGGGCTGCTTTATCAAGCTTCTGATCAGGATAACTGTAAAGTGTCTTTTGGATCTTGATAGATGACGCGAGGCAATGCATTTCTTCTGAAGTCATTCCATATTCATCACGATTCATAGCTTCTTTTTCTTGCCTCTTCTTAAAAGAATGAGCACGAAAAGCAGCCTGGATTCGAGCTGCAGCTTGGGCAGCATTTCTGACCGCTGCTAAAGAATCTTTAAGTGAAAGTGCATCTTCTGTTTCACCAACTTGTACCGATGCACTTCTCTCAGATATGCTTTCTACTATTTTTTCATCTTCCACAAACGTCAACCCCTTGATTGAGTAGAGATAATCGGTCAGATAAGCTTCTGAAAGATATCCAGCAAGACCATTGTGACCACTAGCGGCGGCTATAGCACCAGCAGTTTTACCCACAGGATCTTGTGGGGTAGGATCTGTTACTGCTCCAGCAAATGCACCAGTTGCAAGTAGTGCAGCAGCCATCTTTTCCCTGTGACAGTTTCAATATTTTCCATAATCAAAAAGCAAACTTTTCTTCCATTATACGGACAAAGCACAGTGAGGGATCTAGTTTCAGATTAAAAAAATAATTTAAATTACATAAATGCTCATTAAAAGAGATATTAGAAAAACATACAATGTAAATTGTGTTTACCACTGAAAGAAATAACGGGAATTATTTAGCTCAAAAGCCACAAAGTTCTCATTACCTTCCAAAACGTGCAGCCCAATGAAGGGCGGTCCTTCCATTAGCATCTCGGAAATTTATGCCAACACCAGCATCGAGAATTGGCTTCAAAGCCCACTCATATCCCAAACCAGAAATCATGTGGATAATGTGTTGCTCCGTATTGGAGAGCAAACAGCTTCCATCTTCCTTTGCATTTGTTTTAGACGATAGCCACTGCTGGAACTTATCTTTTATTAGTTCTTGAAGTATCCCATCTATGGCGCCCGGCAAAATCTCAGTTTGGAGTTCATGAGATTGAAACCATTGATCCTCTGCTGCTTTTAACTTTCTGCGGCATTCAGTTTCTTTTGGTTCTGCACCTTTGGAAACTGACAATTCATCAGATCGACATAACAGAACATTAATAAATTCTACAAGCAATGAAAGCTCTTCAGAATTTATGGTTGCATTCACAAGATGTGAAGTTTCCAATGAACTAGTAACAGATTTGGAGTGAAACTCAAACTCCCGAACTTCACTGCATGATTCTTTATTTCCAGATGTTATACACAGAGCAACCTTTCCTGAAGAATGCTCAGGTGCCTGACAACGTAGAACTCCTTCCTGAATAATTTCTGCAGGTACTTGAACCTCACCAAACATTACTGCCCAAGAACGTGATGAAGGATTGCATAGGAAGTCTCCGGTGATGATAACCTGCAGAAAGTGAACTTGAAAGTTTTCTTGAGAAGGACGTACTGAGATGTCTGATGGTAGAAAACAGTCCAATCTTTGAAGGAAACAAAATCTCATCCTCCTAATATAATAATATTTTCTCTAAACCATTGACTTAAATTTTTGGGTTGATAGAAGTTTATTCATTATTTTATTGGGCTCAATATGAGCTTCCGATGATCCACCTCTCTAACAGGTGTTCGTAGAGCTGATGGTCTGGCTAGAGTCAAGTATTGCATTCAGTTTGTGGCTCTGGTCAACATGGTTTAAGAACATATGGGAGACTCCATGAAGCTTTCATGTGGTTGAGTGTACTCTTGAAGCATGATACATGATGGTTTTGATAAGCTTCCAATTTTTTATAAGTTTCCATTTTGACGAGAAGTGATGGATAATGTCGAGAACTTCTATAAGAATACTGTTGAGATACATATGAGAGTGAAAAAAGTCCACATTGAATGTTAAACATCGAAAATTTTAATCATAAAAATTTCTCCTGAAAAATCTACCTCAGTTTTCATGCATCCCGAAATTCATTAAAATCATTTTTTTTATTAAATTTATATTCCATTTAAATCATTTTGATATAAAAAATGTTTATAAAAATAATGTACCTACGATTGATTATATAATCATTTAGCATTTAATCAAATTCCCTAAGTTTTTCCATCAATTTTATTGCAGCTTATGACTAATACACCGTAGTAAGGGGGTGGTTCTCCACCCAAAACAGGGCTTAGGCGGGGGGGGTAGGCAGTGCTTAGGCAGTGATATATATATATATATATATACACTAACCTAACTAATCTCATTCCGTCTCATAGCTGAAAGCTGAGGTATATGACAGAATAGGTGCTGGAAAATGAGAGGAAAGGAGAAGAAATGAAGATGGAAAAGCTAGGCGAGGAATTCCGGGTGTCTGTGATATCTCTGAATTGAGTTTGACTCATGTAGTTGGAATAAAAGTTTTGAATGAGGGAATCCAAGGCTATTTCGTGTCTGATCGAATTATTGAATTAAGAAATGCAATGAATTCATAAAATTATTACTTTTAGGGGCTGTTTGGCAACAAGTGGGATTTAACTTTAGTGGGATTTAATAAATCCTGTAAATCCGGATTTAGTAAATCCGAAATGTGTTAAATCCTAAAAACTGTTTGGTATGTTAAATGTTAAATCTTGAGAAACTGTTTGGTAACATATATCAGGATTTATGGCGGTTAGGGATTTAAATTTAAAGGAGATATTTATGAAATTAAGATCATTGCATAAAACATAATAAAATTAATTACAAACTAACATGGACCAAAATGAGAGTTGAAATATTAAATAAGCTAATTATATTAATATTTAATTACTAATTATATCATTAATTAATCAATTAAGTTAAATTAGATAATTAATTTATGCACTAATTCTACTATTAATTATTTAATTAATTAACTTAATTATTATTTGTTTAAATTATATAAAATAAGTTAATCGATAATAACTTTGAGGCGTTTAATTTTAAAGGAGATATTTATGAAATTAAGATCATTGCATAAAACATAATAAAACCAATTTTAGGTCATATAAAATGATAGAAAAATCAATACAAAGTTAATTACAAACTAGCATGGACCAAAATCAGAGTTTAAATATTAAATATGCTAATTATATTAATATTTAATTACTAATTATATCATTAATTAATCAATTAAGTTAAATTAGATAATTAATTTATGCACTAATTCAACTATTAATTATTTAATTAAATAACTTAATTATTATTTGTTTAAATTATATAAATTAAGTTAATCGATAATAACTTTGAGGCGTCTAGGGTTTATATTTCATCTTTTCTTTTCGTCGTTGCTGTTCGGCTTCGTTGATTCGCAGGAGGTGGACAGATTGCGCGCGTCGCTACTTCGGTTCCTTCGTGGCTGTTCGACTTCGCTCCTTCGGCTTCGTTGATTCGCAGGAGGTGTACAGATTGCGCGCGTCGCTACTTCGGTTCCTTCGTGGCTGTTAGACTTCGCTCCTTCGACGACTTTCCCTTCTTGTCGGATTGGAAGTTACGACATTTTGATCGGAAGCAAGAACAGGAGCTCGCTGGCTGTGAAGGTAACTTTCTCCCTTTCGCGCGCTCCTAATGTTAAATCCCGTTAAATCCACCGAACCGAGGGATTTAGTAAATCCGGGATTTAAGCCGTAAATCCGTAAATCCGGGATTTAACGCGCGCACAAAAACCGTTTGGCTGGATTTAGCGTAAATCCGACTTAAATCCCACGATAAATCCGATACCAAACAGCCCCTTAGGTTGCTTACTAAAAGTCGAGGTTTTAGAGTGAAAAATAAGTTCACTGTAAAGGGGACCTAGTTATTTTTCCTCATATGACCATTGATTCAAATACTTCAGATTAATCCTCATAAACTGTTTAATGACTTACCATACATAAAGAGTATGTTACAAGTAACATGCTTTATCTCATAGATGCGCCTCATTATATAAATAATGGATAAATGTGTAAGCCAATATCAAGGAATGGAAAAAGATCAAAATAATGAGAATAAAATTCAATGATGATATGAAAGACCTTATTTTGTAAGTTAGATGAGCTAATTTTGATGATTTGTGCAAGAAGAGATGATTCTTGATAGTAGAGAATTGATTGGTGCAACATTTATAAGGAAAATCAAAAGGAATACCCAACTCTGACAGTGAAGTTGGTTGATCCAATTTTTATCACATAAAATTTAAAAAAAAAAGAATCTTGATATTAGAAAGTTGATTAGTCTAAGCATTATCAAGGGGATGTTGATATAAAGAGGCAAAAGCCTAGAAAAATGAAATGATATTTTGAAAAACATTGAATATTAAGAATGAATAAAAGAATGAAAGTAAGAAATTTACAATCAATTTCTTTTGCATGCAACACTTATATTTATTATTTCTTAATGATCTTTCATGCGTTTGATTTATAACTCATGTATTGAATGAACATTGATTATACCAAGCTAATCATACCATCGAGTAAAAATGCTTATTTTAGCTCATATGATCAACATGATATTTTATGTTCTTTCCTTGTAAGATTGAATTTTATTTGAGAATTGTTTATCCCAATGAGCTTGTAGCTCATTCAATGTTATGCCATGATTTCAGGAAACTGAAAGGACACAAAGAATAGTGGACAGGTGACGAGTTTTACTCTATACAATAATATTTTGAATGTATAATGTTAAATGTTGTAAAACATATTTATGATAATGAAGTAAATTAAAGAAATTAGGTATGCACGAATATATTTAAGAAAGTTATGTTAGAAGCTTTGTATTTGAATTGATGAGCTTATCTATGTGCATTTCCATTTCAATATTTATGATTGTTATATTAGATGATTGCTAAGTATGAAGTGTACTTTTGGGATGATCGAGCTAGATTATTTTTTACTCGTTCAACTGATGAGTTAAATTATGATGGGTGTGACAAGATTTTACTGGATTGTTCGCTTTGTTATACTTCATTATCGCCTAGAAAGAGGTAAAAATGAGGTGCGACAAAAAGAGAAAAAAGTTCATTCCTAATAATAGCTTTTGAGCTACTGGATATCCATCCATTATTTTATTGGGCTCCACTTAACCCTCTAGTGATCCATCACCCTAACAAAATAAAGCATTTTATTCAAAAAAAAAAAAAAATCAAGTGACTTACAAGTCTACAGCATATATGCGCCATTTTCAGTGGACCACGCAAGCCATAATGTTTAGATTAGTTAAATTTTTTAGAATCCAAGTATTACAAGAGGATGAGTAAAACATGGATAGTGAGACATATCATTAGATAACTACTGAATCATGATGATAAACACAAATCTGCTTTAGTGGTTAAGCTTACCAAATGCATTCATGCGGATTTGTGTAGAGCCTATTGAATCTAAATGATCAAAATTTCATTAATTTATTTTAAAAGGTTAATTTCACCATGCATGAAGCTTAATGCAGAGAAGTTGCACTACCTGCGACCAGGGGCGGAACCAGCTTCAATTTTGAGGGGGGCAAATAATGCATAAAAATAATTAAATATTAAAAAAATAATATTATATATTTATATATTACGAAAAGTTTTTTAAAAAAAATTAAACAAGAAAAATAAAGAAAAAAAGTGTAATTAAAGTATTAAACTATCATGAAAAGCATGAAAGAGAATATTATAGCTAAATGTGCAGAAATATATAGATATTTTAGATCAAGTTAGGACAAAAAAGTTTTTTAGGGGGGGCAAAAGTAATTTTTTAGGAGGGGCAAAAATTTTTTTTAACTCTCCTCTATATATATATATATATATATATATATATATATATATATATATATATATATATATATATATATAATTTTTACTCCTATAAAAAATTTTTTTTTTTTTTTGAGAGGGGGCAATTGCCCCCTAGGCCCTATATGGTTCCGCCCATGCCTGCGGCGATGGTTTCTTTTAACTTTATATATGTTTGGAAAGGAGTATACATCATTATATGTGTTTTAAAGAGTGGTTGTTTGTAATTAACTTTATATTTACAGACTTCCGCATTTTAGCCTTAAATCAAGCTTTTAGTACGGTCAAAGGACACATATGCCCATGCTAATCATAGACAAACGATTAAATGCTAAGAATGTACACACGCATGCATCCAAATGCATTGAAAAGCCACAATCTACCAATCACACTCCATCCACACAAACTCAGATAAAATTTGTTTTAACTTGTAATTCAGTAGCTAATAATTGCCTCTTTGCTCTATATTCCATTTCTTGACGCAAAACTTGGCATTTAAAGTAGGAATTTAACATGTTTAGATGCAGCTAAGATTTAACTTAAGTAGGATTTCATAGATTCTCTAAATCCGGATTTATTAGATCCGAGGGTGTTAAATCCTGAAAATTATTTGATAAGAAATATATTAAATCCTAATAAATCCTGTGAGAATGTTTGGCAATGTTAATCAAGATTTAAGATGATTAACTCATATGATATATGTGTTATGAATATAAGTTCCTTATCGATTTCAATTTTAATTAACATCCATAACAATAAAGAACAATATAATTAGAATATAGCTCAATTATCCAATAACTTAACAAATGATACAATTACTAATTACTTATTTAGATATGATTTTAATAAGTAGTTCACTGCTAATTATAATGATAATTATCTAATTACTTATTTAATCATTATTTGAAATAACTACTCATTTGATTACTATTTAAATTTTTAATTATTTCATTAAATCTTTAAGTGTAATTTTAATATGTTTTTTTAGTTATTAACTATATTTATAATTGTTCAATTAATCAATTAAGTATTTATGACTAACTAATTATCTAACTAATACTTATATCACTAATTATCTAATTAATTAATTATATTAATTAAGCTAATTAAATTAATAATTAGAATAAGTATTCATCTCTACCATTGCCGGTCTAAGGTTTGCTTTTCCTCTTCTTCATTTCTTCTTTCATGTGAGGTAGAGTTTTGAACGAGTCCTGCTTCTTGGCCTCCTTCGATGACGTTCCTATCTCCATTTCTTCCGTGACATTTGACTTCAATTGTTTCTGATTACTGTTGCTGCTTCGGCTTCATGTGAAGTTTCACCGCCTCCTCCAACGATAATATTGTTCTTGTCGGATCAGAAACTGTGAAGGAGCTTGCCACGAAGGTTAGGACATTTCTCCCTTTCACACTTCTTCAGTTAAATCCACATAAATCCGCTGAAAAATTCAGAATTTAAGACTTATCATGAGATTTAATTTGTTTTTTTTTTTACGTTTGGCAGGATTTAGCTCCAATCTTGCTTAAATCTGGCATAAAGCCTACATCCAACATGGCCTAAATGCTTTGTATTTTAAAATTTGATAGCGGGAAAAGCAATGCTTAAAATGCTATCATTATCAGCAGGAGATTATAGGTTCAAGTCATATAAACAGCCACTCTATATTGAAGGATAATACTTCATACATTACCCTTCCCTAAACCCCATGTTGACCAGAGCCTCAAGTATTAGGTAGGCCCTACGTTGTAAAATTCACTATGAAAGCTGGAGCAAAAAAAAAAAGCTGAACTAGGCGGCGAGATAAAGGATCATTAATATTAATTAGTTTTCAAGCATGTACCTTTGTTCTCTCAAAAGAAAAGGACCATTCTGGCGAGATCTCACGAATCCTGAATAGTAGCTTATGAGGCACTGTTAAACATGGTTCTTCTGCAATGGAGGATCCATGTTGGCCTTGATCAGAATACATCCCCAACAAATCTGAAGAATATGCATTATTCCTATCATACAAATCAACATTACCCATGTAGTCGATGCCATTTTCTTTTTGGACTGACACTTCATTGGAGTTTCGTCCATCACCAGTTGTGCCTGGAGCATTATATAGCTCCCCTGCCGCTAGATCGACAACAGAATCAGGCGACCCGAGACTACCTAGTCCTAAAAATAACAGTCTATTTATGTCACTTCCATCAGCAATACGTCCTGCGTAATTTCCTGCACGTCCTGGATGCTGCCAACTAATTTGTTCCAATTGAGCATCAAATATGTTCTCTGAAGAAAATTGCTGCAGAGCCATAAAAAAAGAACTCAATCAAAGATGCTAACCATCAATTAAGAAAAATACCAAATATAAAAGACTTGTGCAAATAAATGATAGACCTCTAAGGAGTGGATTATAAATTACTCATAGGTTCATGAAAGTCAAAACTTGAGCTACAAATCCCACAAAGTTCTCAAAATAATATTAGTCTCTGCAGTTAAATTTGTCAGTGTTAAGGTTTAAAGGCATTTCTACTCTTCAATTTAAAATAAGTACATCCCTTTTTTATTTCATTTATGGAATAAATTCTAAGGGATCATTTTGTTGATTGAACTTGGGAAAAATATTTCGAAAAACAGTGTTTCACTGGATTCTGTCATTTGGAAGGATGTACTGAGAAATCAATAAGATCTTTAAACTCTATAAATATTTTCAAAATCCCTCCGTGATATTTCATTTTCGCATACAAGATGAGTAAAAACAAATATTTTCATAACATATTTTCTATCTACAAGCACCAACTGACCAAGGTGAGCCCTAAAAGCATTTCGGCATTGAGGAGAAGTGCCATCAACTGGCTATAATGGGAAGGAACTCTAAAGATATCTGTTACCTTTTAATGGCAAGGACCTAAGGTTTACAAGGTCATAGGTACTTATATGTCTAAACCAAAATATGGAATAACACTTAATTGAGGGAACACTACCTTGACCCAAAGAAGTTGCGTTCTCCATGATACAAAATCTCAAGGCAGAATTAGCAAGTTATAAGAACAAAGAATTTGAATCACCCATGCCCTTATACAATAGCAGCATTCAAGTACATAAAATAAAGATGCAAAATATTATTTGCTTATTAAAGATGCTTAACAGAAAATGCTCATCAGAATCACAACCAAAGCAATCATTTGACGCTACTATAAGAAGCTTGCAACAGTATATTAAAGTAATTGATGCTAATATAAGAAGCTTGCGACAATGCATTAAACATAATACAGTATAATGAATCTCACGCTTCCATGCTTGAATTCATTCTCAATGCCATGATGATAAGCCCCAGCTGCATTAATTGTGGAAGGCTTGGAACCATTAGCAAGTGCCATGGCATTAAAAGCTCTTCCATGAGCATCGAGTTCTGTGCGTTCCAGCATATCATTCCAAGAAGGAGAGATTTTCCGGTCATGACTCTTCAGTTGTCCGTTTACACCTAAGAATAATAAATAGTTATCAAACAATCTTAATAAAGGTTTCAAGAATAATTAAAAATGTAACTAAAAGAGAATGCTTATTAAGTCCCAGAATCAAAATTTTGAAGAATTGTATCCTTCTTTCTAACGAGTTAATCATATTTAACCAAAGCTTACAAATTCATATAAACAACGGTCTATTCATCAATATGTACCATCATTATAAGCCTAAAATGTTATGTATACAATAGCCATAATAAAAAGGCCAATCGATTACTACAAATACATCATACTGCAAAACGAACTAAAAGTGCTGACAGGAAAACTGCGCATGTTATTCGTAGCCTCATTACATAAGATTCTTACTCATTCTTGGAAACATGTAAAAATCACATAATGAGCACATAGCTCAGCAAGTGGCCAAAATATTACTACTTAAATCAATGAAAGGCAAAAAAGAAACTATATGTTGTAACTCATATAAGAAAATTATGCATCAATATCTATTATATGTGTCAGTTAATCGAATCAATTTATCAACCAGTCTATCCTAGCCATTCAGTTAGTTTCAATCAATTTTAGTCAATCTTATCATTCAATCTTTCATATCCTTCTATTAGTAACATCATCAATATAGTATAAGTAATAATATTCCAATATATTTCACCATCACTCTGAAAAATAGATCCAAGATATATAAAACGAGTACACTTATTAATAACTTGATCGCTCAAGAAGTCACAAATCACTCACTAGACCTATTACTACTAAAATTATACTCCATGTATTCGGTTTTAGATTTACTCAAACGAAAACCATTAGACTCTAAGGTTAACCTCCACAATTCAAGTTTACCTTCAACTCCCTCTCAAGTCTTATCAACAAAAAGAATATCATCAGCAAAAAGCATACACTAGGGTACATCCTCTTACAAATGTCTAGTAAGAACATCCATGACTAAAGAAAAAGGACAAGGGCTTAAAGCTGATCCTTGATGTAATCCAACTAAAATAGAAAAATGCTTGGTCAAACCACCTTGTGTTTGAACACAAGTAATAGCTCATGCAGACATATCCCTAATGACTTGAATAAAAGCATTATTAACCCCTTTCTTTTCTAGAACTCTCCATAGCACTTCTCTTGGAAGTTTGGAACTTTAGCATATGCTTTCTCTAAATCAATAAATATCACAGGTAAATCATCCTTATTCTCTCTAAACTTCTCCATCAATGCTCTCAACAAATGAATAGCTTCAATAGAAGACCTACCCAGCATGAATCCAAAGGAGTTATGATATGTTGTTAAAATTCTTTGATGAATGGTTTGCCTCAATACAGTGCAAATATCCAATACTAGCTCATATTTTGTCATGGAGCCTTAATACACAAAGTTTGATGTTACATGCTTTATTTATATTAATCATCTCTCTAATGGTTGGGTCCTTTGGCAACGCATCTTGTCAAGTCCTATGATTTTAAATGAATAATATTTGACCTCAAACTTTCTTCATGAACCTGCTAAGAAAGAAAGTGTATGAGCTTAATTAAAAAAGAAAGGGGGGGGGGGGGGGGGGGAGGAAGAGAAAAGAGAGAGAATGCAAGTAAGAAAGTTGAAAATGAATGACATATGAAGTATATTTAATTACTTGTAATGTAAAGACTAGCCCCATTAATTGAATACACTCTTCTAGTAATGATAAAATAGAGCCAAGTAAGCAATTTTATCTCAACATCCCCATATAATACCTAAAATACCCCTCCTATTTAACTTTTGGAGTTCAATGTAACTCATTCTTTAGGCTATGGGACCAAGTTGGCTCAATTTTTAATAGTCAATGGACTAAAATTAGACAATGCGAAACACTGTGACTAAATTGAACATTTATTGATAGTCAGGGGACTATTTTAAGCTTTTACTTATTCTTTAATTGTTGGGTAATAAGTAACTCTTGTAGAGGGTTTATCAAAATTGTTGGAGTTCACCCTCATTTTGAAAGTATTCAATCTATTTTCAGTTCATGGTGAAACAAACATAGAAAGGCAAGTTATAAAGTACTTTTTTATACCATCTTCACAGCCTTCATATGAATTATATGTAGAGTAAGAAATGGTGCTTGCTTTAAGGAAAATAAAGTTGATGAGAAAATTATTTTGTACAACAACAACATCATCAAGCTTTTATCCCACTACATGGGGTCGGCTATATGAATCCTTTTTCTCCATTGTGTCGGGTTAAGAGTAAAATTCTCATTTAGATCTAATAAAGAAAGGCATTTTCTAACCAAAACTTTTTAGGTCTACCTCTACCCTTCTTAATATAGGTTAAATCTAATAAATCTATTATCCTAACCGAGTCATCGGAAGGATGCCGTTTTATGTGACCAAACCATCTAGGATGACTCTCTCTAATCTTATATGTCACTGGAGCTACTCCAACCTTTTCACATATATGCTCATTCGTATCCTGTCTTTAAGAGTAAAGCCACTCATCCACCTGAGCATCCTCATCTCTGCAACACTTAACTTAATATTATGCTTCTCTTTTAATGATCAACATTTTGCGTCATAAAGCACTACATGTCTAACCACCATCTTATAGAATTTTCCCTTAAGTTTGAGTAGTACTTTTCTATCACAGAACAAGCCCGATGCATTCTTCCACTTCATCCAACTTGAATTCTACTAATAATATCCCCATCTATTTCACCATTGTGGGCTCCAAAAATTCGGCCCCGGCCTCCGCCCGCTCCGCTCTTCTTTTTATTTGAGCGAGGGAGTTTTAACGGAATTAAGTTCCGGGGTAAATTTTGGAAGGCAGATGGGTTTGTAGATAAGACACTACCCAGAGATTTCGCCCTCATTTTGTGAGGACTTTATGATCTGAGTTCTGGTTTCCTATAGGCGCAAGCCCCTATAGTTAATTATCCCTCCCGATAACGAGAGAGAACTTTCGATTAAGGCTAGTCGTCAATCAGATACGTAGAGAATACGTAGTATCTGGCATATAGTAGCAGCAATACATATGGATTTGGAAATATTTGGAAGTTTGGAAATTTGGGTTGAAATGGTTTGATATTTAAAATTAGAAATTTCACCATCTTGCACTTAAAGCGGATGGTGGGGGAATGGATGATGAACCCGATCAAGATCCCATGGTTCCGTCGTCCCGGGCCATCGTGGTCCCTGGTCTACTTAGTCAGAGGAGGTAGTCGACCCAACCTGACAGAAGGATCCTTGACGGCAGCCATGGGTTGCTTCGTCCAAGGGGACCTTGTAGCCCTGGGATGGATATTTTGCCTAAGGGGACAAATTTGAATCCACCTTAGCTGACAGAGGGCTTTATGCCCTATCAATCATATCCTATTGATTCATATCTCAAAGATTTGATGCCAACAAGGAACGTATTGGCTCTGACCATAACCGGTATTTCGTGGTGCCATTTGGCGGCAAAACCACTAGGTTCAGAGGACCCCAGGTCATAACCGTTTATCCTGCGGTGCCATTTGGCGGCAAACCGCAGGTCAGAGGACACGTACCACGTCCTTATTGGCAGGAGATTCTTTGAGAATGAATCCCAGTGATATTTTCGACTAGGCATTCGGCTCTTTGTGAGCTGAAGTTATATTTAAATTTGTCCACCCCGACAAACTGTTGCGGAGGGTGGATGAAGTTTGCTTTAAGTGTTTGATAATTACATTTCAAATTTTAAATATTTTTGGATTTTTGGGATTTTGAGATTTTTTTAGATTTTTTGATATTTGGAACGACATTGGAAATTATTTGAAATGGACCCCTCCAGTTGAGATTTTTGTTCAACGCGGCCATCATCGGGGTGGGGTCATTTTCATTTGTAGTTTGAACCTTGTCAACTCTGTCTAGATGTCGACAGAGGATCGGGTTTCGTAGGCTTTATGCCTTTGTGAGTGAATTCTATTGATTATAGGCCTTGAAGGCCTAATATGAATGTATTAAAATAAATACGTCGGTCCCCACAACCATGTATTTATTTGATGGTTCGAACCCTGTCGACTTCTATTGATCCGTATAGAATGATCGGATTCGAACTTGAATTCACTTGTTGACCCGCGCAGCATCCCTAGGCGTCACATGTGTACCAATAACACGCTCGCTGGGGCCCATGCGGGTGTTTTAGAATTTCATTGATTTGACATACCCTTTTGTGTACCTATGTGTATACAAGCTACTGTGCACTTGTGCGGGGGTATTTTGAAATAATTATAGTTGTGTAGGTAATTATCATTATGAGTGCACACAACTTTTCATTTGAGAGCTTGTACACGCCTTCTGTCCGCTAGTACGAGTGTTGCGGATCCGGTGGCGGGGCGTAGCAACTTATGAATAAAGTTGCTCGCTGCTTCGTACAGGTAGACTGTTGTACACTACTCGTTGCATTCTACGGGTGGATCGTACTGTATCAACTAATCTCCTGCTTTGGATCGTAGGGGACAAACTTTCCAGTGGTGATGTGCCTACTTTAATTAAGGGTCGTACAACCCGTGACAACCCGTGACACATAAAAGTGCGTTACTTTGTCTCTTTTTGAAGATATCTGTTCACGGGATGTACGAGCCACCTAACTTTAACAGCTGGTGTGCACACCACTTAGAGCGCCCGTGACTTGCAATACGACGGGCACATTTTATTACAAGGGGTTCAATCAGAAAATTACCGGGGATGTGCGAGAATTCCTACGTGTTTACAATGAGCACAAAAGTATTTTGTAGGAAAGGTAAATTTTCTTTTTACTTTTACTTTTACTGCCCCCTCTCTTTTAAGATAATTACTAACCGTATCGGGGTGTATTTACGTTCGTATTTACATTCGTATTTACGTACGTATTTCACTTGCTAGTAAATACTGTAGGAATCCGATGTCAGAGCCTAGAAATGGCATCTTAGGATCCTAAGTGGATGGGGCCCGCAGGTGTACCTTCTCTGTCCTTTAGCGAAGGATCCTAGGCTGGTGGAGCCCGCGAATGATTCAAAATCAATGTTATAAATAGGAGGGGATTTCAACTCATTTCTTCCCATCCTATTTCTGTAAGGAGATTTTGGTGAGGGACTTAGGGGTGTACGAGTCAGGTGCTAGGAGGAAGAGGCTTGATTCCTACCTATTGGCGAACAACTAATTCCCTCGAAGACTCACTGTATGTTGCATTTCACATTGATTTATATTTCTTTTTTTTTTTGTATTTGTTTTCTAGTATTGGGGGCCTAGGGTGTCGTGTATTTTATTTTTCTTTGTTGACTTAAAACCTTTAGGTGGATTATGATTTTCTTTGAATTTTTCTAAGTCACGGGTTTTGTTGAAAGTTTTGGCAGCACTCTGGAGTCGTCATCGCGTAGGGGGCTGCCTCGGAGTGTGTAAGGTCTTCCCACCTGCCAAGAAAGGCAGTCACGGTAGGTGTCGGGTTACACCGCGGCCGCAATTCCAATCCCCGCTCGCTAAAAAAAGCGGTCACAGGGTTTTTGACCACAGGTTTAAAATATGACATTTTCCCCGCCTAAAAGCAATGATGGGTACTTAATTAAATAATTTTGCTACAAATAACAAATTTCCCCGCCTGCTAAGAAAAGCAGTCACGGGTACTTATATTTTCATGCATACGAATTTCCCTGCTCGCTCAGTGCGTCACGGGTACTTAAGTTTTTCCTCGCCCGCTAAGAAAAGCGGTCACGAGTACTTATTTCATGCATAGAAATGTAATTACTAATTTTTACCATGGAAATGCAGCAATCGAGGCGGCGACGGCGGATGACGGCGACGTAGGAACCTGCGATGCATAATTAAAAAAAAATTACTTGTGCAATTTAATTAATCATATTTTTATTTAAAAAAGAAGCTAGAGAGAGAAAGAAAAGGAAGAGAGCTCTCTTTCTAGAGAGAGAAAGAGAGGGAAAGAGAGGGAAAGAAATGATTTTTGGTGGAAGGGGTTTAGGGTGTGTAGGAAATTGGGGGAGTGAGGTTAGAGAGAAAAAATCTCTCTTTCTCTAATTTTTGGAGAGAGAAAGAGAGTGTGTAATTTTTTTCTCTCTAGGGAAGGAATTTGGAGGTGTGGTGGAGAGGGAAGATGCTTGGGGTGGAGATGGAGCTATTCATGAAGAAATTTCACTCTCATTCTAGAGAGAGAAAAATTTCTCTCTCTAGGTTAGAGAGAGAAAGTGATGGATGAAAATTTTTTTTGTTGGAATAGTGTAGGAGGTGTGGGGAAGTGTTTTTTGTGAAGGGATGTGGGTGATTTAGTGAGTGGATGTGGAGATAAAAAAGAAAATAGAATTAGGGTTTTTGTAGGTTTTGAGAAAAAGGGTTGGAGGAAGAAGAAGATGAAGGAGAGGAAGGAGAAGAGAGGGGAGGAAGAAAATTGAAGGAAATGGTGGGAAACTTGGAGGGATGAAGAAAGAAAAAGAAAAATGGGAGAGAAGAAGAAGGAAGGAAGAAGAAGAAGACAATGGAGAAGAAGAATGGAGGAAGAAGAAGAAATTTACCTTGCTTGGAGGAGGGAGGAGGCCGGCCTTGGAATCGCGTGAGGGAGAGGGAGCTCGCGGCTTGGAGGCGTGGATTTGGCGTGAAAATGAGGAGGGGGGCCGGTTGAGGGAATATGAGAGTGTGAGGGTTAAGTGGGGGGTAGTTTAGGTATTTTTGGTTTTTTTTTTGTTTAAAGAAAATTCATTTTTTATTTAAAAAAAGCTCTTTTTCCCTCTTTTTTTTTCAAAACTTTTTAATTATATTGCACAAAAATAAAATAAATTTTTAATCTTGCATCGAGTTGGTTGTCGCGTCGCCGCTCGCACAAGTCGTCGTCTCGATTCGCGCGCCCAAAATTTAATTTTTCGACGAACGGCAACCCCCGCCAATATGGGTGTCAATCTTAGCTGTTTCCGTTGCTCCGGACGCATCGGCGCTGTCCGTTTCGCGAACGGAGGTCGTCTCGATGATTTTGGGTTTTCGGTCGACACGCGGCTGGTGAGTTTTTGCGCGATTTCGAGCTCTTTCGCTTTTGAAACCCTCCTTGCTCGGTCGACTCGATCCGACGCTAGTACTAGGGTCAACAAATGCCCCCCAACAAATATGGTGCGCGCCTAAAGCGGACCATGTTTGTTGTAAATTGATTGACCCTGTGGATCTCTAGATATTTATTCTAGATGTCACACTATAGATTTCATTTAGTGGATCTCTAAAAATTTGCTTGGATGTCACACTATTTTCTTTTAGTGGATCTCCAAAATTTTATTTGGATGTCACACTAATCTTCTTTCGCCACTACTCTTTTGGATGTATCCATAGATGATTGAGATACTGATTTCTTTTGCCATATGCTTTGTGCTGCGGACATTGATGAAGAATCACCTTATTTGTCTTTGTTGACTTGTCAGGAGATTTATACCTTCGGCCCTATGCTTCTAGCTTTGGCGGGCTTGATGAAGGAGTAGATGCTGATGACCTAAACCCTTAGGTTTGTATTAGGTCGATGGCGAAAAGTCATCGGTCCAGAGCTTTGTGCATAACGGACTTGTTGATGACAGAATCCTCTTAGTTCAGCCTTAGGCTTTGTGTGAAATTTGGGATAATTTTCTTCGATCCTTTGCTTTGTGCTTTGACAGACTTGTTGAAGAAAAATTCCTTCTATCCTTGCTTTGTGCTTTACGGATTTGTTGAAGGATTTGTAAGTTTTGGATTTGGTCGACACTATCAAATGTAAGTAGTATCTTAATCCTCAACCATTTGAGAAGACTTTAATCTGAATCACTTGAGTTCATCAGATCGGGATAGCTGGGATTTGACAGCTCTTCGTCCTCTGGTTGCTGAAATGGGGGTTCCTCTACTGCGGCCTTTCTTATGGCTTGTTGAGTAGATGAAGCTGCCAGTGATCCGGCCATATTTGGACGTGTTGGATCCGACCTTTTTTATACCCATTCGGGCTTCAGACTTGAGCCATGAGAAATGTGCTTCCAATGCTGATTTCACTGGAGTTGGTAGATTTAGAGTTCTCCTTTGTGGTTGAGGATTTTGGATCCTACGCACATTTAGTAGTTGCTCGTGACACTTCCTTCTTCCCACTGGAATTTTGATTATACGGTCAATTAGGAAAATTTAGTAGACTATAACCACTTGAACTTGTCGAATCAAATTGACCTTCGTTCTTCCTACAGTCCTTACTGACGGGTTGACGAAGTAGGGGTTCCGCTACTACGGCCATTCTTATGGCGTATTGAGTAGACAGAACTGCCAGCAATCCGGCCATATTTGGGCGTGTTGGATCTGACCTTTTATACCCATTCGAACCTTAAGCTTTAGGCTGTCGAAAGACTTCAAGCTTTTCTGACTCAATTTGTTGGAGTGTGTAGTTATAAAAATCTCTTTCCTGACTTTTAAATCTTGGTACATTAGAGAAAATGAAGTCTTAAACTTTTTGAATATGACATGTATATACTTCGAAGAGAATTCATTGTATCTTCCTTAAGAGAATATTTGCATTGATAATTTTAAATATTTATTCGGGGATCTCGGCATGCAGCACGATGTCGACCCGAATAAATATTTAAAATGCCCCCTGCTTCAAAGGGTCATTCTAGAATAGAATAAATTTGAAATTTTAAATATTTATTTGGGGATCTAGGCGTATAGCACGATGTCAACCCAAATAAATATTTAAAATGCCCCTATCTCGCAGGGAGATTTCATGTAAATCTTGTATTTCGAGATTTTAAATATTTATTTGGGAATTCGGCATGCGGCACGATGTTGACCCGAATAAATATTTAAAATGCCCCGTCTTATGGGGGATTTTTATGAGTTATTTGAAATGCATTCTTGTGACACAAGAGAATTTCAAAATGTAAAGCATATATGCTAGTAAGCATGTATAAAATACACAGTGCATTAAACAAAATATTTTCTTGGG
This sequence comes from Dendrobium officinale, assembly GCA_019514585.1. NCBI lineage: Eukaryota > Viridiplantae > Streptophyta > Magnoliopsida > Asparagales > Orchidaceae > Dendrobium > Dendrobium officinale. The sequence goes on from CM033692.1 coordinate 19,358,155, forward strand.
CAACTTTACGCGTAATACTTCTTTAGGTATCGACCATTGATCGACGGCATGGGCCTTTGACCGTACAGATCGATAAGTTGATAGGCTACTCCTTGGTACACCTTTTCGATGATGAAGGGGCCTTCCCAATTGGATACGAATTTGCCATCGATTTTTCGATGTGGGATGATTGGTCTTCTCAGCACCAGAACCAATTCTCCTTCTTGAAATGCTCGATGGCGCACCATCCGATCAAATGATTTCACCATCCTTGCTTGATAGATCTCCAAGTTCTGTTGAGCTTGCAGTTTAATCTCATCGAGTGCATCAAGTTCCTCCATTCTTAGGCGAGCATTTTGTTCCTGGGTTAGATCGTGCTGAATTGCCACTCGAAGTGACGGCAGTTCAATCTCTAATGGCAACACTGCTTCAACTTCGAATACAAGTGAATAAGGAGTGGCTTTGGTTGGCATTTTGTAAGTTGTACGATAGGCCCATAGCGCTTCTGCCATTTTCGTGTGCCACTCCCTTTTATTCTTGGTAAGGATCTTCTTCAACAATTTCACCAGCGTCTTGTTAAAGGCTTCTGCCAAGTCATTTGCTCTTGGATTGTATATTGATGAATACCTCCAATCGATCTTGTGTCGATCTACAAACTTGTAAATTTTGGTGCTTTTGAATGTTGTGCCGTTATCAGAGATTATGCGACGCGGAACACCAAATCTGTAGACAAAGTTGTGGGTAAAGAAGTTGATCACATGGTCGGATGTGACCTCTTTAAATGAAGCCGCCTCTGCCCACTTCGAGAAGTAGTCTGTAGCTGCCAAAATAAAGCAGTGCCCGGCTGATGATGGCGGATCTATCGGTCCGATTATATCTGTGCCCCAGCATTCGAATGGTCAGGATGCTATTGTTGGGTGCAGAGGATTTGGAGGTTGATGTATAACATCACCGTAGATTTGACACTCGTGACACCTCTTAGCGTGGTCAATACTGTCCCTCACCATTGTTGGCCAATAATAACCCATTCTTTTAATTTTAGCCGCCATCTTGGGACCTGACTGATGTGCACCACAAAGTCCTTCGTGAACTTCTGTTACCACTCTATCAGCTTCCTTGGTCCCTAGGCATCTTAGCCACATTTGATCAAAAGCTCGTCGGTACAATGCGTCGTTAACAAATGCATACCATCATGCTCTCTTCCTAATTTGCTTGGCAAGAGATTTATCTGTTGGGAGTTTGCTTTCTTTGAAATATTCGATGAAGGGTTGCCTCCAATCATCTTCTACTTCAACTTCTAAACAATGCAACCACGATTCTGAAGCTTGGCTAGCTTTACGTCGCTTGGCTATATGATATCCTTCTGGATAGTTTTCCATAATAATCTGGTGAAGAGGTTGAGGGTCACTCGGAGTTGTATCTTGTTTGCTTAAATCTGATACTTCTTCTGCCCGCGGGAAGTGCAAACAGGGCGGGTTCCAATACCCGACGGTTATAAACTCCGATATATATAGGTCTCTCCTCGTTGGTATTCGCCATTTCCTTGGCCAATTTGGCCAAGCAATCTGCTTTGGCATTTTGTCCTCGGGGAACTTGAACTATTTTAACATTTGGCACCTGCTTCAGGAGCTCAAGGGTCCGCCGGTGATAATGAGTCAGCTCAACCTTACAAATCTTGTAAGTGCCAAAGACTTGATTTATCACCAGTTGAGAGTCGCCGAATATTTGAAGATTTTGAATTTTGATATCGATTGCAATCTCCAGCCCTGCTATTATAGCTTCATATTCGTCTTCATTGTTGATCCGAGGTTCAGTCAAACTGAACGAAAATCTCATTATGCCTCCCTCAGGTGCTACGAAAATGAGACCGATGCCGGCTCGGGCTCTTGCAATATTTGGTGGTCGGGCAGGCTTAATCGATGATGCCCCATCGAAATACATCTCCCAGAATGGTAACTTTTCGCTTTCCTCGACTTGCATGATTTGCTCGTAAGGCAAATTGTCATTAAGCTAGGAGTCTGCCGGGATAGGATGCGCGGCGAGAAAATCTGTCAAGGCTTGTCCCTTTACCGCTTTCTGTGGCATGTACGTGATATCAAATTGTAGTAATATCACTGCCCACCTGGCTAAACGACCTGTCAACGCTGGTCTTGTCATCAAGAACTTCAGCGGATCGATCTTTGATATCAAGGTAATCTTGTGAGAAAGCATATAGTGGCGGAGCTTCTAAACTGCAAAGATAAATGCCAAACAATGCTTCTCAATTGGGGAATAGCAGATTTCCGCTCCAATCAATCTCCGACTGATGTAGTATAATGCATTTTCCTTGCCTTCTTCGTTATGCTGGGCCAATAGTGCTCCGAGGGACTCTTCTAATGCTGTCATATACAGTATAAGAGGTTTCCCTGGAATTGGTGCCGCAAGAATAGGAGGGTTCAATAAGTATCTCTTGATACTATCAAATGCTTCTTGGCATTTATCATCCCATTTAAAGCGGACATCTTTCTTCATCAACTTTGAAAATGGCTGGTATCTACCCGACAGATTCGACATGAACCGTCGAATGAAAGCTAGTTGCCCTTGTAACGAGCGAAGTTGACGGAGGTTTCTAGGAGGTGTCATCTCCATAATCGCCTTGATCTTATTGGGGTCGACCTCGATGCCTCGGTGTCGAACAACGTACCCCAAAAATTTGCCAGAAGAGACTCCAAAAGCACACTTGAGAGGATTCATCTTCAAATCATACTTCCTGATTCTTTCAAATACAATCCTTAAGTCATCCAAGTGGTCTCTTCGGTCCACGCTCTTGACAACAAGGTGGTCCACATAGCACTCGACCTTTTGATGTATTAAATCATCAAATATATGTGTCATTGCCCGTTGATAAGTGGCACCAGCGTTCTTAAGGCCAAAGGGCATAACTGTGTAATAGAAAATACCGAAGGGCGTTCTAAATGATGTGTGTTTTTCATCCTCAGTTGCCATCTTAATTTGATTGTAACCCGACGAACCATCCATAAATGAAAACATGTCATATTTGGACGTGTTATCCACTAGTAGTTCTGATACAGAGAGTGGAAAGTCATCTTTTGGGCACGCCTTATTGAGGTCTCGAAAATCGATACAGATACGAATCTGATCGTTCTTCTTCTTGACATGGACAATATTGGCAATCCAATCAGCATATTTTTCTTCGCGGATAAAGCCCGCTTATATAAGCTTGTTTGTCTCTGCAATCACCTGTTCTTCGATCTCCAATCTCATTCTCCTTGGAGCTTGCTTTACAGGCACTGCATCGTGCTTGATGGCTAACCTGTGAACTGCTACATCAGGGGATAAGCCGGGCATCTCGGTATATGTCCAGGCAAAGCAATCCCTGAATTCACAAAGCTCTTTCATTTCTTCCGCTTGGTCTTCTGATAAAAGGGAGCTAATGAAGGTTGGACGAGGGTCTTCTGCAGTCCCCAAGTTGACTTCTTTTAGCTCATCCATAGTAGCCGTCTGTCCACCATCTTCTAATTCTTCAGGTGCAGGCTTGGCCTCTACGGGCTGATCATCATAAGTATCAACTTCATATATTTCCTCATCATCGCTATCATCTAATTTGACTTCTGCGCATGTAATTGCTTGGCATGTCTCTTTTTGGGGATATTTTTGCACGATAAATCCGAGACTTCTCCTTGCAACAATATCTTTCTTTCGTAATGGACGTGAATGTCTTCCATACCAAATGCTCAGGCAAAATCGAAGTTGTTGTTTGGAGGTAGGAATATTGATTTGCTTTCGCAACATTTTACGAATATTTTTGGTATTAAATCTAGGCATTCTCGTAGGTATTAGATCTCCAGAATCAACGAACCTACAAAACCAGTCGCGATTTGCTTTTTCTTCGCGCTCTCCACCTTTATAAAATAAACTTCCTGGCCCGCCCCTTTTTCTATGGGGTGGCACGTAGAATGTTACAATTTCTTCGATATTATGTACCTCCCGAGGAATAATTTCCTTGAAATGTTGCAGGAGAATGCGCGTGACTACGAATATGCTATCCGAGATTGACAAATTACCTATTCTTCTTGAGAATACACACTGTACATTGCTCATGTAAGTAGACTCATAATCATAGTCAGAATCTGAGTATTCAGCCTTCTTTTTCCCTTTGGCAATTGACTGACATGCCTTCCAAGATTTTGTAGGGGTGATCTCATCTTCATCTGTGTTGCTCCCTAGGTGAGGTACATGTTTTCTTTCTTTAGTAGCGATCGCTGCTTTGGAAAGAGTTGGCGTTGTCTTCTTTCTCCCAACCTGCTTCTTTTCACCTTCTTGTTCTGGTCGCTTTGTAGTTTTAGTACTTGATGCCTGGACCTCAAGAGAGCTCGATGGCTTCAGCTTCTTTGGAATGAAATACTTGGCATCTTCATAGATTGTAGCTTCGTGCACTGCAAAAGGTTGGATGTCACCAGAGATCCTGAACTCTTCTCCATCCTTAAGGTACTTTATGCACTGATGTAGTGTTGATGGGACAATGCCATACTCATGCAACCAAGGGCGACCCAGGAGCGCCTTGAATGAAGTATCTGCATCAATCACATGAAATTTGGCTTCTGTATGAAGCTCCCCAAATGTTAGGAAGAGCATGAATGATCCTAGGGTCTTCTGCCCTTTCTCGTTGAAACCATGCACCATTAGCTTATCCGACCCGAGATGCTGCACGTCGAGGCATAACGATCTCAGCGCTTTCAAGCTTATAAGGTTGATGGAGGACCCAAGGTCGATCAGAATTCGACTGATTATCATTTCGTCACTCTCTGCAGTAACGTACAGAGGGCGGTTATGATCTGCCGTCCCAAGCATCATGTCTTCTTCGGAGAAGGTGATGAACGGCTCGTTACGGGCTTGCAAGACTTCTGTCATGTTACGTTCAGCAAAATATGTCTCGTACCTTTCGGGGTCTTTGAGAGCCTGAATCAAAGTCTCCCGTAGGTCTTTAGACATGACTAGAGCATCATATATGCTGAGCTGTGCCGGGATTTTCCTCAGGTGAGACAAGATATTGTAATCTATCCCATTGACCGGAGTGTCCTTTCTAGAGTCCTTGGGGATGATATCTTCATTGACAACTATTTTTTTCCCCTTGTCTTTATTAGAAATTTCCTTCTTTGACGGAGTTGGCAGCACCTTACCGCTTCTTAATTGCACTTGCACTATTTCATCTGGCACAGGCTCATTTGATGGAGCATCTTCCTCAGAGTCAGCCATCATAGCATCCAAAGACTCATTTTCTAGTTCAGAATCACCCTCCAATCTCACATGCCCCATTTGCGACGCTATATCCTGCTCGGACTCATTCTCATTTGGAAAAAACATATCTTCTTCCGAACTATAGTCCATTGATGATGCCACAAGACAAGTTTCAGAAGTTGCTTCTTCGACGTATTTTTCTTTTGTTGGAGTCACTGGTGTTACTGAAATAACCCGGCAAGTTTTCATAGGAAGAGAATCTTCACCCGCTTCTTCTGCTTCAGCCACTTTAAGCTTTGACATAAAGTCAGCGAGCTTAATGGGACGTCTAACAGTTTGGTAATATTCATCCAAACTATCGATAACCCTTTGAGTTGTTGTTTTCTTCTCCTTAAGCTTCTTTAGTTTGATCCTTCTTTTGGAAGACTGTACTCTTTCGGATTTTAAATAACCGGCTTGGTTGAAATATTGTTTAGAAGTTTATGCTCGTGCCACAGGCATCCCTTTCAAATCCAGCACCGGGTGGGTAGGAGATTTCCACTTCACACCTGGAACTCCTTCAAGTTGTTTTAACATTTTTACAGTCTTCTTGGAGACCGCAGTCTCCCACTTCCCTTCTTGGGCTGATTCTTTTTTGTTTTTTTTTCTTCTTTAGTCGGTGGTACGGAAGAGGACGTAATCACTCGAATCGACTCTTTTCTGGGATGTGCCAACACATTTTCCAACAATGTGACTTCTCCCTTCTGATATTTTCTTTCCAACCAATCTTTAAAGATATAGCAATCTTCAATAGGATGACTAAGTACTCGGTGGTATGGGCAATAATTCGGGTCACCAGTATGTTTCGATTCTTCGGGCCTCTTTCACTCCGGCAGTTCTAGGCCTGCTTTTAACGCTTGTCGAAATAACTTGGCAACACTCTCCCTCTTAAATGAATATTCTTTATTCATTCTTTCCTTGAGGGACGGGAACGTTCGATCACCATTTCTCATTATTTGCCTCGGGCGTTCTCCTCCACCCTGAAACATTCGTGGCTTGTCATTTCCCCCAAGTGTCAACTTTGGTTGGGGGTTAGGATTATAGACTTGTTTCGGCTTGTCTTCATAATGTATCGATTGCTTGCCTTTATCTACATTATAAGCCACTTGTTTTCCTTTATCAACTCTGGAGAAAAATGTAGAGTCGGCATCACCCTTTCTGGCACCCGAGGCTTTAGCCTTCTTAAGCTTATCAGAGTGATTTTCTGATTTTGATAAGTTCAGTTTTTTGAACTTTGCCACTCTGTCCAGCAAGTCCTGAAATGTGGTGATGGTGGCCATACATAAAAATGGTTGCATCTTATCATCAACGTTTCCCATTAATAATTGCACGGCATGTTCTTCTTCTAATTGCTGCTCACATTTCATACTCAAATTGCGCCAGCGAGTTATATATTTTGTCACTGACTCATCCCTCCTTCGTTTATCTAAGGCGAGATCAGCGATTGTTATCTTTTCGGTCGAGCTGGCGAACCTTTTCACAAACATGGCTTCTAACTCTGCAAATGTTCTCACAGAGTCATTCGGCAATTCAGCATACCATTCGAACGCAGTCGAGGTTAAACTACTGACAAATTGTCTGAAAAGTAGAGCGTCAACACCTCCCGTATTACCACATGTGGCTTTAAACTGAGCCAAATGCTGTTTGGGGTTACTATTACCATTGAATGTGTTAAACTTCGGGACAGAATACCCCTTTGGGTATGGCACCTGGTCAAATTCAGCAGGATATAGACAGCCTTTGCTCACCAGTTTTTCTGCCTGATCCAAAGCTATGACAGTTTTAATCTTCTCATTGATGATTGTCTCCAACTGTGCCACTGTTACAGGCTCGGATGTGCTTGCTACATTTTGAGGAGTAGGTTGGCGGACCAAACGATCATTCTCAATTCCTCCTTCATGTGAACCTCGTACTCCTGACACTTGGGGTGCAGGATGAGCTGGCGGATTAGCGAGACCACTACTTATCGCCGATGATTGGTTTGTTGAGCAGGTGTAGGATTAGCAGTGATATTTTTTCTCTGCATCATCATAGTCATTTGCGTCATCATCTCAGTCATTTTGGCATTTAACTGAGCAATTTCTTTATCCTTCGCCTTCATCTGACGATGTATCTGCCTTTGTGCCTCTGCTAGTGTGGTAGCATCAGGGAACAAAGGAATTTTCTTCGAATTCCTCCTCTTCTTCATTCTCCGAGGAGTCAGCATCTCTACCGGCAGTGGATCCAGCCCCATATTGCCGCTGGTATACCCGCAAAGGCGGTCGCTCATCATCATCATGTTCCACCATATAGACCACTTCAACTCCCATGGTCTCTTCATCATCTTCATCATCATCTTCTTGTGTACGGATCTCCGAGCGGCGTCTCCACTGAATCTCCGGTTCATTACTTGGTACAAAAAACTCTTCGATCCGTGGGCTGCGATCGAAGTTAGTTTCTTCTTGGGATGATGCAGTTGGTTGATAATGGGATCCCCTGGAGGATTCTCCGGGGTGTCGACCATCAAAGGAATGATCAATTGGGACCATCTTAGGGACCCATTTTTTATGACTTCTATTAATGGGGGCGAATCTCTGGGAGGCTGCACCAGATGTCACGCCCGTACTTGTTTGTTTGTCAAGTGCTTTTCTTTCATATGGTCTTGACCTCCAAACTTGTTTGTCTCTTCGCTGGGCCCTTTCGACGGCGGATTCTTGGACACGTTGTCCAAGTGTCACACCTCGATGTGCTTCCTGCAAACTTGACTTAAATTTTCCTCGAGTCACCAAAGGTGGCAACTCTCTTGGTGGAGATCTTCTGGCCTCAATCACCACCGGCCTTTGGTATTTCTTTTTCATCAAACCCTTTTCTTTCACTGTTTTCAGGACCCTGTGCACTTTGGCGGACAAAGTCTCGGGCTCTTTCTTCTTTTGAGGAGCAAGGTCTTGGGGTTGTTGCTCCCAAAATGATTGTTTAAGTTCACCAGTAGAGCTGTTCCGTTTTACTCATTTCAAATTCTTAAACTTATTCTGGGTAGAAACACTCGCTTCTGGTTCCTGAGCAGGTAGTGTGGATGGGTGGACTTTTAGCAACTGCTGAGCTTGCAGCTCTGCATTCATCCTTCTCCTCTGCCTTCTTGATGGCTTTCCTCCAGATGAGGAGGCCTCAACATCATTCCTTCCAGGCATAGATATCCCAGTCGGCAGAGTGGTGGTAGTAGCATGCTTCACAGAAATTTGTTTCCTGGCCATAACCCTTCTTGTTGTCGGGGTTTCAGAATCCGACAGCCTTTTGAAGACTGAGACCCTCTTCTGGGGGAATTCATTTGCAGTATTAACTCGGGATGGTTGTGGTCGTCGTGGCGGTGGATGCACGTGACGAGCAGCAACATCAGCAGCATAAGGCCTCCTCACAGGCTTTTCAGTATTAATGTCGTATACTGGAATAGCAGCAGCGCTCGCAGTAGCTGCAGAGAATTGTAGCCCACCAAATTGAATAGTGGCTCCAGAGTTTCCCGTGTTAATGATAGCATTTGCTAGTTGGATGTTGGCACCACTTCCTAGTTGAACGGTGAAAGGAGTGTTCTGGAGGTCCATTCTGCACAAAATGAAAGATGGGGATTAGTAATCAAGATCTGATATATTCCCCCATACTTTCAAAGCGCAGGGACTCGACAGAACGAAATGATAAACATATAATCCTTATAATTTCAAAATACTTTTTAGAAAATTTTTAATGAGTTCAATTAAAAAGACATTTTACGAATGACATTTAAATCTTAACTCATCAAATTTGATGGAAAGAGAATCCAATTCCCAGCGGAGTCGCCAGAAATCTGTGGGCTCCGAAAATTCGGCTCCGGTCTCCGCCCACTCCGCTCTTCTTTTTATTTGAGCGAGGGAGTTTTAACGGAATTAAGTTTCGGGGTAAATTTTGGAAGACAGTTGTAGATAAGACACTACCCAGAGATTTCGCCCTCATTTTGTGAGGACTTTATGATCTGAGTTCTGATTTCCTATAGGCGCAAGCCCCTATAGTTAATTACCCCTCCCGATAACGAGAGAGAACTTTCGATTAAGGCTAGTCGTCAATCAGATACGTAGAGAATACGTAGTATCTGGCATATAGTAGTAGCAGCAATACATATAGATTTGGAAATATTTGGAAGTTTGGAAATTTGGGTTGAAATGGTTTGATATTTAAAATTAGAAATTTCACCATCTTGCACTTAAAGCGGATGGTGGGGGAATGGATGATGAACCGATCAAGATCCCATGGTTCCGTCGTCCCGGGCCATTGTGGTCCCTAGTCTACTTAGTCAGAGGAGGTAGTCGACCCAACCTGACAGAAGGATCCTTGTCGGCAGCCATGGGTTGTCCAAGGGGACCTTGTAGACCTGGGATGGATATTTGCCTAAGCGGACAAATTTGAATCCACCTTAGCTGACAGAGGGCTTTATGCCCTATCAATCATATCCTATTGATTCATATCACAAAGATTTGATGCCAACAAGGAACGAATTGGCTCTGGCCATAACCGGTATTTCGTGGTGCCATTTGGCGGCAAAACCACTAGGTTCAAAGGACCCCGGGTCATAACCGTTTATCCTGCGGTGCCATTTGGCGGCAAACCGCCGGTCAGAGGACACGTACCACGTCCTTATTGGCAGGAGATTGTTTGAGAATGAATCCTAGTGATATTTTCGACTAGGCATTCGGCTCTTTGTGAGCTGAAGCTATATTTAAATTTGTCCACCCCGACAAACTGTTGCGGAGGGTGGATGAAGTTTGCTTTAAGTGTTTGATAATTAGATTTCAAATTTTAGATATTTTTGGATTTTTTGGATTTTGAGATTTTTTTAGATTTTTTGATATTTGGAACGACATTGGAAATTATTTGAAATGAACCCCTCCGGTTGAGATTTTTGTTCAACGCGGCCATCATCGGGGTGGGGTCATTTTCATTTGTAGTTTGAACCTTTTCAACTCTGTCTGGATGTCGACAGAGGATCGGGTTTCGTAGGCTTTATGCCTTTGTGAGTGAATTCTATTGATTATAGGCCTTGAAGGCCTAATATGAATGTATTAAAATAAATACGCCGGTCCCCACAACCATGTATTTATTTGATGGTTCAAACCCTGTCGACTTCTATTGATCCGTATAGAATGATCGGATTCGGACTTGAATTCACTTGTTGACCCGCGCAGCATCCCGAGGCGTCACATGTGTACCAATAACACGCTCGCCGGGGCCCATGCGGGTGTTTTAGAATTTCATTGATTTGACATACCCTTTTGTGTACTTATGTGTATACAAGCTACTATGCACTTGTGCGGGGGTATTTTGAAATAATTATAGTTGTGTAGGTAATTATCATTATGAGTGCACACAACTTTTCATTTGAGAGCTTGTACACGCCTTCTGTCCGCTAGTACGAGTGTTGCGGATCCGGTGGCGGGGCGTAGCAGCTTATGAATAAAGTTGCTCGCTACTTCGTACAGGTAGACTGTTGTACACTACTCGTTGCATTCTACGGGTGGATCGTAGTGTATCAACTAATCTCCTACTTTGGATCATAGGGGACAAACTTTCCAGTGGTGATGTGCCTACTTTAATTAAGGGTCGTACAACCCGTGACAACCCGTGACACATAAAAGTGCGTTACTTTGTTTCTTTTTGAAGATATCTGTTCACGGGATGTACGAGCCATCTAACTTTAACAGCTGGTGCGCACACCACTTAGAGAGCCCGTGACTTGCAATACGACGGGCACATTTTATTACAAGGGGTTCAATCAGAAAATTACCGGGGATGTACGAGAATTCCTATGTGTTTACAATGAGCACAAAAGTATTTTGTATGAAAGGTAAATTTTCTTTTTACTTTTACTTTTACCGCCCCCTCTCTTTTAAGATAATTACTAGCCGTATCGGGGTGTATTTACGTTCGTATTTACATTCGTATTTACGTACGTATTTCACTTGTTAGTGAATACTGTAGGAATCCGATGCCAGAGCCTCGAAATGACATCTTAGGATCCTAAGTTGATGGGGCCCGTAGGTGTACCTTCTCTGTCCTTTAGCGAAGGATCCTAGGCTGGTGGAGCCCGCGAATGATTCAAAATCAATGTTATAAATAGGAGGGGATTTCAACTCATTTCTTTCCATCCTATTACTGTAAGGAGATTTTGGTAAGGGACTTAGGGGTGTACGAGTCAGGTGCTAGGAGGAAGAGGCTTGATTCCTACCTATTGGCGAACAACTAATTCCCTCGAAGACTCACTGTATGTTGCATTTCACATTGATTTATATTTCTTTTATTTTTTTTTGTATTTGTTTTCTCTAATATTTGGGGCCTAGGATGTCGTGTAATTTATTTTTCTTTGTTGACTTAAAACCTTTAGGTGGATTATGATTTTCTTTGAATTTTTCTAAGTCACGGGTTTTGTTGAAAGTTTTGGCAGCACTCCGACGTCGTCCCTGCGTAGGGGGCTGCCTCGGAGTGTGTAAGGCCTTCCCGCCTGCCAAGAAAGGCAGTCACGGTACGTGTCGGGTGACACCGCGGCTGCAGTTCCAATCCCCGCTCGCTAAAAAAAAAGCGGTCATGGGGTCTTTGAGCACAGGGTTTAAAATATGACATTTTCCCCGCCTAAAAGCAATGACTGGTACTTAATTAAATAATTTTGCTACAAATAACAAATTTTCCTGCCTGCTAAGAAAAGTAGTCACGGGTACTTATATTTTCATGCATACGAATTTCCCCGCTCGCTCAGTGCGTCACAGGTACTTAAGTTTTTCCTCGCCCGCTAAGAAAAGCGGTCACGAGTACTTATTTCATGCATAGAAATGTAATTACTAATTTTTACCTTGGGTATGCAGCAATCGAGGCGGCGACGGCGGATGACGGCGATGTAAGAACTTGCGATGCATAATTAAAAAAAATTTTACTTGCGCAATTTAATTAATCATATTTTTATTTGAAAAAGAAGCTAAAGAGAGAAAGAAAAGGAAGAGAGCTCTCTTTCTAGAGAGAGAAAGAAAGGGAAAGAGAGGGAAAGAAATGATTTTTGGTGGAAGGGATTTAGGGTGTGTAGGAAATTGGGGGAGTGAGGTTAGAGAGAGAAAATCTCTCTTTCTCTAATTTTTGGAGAGAGAAAGAGTGTAATTTTTTTCTCTCTAGGGAAGGAATTTGGAGGTGTGGTGGAGAGGGAAGATGCTTGGGGTGGAGATGGAGCTATTCATGAAGAAATTTCACTCTCATTCTAGAGAGAGAAAAATTTCTCTCTCTAGGTTAGAGAGAGAAAGTGATGGATGAAAAAAAAAATTTGTTGGAATGGTGTAGGAGGTGCGGGGAAGTGTTTTTTGTGAAGGGATGTGAGTGATTTAGTGAGTGGATGTGGAGATAAAAAAGAAAATAGAATTAGGGTTTTTGTAGGTTTTGAGAAAAAGGGTTGGAGAAGGAAGAAGAAGATGAAGGAGAGGAAGGAGAAGAGAGGGGAGGAAGAAAATTGACGGAAATGGTGGGAAACTTGGAGGGATGAAGAAAGAAAAAGAAAAATGGGAGAGAAGAAGAAGGAAGAAGAAGAAGAAAATGGAGAAGAAGAATGGAGGAAGCAGAAAAGAGGAAGAAGAAGAAATTTACCTTGCTTGGAGGAGGAGGGAGGAGACCGGCCTTGGAATCGCGTGAGGGAGAGGGAGCTCGCGGCTTGGAGGCGTGGATTTGGCGTGAAAATGAGGAGAGGGGGTCGGTTGAGGGAATATGAGAGTGTGAGGGTTAAGTGGGGGGTAGTTTAGGTATTTTTGGGTTTTTTTTTGGTTTAAAGAAAATTCATTTTTTATTTAAAAAAAGCTCTTTCTCCCTCTTTTTTTTCAAAACTTTTTAATTATATTGCACAAAAATAAAAATAAATTTTTAATCTTGCATCGAGTTGGTTTTCGCGTCGCCGCTCGCACAAGTCGTCGTCTCGATTCGCGCGCCCAAAATTTAATTTTTCGCCGAACGGCGACCCCCGCCAATATGAGTGTCAATCTTAGTTGTTTCCGTTGCTCCGGACGCATCGGCGCTGTCCGTTTCGCGAACGGAGGTCGTCTCGACGATTTTGGGTTTTCAGTCGACACGCGTCTGGTGAGTTTTTGCGCGATTTCGAGCTCTTTCGCTTTTGAAACCCTCCTTGCTCGGTCGACTTGATCCGCTGCTAGTATTAGGGTCAACAACCATCACTCTGAACAATAGACTCAAGATATCTAAAACATGTATTCTTATTAATGACTTGATCGCTCAAAGTCACAACCCCCACTAGATCTATTAATACTAAAATTACACTCCATATATTCGGTTTTAGATCTACTCAAACGAAAACCTTTAGACTCTAAGGTTGACCTTCATAATTCAAGTTTACCTTCAACTCCCTCTTTAGTCTTATCAACAAGAACAATATCGTTAGCAAAAAACATACACCAGGGAACATCATCTGGCAAATCTCTGATAAGAACATCCATGACTAAAGCAAAAAGATATGGGCTTAAGGATGATCCTTGATGTAATCCAACTGAAATTAGAAAATACTTGGTTATCAACTTAAGGTTGATCCCTGAGAAAATTATTTTGTAGAATATTATAAATCTGGTTTATTTTTGGATCTAGGTTTTACATTGTAAAATGGTGAAAAATCTCAAATGGCTATCGAGGATCTCGGGTTTCCATAAAACCCTGAAGAGCCTTTTTAGTATCTTTGGAACTGATGTTTTGTTTTTCCTAAACGCATTTGCCTTCTATATATAAATATTTGTTTTTATTTAATTTTAATGAGAAGGGTCTAGCACCCAGCTTTTCAATAAAAGAAGACCAGCTCTACTCCATAGATTTACTACAATGGCTTGTGTTTATTCATGGAAACATTCTGTCTCCCCCCTATAAATATGACCTCCCTGTTTTTTTCTGCAAATTAGACAAAAAGGGATGATTCCTAAGCTCCTAGTTGCAATTACTCCACAGATGAGGACGCAGCATAATCAAGATTAAGGAAAAAGTTCACTATTTTTAACAGAAAAAAATTATGGAACGCTCTGAATTGAAAATTCAAACTTCTAACTGATTTTATTAATAACGTTTGTTTTTCAGATTTCACCTTGATCACATCCTGTATATTCTTTCATTGGCGTAAGGTTTTCTTGGAGCTTCTGGAAGGAATTCCAGGTTTTACTATCCATTAGTGCTAAATCCTCAAGGTTTTTATGTTCATCTGTATGGACTGGCAAAATATCTACTGGTACGTTATCATCATACTTATCCAAGCTTAATTGCTCTTCAAGATCGCGTAATGCTAGATTGATCTCTTGCTGTGATAATGGATCAGAATTAGCTGATGTATTGAACATATTCGACCGGTTTGTGTCAACATCTTTTCCAACATGCTGGGAGTTAGCTTCACCAGAAATAGGACTGCAGGAGGTTTCACAAGAATCATATACTTCACTAGTTGCAGAAGGAACCCTTCTAAATTGAATGTTATTCGCACTGGAATTCCCATTCCGGGAAGATAATGGCTCTTGCGTTTGCTGAGAATCTATTGGAGGAAGAAATCTTCCCTGATAAAATATTAGAAAACAAATAAGGGCAAAAATCAAACTAGTTCGAATGAAACTGAGAAAAATCAAACGTAGAAAAATTAATACAAGTAAAGAAAATGAAAAAAGAAATATAAGCAATAGGACTAATTTTGTGAGAGTTTGGCACAATTAAGAACTTAACTCACGTAAATATTAGCCCTATATGATCTAAAGAAGCAAAAGAAATGTACAAGAATACATTGTTAAGTTATATCATCACAAGCAGCAGTATGTCTCAACAACTAGAGATTAGTTTTACAAATTCTTACCAACTATTCACATTGAAAGTTTGTCCTAATTAGTTGTTAGCTAAAATTCAACAGATATAATTCTGAACAGCTAGCCGAGAACACATTATCACACTAATATTTCTCCCAAACTGCAGCATGCTACCCTTACAAAGCCCATCTAAGGCTAAGCTTTACAGAGTCAAATGTGTATATCATTTGCAATTAGGAATGATTTCGGAAAATACTTAAGAAAACAAAGCAAATGAAGTTAATCTTTTATAGAATGCCTGGATAAACCACTTAATGGAATTTAGTACTCCTGAATTTTGAAAACTAGTATCCCTCATAGGCATGAATCAGGTAAATAGACTCTAAAATGCAAGGATAAGGCTATGCTTGCCAACTCCAAATCAGTCCAATACACTGTTGAGGCCCCAATAACTGGATTAAAAAATTATGCTAGTGTCCAAACTAAATGACAGATTATTCAATAAAATATCTGAAAGCCACCTAGGAGGTGAAGGAACACAAAAGGAGGCATACGATTACAACATATGCTTTAAAACTATTAAAAAACTATGTTAAAAAAAGACAATTATAAAAGTTCATACATCAAACTAAAATCAGGTGTGGTCCAAAGCACAATTCCAATGCAAAGACAGTTGGAAATTTTAATCTGAGAAGGAACCATATCCCAAACTGTGGAAGATTAACGACCAGTATTAAACTCTTTCAAGGAATAAGTCAGAAGACGAAAGAGAAAACAAAAGAATGAAAGACCAAATCTACAGTTCCCATTTTTCAATGGAATTGGGTTAAGCCATGGTAACAAGAAGAAAAGAAACGAAACACAACAATCATTATTGCCATGGATTATATCTCTAGAGGTTATTCTCTTCCAAAAGAAACAACTCTGATTATTCCAGCACTTAGAAGAATCAGATTACTTCTTTCTCAGTTGGATTTTATACTGAGTCTCATTTTCAGAAAAAGAAATAAACTTGCCAATGGATTGGCGAGATGGGGTGCTCAATTGCTGGTTCCTTCTAATGTTCTTGCTCCTAATGAAGTGTCTCCAAACCTTCATGGTTTAATTAGGGTGGATTCATGGAATCTCCCTAATTTTAGATTTTTCTAGCTTTGTTGTTGACTGGTGCTTTTGCATCTCATGTTTCTTCGAGAAATCTATATTGTAAGCTTGTGCTATTTGGGTGTTTGGCCATGCCTTTAACGTAGTCTTTTCTTTTAAAGGTTGTCTCTCTATTTTATTCTTGTATTCTTTTGATTACTGGCAATAATAGTTTTCCTCTCTCTCTATATATATATATATATTCCAACTCATTGGAATTTGATCATGAAGTAGGAAAAAACTCATAACACTATTTATACTCTCAATTACTAGGAATAACATTTTCCATGAGTTCAATACATGTCAAACACTATTCAAACTGAAGTTTCATACTTTTTTTATACGTTTATTAAAGTTCAATGAAATTTCAAGAAAATATGAAAACAATGCATTTTAAGATGCATCTAACATGTTTGTGTCACAAGCATTTTTAACTTTCAAACCTCAGTGCACACATAAACCTCCTAACATAAATGAGTGAATTAAAAAAAAAAGAATTAAATCATGAATTTAACTAGAAAAAAACTCAATTTATCCCCTTTCGGGGTTGTCTAAGGCCTTTCCACATGATGTAGGCTACGGATGTTCCTATGAGAAACTACAATTCTACTTTAATGTGAAAACATACTAGAAAGAACAACCGAACAATCCCTTGTATGTGATGGAAGTATAGTTCCCATATTATCATAAATACAAAACAATTTGTAACCAGTGATAATTCTGATATGACAGTGCAAACTTTGGTAAACATAACACTCCCACTAACAATGACAATGTCAATGTTAGTGGCATGGGTCCAAAATTTCTTAGGCAATAAGGCGGCATGGGTCCAAATTGCACAGAGGCGCGCCTCTTATTGTGCAATTTTAAACTATGAATGACAGTACAGTTTTTTCCGTTGATGAAAATACCAAACAGTTCAACCAGAGTACTAGTACTCTGTTTAATTCCTGAGAAGTAAAGTTTCCGAACGCTTGAAATATATCAAATTTTGGCAGGCATGCAGTGAATAAGTTATTAAGAGAATCAATCAATGACAGAAAAATTTTAATGTAGTTAAAGATTGTGCAATCATTACGTTTATTTTCTGGTGAATTATATCTAAGCATCACAATACGTGAACAAGTCGAGGATAAGTTGAGAACAGTCAGTGATATTCAAGTAGCTAATGGATATTAGAACCTTTGCTTCTTTTTTCATTGTTCTTAGAGATTCCTGAGACATGCTATTGTGCGCTTATTAGCTTAATTATGAGGTTTAATTTATCCTTCTAGAGTAAAAGCCCTTTATTTTCATTTTTTAAAAAATTAAGGCTTAAAAACCAGCAGTTAGAATGAAAATTTCTAGAGAGCATTCAAACCTCAGAAACTTCTCTGTAATGAACAAGAACAATGTGATCATAAGCACTGCAAAGACAAATACATGAAACAAAACATGATTATTTAATCTGTATTACTATATCCAACAGACCAAAAAAGAACATGAGCAACAAAAAATAAATACATTGCAAAATATAGGCTAAAATAGTCATCAGCACCAAAACCAAATAAACGAAAGAAGAAAGTAGCAAAAATATTAGAATGCTAAGTTGTTACTGGAGTCTAAGAAAAGATTTAAGCTTCAAATGCTCATTTGTTTACATCTTATAGCTCCATATATCGCTATGAGAGCGCAAAACCCCTAATATTTCCTGAGGATTACAGGTCACCAGATCATCAAAAGGCCTTAAACCGCAGCGAGGCATTTGTTTGAACCCTCTAGGCTTGTGGGATGCACCTCGAACGATCACCAGTTGGTTAAAGTGGAGGCACTGTGATCGGAAGTTAATGAAAGGATTGAGGTAAACAAGGTTTATATTATAACTTTTTCATATAAAAATCATATTTTTGATAAAATTGCAATCTTATAATTCTTGTGTTTATATTTGAGAAAAATAATTTAATAAGGCTACAACTTTGTAATTAGACATCATATTTGAATAAATATTTATGCCAATGGTTTCCTCTTGGCATGCACAATCTTTCTATGCTATTTTAAGATAAGAACCACTTTGCATCTTAGTTAACAAGAAATTGAATCATTTGATACAACTAATTTTGTTACTCCTTTGCATGAATCATCCTTCAAAGATAGTGCATATTGGTAGTTATATGTTTAAAAAGTTTCAGAAGTGGGTCTTACTGTTTCTATTAGAAGTAGTCCATATGTTGAGGTTTTGGACAGGTCTCGCGGCTCTGTTTAAGATTTTCCTGGATGTTTGGGTTTAGAATTATTCACTTATAAGTTTCCCTAGCATGCGGGTTTTATTTCTTCGCTTAGAAGTGGCCCGTAGGCGGGATTTAGGGTTAGGTTATTTTTACCTAGAAATTTCTCCTAACGAATTAACTAAAGTCATACTTATGACCTTGATGGACCTTGATTTGTAATTTTCGGAATCCAAGCAAAACAGCCCAAAAACGATGGAAAAATGCGAAATTTCTTGGATGAAAACACTCACAAACACTTCAATAACTTGAATATTAAAAGACTTACAAGTTTCCACGGATACAATGCTCTCAATTCGAGAAGAGAAGCTTTCTCCCAAGCCCTAGAGAAAAAGAAAACTAAAACAGCCACCAAAATGAGATCCCTCCAAAAAGCCACCCTAACTCACTTTTAACTTTCACATGAACCCCTCAAAATCCCCTCCTTACCCCTAGGGCAAACACCACAACCTTTCTCTTCAATTTGGTGGGCCCAAGGGGCCCACCCGAGAGCTTTCCCCCCCTCGGCTTGTCCGCCCAAGCAGGCGGGTTCTCCGCCTGCAGTAAGTGAGAACCGGCCCTTTAAGGGCCGGTGTTGCTATGGACCGAACCGGTCCATCATCACTTCCCGCCCAAAGATTAACCTTGTCCTCAAGGTTGAAAGCAGGAAACTGAGCTTGTATGATCTCATATGTCTCCCAAGTTGCGTCATGTGTCGGTAGATCTTTCCACTCAATCAAAACTTCCTTCCCTCCTGCCTCAGTGTGTCTAACCCCTTTCAATGCAGAAGGTTCTAATAGACTTGTACCATCTTCAGACAATGTTGGCGGTAAAGTATCGACTGGTACAGAATCTCCCTTGAACTTCTTCAACTGTGACAAATGAAAGACGAGATAAATCGTAGTAGTGGGTGGTAACTTCAGGCGATATGCTACATTCCGAAATAAATTGACTACTCACTCATGGTGAGATTTAGTCAGAGACGAAAGAGAAAAGAACTAAATATTAAACTAAACTTTTATTATAAAAGATATGAAATACTTACAGGAGAATAGTTGGGACAAAGAAGGCTTGCAGAAAAACTAAAGCTCCACTCTCACACTTAAACTATATGCTCAAATATTCATACATCCACACATTATATCACGGGATACTTATTTATAACAAAATAAAAATCAGAAACCATGAGAGGTATAGCTCATGATTTTTAAATAGTAATTTTAATAAATGCTACAGTAAAAAGTACGGTAATAGTAACTTTGTACTTTTGTTGCAGATGTTTGACGAATATTTTTCATGCTTATCATCTTTGTGCCTATCAACTTATCCGAGCATCTTTTATCCTTCCAATGCATTTTCTATGTTCATCAAAGCTTCATCATCCATCACATCTATCCACAGACAGTCGTTCTTATCTTTTTCTGCTTGAATATTCTATTTAGAAGTTAGGTTTTGATATTAAGTGTGGTAATCTCCTTTAGCAACCATTAAATGGGAGGCAAATGTTTTGACATGTATTATGCTCTACCTCATAGGGGCCATAATACCTTGGGGCCAACTTAACACTTAGCCTCCTTGCTAAAGTATTCTGCCTGTAAGGCCTCAACTTCAAGTAAACAAATTCCCCAATCTCAAATTGAACATCCTTCCTATGATGATCTGCTGCCTGCTTCATGATGTTCTGGGCTCGTAACAAGTGGTTCTTCAGCTCCCCCAATATCTCATCCCTTTCAGACAATTGTTGCTAACTAAGGCCCGAGTACTCGATCTAACGAGGCGGGTACTAAAAGTCGGACGATAATATTTTTAGACAAAACTTTTTCATTGTACTAAAGAGCCATAAAACACAAAAGGAACATTACCTGTCATCATTTGCACGTCGCCTTCTGTAAACATGTTCTTCTCTTTCAGCCATTTCTTCTTTAGAACTTACCTGAAATATTTAAACTTGTGGTTTGAGTTTACTAAGTAAACTCAGTGGGTAGCTATTTAATAATCATCATAATTAATCTTATTAAACATCGTTATTTATTTACATTAAATTAATTCTTTGCAATACTTTATACATCTCTGAATATTTTCTTTTGAAACAATATAAAAACATTTTATAGCTTTAAATGATTCATTCATATTTCTTTTCTTTCTATTTACTTTGCACAGGAGCACCGTCTCAAAGTACCTGAAGGTACAACCTTTTCCATTTGCTTTCATTTTTCCATTTCCATAGTCCTTTCCATTTCCATAGCCTTTTCCTTTTCCATTTTCGTGCACGAGTACGGCGTCCCCAGCCAGTACCATAAGGGGGTGAACTCCTGAATTATTCGCATATATCATTTCTTTTACATTTTCCATAACATTTCTATTCTATTTCACATGTCGTTTTCTTCTCAATATTTCTTTTTCTATATATTATTCAATTCATTTATTTCTCATTAGAAATAATAATTTCAATTACTTAAGCATTTAATCTTTCAACATTTCGTACATTGTAGTCTTTAAATTGAAACTTTGAAAACGGAAGAAAATGCTAAAACTTGAATTTCATAATTAATTACCCACTTTGAACTTCTCAGGTCGACGATGCTTGATTTACTCTTGAATCAATTTCCTTTCTTGTTGAATCCTCGTGGGATCAACACTTATGACTTGATCTTTCACTTCCTAAAACCATAATTTCAAACAATAATTTCTATCAAAATAATATATTTGATTTAAATATCAAATAACATTTAAAACTGAAATGATAGAAATTCACTTACAAATCTTGAATGGAAATTTCTCAAATTCTCAAAATCTTTCTTCTCGCAAATCTCTTTTTTCTTCGCTTCAATCAGATCCTTATCTTGCAAGGAACATGTCTCTCACTTAAACGAAGTAGAAGAAGCAATTTATAAAAAAATCTGGAAGAAATTCCAACAAACCTTTTTCCTTTTTCCTTCTTCGTTCGTTTCTCTCGTTCTTCAATTCCTCCCAAAATAACACTCTGATAACGATAGGAATGAAAAGGAATCATTATTTCTTATCCTCCAACGCGATCGACTGCTAAAAATGGCGAAAGAAAACTCGAAAACCTACCTTCGCACGTTCGGTCGTCCGCCCGCTTCGTTTCCCTGTTCTGTTCGCGAAACCAACCCCGCTCGGGGTCGCGGCTATTAAAAGGAGGCGGGTGGCCGGTTCGGTTGAACCGGCCCCCAAACCGGTTTATCACAATCTCTCCTACTAAAAAAAAATTTCGTCCTCGAAATTAAAAAAAAAAAAAAAAGTAATAACACATACCTTAGTTAAAGAGATGAGGGTATTGATTTCTCATTTCAGCTTCCCGTTCCCAGGTGGCATCTCTTTCTAATCCATGTTTCCATAAAATCTTTACAAAAGGAATTGTCCTATGTCTCAGTTGTTTTACATCATAATCCAGTATTCTTTCAGGTTCCTCAACATATCTCAAATCAGGTTGCAATTCAATGGATTTTGACTGTATTCTTTTAGAATCATCTGAGACATACTTCCGAAGCACTGATATGTGAAACACATTATGAATTCCTTGCATGTGTACTGGTAGATCCAATTTGTATGCCATATTCCCAATCTTTTCAATGATTTCATAGGGACCTATGAATCTTGGGCTCAACTTCCCTGTCTTTCCAAATCTTTGAACACCTTTCATTGGGCTAACTTTTAAGAAAACAAACTCTCCAACTTCAAATTCCACTGGTCGGTGCTTTGCATCATAATACTTTCGTTGCCTGTCTTGAACTGCCTTTAATCTGTCTCTAATCAATCTGATTTTGCTAGTAGTCTCATCTACCATTTCAGTTCCAATTACCTTTCTTTCACCAGTTTCTACCCAACACAATGGTGTTCTGCATTTTCTTCCATAAAGAGCTTCATATGGTGCCATTCCAATGCTAGCTTGATAACTGTTGTTGTAAGAAAATTCAATCAATGGTATGTGAATCTCCCAATTTCCTCCAAAATCTAAAACACATAATCGCATTAAATCTTCTAAAGTCTGAATTGTTCTTTCTGATTGTCCATCTGTCTGTGGATGAAATGCTGTACTGAAAGTCAATCGTGTACCCAAAGCCTCCTGAATTTTCTTCCACAATTTAGAAGTAAAACGGGCATCTCTGTCTGAAACTATAGATTTTGGAATTCCATGTAATCTCACAATTTCATCAACATATAGCTTTGCCAACTTTTCCACTGAATCTGTCTGTCTGATCGGTAAGAAAATGAGCTGATTTGGTTAATCTGTCAATAATGACCCATATTGCATCTCGACTCTGCCTTGACCTAGGTAATCCAACTACAAAATCCATCGCAATGTCTTCCCATTTCCACTCAGGTATAGGTAAGGGTTGTAGTTGTCCACTTGGCCTTTGATGTTCTGCTTTAATCATCTGACAAGGAATGCATTTTGCTACAAATTCTGCAAACATTTCTCTTTAGTCCTGGCCACCAAAATAAACCTCTGAGTTCTTGATACATCTTTTGTACTACCTGGGTGAATTTCATATGTTGAGAGGTGAGCTTCTTGTAATATCTCTTCTCTTAAGCTTCCAACATTTGGAATACAAATCCTGCCTTTATACTTTAATAACCCTTCTCCATCAATAACAAAGTTCTCTAATTGTCCTGCTTGTACCTTTTGTATGATGGTCTGAAATTTTTCATCTTGAGATAATGAATTGAGCACTCTATCTTTCAAGGTAGATTGGATCATCAGTTGATTCAACATCATATCTTTTGTCTCCTTTTGATTGACTACTGAAATCTCTAACTTTTCCATATCTCTGATAATCTGCTCCTGTTGGGTGATTAGCCAATTTGCATTTCCAAAGGTTTTTCTGCTAAGTGCATCTGCAACTACATTTGCCTTTCCAGGATGGTACTGTATGTCCAAGTCGTAATCTTTAATGAGCTCTAACCACCTTCTCTGTCTCAAATTAAGCTCTTTTTGATTGAAAATGTACTTGAGGCTTTTTATGATCTGTAAACACTTCGCACCTGACCCCATACAAATAATGTCTCCATATTTTGAGTGCAAAAACTACAGCTGCCAATTCTAAATCATGAGTGGGATAGTTCTTTTCATGAATTTTCAATTGCCTTGAAGCATAAGCCACCACTCTACCATGTTGCATCAGTACACAACCAAGTCCCCTTAAGGAAGCATCGCAGAAAATTTGAAACCCTTCTGAACCTGATGGAATTGTCAAGATTGGGGCAGTCATTAGGCAATTCTTTAACTTCTGGAAAGCTCTTTCACACTGATCATTCCATTCCATTCAAATTTCACTGCTTTCTGGGTTAATCTGGATAATGGAACTGCTATCTGAGAGAACCCCTCTACAAATCTCCTGTAGTAACCAGCAAGTCCAAGAAAACTTCTCACCTCTGAAACAGTCGTTGGCCTTGGCCAATCTGATATAGCTTGAATTTTATTTTGATCAACTGAAATTCCTTCTCCACTAATCACATGCCCCAGAAAGTTTACACTGCTCAACCAAAATTCACATTTTGAAAATTTGGCATATAACTTGTTCTCCTTTAATGTTTGCAACACTGCCTGCAGATGACTGGAATGGCTTTCTTCATCTCTTGAATAAATCAGAATATCATCAATAAACACAATCACAAATATGTCCAGGAATGGCTTAAAAACTCTGTTCATCAAATCCATAAATACAGCTGGTGCATTTGTCACCCCAAATGGCATTACCACAAATTCATAATGACCATATCTAGTTCTGAAAGCTGTCTTTGCTATATCTTCCTCCTTAATCCGTAGCTGATGATATCCAGATCTCAAATCAATTTTTAGAGAAAACTGTAGCCCCTTCCAGTTGGTCAAAAAGATCATCAATCCTGGGCAATGGATATTTATTCTTAACAGTAAGCTTATTCAGTTCTCTGTAATCTATGCACATTCTGAAGCTCCCATCTTTCTTCTTTACAAATAGTACTGGAGCTCCCCATGGTGAGGAACTTGGCCTAATGAACCCCTTATCGAGCAATTCCTGTAACTGACCTTTCAGCTCCTGTAACTCTTTGACTGCCATTCTGTAAGGTGCTCTTGCCACTGGTTCTGAACCCGGTATCAATTCAATAGTGAAATCTATCTCTCTTTCTGGTGGTAATCCTGGCAAATCATCTAAAAACACCTCTGGATATTCTCTGATTACAGGTATATCTTTCAACTCTTTAACTTCTTTATTTGTATCCTTTACTTGAGCAAGAAAACACTGACATCCCTTGGATACAAATTTGTATGCTTTCAAATAAGTGATTATCATTGAAGAAACTCCTCTTTCTCCATAGAATTTCAAACTCTTTTTCTCCAGGAAAATTAAACTTTAAAATTTTCTTGTTGCAGTCAATGATCACAAAATGCTTTGATAACCAATCCATTCCCAATATCATATCAAACTCTTGCAATGGTAAAACATTCATTGAAGCTTCAAACTCTCTTTCATTTAATTTGAAAGTCACTTTACATACACCATTTACATTCATAAATGATCCATCTGGCATTAAAACTTTCAAAATTACATTGATTTCACAAACATTCAATCCAACACTTTTTAACCAATTCTTCTGAAATGAAGGAGTGTGAAGCTCCTGTATCAAATAGAATCCGTACAGGCTTTCCTTGCATCATAATTATACCTATAAAATTTCATAAGAAAAACATAAACATACATCATTCTTTTAATAATATTTTCAAAATGCATATTCATTCACTTCTCATTTTTTATCACCTGTAATCACTTCAGGTGAATCCTTAGCATCCTTCTGAGTTAGTGCATATACTCTAGGCAGAGTATTCTGTCGGCTTTGACTTGATCCTGGAGTAGATGCAGCTGATTCCACTGTTCTTGGTCTTCCAACATTCCTCTGAGATCCAGTATTCATCCTTGACTCTCCTGTTGGTCTTTGCCCCAGAGTAGGACAGTTCTTAGCTATATGACCTGGTTGATGACACCAGAAGCAATTATTTGTACCAGATAAGCATTCTCCTTTATGTTGTCTTCCACATTTGCTACAACTGTTCACACTTGAACTGTCACTGCTACTGGACTTTGTCTTTTTCCAATTAAACTTTCCACCTTGTGAAATAGACTTGCCATGTGAATCTTGAGGGGTTTCTATAACTTCCCCACTTTTCCTCTTTTGAAAATCACGTCTCCTTTGAGTATTTTGTAGGTCTGCTTCTAGCCTTCTAGCTCTTTCAACCAGCACTGTATAATCTTCAATTCCAAGAGGAACTAGGGGTAATCTAATTGCATCCTTCAGTCCAGCTAAGAAGCGATGGCATTTATCATCCATAGTGTGTACTAACTGAGGAGCATATCTGGCTAACGTTGTAAATTCAGCTTCATACTGCATAACTGATTTGTCTCCTTGTATCAACCTCATAAACTTGTCCTGCATTTGCCTCCTCGCAGAAGGAGGTACGAACCAATCCCTGAACACTTGAGTAAAATCATTCCATCTGATTTGCATGCCAGGTATTCCTTCAAATTTTTCTTGATACAGGCTCTCTCCACCATCTTTCAGCTTCTCCTTCCAGTGCAAACGTTGCCAAGGAAACTTTTCTCTCTTCTGAACAGTACATTCCTTCTAATATCTTTTCAATCCTCAGCAACCAATTTTCAGCCTCTATTGATCCTTCTATACCTTTGAATAATGGTGGTCTCATATCCTGAAATAATTTCAGATATTTATCCATAACTATTCCACCACCACTACTACTCCCCGATGGTTGATTTCTTGTATCTTGAATCAGTTGAGTTACAGCTGTCATCATTTGTGCCAGTGCATCAGGATTAACATTAACATTAGGCACTGATCTTCCCACTTCCTCTTCTCTAGGATTATCTTGATTCCTGTTGTCAATAAATATTCATTTCACATTAAACTTTCAATCATTGATATTCATCCTAATGGCTCTTTCAGTATGATTCAGATCTTAATTGGCTCTGATACCACTTTTGTCACGACCCGGCCCGAGTACTCGATCTAACGAGGCGGGTACTAAAAGTCGGACGATAATATTTCTTAGACAAAACTTTTTCATTGTACTAAAGAGCCATAAAACACAAAAGGAACATTACCTGTCATCATTTGCACGTCGCCTTCTGTAAACATGTTCTTCTCTTTCAGCCATTTCTTCTTTAGAACTTACCTGAAATATTTAAACTTGTGGTTTGAGTTTACTAAGTAAACTCAGTGGGTAGCTATTTAATAATCATCATAATTAATCTTATTAAACATCGTTATTTATTTACATTAAATTAATTCTTTGCAATGCTTTATACATCTCTGAATATTTTCTTTTGAAACAAATATAAAACATTTTATAGCTTTAAATGATTCATTCATATTTCTTTTCTTTCTATTTACTTTGCACAGGAGCACCGTCTCAAAGTACCTGAAGGTACAAACCTTTTCCATTTGCTTTCATTTTTCCATTTCCATAGTCCTTTTCCATTTCCATAGCCTTTTCCTTTTCCATTTTCGTGCACGAGTACGGCGTCCCCAGCCAGTACCATAAGGGGGGTGAACTCCTGAATTATTCGCATATATCATTTCTTTTACATTTTCCATAACATTTCTATTCTATTTCACATGTCGTTTTCTTCTCAATATTTCTTTTCTATATATTATTCAATTCATTTATTTCTCATTAGAAATAATAATTTCAATTACTTAAGCATTTAATCTTTCAACATTTCGTACATTGTAGTCTTTAAATTGAAACTTTGAAAACGGAAGAAAATGCTAAAACTTGAATTTCATAATTAATTACCCACTTTGAACTTCTCAGGTCGACGATGCTTGATTTACTCTTGAATCAATTTCCTTTCTTGTTGAATCCTCGTGGGATCAACACTTATGACTTGATCTTTCACTTCCTAAAACCATAATTTCAAACAATAATTTCTATCAAAATAATATATTTGATTTAAATATCAAATAACATTAAAACTGAAATAATAGAAATTCACTTACAAATCTTGAATGGAAAATTTCTCAAATTCTCAAAATCTTTCTTCTCGCAAATCTCTTTTTTCTTCGCTTCAATCAGATCCTTATCTTGCAAGGAACATGTCTCTCACTTAAACGAAGTAGAAGAAGCAATTTATAAAAAAATCTGGAAGAAATTCCAACAAACCTTTTTCCTTTTTCCTTCTTCGTTCGTTTCTCTCGTTCTTCAATTCCTCCCAAAATAACACTCTGATAACGATAGGAATGAAAAGGAATCATTATTTCTTATCCTCCAACGCGATCGACTGCTAAAAATGGCGAAAGAAAACTCGAAAAAAACCTACCTTCGCACGTTTCGGTCGTCCGCCCTCTTCGTTTCCCTGTTCTGTTCGCGAAACCAACCCCGCTCGGGGTCGCGGTTATTAAAAGGAGGCGGGTGGCCGGTTCGGTTGAACCGGCCCCCAAACCGGAGTGGTGGCTCAGGAACACTTTATCTCTGTCAGAGACTATCGACTCAGGAAAGCCATGAAGCCTCACAATCTCACGGATGAAAACTGCTGCAACGGTAGTGGCATTAAAAGGATGTCTCAACGGTATGAAATGAGCATACTTACTAAAGCCGGTCAACTACAACTAGAATGACAGTGTAGCCTTCAGACTTGGGTAAGCCTTCGATGAAATCCATGGTCACCTCGGACCAAACCTGATCAGGTAACTCAAGTGGCTGCAACAGTCCTCCAGGGGCACATGCCTGATACTTGTTCCTCTGACAAGTATCACACTGGGCCACCATTTCCTCCACATCTTTCCTCATCCCCTTCCAGTATATCTCTCTAGCCAACCTCTGATAAGTCTTCTGCCCTCCTGAATGTCCTGCAATAGCACTGGCATGAAACTCCTGAAGTATCAGTGGAATCTGGGAAGAGGTCCTAGGTAAAACTAACCTTCCTCTGTGTAGCAAAAGCTGATCCTCCACTGTATATCCTGACGGTATTTCTTTCCCCTTCCTTATGGCTTCTCTTAAGCTCCCCAATTCTTCGCTAGTCATATTTTCTGTCCTCAAATTCCCCCAATCCACTAACTGAGGCACAGAAGTAGCAATAAGTTGTGAGCACTCCACCTTCCTGGATAAGGCATCAGCAGCTTTATTCTCCAACCCTGGCTTGTACTGAATCTCAAAATCATAGCCCAATAATTTGGAGAGCCATCTTTGGTGTTCTTCTGTCACCATGCATTGCTCCAACAAATATTTTAGACTCCTTTGGTCAGTCCTCACAAGGAATCTTCTACCCAACAAGTACGGTCTCCACTTCTGAATGGCCTTAACAATGGCCATCAATTCTCTCTCATAGACAGACTTGAGCTTTTCCCTCCCTGATAATACCTGATTGTAGAAAGCTATGGGTCGCCCTTGTTGCATGAGAACCGCTCCCAACCCCAAACCAGATGCATCAGTTTCCACCACCAGCTGCTTCTTGAAATCCGGTAATGCTAACACCGGGGCACTAACCATAGCTCTTTTCAAAGCCTCCATCGCGTTATCTGCCTCCGGTCCCCAATTGAAGCTGTCTTTCTTCAACTGCTCAGTGAGTGGAGCTGCAATAGATCCATACCCTTTTATGAATTTCCGATAGTATCCTGTGAGTCCTAAGAAGCCTCGGAGAGCCCGAAGGTTCTTAGGAGTTGGCCAGCTCGTCATGGCCTCCACCTTGGAAGGGTCAGCTGCTACTCCTTCTGCTGAGATAATGTGCCCCAAATATTCCACACTTCCTTGAGCAAAAGAACATTTTTTCTGATTGACATACAACTGATGATTTTGTAAAGTGCTCAAAACCTTTCTCAAGTGCTCCAAGTGTTCCTGTAGGGACCTGCTATAGATCAGAATATCATCAAAAAACACTAGGACAAACCTCCTCAGCATGGGTTGAAACACTTGGTTCATCAGAGCCTGAAATGTAGAAGGAGCGTTGGTGAGTCCAAATGGCATCACCAAGAACTCATAGTGTCCCTCATGAGTCCTGAAAGCAGTCTTGGGAATGTCCTCCCTCTTCATCCGGATCTGGTGATACCCTGACTTCAAATCAAGCTTGGAGAACATTGTAGCACCCCCCAACTCATCAAGAAGCTCATTAATAACGGGGATTGGAAATTTGTCTAGAACAGTCTCCTTGTTGAGAGCCCGATAATCAACACAAAATGGCCAGCTACCGTCCTTCTTCTTCATCAATAGCACTGGGCTCGAAAACGGGCTCACGCTAGGTTGGATGACCCCCGCCTCCATCATCTCCTTGACTAGCTTCTCAATCTCCTCCTTCTGAGCATGAGGATAACGATATGGCCGCACACTAACAGGATCTGTTCCACCTTTCAGTACAATGGCATGCTCCTTGCTTCTCTGTGGTGGTAGCCCTGCTGGCATCTGAAAAATTGGGGTGAAATGCTCCAACAACTCTACCACCTCTTCTGGGATATTACTCTGCTCAACTGGCTCCCCACCCTCCAATCGCCATAACTCTACCAGAAATCCTTCCTCTTTACTCCTAAGAGATTTGAGAATAGTCTTCAAAGCCACCTTGGATCGACATAATTTGGGGTCCCCATGCAAAGTAACCCGATGCTCCCCTTCACCATACTCCAACATCAAGGTCTTCCAGTTGACCTTCATCTCCCCCAAAGTTTGCAACCACTGAATGCCCAAAATAACATCCGTATTACCCAGCTCGAGCACCAGAAAATCCTTGGTGATATCTTCCCCCTGTATGGAGAGAGTAACCCCCCGCTGCATCTTCCCGCACACTGCTCCCTTTGACCGGTCCCCAAAGAGACTCCCACTCCTCTCCCTTGGATCATGGGAATGCCCAACTCTTCCACTAATCTGCAAGCTATAAAGTTGTGGGTGGCCCCACTGTCTATCAGCACTGTGACTGTAAAGCTCCCGATCCTCCCTTCCATCTTCATGGTGGAATGTGCTGTCAATCCTGCCACTGAATTGAGGGAAACCTCAATCATGTCAAGATGTAGATGATCTACACCTTCTTCTTCCCCTCCTAACTCTTCCTCAACTTTCTCCTCCTCGGGGTCTTCTACCAATAGAACTTGGAGTAATTTGTCCTTGCACCTATGCCCTGGCCCAAATTTCTCATCACACCTGTAACAGAACCCCTTGGCTCTTTTATCCTTCAGCTCTGCCTCAGTGAGCCGCCTGAACTCCCCCTTGGCCGGTGCACTCCGATCCCTCTCCTTCTGTCCTTCTCCTCCTGCCCCCAAGTAAGCACCCTTGGCTCCTCCCGTAGGATTTGCCACCTTCTGTCCCCCTCCGAAGAAAGTAGGCATGCGGTATTGATCAGAGGACAATCTATCCTCTATCAGCTCAGCCATCTCCAAAGTCTCCCTCAAACTCCTTGGCTTGGCCGCTCTAACTGCTGATCGAATGTGGGGCTTCAAACCCTTCATGAAGTTTCCCTCAAGCACCTCATCCGTCATCCCACGAAGTCTACTGGACAGCAACTCGAACCTGTCCCTATAAGCAGATACTGTACCAGTCTGAGTCAGTGCGAAGAACTGCTCATGATGAGTTCCCTCCTTTGGTGGTCTGAAGCAGTCTAGGCACATCTCCCTAAACTCTGCCCAACATCTGAATCTCTGCCTTTCTTCCGTCCACTGATACCAAGCAAGGGCTCTTGCCTCCAAACATAAAGGTACCGTCAATAGTTTCTCCTCATCTGTCATCCCCATCGTTGTGAAGTATCTTTCTGCCTTGAAGATCCACCCATAAGCATCCTCTCCTTCAAAGATTGGAAGCTTCAACTTCCTCATTCCCCATTCTCCTTTCCCGTTTACCCTGTCGTTGCCCATATCTCCTTGCCCATATCTTCCCTCTGGTTGCCTCTCCCATGGCCGTGGGTCCACCCCACGACTCTCCCTTCTTTCCCAAGCTTGAGGTGCCACCGGATCCCCCCTTGCATAACCAGCCGACCCTCAATGAGGCTCCCTAGGGTCGGCCTCCCCTCTGCCTCGATACGATCCTCCTCCCCACTGATTGTAAGGCATGCTTCCTCCCTCCCTTCCTTGGACAAATTGATCTGGATGATTCTGAGTATAGCTTGCCCTAGCGTCTCCCATAAATCCGGCGGTGGAGTAGTAGTCCTCCCCTCCACGGTTTGGGCCATACCTGCCCCCCCTTGGGCCGGCGGACCAAGCATCCCCTCCATGGTCGACAATGTCAATGGCCTCCTTCCCTTTTGCATTAGGTCCCTCACGAACCCTACTACCTCCTTCACCATCAACCGGCGGCGCAATAGGGTTAGGGTTAGGGTTAACCGAACCCCCTATGTTGTGTTGGCCCGCCACCATTTGTTTGATCATCTCTTGTAACCCTAACATTTGAGTCTTCAACTCCTCTACTCCATCAAGCTTTTCATCAACGGATGCAAATTTCTCCTTAAGGGCGGTGAACTCCACTTCCCACTCTCCAACTTTCTCTTCAATAGATTCAATCCTTCGTGTATCCTTCCCTTCCTTGTGGATCTAGCGCTCTGATACCACTTTGATGGACCTTGATTTTGTAATTTTCGGAATCCAAGCAAAACAGCCCAAAAACGATGGAAAAATGCGAAATTTCTTGGATGAAAACACTCACAAACACTTCAATAACTTGAATATTAAAAGACTTACAAGTTTCCACGGATACAATACTCTCAATTCGAGAAGAGAAGCTTTCTCCCAAGCCCTAGAGAAAAAGAAAACTAAAAACAGCCACCAAAATGAGATCCCTCCAAAAAACCACCCTAACTCACTTTTAACTTTCACATGAACCCCTCAAAATCCCCTCCTTACCCCTAGGGAAAACACACCACAACCTTTCTCTTCAATTTGGTGGGCCCAAGGGGCCCACCCGAGAGCTTTCCCCCCCCCCCCCCCCCCCTCGGCTTGTCCGCCCAGGCAGGCGGGTTCTCCGCCTGCAGTAAGTGAGAACCGGCCCTTTAAGGGCCGGTGTTGCTATGGACCGAACCGGTCCATCAGACCTCTATTAGAGGTTGCTAGTCTTTAATTTTAGGTTTTCATTGCTTCACTTAGTAGACTTACTTAGTGAAATGATTATTAGTAGGATTTATTGATTCTATTAGAAGTGACCTATAAGGCTTAGCTTAATGGGGTTTTAGAAGCAGTTATGTATTTTTGCACACTTCATTGCCTCGATACCAGCACTAGTGTTTTGTTTCAGTGCTGGTTTTGCCAACAGTAGCAGCTCTTCTTACAGTACTAGCTCTTCTTACTAGTTTTGTCTTAGTACTAGCTTTGCTTACAATACTAGTTTTTTTCTCTTTTTTTAGTACTAGTTTTTTGGTACAAGTTTTGTTTATCACCTTGCGCTACAATACTAGTTTTTTACTTGTTTCCGGGTGTTCAGGACTGGCAGTTACAAGAGCTGGAGTTTACTAGAAGCTAGAGCTTAGAGAGCTTAGGTTTGTTAGGAGTTTGGAGTTTTCTTTGTTTTATTTAATGTTTTAGTTTTAGGAGTTTGGTTCTTAGTTGGCGTGCATTATACTTAGGTTGATTGGTGTGAACATTAATTTTCTATTATTTTATTATTTAATTAAAAAATGTACAATTTCTTGACTAAAATGTTTTAAATGTATGTGATAAAAATTTACACGATTTCTTGAATAAAACAATCAAGATTAAAACTATTAGCAATCAAAACGACAAAAGAAAACAAGAGAGGGGTGCCTAAGTTTAGGCTAAGCTACTTGCCAAACGCTTGAATTATCAAATAACTTAGAATCACAATAGTAAGCAAATGTAGTAGCTTTCAACAAGATCCCTACGCTAACAATAAGATTAGAAGCATAGAAAGCTAACTCAATTCCGACGATTACTAGGCTTGGCAGAGATAGGCGAACAAGACATTCATGAATAAAATCAAATCACAAGAGAGAGTTAAACTACGAAAATACGAGAGTAGGAAGATTGGAAAACCTTTGTCACGGCTTGGACATAATCCTCCACTGAACGGTACCAAGTTGTTCCTCTATGGCTTCGACGAGAGTATCTAGAATGCGCTCCGTGTATTCCTCGACGGTGTTGTCGATGTTCGAATTGACGTCGAAGAACGTGGAGTGAAGGATGTGCACGAAACCTGGCTCGTCATAGACAAGGCCATAATCAAGGTCGGGATCGGCCATGCATTGATTTAGTAGCGTTGAAGTGTTGAAGGCGATGATCCTTTGCTGTCCTTGCCGTTTCCCTTTGAAAGAAAGGGGTTTCTTTCAAGAATCCAAGTACGAGAAGGTGGGAGAAGGTGGCCGGCCAAGGGGGAAAGGTTTGGGAAAATTAGGTTCAGATTTCGGGAGATTAAAGTGGAGGGAAAAGGTTTCAAACAATCCTCTAATTAATCCCTATGATTGGGGAATAATTAAAGAGGAGAGAGGGAGGGTAAGGGCGGCGGGCATGAGAGAGGGGAAGGGATTAAATTTACTTCCAAGTGGAAAGGTTCCCTATTGGAAAGAAATTAAATAGAAGGGGCTGGTGGAAATTTCGGCCAAAAGAGGTAAGGGGAATGAGGAAAGGTTTCCAAGAGAGGGTTAGGGAATTTGGAAATAAATCCCAAGAGTTTTAATGAGGGGGGCCAGCGGCATCATTGGGCTAGGAGGGGATTTGTGGGGGAGATTTAGATTGCTATTTAGGATTTAGAGATTAGGAAAGTTTTAATTAAATCTCAATTAATTTGAAATTCAAATAGGATTTAATTTAGGAAACTTTCCTAAAATAGATTTCTTAAGTTATGAAAGAATTTCAAATTCAAATTATTTTGAAATTTGAAATTAAACCTTCATAAGTTAAGAGAGATCATTTATGGAATGTATTCAAGAGGGGATGTGAATTTTGGAAGGGAGAAAGAGGGAGATAGGGCCGGTGGTTTGGTGGAGTTTGTGGGGGGATTTTGGTGGGTTGAAGGTGGGGATATGATGGCCGGCAGGATAGGTTTAGGTGGCCGGCAGCAAGGTGACGAAGGAAAAGGGGAAAATAGATAATGAAAAGAACCACGAACCTGGCCGTCTCCAAGGTAATTCCCTCTTCAAGGGACCTCACTCCAATCTCTCAAGCTCTCATAAGAACTCAAACAAGGGGAAAATTTTTATCATTCAATCATTAAACTTTAGAAGAGGAACATATGGGCTATAAATAGCCGTGTATAAGAGGACTCAAAATAAAAGACTACAATGCCCTTTAGGGCTTACATATGACCTCCCTTAAGTAAGGGGTAAAAAAGGAAAAACAAATACAACATAAATAATAAGAGACAAATAACATAATAAAAGACAAATACATGAAATCACTCAAAAATACATCGACTCGATCGTGGCCGTAGATCGATGGCCACGCCTCTGATATAATTTCCATGCTCTGATGTCTCCATCATACACTCATGTTGGAAAGTGTTACTATGTCAAGACTATGGGCAACTCATCATTGAGGAAGATACAATCATCCATTTAGCTTGTGGGACTCGAATGGAATTTGGGTGACACCAAAAGGCTTTTTTCACCTTCAATTATGGTCACTTGTCTCAATTATTCGATTGGTTTTGTTTGGTTAAGATTGTTCATACGGTGAATTGGCTAGTAAGACTAGTTCATCACGACTCATTCAATTAGGCAGACTCGACTAAATTTAGGTTGTGACAATTGCTTGATTGAATTTTGACAGACATATGTTTTGGCATTTATCATCTTATAAACAAGCTTTATAAATTGCACATAATACCACACAAAATGGTGTGTTTGTAGGAGAGAGAGAGAGAGAGAGAGAGAGAGACCTCTAAAGAATGCTTGGTTTCAAACTTTTTTTTTATGCTTGGTTTCAAACATGACTTCGGTGTAAGGCATGGATGTGCTCACATTGCTACAAACGTATCCACGCCAATAACACAATATAAAAGTGCTAATCAAGTTGGCTTTAGTGAAGATGTTTCATTCGGAATTTTAAATCACAAGAGTTAGACCAATAACATATCTGCTAAGCGCCAACCACAGAATAGCTTCAACTAGTATGATGTTATGCTACAGGAGTTACCATATTCAAACTTGTAACAACTTGTAACGAACCAGTTAAAATGGTAGCAATTGGGTGCATTACAACAACAACAACAACAACATCAAGCCTTTATCCCACTACGTGGGGTCGGCTACATGAATCCTTTTTCTTCATTGTGTCCTATTAAAAGTCAAATTGGATGCACTACATGAGCATGAAAATATTATTAGATTATTTAAAGAAGTCGCTCAAACATGAGCATATTTTTCAGAAGTCAAAATTCTTACCTCGGTTTTTACCACAGAAAAGTCAATCTGAGTTTAGAAATATTACAGTTCAACTTAAGATACAAATGAAACAAGATAGAAAATTTTCTTACATAAACACCCAGAAAAAAAAATTGGAAAAGTGCACAGATAACAAATGGCTAGTAGTACAGCTCATAAAAGCTTTTTTCAGAAACCAAAGCAGTTAGTAGAACCGAACTGCTAATCATCAAAGTGGAATGCGGTAACACAGTTTTCAAAAAAGTGGAAGTTTCTCCTTAAAAAGTATACTCCACTTTTCTCACATCCCAAAATTTTCTAAATATTTCTAATAAACTCTACATTTTATTCCCATCATTTGAATATATAGAAGAATATATAAATAATTAAGCATAATAGCACTTATAAATTAAATCAACTATCAAATAATTTTCCTAAAGATTTTAATTTAATGTTACTATAGCAGATTAATCTAATATAACAATTTTAGCTTCTCTCCAAATTCTGGCAATAGTTGTTAGTATATTTTAAATGAGTGTTAAATTTAATTAAATCTACTAATAATCATACTAACCTAAGCTAGAGTAATGTTTATCCCAAACCATCCTTATCCCATCTCTTAACCGGCATCTGGAGGTAAAAATTCTGAAATAAAAGGGGTAAAGACTCTCGGGTAGTGAAAACAGAGAAGAAAACAAAAAGGAAGAAGAAGAAGAAGGGAATAAGGGAAAAAGAAGAGGGGAAGAAGAAGAAAAGGAGAGGGAGAAGAAGAGGAAAAGGGAGAGGAAGAAAGAAGAAAAAGGGGAAGAGGAGTAATCAAAACTTTCATAAGAATCCTAATTTTGCATCTTTTCCCACAAATTGAATTTGGATTTAAGTTATAGGATTGAAGGCTTAACTGAAGAGAAAACAATTTGTGGTAAAAATATTATTATTTGATATTAATTGATTTAGTTTAGATGAGACAAATTAAAAATTTGCCTTAATTTGAGAAAATTATTATTATTAATTTGTTTACAAATGAACAAGAAGGTGATGGTAACTGTGTCTCGAAGAAACCCTATAATTTAGGTGAGAAATTCATTCTCTAATATAGGGAGTGAAGCATACCTAGGATTTATTATTTGTCAAGTTTTATAATTCCATTGAATTATTATGTGCATGCAAGTAGACATTTCTTCATATTGAGCACAACATGATTTAACAAGTTTAATGAATTTTCATGGGATCACCTATTTAAAAAAATTCAAGATATTTTTAATAAATAATACTTAAATTATTTATTGAAATACATAGATGTTGAATTTCATGTATCATGCCTACCCTCGACGCATGTTAAATAGACTAATTGACAACAGATGAATATTAATGCTAAGCAATTAAAAGTCTTTCCCTACAGAAATGCAAAGCCAGCAACTCCAGGCCAACAAGAATCAGACAAAGCAATGGATAGTATCATCAAAAGCCAAAAGCAAATTTCCAAGAAAATATCAGTATCCTTTGTTAATAGAACAAATAATTGGATGCAAAAGTACAATTTATTGTTACTTAAGTTTCATGAAATCATCATTTAAAATGTTCAAATAGGGTTACGTATAATCAACATTGTAACACAAACAGGTTCAATGCAAGATCAATCGAGTGCTTGGCATCTTATGACCAACTAGCATTTCATAATCACATCAGATTCACCACTTTATACATCACACAACATTCACTGTCCGGTGCCTATCAAACAGCAGCAGCAATCAATCTTTTTTCTTATTATTCACTTTTGTCTCATGCATCCCGGATAACAAAATACAAACCAGCTTCTTCTTTTTTTTTGTTTACAAGAATTATATATACAAAAATCAAGTAGATCATGATCACTAAAAGCATGTGTCACGTTTTGACAATTCAACAAAGGTTACGAGTGCTGACTTGTTAAGAAAGGCGAATGCAAAAGAAATGATCAACTAAGAACAAACAACTAAGCAGTAATATCGCAAAAGAACAACAATAAAATTTGCTAAAAGTGCTCAAACTTACTGGTCCAACATCCAATAAATTCGCCTCTGAAAGTAACGATTTTTCTCCCCATGAGCATAGTAACAATTTAGAGCATCAACATTCCCGACCTGAATATTTCCATGTGCGCACAAGTAAACATCATTTGCACTTAACATGAAAATAACAAAAAGAGCGATAATCACAAATATGAAAATAACCAAAAATCCAATAACTGCAGCCAAATTTTTGGGGTCAGTCTTATACATCCACATTTTCTATTTATACCTATTGAGCAAGACCGAAGTGTTAGATTTATTCTTCATAAATAATTTTAAAAAACTTCTATCCATGTTACTTTAGGTTTGGCATTTTTCTTCCAAATTATTAGGCACTAATTTTTTCTACTCATATAAAGGGTATATTTTCTACCCTTTGGTGTATATGTCCATGCTACCTAATTCTATCTTCAACTACTTCATCTTCAATAGCTGTGACTCTAACCATTCCTCTAATATAATCACTAAATTTTTCTTTCCAAATTTTAAGTATCCATCTTAATATTCTTATTTCAAACATAAACCTAACTATCAATAAAAGAACAAATCCAAATAAACTATATATGTGAAGCCTAATAATCTATTGATTGATCAATGATTTGAAAATATGACGACAAAGGCTTCATTTGCGATGACTTTCTTACTACTTCTTAATACAACTTACTAGTGCAAAAGTTAAATTTTTTGTACTTGAAAGCTACTTTAAAAAGCAGTAAGAAATTTGTCCCAAATGAAGTCTAAGTATAAGCCATCATAAGCCATGTTTATTAAATTAGAAATCCTATGAGGGATATGGGCCACACCTAAATGGAGCAATATCTTACACTTTCAGGCTAATGATGACAGTGAAGTGTCTGAGTAATTTCTTTTACACCTAAATGGACTTACCTAAAATTCATAATTTGGTTAAAACCATAAATGAAAAAAATTCCCAAATTGCTATTGAAAATGACGACTAAACATTTAATGCATTAACATAGCTTTCAGCAAATACTCTCAATCTCTTTAAGCAAATATTCCCAATCTCTTATGGTTCCTGAAAGAAACTAAACAATTATAATACATCAATAAAGGAAGAGCATTATGAATTTATGATATACCGGTCTGGACCGATCAAAAGATGGGCCGGTCCCTCCTGGATCAGCCAGGATCTGTGACCAAGTGGGAGTTGAAAATAGGTGGAGGTTCCGCCTGGCAGTTCATGCGCCCCCCTCGAGGTGGGGCCCAGGGAGTAATGCAAAAGAGGAGGGGTCGTCATCCTGTACGTGCCCCCGATGCTGCTACTCCTGGCCCCCTTCTCCAAATTCTTCTGGTTTTCCACCAGTTGGGCCAACTTCATGGCTTCCCCTAGGTCATGGGGCATCAACACCTTTACTGCTGCTCGGATCTCTGCCTTCAACACTTTCATGAAATTTCCCTCTAATACTATATCTGAGAGTCGCTCCACCCTGCTAGCTAGGTACTCAAACTGCTCCCGATAATCTGCTACTGATCCCTCCTGTGTTAGAGCAAAGAACTGCTCGTAGAAGTCTCCTCCTTGATCGGTTTGAAAACGCTCTATTATGCAGTCTTTAAATTCCCTCCAATTTCTGATCGGTCTCCTCTGGTCTCTCCATCGAAACCTTGACAGGGCTTTCCCTTCTAAGCATAATCCGACTGCCGTTAGCTTCTCTTCCTTTGTTAGCCCATTGACGGCGAAGTATCGCTCCACTTTGTAAATTCACCCATACGTGTCTTCTCCTTCAAATATGGGCATCTTCAACTTCCTTACCTTTTGATCCCCCCATTGCCTCGGATTCTTCCATAGTTTCCCCTTTCCAAAGTGCTAGGTGCACCCCAAGTTTCCCGATCTTCTCTTGCCCTGCCATAGCCCAAACCCCCTTCAAAATCCCCTCTTCTTCCTTCAAATTCAGCACCTCGACGGCCGTAAAACCCCTCATGGCGTTCCCACTCAGCCCTTCCATGCTCCGATCCCCCATATCCATACCTTTCTCCATGTCGATCTCCTCTTTCTTCCCTACAGAAAGGCTCCATATAGGGCCTTCTTCTTCCCCCTTCCACGAATTCCACCTCTTCTTCATCCTTTCGGATTTCGGAATTGGTGTTTTTCGCTTTGGGGCGCTTCTCTTCGGATGTCGTCATTTGTGCTTGAAGTTCCAACATTCTTTTCATCATGTCCCTGAGATCGGCCACCTGCCCCTCCATGGACGAAATTCTTTCCTCCACGGTTTCTTTGATGTGATTCATCTCTCCTTCGAGTTTCTCCTCCAAAGCATCAACTTTCTTGGCCGCCATTATGATCTGGAGTTTGTATATTCACAAAATCTGGATCTTGGAGTCAAAAAACAGCAATTTCTTCTTTTTCCGGCCAAAAAACTGCTACTGGAATTGGCCAACAACAGACCTCCACTGGACCCAAGACTCGCTCTGATACCAATTTGATAGGAAATACTTGAGTTCGCAAGTAACCCTAAGGGAATACTTGAGTTCGCAAGCAAACCTATTACTAATTGGAGACAAAACAGCGAGAAATAAGCCAAAATCTGGGCGAAATCAGCCCAAAATAATAGATTGCAATAAGGGAAACAAAGAACAAACAATACGAAAGCAAGATACAAGTGATCCTCAATTCGAGAGGAGGATCGTCTCTCCCAAATCTCTAGACAAGAGAGTCTAGAGCCCAAAGCACCCAAGAAACTCGAAGAAGAAAACAATACTTCCATGCCTCCCTTCCCCTTACCTCTTATATTTAAAGACTTTTCCACCTCCTCAAATCTTTCCTAAAAATAATTTTCAAATAAATTCAAATCCCGTGGACCCCACCCTTAGATGGTAATTTAATTTGGTCAAGAAAGGAGGAGAGATTTCCTCCTTTGATATACAAGTGCTGGCCCAGGATGGGCCGGCTGAGGCTGTTCAGAAGGAACCGCCTCAAGAGGCGGTTCCGTATCAATCCACTCAAAACAATTTTATGGGCCAACCCCAATACTTCTAATAATTAATGAATTCCAAAGGCAATCACCAGCTACCAATAATTAATCTAACTAAAATCTCACAAATTCAAACCAAACCACTAACTCGCCAATCAACATATGCATTTAAACACAAATATATTATGTGTGTTGTTTATGCTTGTTGTCCTATTTACGATGATCTAGATGGATAAGATTTTATTTATGAATTTATATTTTAGATTAATAAGGAATTTGCTTTTTTAATTTATTATTTTCAATAGGATGATCATGTGATAAGCCTCATGTGTAGTTTGGACTCTTAATTGCCAAACTATTTTTATAAATAACCCCTTATACTTTACTAAAACGATGTTATGAAGCACTGAATGACAAACTCCAACATATTTTTGCTCCCTAATTTCTGCTTTGAGGATTCAGTAGTTCAAATACTTCAAGGCTTCAACATCTATAATTTGAGGATTCAATGTTTTGTTACCTTTCGTTATTATTCTTTCAAATTTCCTATTGAAACTATAATTTCGCTACCTATCATGCATCAATATAGAATTTGAGCAAATTTCCTATTGTTTTCCTCTCATTTACCTCAATTTGCTTTCTGTCATACTTTCTCCCTCAGCTCATATGCCTCCTCTCTTCTCAATGAAAAATAGAATCAATAATTTGTTTACATTCTTCTATCTCAACCCCTCAGCCTCTTTACACTGTCTACAATCTCATCACTTAGGCTGCAATCAGTAAACATACTTTCTCACCACAAAAGCCACCACCCTCCCTCCAGTAGTGCCACACTTCAGAAAGAGTCTTGACTTTTATGAGCCCTATGCACCCAACATCCATTAAGGATCAACCACTTGCATGGTTCATCAACTTTTCTAGAAAAAGTAAAAAAGTTAAGGCATGGAGCGTCAAAAAATTTGTGTGAAGTCAATGACAACAAAATTTTCACATCAATTTTCACTTTCCAATATTCCACTAAAATCATCAATTAGGCTTCAATGTTCTGACTACTAAAGCAGCCAAAAGTCAAAATCAGGCATAAAGAGGGGGAGTGCTTAGCTCATACATAACCTAGAGAAGATATATACTCAACAAAAAAGAGAGGCGTTAGTGCCATATTCAATTAAAAAAAAGAGTCAGTAGGTCAATTGAAAAGAAATTAGACTAGCCATTTCTTGATGAGGACATCTACATGAGTTCTAGCGCGAGGAGACATGCATGATCTACAGCCATGATCTACTTTTGATTTTTATTACATTTGATGTATTTTGTTTTATGAGTATATTGTATTTCTTTCCATGAATGCCCTTAAAGGCCTCGTCATGTGTTAGCCTTAGGGGCAATTTGGTCTTTGTATTTTTCTTTATTCCTTTGGCTATTTAAGGCCTTCTCCTCTTCATGAGAGGTTAATGGATGGATATTTGAATGAAAATTGTGTTTTGTTTCTACTTCTTCTTGCATGAGAGCTAGAGAAGGGAGAGAGCTCAAGGGGAGCAAAATTGCAAGGCCCACCAGTCGTTGGAAGAGTCCGCGGCTCGTGGTTAAGTTCT
This sequence comes from Dendrobium officinale, assembly GCA_019514585.1. Lineage (NCBI taxonomy): Eukaryota > Viridiplantae > Streptophyta > Magnoliopsida > Asparagales > Orchidaceae > Dendrobium > Dendrobium officinale. The sequence goes on from CM033692.1 coordinate 19,400,464, forward strand.
TTTTATCTTATTTGTGCTTTCTTCATCCACATCCAACACCCAATTTTCACTCCGCTTATTCGAAATCTGAGCCCCAACTTCATCCCGCAGTAAATCCAAGGGAGCCAACCCACCGGCCTTCCTCTTGGCCGCCGGCTACCTTCCGCCACCACCTCCTCCACTACCCCAACCGCCGGCCACCTTCCCCATTCCCCACTTAATCAAATTTTGAAAATTCAAAATTGATTGAGTTCCAAAATTTCCTAATTTGTCAAAGCCAAATTAGGAAAGTTTTCAAATTCAAAACAATTTGAAATTCAAATTGAAAAGGATCTCATAATCTAGCTTCCTAATGCATACGTGCTAATTTGGAAGGATCATAAATTGCTCCCACACCTCCTCTCCCTCTCTTGAAACCGCCGGCCCCATGAGGGTTTCTCCCCTCTTTGAATGCTTCATTAATTCTCCAATTAAAGCATTCATGGCCACCCATTTGAATTCAAATTTCAAAATAAATTTTTCTCCTAATTTCATACAAAACCTGAAATTAATTTCAGGTTATGAAATAAAACCCTTTTCCTCCTTCATGAAACCGCCGGCCCCTCTCATGGCTCCCCCCCATTAACTCCCCCCATTCAAGGCATTAATGCCTATGACTTGAAATTCAAAATTCAAGTCTTTTCCCTCCCAATTTAATCAAAACTGAAATTAAATGTCAGCTTTTGATTAATCTTCCCCACCCCTTTAATTCCTTCCAAATCCACTACTCCTAAGTAAAGAATTAATTCAAACACTTCCCCTCCTTGCTGGCCGAAATTCACCGCAGCTGTTGGCTGATTTTTCCTTCCCAAATCCCTTCCAAAGCTCCAGGAAAACTGCTGCCCAACATCTCAATTTGCTGTTTGGAAATTCCTGCAGCAGCCCACCGACGTCCAGCCATCCCGGGAGCGACAATTGCTGTCCAGATCTCAGGGACAGCCCTTCTTCCTGTCTAGAAGTTTCCCTGAGCTCAATAGGTTGCTATCCTGTTGACCACAGCAAACTAGGGTGCTGTCCAACCGTCCAGAACCAGTCCTAGCTGCTGTCCTGAGGAGATCTACTGTCGTCCAGCTGCCCGAAGAGGCTTCCATTGTTGTTGAGTAGTTCCAGAAGTTTGAAGGCTGCTGCACCTTCATTCCAGCCATCGTCATAGCTTCATAACTCCTTTTTTTTGGGTAAACTCTTCACTCACTCTCTATCTTCTAATTTAACTCTACTCGTGGTTATAATTTGATTCACAAAGCACATGTTTTATCGCCTCCGCTAAACCTAGTATTTGAATGAGTTGTGAGAGAGGCCCTTTATAATACTAATCTTATTGTTAGCATTGGAATTTCTCGTTGAAACCACTCATGTATGCAAAGTAAGACTTAGTTGACTATTTAATGATCTCAACCTCTCGCATGTGTTTAGACCTAAGCTATTTTATCACCTTAATGTTATCTTATCGTTTACATCAATAGAGGATTTTGCTTAACATTGCTCTCTAAAATTTACAAGTGCAAACTTCCTTAAGCAAGTTACTTTCGCATGGATTTTGTCTCACATCATCTTGGTATCAGAGCATGGCTAGCATGCTTTCCTTTGCTAGATTGCATCATAGGAATCCACTTTAAGTTATCCTTCGAAGTTTGCATGCATATCATCATCTAGATAGCTTTATTTCCTGTTTTTCTACTGCTGTCTAGAAAAATTTGCATCATTTATTTCATCTTACATTAGTATCTTCATGTGTTTAAGTGCTGCCACCTTCACTTTGACACCCATAACAGTCTAGGCCACTTAGACATTTGCTGTCCACTAAATTCCTGCACTGTTTAGTGACATTTAGGTGACATTAAACTTGTGATAACTTGCTGTCCACACCCTAGAGTCCATCTAAATTGCTTAGATAACGTCGTCCATCACTTTAGTTTGCTGTCCTATTCTCCCAACTGTTGTAGTTTGCTGTCCACAAAAAATTCTGCAGTGTTTGGTAGCATTTAAGTGAGTCTAACCTTGGATTAGGGTACTGCCCAAGCCTTAGCATCCTCCCTAAACATCTAGTGACCTAAACCCTTCTTAAAAGCTTGCTGTCCAGTAATTTTCCTGCACCTTATAGCAAGTCGAAATGATGTTTTCCCTTTGTAGAGTGTGGTACCTTGCACCCAATCTTCTTTAGGTGTCACTTGACGCTTCCCAATGGACCCGATTAGACTCCAAAAGAGTTTAGATGACATCGTTAACCTAGTGGGCAATATGACTAGAATTATGACGGAGAAACCCGTTGACTATCCCCACTCTAATTACATGCCCCACTCAGCTTACCACCAGAAACCTGAGCCTAGGCCTCCACGACCTCACTTAGAGTCACCTTATCGTCTGCCTACCTTTGATGGTTCTTTGGACGTTTGCTACTTTAGGGAATGGGTTAGATAACTAGAGGACTATTTTGAATCATGTCATATCCCTGAGTCCCACCATGTTAGCATCGCTAAGTCTCACCTTAAAGGTCGAGCTCTTCAATTTTGGGCAAGATTGGAAGATCATAAAGAGTCTCGCGGTGAGTACACACTACTTGGAAAGACATGAGGCGAGATCTTAATTAAAAATACCGACCCTCTACTAGTGACCGTCATCTAGAGCATCACCCTACCTCTTTCGTTGGGACAACCCGTATACCTTACTGTGGTCAAAACCACCCACCCATTAGTAACATCCGGTTTGCTACCCCACCCTATAGGTCTTCACCTAACCTTGATGGCCGATCCTCTACTGGGTCTTCTATTGGATCAATCTCTTATGACTCCCCACTTGGACCTACTTCTAACCATCCCCGTCAACCTTTAGCCTCCCCAGTCCTTGACCCTGCAAGTGTACTTTTGATAAAGAAATGCATTAACAAGAAAACGCCCTCTGAACCTAAAACTGAGTGCATCCATTTCGTGGATGCTAATGATATTAAGGATAACGAAGACTTCTTTGAGGATGGAACAAAAGTAATTGAATCAGACTCCCTGAATGACTTAAACCCTGAACTAGGAAAGCTAAAACCTTTAAACGTCGACACCTTAACCCACCCCGATTCTAGTCTCCTCGAAGCCAAGTCTTTGGACAAAGTATGCCTGGATGATAGTAGTGTGATCTCGGAAGAAACCAACCGGACTTCGAACACTTTGGATTTAAATTTGGAAGATCCTGATTTAGTCGTAACACCTACTGAGATGACTCCGGATAATTCTGATAATTCTGATTTAATTTTGGATAAGTCTAATTTAGCTTTGGATAATTCTGAATTAATTTTGGATAATTCTGATGGCGACTTAAATAATCTCGAGTTAGAAGTAAGTCAATCGAATTTATCACCTGATTTAAGTGAAACGGAACTCATGGATCTTAGGGTTATAATCAAACCTGAGTCTCTTTCGGAAGACAGTACTTTGAGTCTGAAAGTTTTTTAGCCTGATTTGAACAATGAGCCCCCTCTTGTTTCATTAGAGTTTAACTTTAGAGCTGCTCATTTGGATTTATATTTGGCCGAGTGTGTCATTCCTGATTCATACATTTTGCCCGTTATAGTCTCGTCCTACCAGGATAAGGACCACTTCTATCCTAGTTGGATGAATTTGTTAGATGACACTACCCCCACTAGGAGACTGCTGCCGACCCTAACTGAAACTACCTATAAAAGTGCCCTGGTAGCTAAGAGTGTTTTCATTTCACCCCTACCCCAGTTCCCTTAGACCGAACGCTTTAAAACCACTCTTTTTGGGACTTGTCCACTTTTCTAGCTATGTGTTCATGTGTGTTTTGTAGTCTGTTGTCTTCCAAAATTTTCTTTGTTTAAAAGTTATGTGTGACTCCATATTTCATTCATCTTGCAGTCTCTTGCACCACCTCATGTTCATCTTATTGAGTCTTGAATTTTGGATATATGAATTCACATATCACATGCCGCATTTACATTACATTTGCATGACTTTCTTAAGAAAATTGCACGCTTAACTGAAGAGAGCAATAATAAGTATAAACTTCATGTTGATTCTGAACGACAATTTAAATCTATTAAGGTTGGTAACTTAGTAATGATGCGGATTCGTCCGTAAATCACATGCTAGAAGTGCGGGAACATTTAGAATAGTCAATAAAATCTATAACAACGCTTGCGTGGTGGATCTACTTGCAGAGTTCAACATTCATTCCTTTTCTAACATAAAAGATTTAGTAGGCTTTGAAGGTCCGGAGTTAAACCCCAAATCCACTTCAAATTAAGCCTTGTGTGACCCCACCTTGTGAGAACCCAAGCCCACCCCCACTCCCAAATATTCCAAAAAATACCTATAGCGGAAGTGATTGACATGAGTCTGAATGATGACATTATTTCCACAAAGAGGGTGGACGAAAAAGATATGTGATAAGGTGGAGAGGTCAACCAAAGTTAGAGGATACGTGAATTGATAGAGAGGATTTACTAAGATCGGATCCAGATTCACTTACAGCTCTACGAGAGCCTATGAGAAACCTACTCGACGGAGTCGAGTTTTCTCCTAGCCGGGGAGAATGATGAGGACATCTACATGAGTTCTAGCGCGAGGAGACATGCATGATCTACAGCCATGATCTACTTTTGATTTTTATTACATTTGATGTATTTTGTTTTATGAGTATATTGTATTTCTTTCCATGTATGCCCTTAAAGGCCTCGTCATGTGTTAGCCTTAGGGGCAATTTGGTCTTTGTATTTTTCTTTATTCCTTTGGCTATTTAAGGCCTTCTCCTCTTCATGAGAGGTTAATGGATGGATATTTGAATGAAAATTGTGTTTTGTTTCTACTTCTTCTTGCATGAGAGCTAGAGAAGGGAGAGAACTCAAGGGGAGCAAATTGTAAGGCCCACCAATCGTTGGAAGAGTCCGCGGCTCGTGGTTAAGTTCTTTTTATCTTATTTGTGCTTTCTTCATCCACATCCAACACCCAATTTTCACTCTGCTTATTCGAAATCCGAGCCCTAACTTCATCCCGCGGTAAATCCAAGGGAGCCAACCCGCCGGCCTTCCTCTTGGCCACCGGCTACCTTCCGCCACCACCTCCTCCACTACCCCAACCGCCGGCCACCTTCCCCATTCCCCACTTAATCAAATTTTGAAAATTCAAAATTGATTGAGTTCCAAAATTTCCTAATTTGTCAAAGCCAAATTAGGAAAGTTTTCAAATTCAAAACAATTTGAAATTCAAATTGAAAAGGATCTCATAATCTAGCTTCCTAATGCATACGTGCTAATTTGGAAGGCTCATAAATTGCTCCCACACCTCCTCTCCCTCTCATGAAACCGCCGGCCCCATGAGGGTTTCTCCCCTCTTTGAATGCTTCATTAATTCTCCAATTAAAGCATTCATGGCCACCCATTTGAATTCAAATTTTAAAATAAATTTTCCCCTAATTTCATACAAAACCTGAAATTAATTTCAGGTTATGAAATAAAACCCTTTTCCTCCTTCATGAAACCGCCGGCCCCTCTCATGGCTCCCCCCCCCATTAACTCCCCCCATTCAAGGCATTAATGCCTATGACTTGAAATTCAAAATTCAAGTCTTTTCCCTCCCAATTTAATCAAAACTGAAATTAAATGTCAGCTTTTGATTAATCTTCCCCACCCCTTTAATTCCTTCCAAATCCACTACTCCAAAGTAAAGAATTAATTCAAACACTTCCCCTCCTTGCTGGCCGAAATTCACCGCAGCTGTTGGCTGATTTTTCCTTCCCAAATCCCTTCCAAAGCTCCAGGAAAACTGCTGCCCAACATCTCAATTTGCTGTTTGGAAATTCCTGCAGCAGCCCCCACCGACGTCCCAGCCATCCCGGGAGCGACAATTGCTGTCCAGACCTCAGGGACAGCCCTTCTTCCTGTCTAGAAGTTTCCCTGAGCTCAATAGGTTGCTATCCTGTTGACCACAGCAAACTAGGGTGCTGTCCAACCGTCCAGAACCAGTCCTAGCTGCTGTCCTGAGGAGATCTACTGTCGTCCAGCTGCCCGAAGAGGCTTCCATTGTTGTTGAGTAGTTCCCAGAAGTTTGAAGGCTGCTGCCCCTTCATTCCAGCCATCGTCATAGCTTCATAACTCCTTTTTTTTAGGTAAACTCTTCACTCACTCTCTATCTTCTAAGTTAACTCTACTCGTGGTTATAATTTGATTCACAAAGCACATGTTTTATCGCCTCCGCTAAACCTAGTATTTGAATGAGTTGTGAGAGAGACCCTTTATAATATTAATCTTATTGTTAGCATTGGAATTTCTCGTTGAAACCACTCATGTATGCAAAGTAAGACTTAGTTGACTATTTAATGATCTCAACCTCTCGCATGTGTTTAGACCTAAGCTATTTTATCACCTTAATGTTATCTTATCGTTTACATCAATAGAGGATTTTGCTTAACATTGCTCTCTAAAATTTATAAGTGCAAACTTCCTAAAGCAATTTACTTTCGCATGGATTTTGTCTCACATCATTTCTTATAAGGACAGTAGACTTGTAGATGATCCAAGTCACATTTTCACAAGGTTGCCCTTCAAGCTATATCACTTGCATAGAAGTCGCACACACCAAATCCTTAAAGAATTGAGTCCTTATATAATTCACAACTATATGAATTATGCAGCAACTTAAGAGGTAGCGAGATTGACCAACATTGAGTGTTGGCTCTCTTTTATTTTTTTGTAGGAAAGTTCAATTTATTAATCCTCAACCACCTCCTAAAACAAATTACCCAAATCCTTACACATCAAAAGTTTAAATTTAAATTTAAGAATTAACTCAAATACTTAACTAATTCTTAAAATTCCTCTGCTAGATTAGACATCTAATTCAAAACCAAATTCATATTCAACATTGTTAATAGATTGAATCTGTTGAGCTCTGTATGCACTCGAAAGATTGGTGCAAGCAAAAGCAATGAAAAAGATGGTCAACGGACAAGACGTCGCTTGGAACGAAAATCGGAGCGCCTCGATCATGCATGAAACACCACAAATGTCATCCAAGCATGAAACAGATCACACTGAAGCACTCAAACATCGGATTTGCCAAAGAGGAGTCATTTGTGCGAAACTCAATTAAAAATGATGATGAGCACAACTGCTTGCGGGCACGAAGCTACGAAAAAAATTGTTCAAACGGTGTACAATCACAAAATGAACTGCAGCATAGCACTTGAAACATTAAATTGCTCAAGAGAGGATCTCTCGCAATCAATTCGAGCGAAGGAGGTCGAAAAACTAAGGACTATGGAAGCAACGTTGAGCAATGTTATCCGTTAACAAAACAAACCTTGCCATTGCATTCAAAATGTTGAAAATACTCATAAATGACTATAAAATTGCTAGTGTCACACGAGTTCCAAATTTGAAATTTTACCCATGAGCACGAGGCGACGACACGTACTTCAAGGTGCAAGAGGCATGAAAAACATTGTGCAAGGTGTCACTCTTCTTTTATTATTTTAATTAAATTTAAATTATATACATAAAGTTTAAAAATTAAAAAAAAAATTATATCCTATTTTATCAAATCTCTGCTATTTCCACTGCCCATTCACTGCTCAAGTATGCAACAACCACCATCTCCTCTCTGACCAAAAAAACATTAAAAAATGAAGAATAATTAACTCTTTTCCGACAGTCTTTTTTGCACTCCCTCAACTGCAAACCCAAGCTCCATCAAGCTCCATGCCTCTCCACTCGACAATAGCCACTTCTTCACTTCCTCTCTCCACTGTCGCACGTCCCACACCACTCCAGTACTTCACGAACTGAGCATCTCGAGCTCCTTCACATGCAGTCCCACCTCTCAAACTCACATCCAACCTCCTAACCTGCTGCCTTCTTCCAACTCACACAAGAACTCTCCCTCTACTACTACCCTCTCCCAACTTCTAGCAAACCCAACACCCAAAGCTATGCGGCCCAAGGCCAGTCCACAACAGCCTACTTCACCTCCCAATCTTTAACACCCCCTCTCCCTACCAAACATCTAACTCCAGCCAGCCCTCTTCCTTATAATCTCACACACCACCCACTAGTTTTCTACCCCTTTACCCGTCAACACAACTTGCTGCCCAAACTACCCTAACCCAACATCTCACTAGCACTACGACACCTTCTCCTCACTCAACCCAACGCAGCTCTCTCTCTCCCCCTATCTCTCTCTAATATTAATATTATTATTATTATAAAAATATATAGAGAAAAAAAAAAGAAAATTTGTATTTCACCCCTCACCACCTCGTCGTCTCATTGTCGACGCTATCATGCAAGGTATAAATTTTGAAATACCCTAAAATAAGTATCCGTTCACATTGTTCCATGTTGACTATAACAGTTTATTCCACAGACAAAACCCAATTAGCCTCATTGTCGTCGTCGTTCACATTGTTTCTTTAGCATCTTATTTGGTTTAAGACATTGAGATTCCTTCATATATAATCAAAGTTATCAAAAGACAATTAGCCTTTCAATTGACAAAGTGCATTTGGAATTCCCTAAGTGATAATATGGATAATATTCCAATGTAATATGGCTTGAGACTTATGTTTGCATATAAAACAAAGGTTATGATTATGGTAGCATAAGTGTTGACGGTGCTACAAATTTAAAATCAAGGGAATCACAACATCTGTTGGAGGCTCATTGTAGATGTTTATATTAACTACAATGAATATCAGTCGAAGATGAAAATTTGATTAGGATATCAAACTTGTTCATTCATGAAAACTATCCATAAGATCTACATGATATTCTGCAATCAATAGTCTTTAAGAGATCTATTTACGCCACCGGATCCGCAACATGTGTACAAGCGGACAGAAGGCGTTCGTGGTCCTTAAATGAAATCTCGGGCTATTTTCTAAGCGAAATCACTTGCATAATAGATCATGTTTAAATATTTTAAAATCCCCCCTTATGTATTAAATATGATCCCTTGAATTAAATATATCCCTGCATGTGCTCCGACAAATGCAATAAATTTCTAAATATAAATGTCTGAGAATGTTGCGCAGGGTCAAGTGATACAAACCCGCATGTGCTCCGATCGTCACATATAAATTCCAAATCCAACGATTCGAGAATGCTGTGCAGGTCTATATTCAAGTTTCATCCTCCTCCACGAAAGGACTGGAGTCGACATGACTTGAAATACAAAATGCCTCCTAAAATCCTATAAAATTCCAAACTTTAAAATTCCCCGATGATGGCCGTGTTGACTGGAAATCTCAACCGGAGGGGTCAAATCTCAAATCTAATAAAATTCTAAATCTCTGAAATGAAATATATCACCTAAAAAAACAAAACTAAAAAATCATCCATCTCCCACAACCGTTTGTCGGGGGTGATAAATTTGAAATTAACCTCAGCTCACAAAGAGCAAATGTGTATCGGTGTATCACTTTGATTCATCCTCAAACAGTCTCTTGCCAACAGGGACGTGGCACGTGCCCTCTGATCGGGTGGTTTTGCCGCAAAATGGCACCATTATGGCATTATATTATGATCACGGCCAAAGCCCGTATGTTCCCTAAAGGCGTCAAACCCTTGAGCGATGGATCACAGGGTATATCTAATAGGCATAAAGCCCTCTGTTAGCTAAGGTGGATTCAGATATATCCTCTTAGACAAATACCAACCCAGGTCTACAAGGTATTCTTGGACGAAGCAACCCATGGCTGCCGACAAGGTGCCTTCTGTCAGGTTGGGTCGACTACCTCCTCTGACTAAGTAGACCAGGGATCATGACAGCCCGGGACGACGGAACCATGGGATCTTGATCGGGCTCGTCTTCATTCCCCCCATCACCAGTTTTAAGTTTATGGTGATAAATTCCAAATTTCAAACTTCCAAATTCAAAATATAAACCCTAAAATTATTGCTATTATATGATAGGTTTATAACTTATTCGACATCCTTAACGACTAGCCTTAATCGAACGTTCTCTCTCGTTATCGGGAGGGGTAATTAACTATAGGGGCTTGCGCCTATAGGAAACCAGAACTTAGATCATAAAGTCCTCGCAAAAATGAGGGCGAAATCTCTGGGTAGTGTCTTATCTAAAACCCAATCTGCATTCTGAAAATTCGCCCAGAACCTAATCTCGTTAAAACTCTCTATCGTCATCGTCACACAAACACTTAAAAATAAATAGACCGATGACACAGAGAGGCCGGGATCACACATCCCAAAATGGAATTTTTGGAGCCCACATTCCAACGTGGCAGAAAAACTTTCTAATTTAAGTATCCATTCATGTTGTTCCAGCATGGCAGAAAAACTTACTAATTTTAGTAACAGCATGATGGGGTCCATCACCTTTCAGATTGGCCCTCTACTTTCATCTTTTAAAAAAAACAAATATTGTACAAACCTTAAGTCGTTCATGGGCTTCACCAACTGCTCTACCATCCTTCTTTTTCCTCCACATGTGCCCATCCTTCCGGAAAAACTTAAGAACCCTGCGGTTGAAAAGGAACAAAGAACCACCTATTGAAAAAATCAGAAGTGGCAATATTTAGTACTGGTAGAATGAACTATGGGGCTGAATGACAATAAGAAACCAATAATAATAATAATAATATATTTATAATAATTGAAGTATTACTAGTTGGCTTGTCAGGAGTTTCTTGCTCAATTGGGAGATTCTCATGGTTCTGCAATATAAAAAGAACTTCTGAATTCTTCAGCCATCTGTTCTGAGCATCCTGGCGCAATTTGCCAAAGTGAAAACTCAAACCTATTACATAAAGATGCAAAACACCTTCATGAAAGTCCATTTCTATATGATATCATAAAACAAAATTAATTGATGAAGAACTTAAACCATTCTATTATGTATTATTCAAAAACATAGAAGCTTCAATCATAGTTTTAGGAAAGTTAAATCATATCATATAGAATGACAAAATATCAAAAATATACTTTGCTTGTTTCATTTGAGAAGAATAGAACCTAGAAAGAACCACAATGATCTATAATTTTGGAAAATTAGCAATTTGCTAAAAGAATATTGCAATTACTTTCAAACAACAATTGATTGTTTAGCTGAGATTTTGCAGAATCACGGCTGCCTGAATTATTTCTGAACCACTCTAATTTGATTTCATGAATTTCAAAGCATCCAAAAGGATGGAACACACCTCCTATAGGACTGCAAAATCCAATGCACGTAAAAGTGATTACTTGCACCAAATAGACAACGAAACACTAAATTTAGAGATTAAAATAACATGTAAAATTAAACCGTTTAGAATTTGGAATTATCAATTATGTGAAGGTATGATCTTGTATTAGGGGTGTAAACTAGTCGAGTCGAGTCGAGTTTAGGCCTTATCGAGCTCGGCTCGTTAGTCGAAAAAGCGAGCTCGAGCTCGAGTCGATCTCGACAGGCGAGCTCAAGCTCGAGCCGGCTCGCGAGCCAGCTCAGTTCAGTTTGGCATTTTCCTGCCTCTCCATTTTTCATTTAACTTGAAATGAGTCCGCCTTTTTTTTTTCCCGCCTGAGTAGGTATCAGCCTGTCACTTGATAGCTACTTTTTTTTTTCCCAAAAAAAAAAAAAGCTGTCATCCTGTCACTTGGAACTCACACTTGGGACTCACATAACCTATATTATAATACAGTTTATACATTACTTTAATTAAAGCAACCGCAGTTGTATCTTGTCCGAGACTATATTATAATACATTTAATATATTATTTTAATTAACATATACATTCATTAACATATATTTTAATATATTAGAATATATATTATATATTATTTTAATTAATAAATATTTAACAAGCCAGTTCACGAGCCGATCTGGCTCAAGCTCGAACTCGAGCTCATTTATCATTCGAGCTCGATTATAGGCTCGAGCTCGATGCTCGATAAGCTCGGCTCGCGAGCTCGTTAACGAGTTGAGTTCGAGCCGGCTCGTGAAAGTGAGTCTCACAATAAAACAAAATAAGCTCGGCTCACTTACACTCCTATCTTGTATCAAACATGTATCAGCCAAATGAAATGAAAGTGCGTCTCACAATAAAACAAAACCACTAATTAAACTTTTTTTCTTTTAAATTAAGACCATGGAGCATGCTTTAAAGTTTAAAGACCATGATTAAACTACAGTATCAATACACATCTTATTTTGAGGACCTTATATGCAACAAAATTGAGGACTTATGCTTCCAGAGCTAATGCAGCAAAATCTGGATAATTAATTTCCAAACCGGAAAGGGCCAATTATGAAATTAGCCAGAAAACATTACAAGAGAAAAGCTTTAAAAGCAATAATTGACATATTTTAGAAACAGAATTCCAAATAAGTAACACCTCAATGGCAATCCTAAAACAATTATTTGCAGAAATAAGAAAATATAGAAAATAAAATCCTAATCAAAAGATGTTACAAGGGTTGAAGTCCAATCCATTTTTATTAACATTGGCAAGAACTAGGAAATGTTTTCATGCGAAAAGAGCAATGAAATATCAACTCAAGATATTTCCATAAGAGTAACATGTGCTTCAAATCCAAAGGCTTAGAAAGTAACTTTAAAATGAACAAGATTTTACATGTATAAATGATAGCTCAAGGAAATCCAGCAGCTTCGCTTGAGCCTCCTTGATGTGAAGAGAAACTTATAAGTAGTTTTTCAAGTTGTTCGTCTTAACATATTTAGATTTAGGGTCAAGAATTTTTATGGTGCAAGCTCCCATACTTAAGTACCCCACTCACTGGAGAGTAATCTCAATCAAATAACATGTTTAGGCTCAATCTAAAGTTCAAATCTGAGGCTTAGATATAAATTCAATTTAGACGGAAATATTAGATTTGGACCATGTTAAAAAAGACAGAGGTAAAGCTAAAAAGACTTTGTATGAAAGTATTAAAAATGACTTTTTTTTTTTTAATTAGATTTAAATGAGAATTTGACTCTTAACAGAACACAATGGAGAAAAAGAATTCATGTAGCCGACCCCATGTAATGAGATAAAGGCTTGATGTTCTTGTTGAGTAAGGAATATATTTGGGATAATTAAAATAGACCTGATAACAATCATATGGTTTTGACATGCTGATTAAATCAACAAACCCATTCTGTACGCGTGACAAGGCTTTAAGCAATGATGCTTAGGGAGCCTAGTTAGCAACTATTTAACCTCTTCTTACGTATCTCAAGAATATCAAGGTGAAAATGAGTGTAGAAGATGCACTTTTAAGATTCATGCTGACACCTTTTACTGGAAGGGGTTCGACATATTATTTTTAATTAATAGCTCGGAGGCAAAAAAAACATATGCTTGTACTTCAGCGGGACTCAACATAACCAACAAAATCTTAGAGGGCACCGCATGGCCATTAGTTGTCTACAAGTTTCAATTCAACATTTCGACTTTGAGAAGCAAATCTCAGATGCATATAGGGCTATTTTGATGAATTTGGTTTTGATTGGTAGGCATGCTGGCATGGAAGCTAGCCCTAGTTAAATTTGGGATAAGGTTTACATCCATTGTAAAGCATATATTTTTACTTAATGGATTTGTTGGCTTTGAATCGACCCAAATTAATTGGGATGCAATTTATATCCAATGGAAGACCTATAAATAAGAGTTACCACCAAAATAAAGAGAAAGTTTAATAATGGAGCTTATGACTATTGACTCAATTTTTTAATCGAGTTGTCTTGATTTTAAATAAAATAATTTGTTTACTCGAAATGATTTGATTCAATAAATTTAACTAAATAATTCAAATTTGACTCAAGTTTTTTGTTCGAGTCCGCTCGAATCAATTAAATTGAATTAATCAATTAATTTAATTATTTATTTTGTTCGGGATAATTTTAGGTTCATTAATCTAAATCGAATAGAGACAAATTGGATCAAATCAACTCAATTGAATTAAATTAACTTGAATTGAATGAATTGAACTAAAATTTTCACCACCATGCTATGAAAAGCTTGTATAGGGCTTAACCATTGCGTCCCGGGCGTCACGTACGAGTCCCCCCCCCCCCCAATCCTCATCCCCGCCCCCATCATTTAATGAAAAGCACGTACATGAGGTTTTCTCATTGCATCACGCGTGTTGCCAACGAGATTTTAAGTTTGTGGGGGTTATACCTTTGTAAGCGAGGCAACCGCGATAGTGTTAAAGTCAACGAGAAACAGCAAAGGTCAAAACACATTTTTCTTCTCACTTTTTAAATTTTATTTTCCTTTATTTACCCCATTTACATACATACATACAGAGAGAGAGAGTGTGTGTGTCAGGGGTTGAGTGGGAATATATTAGAGAGAAAGAGAGATGGATCCTCTATCTTAAAGAGAGAGTGGGAGAAATTAAATAGGTTGCTGTGAAGAGGTGAGGAGGGCACGATTTGTGCAGGTAGTTGATGAGTTGTGGGCTTGTAGGAAGATGTGAGAGTTGGCTGGTGAGCATGCTAATGGTTTAGGTGTGAGCTAGTGTGTTGGGGGTCGATGTGGATGAGTGATGAGAGGAGGGGTTGCGATAGTTGGGAGCAAGGCGATGGTTGGATAGGTTGGGTGGTTGTAGAACTGTTGGCTACTGGATGTAGGAGGCACGAAAGAAAGTTCAAACAAAGAGGAGAGGGAGTTGGAGTTGTATTGGCTGGGAGGAGAGAGGCGGTTGGAGATTGCTAGCATATGGGACTTTTGTGCAAGATTTGCTGGAGAGAAAGAGAAGGGTGGTTCAGCGTAAGGGGGGGAGTATGTGAGAAGAGAGGAGAGGAGTTGTGGTCGGTATAAGTAGGGAGTGGAGGGAAGGCTCGGTTGAGGGTGATGTATGCGAGTAGAACAAGCTAGGAGGACATGATGGAGAGATACAAGCTGGTTGTTGGAGGAATATAAGGTAGACTGCTAAAAGGTGATTGGTATCGGGAGAGAGAGGGATGGGAGGCTGAGATGAAAAGAAAACATCCATCCCAAGTCTACAAGGTAACCTTGATGAAAGCTCAAACTCTTAACTATCGAGATATTATCCTCTTTGGACTAAGAGCCTCACGATTTTGTCATGTTGGTGTAACGTCCCAACAGGTCACTCATCCCAGAATTGCTCCAAGATTACCACGCTTAACTACTGAGTTTTTTAATGAAATTCTAACCATTATACCAAAAGGCACCTCGATATTTAAAAGTTTAGCTTTCTTTTTACCTAAGGGGTTTCACAATCTCCCCCACTTAAATAAATGACGTCCTCGTCGATATCTTTATCCTGAAATCATCCACCAGGCATATAGGATTATAGAGGTGGTATCTACAAGTTCAAATGGTGGCTCCCATCATATATCACTTTATCTCATACAGGGTTTAAGATATGGCTCCCATAGCGTAGCACTTTATCTTGTATTGCACTTAGCTCCCATCTTCCGGGTAGTGTATTACTCTGATACCATTTGTAACAGTTCAAATTTTAAATTATCGAGATATTGTCATCTTTGGCCTGCCTCACGGTTTTGACCTATTGGTGTAATTTCCTAGTAGGTCACCCATCCCAGAATTGTTCTGGGATGAGCACGCTTAACTGCAGAGTTTCTTAAATGAAATTTCAACCATTACATCAAAAGGTGCCTCGATGTTTAAGTGCGCGGTGATATAAATTTTAATTTTCAAATACCAAATTATGTTGCTACTATACGTCAAATACTCCGTATATGTTCAAGGAGTAGCCTTAACTGAAAGTTCTCTCTCATTATCGGGAGGGGTAATTAACTATAGGAGCTTGCACCTATAAGAAACCTGAACTTAGACATAAAATCCTCGAGAGCAAAATATTTGGGTAATGTCTTATCTAAAACCAAATCTACCTTCTGAAAGTTTGCCTCGGAACCTACTCATTAAAAACTCTCCTTGTCAACTTGAAAAAGAAAGGGTCGCGGAGAGGTCGGGGTGCGAATTTTCAGAGCCCACAAACATCCCCATGAAAACTCCATTTACATTCTTTGATTTTGTTAAACGTAAGGCTTCTTAGCATCCCAAATCCCAATCTTAAACCATGTTTCTTTATCCTTTTAGTATGGCATGAACTCTATGAGTCATAAGTCATCAACTTACTTTTAAGGGGAACCAACTCTTCTTTTTTCAATTTTTGGATAGAGGTTTAGGGCATGGGGGCTTCATTTTTCATATACTTTAGTTGAAAATTTAGCCTTGTTATAAGTGTCTAGGCCATGATATAAGTGAGATGGTGGCCTAGCCAATAGAAGAACAAAGAGGAATATACTATATAAAAAAGATGAAATCATAATAATGGAGAAATAATATCTTTTTATTCATAAGAACAATAACATGAAAAGATATAAATATAGTTTCTAATAAGACTCACTAATGTCTCCTACTAGGAGAGAACCATCAAGTTCTGCCTTTTAAATTGCTCTCAAGCAACTCACATTACAGAACTCAATTAAATTTATATTTACACATGATGGAGTACATATTTATAAGCTCTAACATTACATGAATAAAATAAAATAACATAAATATATGGAGGGAGGAGTCAGTTGCATATCTTTGGTTTTGACTTTAAATACTTAATTAGACACTATCATAATAGAAAGTAGTTGATAAAAACCCCTTGGTCAAATTCTCCTTGACTAGAATTGATCTTAATTGTAATCTTTCATCATGCCTTTCTAAGAGTTGTTGCAAAAGATTTCGGATGAGAGAGACAAAAACGACAAACCTTGCATGGCCCTTGCCTCCAAATTTTGGCCGAGCAAAAATGGAAATAGAGTTTCATATTAATGCATGCATGATGCTTAAAATATTTCTTGATTGCTCCATTATTGTTGAAGATGAAAATAACATAATTTGTTCAATTTTTTAGACGTAAGTAATGAAGATAATTCATTTTCATATTTGTATGAAGATGATAGCAACTCAGTTCTTTCCATATTTAGATAATAATGATGATGACACTCAACGTCCTTCATCATGTTGATGATGATGATGATAGTAAAAAAGCATTTCCGCATTTAGATATTGATGATGATAACTTATTTTCCTAGCATAAATATATGAATATGATGATCATACTCTCTCTCTCTCACTCCATCTCTCGCTCCCTCGCTTCTCTCTATCTTGCTATCTCTCGCTCCCTCCCTCTCTCTCTCTATCTCGATCTCTTTATCCCTCTCTCTCTCCCTCGCCTCTCTCTCTCTCTCTCTCTCTCTCTCTCTCTCTCTCTCTCTCTCTCTCTCTCTCTCTCTCTCTCTCACTCCCATTGCCGCTCTATTTCACCCTCTATCGCTCTATCACCCTCTCTCTCTCGCTCTTTCTCTCTCTCACTCTCTAAAAATATATCTCTCACATGCACACTTTATCTCTCTCTCTCTCTCTCTCTCTCTCTCTCTCTCTCTCTCTCTCCAATTACAGATAAGAAAGGCATGAGACTGGTTACAAATAAGGAGGGCATAAGACTAATTATAGATCAAATTTGATGTAAGGAGCCAAAGAACAATTAGCACAAAGTAAAGCAAATGCCAGACTCGAAACTATAACCTCCATTCTGAGAAGCAAAAAGCATATCATTTAAGCCAGAACTCTTCAATATGTTATGTCTGAGATATGAATTTACATAACCATTTAACAAATCTTATGGCATCTGCACTAATTTACTAAATTCAGAAGCAATCCACAGGCATAAGAGCATGTGTTCTGAGAAGATAGCAACTAATACTATGTCGGCATTCACAGTCAATACGAAGTCAAATTTAGAATGGATATTCTGTATCTCAAGAGATGCCCTTGGATGATACTATAATTTATTACAATTTGCAGAAGGGGAATTGTTCACTCCCGCCATAATAAAACTGCTTTAATATTTTGGTAGGTTCATCTAACCAGGATTACCTTTTTTTGTGTTTCGAACAATAAAATTGTAAGCATGGTAAAGCAGCAATGCCAACATACAAGAAGAGAACCATTCAACAAGAAAAACAAAATGGTAGCCAACGTAACAGATCATATTCACAAACCACACCCATTATACGAGCTTAACACGAAAACCTCGCGATTCTAAGAAAACTCGCAAGCTGCGAAAATTGCAGAAAAGCTAAAGAAAATTTTCTTCAGGTAAGCTGCTGAATAACCTAATGATTTTCCATTCCACTGATTCATAAGCGTTTATGAATCGGAAAATAGGCATAAATAGATTTTTGTAAAGCATTATTACAGATAAGAACATAATCTCGCAATATAATCAAGAAGATGAGTGATCAAAGCTAAAGCGCTGAAAGATTATGCAAATTGAGAGAAGGCAAAATTGCTTTTTAGAGTTACCTGACTGCATCACTTGCCCCAAAGAGTGGATTTTGTTTATGCCGACGGTGGGTACACTTCCACTTCAGTTCCACCGAGGGCTTAAGTTGGATAGGAGACTATAGTCCTTATAAATCTAGAGTAGACGAAGTAGAACAGAGACTAGGAGAGAGAGGAACCACTGATTTCTACTTAAGATTCTTATTTCTTGCGACGAAACTGTGCAGAATTTCGGAAGCCGAAGGCGGAGACAAAATGGTGAGAATAAAAAAACATTTAATGCAAGAATTTTATTCCAAGGAAAATCGATTTACGCGATCACACCAGTAAAAACAGCACGCGATAGTACATGGCGAAGTGATTGCAGTCGGCCGATGGCCATCAAATTTTTTTCTAAAAAAATATTAAAGATGGTTAGGAATTAGGATCCTAAAAATTTGATTTGAAGATAATAAAGTTAATATGCTCTTTATTATGAGATTTCGCAATTATAGTAACCGTAAGGATGACGGTCATGGTGATCATAATATAAGGAACTCAAGTGGATGAAGATAAAATATTTAATTTTTTTTAAAAATAAGTTTAAATCCTATTTTTAAGTTATTCTAAATCTATTTATAATTTTTTTATAGTTTTTAAATAAGATTATATTTATTTAATTCTTTACTGTTTATAATATGAATAAATTACAATAATTAAATTGGTTTCATTCTCTATGGAGGGGATGGGGTTCAAGAGCTGAGAAAACTAAATAACTCTCTTGCATTTTTTGACGATAATCACTAATGACAACCACCAACGAGCGTCGCCACCATTACTGGACTTTTGTCAATATTTAATCATATTGTTGGGTTTTAACTGTCTACCTATGAACAACAGCCTTTTGTAATCCTTAGAAGAGAAATTAATAACTACTCTCATATTATTCAATTGTGAAAAGGGAGAATTGATGTATCTTCTACTTAATAGTGGATTATTGCAAGTGGGTGTGGCTATGTGATTTTTCTGTCTTTTGAATTTTCCATATAAAATTTTTTCTAGTCTTTTACAACTTTTTCTGTGCATGCTAAACTTTTGTCCAAAGCAAAGACATAAAACACACTCTCTACCACCATAAATTTTCTTGCACGTAATAATAATTTGTATTTTAATATAATAATAATTTAAATTTAAAATTTTCCTGAATATATTTCTAAAGTTATATGTTAAATATTATCTTCTTCTTACATTTGAAAAATGAAATACTATCTATTTTTTCTTTATACAAAAATCAGAACAAATTTTCTTTAAAAATGGGATTTAGCTTTAGGGTTATTAGCTAGTAGCCTAGTAATAAAATTCTAAGTAAAAAATTTATCTTTGATTTGAAAGAAAGGATAAATCTTAGCTTTTGTATGGACTATACTCAACCCAACAACCTTGCTTGCTTGCTCCCTTCGGCCTTTCACTTGCTTTAACCCTCCTGCCTAGAGCCTCACGGGCTCATTCCCTTCTCCTGCAATGCAACCACTGTTAATGAACTAAAGCTCCATGAAATATACAACCATAGTGTAAGAAATAAGAAACATAAAATTTTTCATTCAATTATAAATGATATCTGAATTTATGTATGAATCATAAAAATATAAAATGATATAAATAACCAATGCATAGCAAAGTCAGACACTATAAGTATTCTTTAACATTTCACATATTTCTTTGTCTATTTGTTTTTCATTATTTTAGGCAAGCCATATGATAATTATAGACTCATGCACACTTACAACTCTCTCCTTGAAAGTTGGGTCTTAATTTCTAATTTTTAGAAGTGAGAGCTCTCCCCTTCAAGGTTTGGTCCATATTCTCAACTTCTAAAAGTGAGAGAGTCAAATACCTCATGTATGGTCTCTAAGGCTTACCTCGTCAGATCTTTCGTCTTTACTTGTGCGGATCTATCCCCCATATATGTGATTTATCTCATTTTCCTTTTCATTTATCTTTCATGAAGCTTCATATTTTTCATAACGTGCACATAAATATTCGATAACTTAGCTAATGAACTAGTAAATAAATACATGATGAAATTGAAATTAAGGTTGTCCCAATCATATAAAAAATATTGTCAGAATTACATAAGAATGTTACTATTTCATAAACCAAAGTTTGAGTATATCAATTTATTTTATAAGATAGTCAGGTAAAGTTGTTCACCTAAAATATCTCAACCTCTTTTTGTTTTTTTTTTTTGTATACAACCTAAAGCATAAATTTTACAATTTATACATAATTCTAATAATAATATTCAAGCTACAAAAATTCTTAAAAGAATTTACTTTAAATAAATTTACATTCAGTTCAACCTCCCTTCCTCTCCTAACCTTTTTCACCTACTTCCTTATAATAACTCTTATTTTAACCCAATTAAATAAATTTTTTTCCACAGCCAATACAAGTTCAAATCAAAAACCATCTTAGCCGCAACATAGATATTGTAGTTATATACTTACACAAATTTTTCATAATTTTGGGATACCGGTGAAAATACTTGAGAAATTGACATATGTCGGTATAAGTGGGGATTCTTTGGACCGTCAGGTATCCATTTTACAAACTGGTTTTATTAATATTTTTTTAAATAAAATGATTTATTTTATAGATATTTATCTATAATTTTTAAAGCCTCAAAAGAATTTATATGAATTTTAAATTAAAAATTAAATAAATTATATAATTATAAATATCATAATCCACTTATATTAAATTGCTTAAGGCATTTCATTCTCCACTATTCGGATAAATAGAGAACAACGAAAAGAAATTTAAGGGAAAAGAGAAGGGCAGGAAGAGGGAAGTATACATTTGGAGGCCTTAAGAGCGATTTTCGTATGTCCTTCCTTTTGGGAAATTTGCTCGTCTCATTGTAAGTAATCATTACCATATTTCTGATTTCAAGGATATTGTATTTTTTATATTTTTCTGATCAAATTTGTGCTTCTGTTGCCGAAAAATGAAGATAATTTTATATTGGTAAAACTTTCACGGCATAACTTTTTAAATGTTATAGAGATTGAGATTTTTTTTCTAGGTGATTTTGAAAAATAATGATTTTTATCTACTCAAAATTTTATTTTATCATCTAAAAATAGTGCTTCAGTTCAATTAAAGCTTCAAAATGATATTTTATGCAATATATGATAATTTGATAAATTTTTAAAAATATGAGATTTTGCTTAGTAGGGCTTTTTGTTGCATACCGTTAAGACACATTGACACTTTCTGAATTAAGCTACATTATATTTTATTTGTTGCAATGCATTAAAAATGAATGTGGGTATATAATTAAGATTAATGTAATAGTATTGTGATAATAATGTGTGTGTAAAGATAAGTAAAGATTGGTTGACATGTTGGTTGGAGACTGATTAACCTGTACAACCATACAAGATGTGTGAGACCTCGTTCCCTTACTGTTCCTCTCTGAATTGGATTTTCCTCCCAGGATCGTCCAGGACGATCCAGGACGATGTTGAGATCGTCCAGGACGATCAGTGCATTGAAAACAGCTGATTTCTGGAGTGTTTCTGGAATGATTTCTGGACTAAAATCGTCCTGGGACGATCAGTGTATGGCAAAATCCCGAGAGCAAGGGGTTTTGGCAAATTAATTATCATCATGTATCGTCCTGCAAAATCGTCCAGTACGATTGGAAATTGGTCACATCGTCCTGGACGATGTCGCGATCGGCCAGGACGATCAGACTAATGTTATAAGCAAATCAGCTCGTTTTGAGGAGAGAGAAAATCATTTTTATAAAATATCTGATTTTGAAGAGAGAGATAGAGAAAGGAAAAGAGAAGGGAAGCTGGTTTTCGGAGGCCGCGGAGCGCTTTTCGTCCGACGTCGTTGTTGGGAAAAGTGTAGATCTCGTGGTAAGGACGCTGAATCCTATTTCTGTTTTAAAAAATATTGTGTTTTGATCGTGTTGTGTACGGATTTGTGTTTTTTTTATCGAAAATTTGACCTAATTTGGTATTGACACAACTTTCACCGCACAACTTTTAGAATGTTATATATATGAATATTGTACACGATTTGAGTATATTCTGCGATGATTTTACCGGTCGGAATTGATTCTACGCGATTTTAATTGAATAGTAAAATATCTGGATGTTATTTGATGTGGATTCTATAGAACAATAGTCTTATATTGATGTTGTGAACGTTCTGTTGTAATTTGGAAATTACTGATTTTGCAGGTTTTTTTTTTTTGTGTAATCGGTAGACTACCGTTACTCTGCCGAAATTTCGTACGATTTCCGACTTTTCTGAGATTGATAGATTGAATAGATTTGAATGTGAATATTGATATGATTGCTTTAATATTGACTATTGAATTGATTATTGATTGACTATTGATACTGGAACACAAGTGGAACCTGGTTGAACGTTGGTTGGAGATTGATTGACCTGTACAGGATGGTGGGCCGACGGGCTTTCCTTTAAACATCGATTATGGATATATGGATGGGAGTCATAAGGGGGTTCTTATAGATATGCCGACGGGCAATAGAGTGACGACTCTTTTTATTGAAACCAACGTATGGATATCTACAACATCAATATGGATTCTACAACAGCAACATAGCCAGTTGATTGTACTTGTTCAGTATTATCGTATTGACTGCATGTTTACTGTATTGACTTATGGATTTATTGCTTTATCGATTTCTGCTTTAATGATTTGATTGGATTTACTGTATTGTACGATTTCATTGATTTTATCGATTGATTGCCGAGCATTAATATTACTGAGCATATATATGGATATGGATGGATATAGATATCGTATTGATTCATCGATGCTATGGATATGGATATTATAGATTTATTGATACTGCTTATAGACTCATTGATACTATTGCTTTTGCACCATATTAGCCTGCTGCATTGGATTCATTGCTAGTATAGATTGAGCTTTATTTTACTGCTTTTCTAATCGATTTCATTGACTTGATTTGATCGATTGATTCGATACGATTGATTTGACTGATCGACGGATTTCTTCGAGATTGACGAGTATTGATTGATTGAGCTAGATTTATCGATTTGCCTGCTGCTGTATTGACTTGTTTCATTGACTATGGATTTCCGTATTGCATATACTCATTGACCATTGACTGATATAGATTTGATTGACCGACATGCATATTGATAGCGTCGCCGTGCTTTGATTTCAATTATAGGTATTAGGTGACCTGCTGGGCTTTGTAAAGCTCATTATATGTGGTTGATACTTTTCAGGTCAGGGCTCGGGAGCAGGGGGATAGAAGTTGATCAGGATCTACAGGTTTTTAGTTCTTTTGATGATTTTGATTCTTTTGTACTCAGGACAGGATAGATTTCAGTATCTGTGGTTTTAGCATAGTTCCTGAGTATTGTATATGATGTTTTGAGATATGGATCGACTTGTATATGGATGTTTTAAATTTATAGACTGTTATTAATTGGAGCCTATAGATGACTCTGGTAGATGGCTGGTTTGATCGACATTCTTTCCAAGTTAGATCTTGGGGCGTGACAAGATGGTGGACTGACAGACTCTCCTTTAAATCACTACAGGAAAATCACCCATTTCCGGCAGCCTTTTCCGGCGGTAATTGAACATTTTCCGGCTGTTTTGTAGTTTTCCGACGGTTAAATTACCGCCGGTAAAAACGGCGTAGGAAAATGAATTCCGGCGGTTTTTTTTGGCGGCAATTTTGTCCGGCGGCTTACCGGCGGTTTAAGACCGCCGGTCAAATTAAAAAAAAAAACCCCGCTTCGGCAGCCACCCGCTCCCGCGCTCCGCGATCCCGGCTCAGCCCCAGCGCTCCGGCAGCCACCCGCTTCCCCGCTCCGGCAGCCACCCCCGCTCCCGCGTCAGCCCTGCGGCTCCCGCGCTCAGCCCCTGCCTCCAGCGCTTCGATCCGGCCCAGCGCTCAGCCCCTGCCTGCAGCGCTTCGATCCGGCCCAGCATCCCGCGATGCGTGCGCTCCCCCGCGTCTGCGCGCGACGAGGTTCGAACAGTGGTCGGTTGGCAGGAATTTCCAGCAACCGACCGAATTGCTGAAGAGGCAAATACGATTTATTTGTGAAAATTTTTTATTTAAACTATATTCATTGCCAAAAATCAATTAATTTTTAATTTTTTTAAAAATGAAACTATTTAATTTAATTTAAAATAAAAAATAATATTTAATATAAAATAAAAATTAACTAAATAATTAATTTTAAAATGAAAATTAATTAAATTGTTAATATAAGTTTTAATAATTTTTTTTAAATCATTTAAATAGTAAAAATTTTATTCATTTTATTAAATTTTTAATAGCCGCCGGAAAGGTGAAAAAGACGCCGGAAAATTCCGTGGAGAAAAACGGTCGAAAATGCGCCAGAAAGCCACCGGAAATGTGACCGTCGGAAAGCCGCCGGAAAATTCCGCCGGAAATCAGTGATTTTCCTGTAGTGAATATTATGGTTTGATGTTATCCTCTACTAATTCATGTGATACACTAATTGGGTGTTATATAGAGACGATTACTGTATTGATATGCAAAGAGTGACGACTCTCATTACTTAGTCAATGGTTTACCAACACTGATACAATATTAAAAGACACTGTGATAGCCAGAATTCTTACTTATTGACATAAATATTATTGGGGCATTATTTATATTACTGCATAAATTTATTATTAATATTGTTATTAATTTATTGATACAAAATGCATGATATATACATTGAACATGTAATATGGTATATATTGAGAATGTCATTAAAATACTAATTTAATATTGATATGTAATAACATGATAGTATGTATACACTCCTATATTATATTATTATATTGATTTGATTTTGACAGTCTTTATAGATGATTTGATTTTATCATTTTATATAATTTCTCTACTAATTTCATTATTTATATGATGATTGTTTTAGTAATTTGATGCAATAAAAAATTTGGGAGAGGGCCCCAAATTTTTTATCACAAAAACAAACTCTTTCTAGGAACAAAATAAAGTCAAAAAATGCTTAAAAGAACACAAATACTATAAAACACAACTTTATATAATAAAATGACTTACAAATAAAGGCTCTTACACTCGAACCCTAATAAATAGATACCCTAAAGTTGCTTACTTTGAGAAGAGGGATACAGGTGGGGTGTAAACTTGCGGAGAGATGAAAGAGTTTAGAAGCCGAGAAGAAGGATGAAAAGAGCTCGCAAGATTTCCCAGAGGAAAGGAGAAGAAGAAGTGGACAAAGGTCGCAAGCTTTTCCAACAAAACCCGCAGGTTTACATTTCCAAAAACATTCACATAACATACTAAAACAACCATAAACAACTCCTATTTATAGGCACGAAAGGGGAATACAAACAGCCCCAAAAACCCTTCAAATACATAATTTAAATGAGGAAATGAAAAGCCAACAGCCACCATTCAGCAACCCAAAATTGCATAGGAAACAGAGCTTCAAATCCACGGGAAAATGCCCCCCAACATTCACGGGAAAGCAGAACAGGCGGAACCCAAGCAGGGAACCGAGGAGCCCAGCCGCAGGAACCAAAGGGGAAGGCACGGGATTCTTCCCAGCATAGGAAACCAGCAGCCGGTCATGGAACCAAGGAGGTAAATGCACTGGAACAGCCCTAGCACAGGAAACCGAAGAGCCAACCACAAAAACCAAGGAGCCAAAAGCACGAAAATCCAAGAGCCATCCACAGGAAATGAATAGACAAGGGGGGGGGGGGGAGGAGAATAAACAAGAACAAAGAAATAATGAGCTAATTTTTAGCTCCATAAATGAACTAAAAACCAGCTCATAATGAGCTAACCTTCCGGCCACTTGACATTAATGAGCTAGAGAAGTCAAAAATCAAATTTTTGGGTTTGATTTGACCCCCCTGTCTACATCATAATTTGACACTTGTAATGATTTACTGTCGTTTGTATCATATAAATTTATTATTTATGTACTAATTTAATGATCAAAACTACTATGATTTGATTGTTTACATGTATATTGTTCATTTATCGTACTTTGAGTTCAGTTGTAGGATTTGATTTCCTTGTGGAGTTTTTTTCTCATTATATGTGATTATATATTTTTAGGTCAATGTAAGGGAGCAAGAGTGTGATATTGATCATGATCTTTCATATTTAGATTCATTTTCTTCTATTTTAGTTATTTTTTATATTCAGGACAGAGTAGTTGTGAAATGAATTTATAGATCCTAATAAGTAAAATATATAATTTTTTAGAAGTGAGTACATATGTATATATTATTATTTTGATCAATAGTTTTATTTTCACTTATATTTATATTGATAAAAGAAATTAGACAGCTCTCGTTGTTGTTGTTGTTGTTGTTGTGTGTGTGTGTGTATGATTTAATGAAAATAAAATTGATATGTTAGGGAGGAATGATCAAATGGGGTATATTTTTGAAAAAAAAAAATTATGCTCATATTTTTGAAAATTTTGGGTATTATAAAAATCCATGTAATCAAACTATCTTGTGAAGAAAATCCATGTAATAAATGCTTGAATTCATACATATGTATGTGTGTGTATAAAGTGAGGTGTCAGGTGTCATGTGAGAGAAGAAAGATAAAGTTAGGTTTTGGTCATTTTGTCAATTGCTTCAATTATGAAAAGTTTTCTAAACATAATAAAAATAACTTAAATCTCATTTTTTGTTTTCAATTATTTTGAGTTTGATGAATTAAATTTCCCTTAAATTATTTAAAATAAATTTTTCGTGATTTCTCGCACTTTTATCGTGTAACTTTTCATATATGATATATATGAATTTTATGGACATTTTGATAGTAATATTATTAAATTTCACCAGTTAAAGTGAAATTTATGATTTTTTTAAGGTATAGATTAGTATGCATATCTTCTTGTATTTATATATTTAAGCATTTCACGCTGTATTTAATATATAAAGTGAGATTGATATAAAATAAATTTGACATTTATATACAAGAAAGGAAGGCTATATATGGGTTGGTTGTTAAAATATAATACCCTAAGCAAAAGAGTGAGCCGACGAGCATTCCTTTAAATATAGTTTGGAGTGTTATCCCGGTTATAGCATCTAACTAATGACTGATCGTGCCGACGGTCAAAGAGTGATAACTCCATATTAATGTTGAATGTGGATTTGTTGTTACACTTTGTCCATCACGTGTATCCTGATCAATAAGATCCATCTGTCCACTGATATAATTCTTTATCCTAATTAATTAACACACAAACTTAACATACATGCATGTGCTTATCAATTAATTAATTACAAAAATGAAAATCTATACTACTCAACTTCTATCCCACTCATAATCAATTCATATAGCGCTTATTGCAATTCAATTCATCCAATAACTGCTATGATATCAAATTTCTCACTCTCCAAGATTTAAATTGAAAGAAGTATCTAATTTATCTTTTAAATCATCTATCAGGGCTTCTATAACATGTCAATATAAATTAATATGTCCAGCGAAAAGTAATTAAATATCATACACATTAAAATATTTTACTATATTTATTTACCAAAATCACATTTACAATAACGAGGAGATCACTAATAATTATTAATCTATCAATAACTCCTAACTATAAAAGAAAACAATTTTGAAAAAACTTTAAATTTTTAAAAACTGAGATAGACAATGTGATTTGCCTCTATCCAATCAACTTTGAGAACTGGGTTGATGATTAAAAGCAACCCGAAGCAGCTCAAATCCTCTTATTTCCTCTCCAAAATTCTCCTTTCTTTCTCTCCCTAGGCTGCCAAAATGAATCGAGTGGAGTGAATAATGTAAAATTGATATTTTAAGTGAAGAAAATGGCCCAACGCCTAGACCCACTATTAAGGAGAACCTGCACAGTGAAGGGTCAAATTCAAAATCATTGAAAACCAAAATAAGATGTGTTACTTACTACGATCAGAAGACATTTCCTAATTGAATCAACAGACAAAAATGATCAAAACCTAGCTTTCTCTCTCTTCCCTTTCTCTTATTCCTCTCACTTTTCCTCTCTTCTTCCACAGCAAGCCAGTCAAAATGGGGAAGTGAAATGGTTGGGGTGACTTAAGTGTTTAGGACTTTAGAATAAAAAATGTATAAAAATATTATTAGTGGTCTAACACAGGAGTGCTTCAACCCATCACTACAGTTCTGCATGTTGAATCCTTAATTATTGGAGAACATTGCATCTAATGTCATGACTGAGATTTTTTGTGCCCCTATGATCTCAAGCCTAGTGCCCTAGCGCTACCAAGCGTAGCACCGAAGCGCTCTAGTTCAAATAGAAATTCAAAATTTTATTTTAAAATACTTTTTTTATATTTTCGAGTTATTACACATAACACTCTATCAAATGACCTATATTGATTTCTTCAATCATAGATCATTTCTTCAGCATTCAAATATCTTAATGATATCATATTTAAGTGATATCGGGCTCGTTGAATTCTTGTTGTCAAGACACTCAATTTGACAATAATTATGCCAATTTTGAAGATGATTTGATCCTTCAATTAATGCCTTAAAAATTTTAATTATGCTTGATGTGAATGATATTGACTCATTCGGATTCGGATTGCACCACTTTTGATATTCTTAGGATCATCTTGTTGAGATGTCAATTTAACTATAAATTTATTGAAATTGGTGATCAAATGATTTTGAATTTTAATTCAGAAGTTTATAATTCAAATGTCTCAAATTTCATGTTCTATCAAGACATAGGTGACCTATTAATTCATAAATCAAAATTCTACTTTTTACTTAAATATAATAAAAAAAAAAAAACAAATCAATCTTAGAAGCTCATGATGGAAATCAGGCGAAATATCTCTCCGCCTGCATTATAGCCTTCTTTAATATTACACCTAACCCAGAACAAACTCGCACATAAACAACTATTTTTATTGCTCGTCAGTTGACAGACTGACAATTATTGCTTAAAAAAGCTTCCATCTATCACAGAATCGTTTTTCACAAAAAACACGAGGCGAACTGAAAATTATGATAAAGACCGAAGGAATAAAGACTTTGGCGTAGACCTCACAAAAATAATTTAATATTTCTACCTTCACATGAACAGAATCATTATGATAAGGAATTTTTATTAAATCCAGTGAACGCACGCTCCTCTACGTTCGGTTTAGACAAAAAAGCGTCTGCACTGAATTTTTTGAAAAAACTCGGTACAACTCGGTACAGACGCTTTTTTTGTCTAAACCGAACGTAGAGGAGCGTACGTTCACTGGATGTAATAAAAGTTCTATTATAAGAGACTCTGTAAAAAGAATTTAAGACTTTTTTAATGTTTCACATATGAGGATAATATTATACAATTTCATATACTATTATGAGGAGCCACCGGTTCTCTTCAAGTAAGCCACCATGGTTAGACCTGCAACAAGTGCAGCCCCAGCTGCTATTGCTTTATATGCAGCTTGCCATGCTTCTCCTCTTGAATGGTCAATGGCTACTGATTCCCCCATTTCTTTGCCAACGCTACGATGAGAATCAGAAAAGTCGAGATATAATCTCAGTCCCTGCAAGATTGAAATATAATGCTGTAAATGTTGTGGGCTATTTGAATAAAAATCTCGATAGATTGATGTTTTTATGAAGGGGATAATAGTTGTAAAGAAAAAAATTATGTTAGGATGGCCGGAAGCAAAATGCATCAAGATTTGTTTTAAAATTTTTAGATTTATAATCAAATTAGTATAATTCAGGATGTTCTATATAATACTAATATAAATTTAGATTCAGGATCTTTGAAGCTCATCTTGATGCATTTTGATCAGGATGTCCTATCATAATTTTTTTCCAGCTTTAAAAATTAACAACAACAACAACAACAACAACAACAACATCAAGCCTTTATCCCACTACGTGGGGTCGGCTACATGAATCCTTTTTCTCCATTGTGTCCTATTAAAAGTCAAATTCTCTTTTAAATCTAAAAAAGAAAGGTCATTCCTAATATTTTCTAACCAAGTCTTTTTAGGTCTACCTCTACCTTTCTTAACATAAGTCAAATCTAATACCTCTACTCTCCTAACCGGGTAATCGCAAGGCCGCCGTTTTATGTGACCAAACCATCTAAGGCGACTTTCTCTAATCTTATCTTCTACTGGAGCTACTCCAACCTTTTCACGTATATGCTCATTTCGTATCCTATCTCTAAGGGTAAAGCCACTCATCCACCTAAGCATCCTCATCTCTGCCACACTTAACTTAGTATTATGCTTCTCTTTTAAAGGCCAACATTCGGCACCATAAAGCATTGCAGGCCTCACTACCATCTTATAGAATTTTCCCTTAAGTTTGAGGGGTACATTTCTATCACATAACAAGCCCGATGCATTCCTCCACTTCAACCATCCAACTTGAATTCTGCTGATAATATCCCCATCTATTTCCCCATCACTCTGAACAATATATCCAAGATATCTAAAACGTGTACTCTTATTAATGACTTGATCGTCCAAAGTCACAATCCCCTCACTAGGTCTATTACTACTAAAATTACACTTCATATATTCCGTTTTAGATCTACTCAAGCGAAAACCTTTAGACTCTAAGGTTGACCTCCATAATTCAAGTTTACCTTCAACTCCCTCTCTAGTCTTATCAACAAGAAGAATATCATCAGCAAAAAGCATACACCAAGGTACATCCTCTTGCAAATGTCTAGTGAGAACATCCATGACTAAAGCAAAAAGATAAGGGCTTAAGGCTGATCCTTGATGTAACCCAACCGAAATAGGGAAATACTTGGTCAATCCACCTTGTGTTTGAACACAAGTAATAGCTCCTGCATACATATCTTTAATGATTTTGAATATAAGCATTATTGACTCCTTTCTTTTCAAGAACTCTCCATAGCACTTCTCTTGGAACTTTATCATATGCTTTTTCTAAATCAATAAATATCATATGTAGATCCTCCTTATTTTCTCTATATTTCTCCATCAAACCTCTTAATAAATGTATGGCTTCCATAGTCGACGTACCCGGCATGAATCCAAATTGATTTTGAGAAACATTAGTATCACGCCGCAACCTATGCTCCATAACACGCTCCCATAGTTTTAAAGTATGACACATTAACTTAATACCTCTATAATTCGCACAATCTTGTGCATCACCTTTATTCTTAAAAATAGGAATTAACACACTCATTCATTCTCCACTCATCTGGCATCTTCTTAGTCTTCAAAATAGTATTAAAAAGTTTAGTAAACCATGAAATTCCTTCATCTCCTAAGCATTTCCACACCTCTATTGGAATATCATCAGGTCCAACAGTTTTTCCACCCTTCATTTTCTTTAAAGCCTCTCTAACTTCAGTTTTACTAATACGCCGATGAAAACATAAATCTTTATTTTCATCTAGGGTGCTAAGGTCACTATAGTCAATCTTATTTTCACAATCTTCATTAAAAAGTTTAGCAAAATATCTCATCCATCTTTGTTGAATATCATCTTCTAAGAAAAATATTTTTTGATCTTCATCTTTAATACACTTCACTTGAACTAAATCCTTACTACTCCTATCTCTTTGTTTGGCTAACTTATACATATATCTTTCTCCCTCTTTAGTATCTAATCTATTATATAAATCACTAAAAGCTAATGTCTTTGCATCGCATATTGCTTTCTTAGCATCTTTACGAGCCACTTTATATATTTCCCAATTATCAGAATTTTTAAAATTAAACCAATTTTTATAACAAAGCTTCTTATTTTTAATTTTTTCTTGCACATTAGGATTCCACCACCAACTATTTTTACTATTGGGAGCTTTTCCCTTTGATACTCCAAGGACATCTTTTGCAATATTCTTAATATCACTAGCCACTTTTTTCCCACATAATATTAGCATCCTCATGCACAGACAAAATCTTAAGATCTAAAATCTTATTTCCAAAAATATTTTTGTTAATATTCTTTAAATGCCCCCATTTAATCCTAGAAAATTGTTTTACTTTATTTTTTTATTTTATGCCCCTTTATCTTAAAGTCCAAAACTAATAATCGATGTTGGGTACATAAATTTTCACTCGGAATAACTTTACAATCTTTGCAATCTAAACGATTTAATTTTCTAATAAGAAAATAGTCAATCTGGGTTGTATTATATCTATTTTTATAAGTGATGAGATGCTCATTTCTTTTCTTAAATAAGGTATTAGCAATTAAAAAATCATAAGCTAAACAAAAATCCAATATGGTCTTGCCACCTTCATTCGTCGTTCCAAATCCATGGCCACCATGAATGCTTTTAAAATCATTTACCTCTCTACCAACATGTCCATTTAAATCTCCTCCAATAAAAACTCTTTCTTCAAGAGGTATATTTTGTATTGATTCTTCTAAGTCATTCCAAAAATTTAATTTAGAACTCATATCCAAACCTACTTGAGGAGCATAAGCACTTATAATATTAACAATCTTATCATCAACAACAATCTTTAAAGCTATAATTCTATCTCCAATCCTATTAATTTTAATAACATTATCCTTTAAACTCTTATCTATAATAACACCTACACCATTTCTAGTACGACTCCTACCCGAATACCAAAGTTTAAATCCTAAACTATCAATTTCCTTTGCCTGATCTCCAACCCATTTAGTTTCCTGAATGCACAAAATATTTAACTTCCTATGAATCATAATATCTATTAATTCCATTAATTTTCCTGTAAGGGAACCTATATTCCAAGTTCCTATCCTAATTTTAGTTTCAAGGACTAGCTTCTTTGCCCACATCCGTCCTTGATGTGGGAACCCTTGCCTATTTAACACTGCACCCGGGCGCCGGTGCAGCGGCCCTTGCACACTTGTCACTGTATTCAGGCCATACAGCGCGTCGCTTCCAGGGGACGCCCTAGCATTAACACAATTTCTTAAAGGATTCATGTCATTATTGTTCGACAAGTTTTACGCTGGCTGTCCACTACCTAACGCAACCCTCCACTTTTCTCATCCAGGACTTGGGACCTGGCAACGACAGTGTTAGCTTTAAAAATTAACAAACAAGATAAATAAATAAAATTTTACAAACAAGGAAAATAATGTATTATATCTGCAAACAACAATAATTAACAGTGGCATACATGATATATGCCACAATTTCGACTAAGGATTCATTTGGTACTGCTTTCTTACTGTTTTTTGAAGCGGTTTTCTAGTGCATAAATTTTATTTTTTGAAATAAAAAATTGTTTTAAGAATTAAGACGAAAGCTGTCCCAAACAAAACTTAAGATTTTGTTTGGAACAGCTTTTTTATTGATTCTTAAAACAATTTTCTAGTTAACTTTTATACTAGAAATATGTTTTAAGAAGCAGTAAAAAAGCCGTACCAAACAAAGTCTAAGTTTGTTGATCCCAGTGTTGCTATTGGAGAGTTTTTTTCATAAAACATGGGTACTTTTAATTTGTTATGAAGCATTCACATATAAATTTGATATTACTCCAAGAATAATAATTAAGTTTTTTGACAAACTATAACGATAATGTTCGGTTTTCAGAGAACAGGATTGATTGTTCTTATTTGCAAAGTGAACTTTTTATCTTATTAATAAAGCTTTAAAACTGATGTTATTTGTACAGATAACATCACCCCAATCCTTTTCTTTTATCTAATTGAAAGCGACGGGACAAAAATAGTTCAGAACAAGTTATATATGGTACCTTCCAACCAGCGTGCCTAGCATGGTCCACAGCTGCGACAAGGTCACCGTCTGATGAGAGAACCACCTTGTCATGATCCTCGTCTTCATACTGTGTGGAAGACAGTGCAATCAACAATCATGCTTTAGAAAATTAATTTCACTAACGTAGCAAGGTTTTGATAAAGACGGATCCAGCAATTGCAGACTCAAAAAGGAAAATATATTAATGGTGGGGTTTGGATTTGGATACTCTTCCATTTTCATGACTGGAGAGCGTAGTTGCCACATCCCAGCCGTCTAGTTCACTTTAGGCGACCAAGATTAAGACTTTGTTTTGGACGATTTTCTTATTATTTTTGAAAATAATTTTTTAGTATCAAAATTTAAATTTTTATATTAAAAAGTTGTTTTAAGAAGAAGTAAGAAAATTGTTCCAAATAAAATCTAAGATTTTTTTTCTGCTTCTTAAAATAGTTTTTTAATATAAAAATATTAATTTTTTAATTAAAAAATTGCTTTATAAAACAGTAACAAAGCTTAAATCCTATCACAGCCACTTAAAAGGGATTGGACAGCTGGGATGAAGCAACTGAACATGTTCAGCTACCATGATAATTGTAGAAGATCCGAACCCAATGCGAGGGTGTTACCAAAATTTGTGGTAGATGGTTCCTGTCGATGTCATCGCCTGCCTGCTGGAGGATGCAAGTGATAAGGTCTGTCATGCTCCGAGCATCTAAAATTGAAAGTTTAGGGTGAATTTTACAGATACAATATCGAACTTCTTGTAACGTGATTGTGCTATGAAGTGTTTAAATTGATTATGAAACAACATAAAAGCTTAAACACAACTTTCAAGCCTAGAAATTTCCTAGTTAGCATATCTTGTTTTAAGTAAACCTATCTTTTAGTGCACGCAGAAAGGGAGGAGTTTCTTTGGTCAGGTTTCTGATCGAAGACAAAAGGCATACCACAACTAAATCTGTGCATCCTGCCCCTTTTATCCTCTAGCTTAAAGAAAAATGCAGTGGGTACGCCTGGAAAAGGAAAAGCTGGAGAGCTACTGGTATCAGCCTCAGAAGCAAATTTTGTCGATGCTTCACTGGAGAGAAAGTATGGCAGACGATTTAGTATATATTTTGTAAAAATGATTGTCGGAAAAGTTTTGCGTGGAATGTTTTTACTGTAATTATAAGATGGAGCATCATACCTCCGCAATTCCTCATCCTCATCAGAAGTACCAATTGCCATAGCTGAATCCCAGAATTTCTGCATCATTGAAGTTGTACTTTCGTTCCCCAAGCCCCCAGCACTTTCAACCTTGATTAATGCAAATAAGAAGATCCACGTTACTTTCATGAAAAATGAATGGTAGCAGGCTCTACATTACAACAGTTCATTTCCTTGAAATCTTCTAGCAACTAGCCAGTCTTAAGTAGAATAACGTGGTCTTGAGCCGGAAAATTCCAATGAAAGGCTTTGATTGAGTTCAACTGCTTTAATTTGGAAAGGACAAGCTACGATTTGGTTAAACCATCTCCAAGAATTAATCATTTCATAAATTGGATGAACCTTCTGGTTTTTATCTTCTCTGAATGATTTAATAGTCAGTCATTGCAACTCTGAGTGCAAAGAGGTTATCATTATCATCCTGTGGATCTAAGGCATCAAGGGAGTTGTTGAACACTAAACTCATCCCTGATCTTAGAAGATTTAGTTCATGATTGTGTCCCGATTGATGGGTTGTACTACCTATTGCGAAAATGTGCTGTAATTATTAGTTGGGATTTATTTAGAAAAGAGTTGATTGGCGCATCGTCAACTCGGAATTGCTTGTTGCTGGATTTGCAATTTGCAAAAGGAACCCTTAGAAGATTCCAGGTATAGTATGAGGTAGAATTGGATTAACTCTCAGGAATTTCCTGCAGTACTTCTAAAAGTAAATTCTCTAGTTTATAAATTAGATGATTACTGCTTCAAGAGCAACAAGAAATAATGGTGTAGCAACCAGAAAACATAACCTAAAATTAACAGGAAAACAGGGAGCAATAGAACATTAACTTCAAAATGAGAGTATATTTGTTGCGTCCTGAAAAATTTGCGGCTGTAGAGAGTGATATAGTTTAGCGTGTTAGCTTTGTACGAAGATCCAGCATGCAAACAGATAAATAAGTGAGTGAAACATTCATAAGAGACACCAGAGTTTTTACATGGAAACTCCTGAAAATGAAAAAAACCACGGGGCCTAGCCCAGTTTGAATGAATTCACTAGTGTTTTCAATTGATTGCAAATGAGGCCCTTCCTTAGAAAAAAGGTCTTGGCTCGATGTAGCAAATATACATCACATAGAGTGCATTATATGCTGAGACTTGAAAGAATCAGTCAAATTACATAGCAGAAATAAACAAATAAGTAGTTTTCACTAGCAATTGGAAATCAGAAAGCTGTGCAAAGATGATAGAAGCTTTCCTGAAAGCATTGAAAATTCAAAAATATGCAAGAGTGATTATATCTTCCTTTCATTCCAAATATCTAAATTGAGGGAAAATTATAAATACTCCATAGCCATCAAAGAAGGATGAGTAGTAGAAGGTGATGAAAAAAAAAAAGAGTAGAAGGTGAAGCAGAATGAGAGTGCTGCCATGAATTGGGTGGATCTTAAAGAACTTCAGATTTCACTACTAAGGTTGGATGATTGGCCTAAGATCATGAGAATTTAAACTACAATTTATAACCCTTTGTGTCACTTTGATAGTAGTTGTAGTTTGTTTTCCAATGTTATGCATGTGTTAATATGTCAAGATAATTATTGTGGTATGTGATATGGTGTAATAGTCTTGTTGTATATTTCTTCATGTCATTTGTATCTTTCTTTATGTAACATGACTTGATCCATACTATATGTAGCGATAGACAAAATATTTAGGCATCTTAGATTAGAATGTAGTTGAGATTTTGCATTTTATCGCTTGGCTATGTAATGTACTATTGGGTTGACATGTTGTTTGTTTGTGATTATATATAGTAGAAGAGAGATTTTCTTCCTTTTTAAGCTCTAAAAAGTGCTACTTTGCTAGAACAAATTAAAATTCAAACGGAAATTGTAGATGGTATGTGAAGTCCTAAATGTAATCTTTATGTTCATGATATAATGTTAGTCTAAGAAAGTCGTATGTGCATGTTGGAGAACCATATGTACATGTATATACTTGGTAGAGCAAACCAAAAGCTCGCATACTCTGACATTTGTGTATGGCCTTAAATTCTTGGTTATATATATGGAAAAACATAGTTGTCTTGTCTATTTATTTTTTTGGGGTGAAATGAAAAACCATATGCACCAAAACATTGCATACAACAACAACAACATCAATCATTTATCCTACTATGTGGGATCAGCTACATGAATCTTTTTTCTCAATTGTGTCATAGTAAGATTTAAATTTTCATTTAAATATAATAAAGAAATGTTATTTCTAATATTTTCTAATCAAATCTTTTTTAGAGCTACCTCTACCCTCCTTAACATATTAGGCCAAATCTAATACATCTAATCTTCTAACCGGGACATCAGAAGGCTGTTGTTTTATGTGACTAAACTATATAAGGCAACTCTCTCTAATCTTATCTGCCACTAGAGCTACTTCAATCTTTTCACGTATATGCTCGTTTTGTATACCGTCTCTAAGAGTAAAGCCACTCATCCACCTAAGCATCCTCATCTCTACAACACTTAACTTAATATTATGCTTCTCTTTTAATGGCCAACATTATGTACCATAAATCATTGCAGGTCTCACCACCATCTTATAGAATTTTCCCTTAAGTTTGAGTGGCACTTTTCTATCACACAACAAGCCCGATGCATTCTTCCACTTCAACCAACCAACTTGAAATCTACTAATAATATTCCTATATGCTTCACCGTCACTCTAAACAATAGACCCGAGATTTCTAAAACGTGTACTCTTATTAATGACTTGATCACTTAAAGTCACAAACCCCTCACTAGATCTATTAGTACTAAAATTACACTTCATGTATTCAGTTTTAGATCCACTCAAATGAAAACCTTTAGACTCTTAGGTTGACCTCCATAATTCAAGTTTACCTTCAACTCCCTCTCTAGTCTCATCAACAAGAAGAATATCATCAGCAAAAAGCATACACTAGGGTACATCCTCTTGTAAATGTCTAGTAAGAATATGTGACAACCGGTTCATCCGGCCAGTTCAACTGAACCGGAGTTGAACTGGCAGGCCTACCCTATTAATATCACAAACAGAATGGGGTACACGAAACTGAAGGCGTTCGCGAAACAGAGAGAGGGCGGACGGCGGCTTCGTGCAGGAGAGCAAGATAGGCTTCGTTTTTCCAATTTTAGTAAATGATTTCCTTCGAGGATAAGAATTAACCTTTCCTTTTCATTCTTATCATTAAGGAAGTGCTAAATTGGGAGAAGTTGCAATGAACGAGAGGAACGATCGAGAGGGAGAAAGGAGGTTTGTAAAAAAAATTTCTTCCCTTTTTTGTATAAATTGTCTTAAGTTATTTCATCTAAACCTAGATACACTTTTCATAGAAGAAAAAGAAAGGAATTGAAGGCAAGGGGAAGGATTTTGGGAAAGGAAGAAGAATTTGGAGATTTCCATTTGTAAGTAATTTCTCCATAGAATAATTTTAGTTAAAATTTTTGTGATTTAACTTTTCTTATGAAAGTTATTGTATGAATTTAGGGTTTTAGGAAGGGAGATATCAAGTCGTAAGAGTTCATCCCACGAGGATTCAACAAGGAGGGAAATTGATTCGAGGTTATATCAAGCATTGAAGGTCTAAAAAGTTCAAAGTGGGTAATTATAATTATGAAATTCAATGTTTTGTATTATTCTTTCAATACGATATAATATTTTGTATTATAATATTGCTTTCAATGTTTTATTTTTAAAGATTATCATGTGTGAAATGTTGAAATATTAAATGCCTAAATAATTGTAAATATTATTACAACAAAAAATGAAAGAATCAATTAACTTGAATGAAATTATGAATATGAATAAAGGAGAATGCTATATAGTTCAGGTAAATGTATGTATTAAGGAAATATGCAAACAAAGAAATAACATATGCAATGAATAACAAATGTTCAAAATAAATGGATAAGAAAGAAAAATGATATGTATGAAAACTACAGGAGTTCACCCCTTATGGTACTGGCTGGGAAGGTCGTACTCGTGCACGTAAAAAAGAAAAGGTCATGAAAATGGAAAATGAAATAATTAGAAAATGTTGTACCTTTGAGTACATTGAGACGGTGCTCCTGTACAAACTAAATGAGAAAATGAAATATTAAAATTTCAAAATGTTTTAAAATGTTTTAAAAGAAAATGACCAGGGATGTATAAATTACTTAATAAATGAAATAAAGTTAAGAAATTTCATGATGCATATTAAAGAACATTTATATTGATGGTTTTAATTATTACCCACTGAGTTTACGCTGTAAACTCAAACTCCTAAATTAATGTTTTAGGTAAATACCCAAAGAAGAAGTAATGACTGAAAGAGAAGAATTCGTATATAGAAAACGACGTGCAAATGACAACAAGTAATTTAAAATTTGAGTTTTAATGGCTCTTGAGTACAAATAAGAAAGTGGTGTAATAATTTTTTTTTAAAGTCCGACTTTTAGTTTCTGCATCATTAAATCGAGCATCCGGGCTGGGTCGTGACAGAATATTCATGACTAAAGCAAAAAAGATATGGGCTTAAGGCTGATCCTTGATGTAATCCAACTGCAATAGGAAAATACTTGGTCAAACTACCTTGTGTTTGAACACATAACAGCTTACGTATTCATATCCCTAATGACTTGAATATATGCATTATTAACCCCTTTCTTTTCCACTCTCCGTAGCACTTTTCTTGGAACTTTATCATATGCTTTCTATAAATCAATAAATATCATATGTAGATCCTCCTTATTCTCTTTATACTTCTCAATCAAACCTCTCAATAAATGCATAGCTTCCATAGTAGACCTACCCGGCATGAAGCCAAATTGATTTTGAGAAACACTAGTATCACGACGTAGCCTATGACCCATAACTCTCTCCCATAGTTTTAAAGTACGACACATCAACTTAATTATGACGTAATTGCCTTGATTTGCATGCTCTTTATAAACAAAATGCTTTGTTCTAGGCTTCTTTCATTATGACATAATTGCCCTGAAAGCACATTTATTGAGTAGTCACTCTGAAATTAATCATAAGGTAAATGTTTTATTATAGAACTTGTATGGTGTATCTATAAACTACTAATTTCAAAGAAATCTTACTTGCTTCTTCTATGTTCCTGTTTCTGGGAGATATAGACAACAGTTTCGTTGTTTATTCTGTTCACAAAGGAGAACTCATTTTATGCTCAACAAGAGCCTAGCTAATGAACATTATATGCAAGCTTAATAAGTTCGCATAGTAGAAGAATATCGCTTTCATATTAAGGCTAGATACCAACAGAAAACTTGCATTATCTTGTTTCATAACACCCGTACGGTTGGGTTGGTTAGCTTCAACAGTTTACTCGCAAGTCTTAGTTCTTAATTTAAAAAAATCTAGCCTACCTTGCATTCATTCAAACCTTTTCGGTATGGTTTCCAAAAACATAGGTGGGGTTTAAATAGCTATGCTTCCCAAACATGATTGTAAGATGGTGCGTTGGGCTTCCTTAGCTTCCTTGAGGTTCAAGTTATAAATGCCATTAAGCATAGATTACATTCTTATCATAAGTCATTGTCTTGGATCTATATTTTATGTTGGTGCCCTTAGTTGTGATGATGTAAGCAATTTACTCTTAACTTTTTCCATCAATAGATACCATAACTTCAGACATAACATTCAAGCTTGCAGTCAGCATTCATTTTTGCCCTTTGTCATTTTAGTTTGTTGAAGGAAATAGGAGAAAAAACAATATTGCTCGGTTCTTACAATCTCCTTAAATCTGATATCAGCTTTAAAAAAACATGAAAACATAATGAAAAAAGGGCAAAGCAAAAGAAACTTACAATGGCAACTGCGGCATGCGTAACATGAATTACGTCAATAACTGAAACGATATTTCCGTCTTTGCATAGCACAAACGGTATGTCAGATAAAGTGAAGCAACAGATAATATATAATCATTTGAGTATATTATTATCAGATTAACAACAAATAGATACCTCTATCAACAACGGGAAGATGCAGAAATTCCCCAACATGCATGATTTGAAGTGCATCAAGGATTGGCGTATCAATACTTCCACATTCAGGATTTGCAGTCATGACCTAAAAATATCAAAATACTAAATATTAATGCAGCTGCCAATTACTTTAAAAACGAGACAAATAAAATGACATATAAAAAGCCACGTTCAGCTTGATATGATAGTGTCAGCGAGTTCCTTTTTGCAGCATTTATTATATCATGCTTCCATATGCATCTAACAATGGCAATAAGAATCAGACATTGCACCTAATGATTGTGAATACTCCCAGTTATATCGGCAAAGCACAGACCATCCATCAAGGACGTTCATATTCCTACATTTGCCAATTGAAACTTCAGAATTTTCATTAATTACCCTTTAGCTTCTTTCTGAAAGTGTATATATCTACGAAGATGTGCTTGCCATACAAATTTACTCTCATTGGAACTGGAAAGGTTAAGGTTGAAATGATAAGATAAATTCTATGAACTTACCTTCTCCACTAAGGTTGAAGAGGGAGGAAGCTTTTTTGCGATGACACGCATCAAAACATCACTTGAGCTGGTTGAGCAAAGCAGAATAGACCATAAGATCGAAAAAAAAAAAGGAAGAGCTTCTTCTTAGAGGAAACTATGACAGAAAGCATACGTCAATATTCCTTCAGGTTTGTTTCCAACAGTCACAATTGCTGAACTTGCTTCAAGCTCAAGCATCTTCTTTGTTGCCAATAAGACCGAATCAGTAGGTGAGACCATAGCAATCCTGATAAACACGTGAGTTCAAAGATAATTTTTAGGACTGTCAAAGATTTTTTTATGCATAAAACAAACCAAGATACAAAAGGTCCAAACAGAAAACAATTTCCTATTAATGAAACTACATACTTTGGATAACCCTGTAAGATGGTGGACAAGCATGGCCTGAACATTTTCTCTCGAAGGGATTCAAGAAATGATTTTGGACCTACATAAAAACAAAACAAAAACATGATACAAGTAGCCGACTGCCAATAACAATGAATTCCTATCCAACCTACAGTAAAATTGAGGCGCTGCAGTAGCCCCTTCCGCTGTCACAACCCTGCTTTTCAAGGGCTAACCACAGCAATTGGATATGGAAATGCAATTTTTGCAAGCACAGGAGGGCGAAAATGCATACAAAACAAAAAAAAGCTTTAATGGACAGCATCTTTTCTACGGCTCCTTGACTTTCAAATTGGTAAAATATAACGAAAGTAGAATTTAAAGACATTTCACAAAAAAGTAGCCTAAGCTGGACAGCATGCATGTATTTGGCAACATATATAAATTAATCTACTACCATACTTGGAAATGATTTTCCCCACTGCTTCCCCAACCCTTCAACAGCAGCTGCAATCGCTTGCCCCTTTTCAGCAACCCTTTCCATCCGTGCAATGGCATCATAGAGACACTTCGCTATGTCAAGTAGAGCAACAACTTCACCGTTTTCTACAACAGGAAGATGCCTGAATTTTCCTGAAAATGGTTGATTTTGAACTGTGTAACTGGCAGGAAATAACACTTGGCTTGCCCAAATATTATTAGGTTCATTACAAACCTTGCAACATTTTTTGCAACGCTTCCACGGCCAGTGTGTCAGAAAGAACAAAAACAGGATTCGGAGTCATGACTTTAGACACTGGTGTTTCCTCAATGTTTACTTCATGAGCAATAACTCTAGTCGCTATATCCTTATATCCATGGAAAAACCAGAAAATCTCATTAGCTGGAAGCCTGGAATGGCAAATTCCCCCAGTCCTACTGCACCTGCAAACTCCCCAACAAAAAAATAAAAAGCTGGTCCCTTACCTTATCTGTTAAAATTCCACAAAGCAAGGCATTTGGTTCAATCAACAATGCAGCATCTACCCTACGAGCAGCCATTCTTAGGCATACTTCTAGGATTGAACTACTTTCAGGCATCGTCAAAGCTTTAGACAATTTTAGCCTCTTTACTGTTCTCTCTCCATCAACAGTTCTGCTTCAAAAGAATGAAGGAATTAAAAAATATATCCATGGAAAAATTTTATCATTGAAATGAAAAAAAGAATGGCATCAAGATAGGTAACCTACTAGTTACTGAGCATGGCTCGTAGTAGCAAACTACACATGTTAAACAATATGAACGTCCATACCATTAACAGTCGTTTTAATTTGCAACTTGTTTAATAATCAGACTACTGAAAAGTTAAACATTTGACATTACAGAGACAGATCTGGAGCAATTTAGTCTGAAACTAAATCGATCATTGTATATATGGGTTTATCTCTATACTAGATGAGCCATTTTTAAATAGGACCATTACTTATGATTAGTCTAGCTTGAGCTATGTAAGATGAAAATAATTTTACAAACAAATTGATGAGTCTGACATCACCG
Organism: Dendrobium officinale; assembly: GCA_019514585.1. Classification (NCBI taxonomy): domain Eukaryota; kingdom Viridiplantae; phylum Streptophyta; class Magnoliopsida; order Asparagales; family Orchidaceae; genus Dendrobium; species Dendrobium officinale. The sequence goes on from CM033692.1 coordinate 19,444,148, forward strand.
ACTTGCAAACAAGAACGGGTAGTTTCCTGAGACAGGCAAGGGCAAGGTTTATAGAATATTTAGGATCTATTTAGAGAGTTCATGGCTGTTTGTAAAAATAGTTGTAGAGAAATCAACTTCTTTTTAAAGCTATTAAGAGTATTATAATCTTTTCCTTTTCAAAAAAATCGGTAACATATTTTTTACAGCTATCACATTTAGTTGTAAAATCTTACAACAACAAATTTTTAAAAATAGCAAAAAAAAAAAAAACCAAATAATAGTGTGGCAGCAATATTTGAAAGGAAAAACAAGAAATAGCTGTCCCAAATGGATCTTATGACATAGCATGCAAAGTTGCACTAAAAACTAAGGCTTCATTTGGGACAGCTTTCATACAACTTTTTAAAAATGAGTTTTTAGTATAAAATTTTCAATATCAAAAAAATCTTTGTACTAAAAAACTGTTTTAGAAAGCAAGAAGAAAGCCATCCCAAACGAAGCCTAAGTTAATGTTGAGAATTATCAGTTTTGATTATTAATGTCTTCAAAAATCTGATCATCTAAAAGTAAGAATGTGATCGGATACTATTGTCGAATTAAGAAAATGCTCTGACATAGCAGACTCGTTAAATACAGAAAGCAGCTTTCAAATGTCATTGTCATGTTGCCTACAATCATTACCATTTCTTAATAGGTGGCGTTTGCCAAACTTTTATGGATCGCACGCTAACAGAAGTAGGTACTTCTTGAGATAAGGCATGCAATCTTCTATCTTTTAACAAGTAATACCCTTGTTTGCTTATCAGACGTGGTGTGAGAACAAATTCTGAACATCCAATGAATTCTAGCATTTTCGGATTCCATATTTTTGTGAGAACAATTTCTGAACATCCAAAGAATTCTAGCCTTTTCAGATTTCATAATTCAAGTATCATATCATCCAAACACAAATGGTTCAACTTTGCATAATAAAGCTTTTACAAATGATGATTAAACGTTTGTCGACCACCAAAACTTAGCATATGTATTATGCATAAAAATAATAAACAACTAAAAATGCAAATAATAGACAATTACCAGCTGCAAAGAATCATATTGTAGAAACTAAACACAGTAATTCTCGGACTCCATCATCAACACGGCTAGTGATTCACTCCTTTATATTCAAAATTTTCCACAAAAAAGAAGGGAAAAAAATTAAAAAAAGCTTAAGCCTTTATCTTAACATTTTATGAAATACAAAAAGAAGTTATAGCTAAGTAGGCAGTTAAATTTGGTATTCGATGCCTTTAGAATGGTTTAAAGATTTCTATAGAAAGATTTTGAGCTATGTTGCACCGATACATCTATTTATGAAGGCGTGTTGTATCTCATACACCGATACATGGATATGCCTCCGATACGGCACCGATACGTGTCGGATACAATTTTGCCGTATCCAATTAAAATACTATTTAATTTCAAAAGGACACGTATCTGATACGCGTGTACGTTGAAAAATAAAAAAAAATCCCAAAAAAAAAGACCCGTCGTATTTACTTTCGCGGCTGGAGAGAGGTTCTCTCATTTCTGAGATGGATTTGAGTCTCTTGATGATATGAGAATACTAGAAATTGCTAATCTTTCACTTGATGAGCCTGAATTAGAATCTATGATATTTATTGATCGAAGATGATATAGAAGTTCAAAGACAAACCATTGAAGAAGCTAATCATATCATTCCTTCTATTGAATAGTTAAAACTTCATGTGCTAGGCAAATTATGTTTATGCTTCTGTTGTTGTACTAGACATTTAATGCTTACTTTTATTTTGATATTATAAGCTACAAGGCTACAAATGATGTTACTTTATTTTTTTTCGTAATTTCAAATATTATGCTTTGATTGCTTTTTTTTTTTTTTCTTTTTCCTTAGATTGCTTTCTAAAATTTATATATATGATTTATAAATTATAATGTTGTGTCCACACCATACCAGTATCCTTTATTTTTAAGAATTGATGTGTCCTGTATCTATATCGTGTCATATCCGTGTCTCCGCATCCGTATCGGTGCAACATATATTTTGAGCAATGAATTACATATTAACCTTAAATACCGGCTATAAATATCTACATAAACGTTGGAGCAATTTTCAAATTTGTTGAATATGTCTCAATGAGCTAATTGTTGGTAGACAAAAAAGATAGCTTCAATTCTCAAAATACTCTACTTCAATTTCTAATTAGGGCTCATTTGGTGGCTTGATGTTAGGAAAAACGTTTTTAAAAAAATGATAAAGTTTATTAAATTCATCATTTGATTGAGGTAGACAAGTTAATCTCTTTAGAACTTTACTGATCTCATTTTCACACACATCATTATCCTTATCCCAAATATTTGGGCTAGTTTTATGAATCCTTATTTTTCTCGGTGTAATGAGTGCAAAAGAAATCATCATTTTCTAAAACATGTTTTCAATCTACAAGCAATTAATTAAAACAGACCTTAATTGAATCAGTTTTATCACATCATGACATTCAAGTCAACCAAATTTCAGAAAAATTATGCATTAATTAGTGTAAGTAGGACTGTAGGGGAATTACATTCCATGCTTGCTCCCTTCTTCACAAAATCATCACAAAAAAGAATTGGAGTATATGAACTGAAATCATTTGCAATTCTACATTAGTAACAGTATCATGAGAGTCAACAACCACCAATCATCTCATTCAACACCTCTAATTTCCGATCATACCAAAACGTTTAAGAAAAACGGCAAAAAATGTCAAACAAGTTTCTGGCTATCTGGTGACCTGCATAAGGGCTGTGTTCTTGCTTTCTACATCCTGTACAGTACATCAACAATAATATTTCATCCGCTCCACAGCCACTTTTAGCTTTTATTTGGTTTATTGAAGATATAAATACATTTTTGAAATTGAAGAATTTTTTTTAATATTTTGTGTGAAAATAAAATCACCACTTGTTAATAATTTTGAACTTTTTAAGAAAATATACATATAATGTTTGATGCTGAGAGATGTGACTAAAATCAGTACTATTTGGAAAATAATATCTCCTTTTAACCATTCGGTCGTTAATTCTTTCATGAGAAAATAAATAATATCGATTCATCACTAAGTCCAACTAAATGACGAAATCAAATTCATTGAACTTTTTATAAAACTTGATTTCTAATTTCAAGCAACCTTTTATGAAACAAAAGAGACGAGAAGCTAAAATGATGCAGCATTTGGAAGGAAATCAAATAATGGAAAAGACGCACATAGAACTAGGAATTGGAGTCTTTCTGCCAGCGTCCAATGGGCTGCCCTCCGAGGGCTTCATCCGATCGGACGAGCTCCCCGACGAAGGGCTTCCACCCTGAGAGCCGACGTTGTCCATTACGCCAGCCTAGCTATGGATCTCGAAAGGAAACCTCCCCGCGATCTGACGAAGAAAGGCGTGGACGCGAGAGAATCGTCGAGGACGAAGGCACGAGACGAGCGAAAGAGGAATCACCGAATGCGGTTCTGCTCTCTCTCTCTCTCTCTTTCCAACAGAAAGAAAAAGGGAGACGCATTCGGCGACTCTCTGCGTTTTCTTCACCGCACACGGTAGATAGATGTGACATAGGACTGCATGCGGTCTTTGGCAGTTATATTCGGTTGTGATTATAATATTTTGTATATTACAATATATATATATATATATATATATATATATATAATTAAAAAATATTTTTGTACAGCAAAAAGACATGATAATTAGAATTTTGGCGATTCAATTTATAACAATTATTATGCTAATATTTTTATATAAGTATTTATGTATCAAATTAATTTTTCAGAAAATATAATTTTATAATTTTTTTATTTAAAAAAATATTTTCTTAATATTATTTGATATGCAAAAATTAGGGTTAAAATTTTTAGATAAATTTTAATTTCATCTTTTTATATTTTTAAGTACTATATATAGCTTAAAATATGAGAATGGTTTTTGAACTCATAGAATCCATGGATTATGATCATCATTATTAATTTTATTGGTACGACTTCTTCCTTAAATAGCCTGATATTATTTGTTGAGGCACAAATTTGGGTATAGGATCTTAATTGTGGTCACTATTATAAAATAAGGTGTTTTATATGCTCGAAATATATCAATAGCTCTCATACTTATGGGCGGAACCCCCTTTAGCTCAAGGGGGGCCATTGCCCCACCTACATCCACTTTAAAAAAAAAAATCTTTATTATATAATTCTTTAGATAATTTGTCTCCCTCAATAAATAGTAAAGAGAATTCATCATTTTATTTATTAGTTTGAATTTTAAAAACATTCTTACAACAAAACTTTGTTCATATACCACTATAGGAATATCATAAATTTCCGTATATATATATATATATATATATATATTAATCCGGCGCATATATATACGCCAACAATTATGTCATTTTTACTGGCATTTTATGCGACGATAATATTACGGCGGATTTACTGGTGTATCTTACTCCGGTACATTTTCAATGCATTTTTTATCGTTATAGACATCATAATTTTTAAACACATAGTATAATTCGGCGTATTTTACGCCGATAATTGCCGGCATACGAACCGACGGATATTACGCCGGTTACTTTAAACACAATACAAAATGTTACCATCGAAAAAGATGACGGAAACATCATCGGTGGCTTATCCTCCAAAATAATTGTCGGTTGAAACCCTATTTCTCTACCGAGCCCATATGCCTTATTTCATTCCGCCGTTTTGTTTAGGGTTTCCGCTCGCCTCCGTCGTCTCAGTCAAACCTCGCCGCTGCCAAGACCGACCATCACCGAACGGACTTCCACATAGTTTGTTGATGCTCACAGTCTCAGTCGCTGGCGAAATGCCACTGTTTTGAGGATAATCCACCGTAAGTTTTTTATTTTTTCGTTGATTTTCTCACTAGACATTTGCATAGAATGGTGAAGAGATTGTGCCTTAGTATATGCTTAGTGTATGCTTTTTTCTGATGTACCTTGGTGTATGCTTTTTGCTGATGATATTATTCATATTGATACGACTAGAGAGGAAGTTGAAGTACTAGACCTAGTGAGGGGATTGTGACTGTGGGTGAGCAAGTTGTTAATAAGAGTATATGTTTTAGATATCTTGGATCTATTATTCATAATATTGCAGAGATAAGGATACTGAGGTGGATGAGTGGCTTTACCCTTAGAGATAGGTTCCAAAATGAGCATATACATGATAAGGTTGGAGTAGCTCCATTGGCGAAAAAGATTAGAGAGAGTCGCCTTAGATGGTTTGGGCACATAAAACGACAATAATTATAAGAAGAACATAATTAAGCGATTTGGTTAGAAGGAGAGTAGACGGGAGATGGAAGTCGAAAGGATCGTAGTCAAGTTGTCAATCTATGATGGATGGAGGATTGTAAGCCTACAGAGGTTGAAGACTTCGACCCCAGCTGCAGCAGAGCAGGCGACATATGGTCGAATGTTGATTGCACCTGACGGTGACACGTACATACATGATATTGTTAACATCCAACTTAAATTGAATAAATATTTTTCTCACATAGCATATTTTTTTGTAGGTTCCACCCGTCAAAAGAATCACATATAAAATACGGGACATAATACGCAACAGGCATGTTGCTCCTATTGTTTCTTTGAAGAAAGTCCCGAAAGAAGTTCGAGATATGTGATTTAGAGAGTTTGAGGTATTTGTATATAATATTTTATATGTTATGTCTAAATAAATTATATATTCTTTTTTACTTAAGCTAGCAAAAAAAAAAGCTAGCAAACATATATATTCTATATTGTATGTTTGTAAATACAGAGAGATTTTTATTGGCTGCCCCAGCACATTGATAAAATTAGAAAGAATTTTGAGAAGTGTGGATCTACTTGAATACGTGACATGTTTACAAATATTAGAAAATTTAACGAGCGACCACTATGGATTGGAGGGACTATATGGGCTGAGTTGAACACTAATTGGGGTAGCGTAGAGTATAGCAGGAGGAGGGATCAATATCGATAGAATAGAGCTTCTAATGTTGGGGCATGGGTAGTTCCCTTCATATTGGGGGCTCAGTTCCACATACTAAGCACATGTGACGTTTAGTAAAGAATTTTAAAAGTTTTCTAAAATTTTCTTTAATAGGAATATTATTGGAATTCTATTACAGAAAGAGATGCTGGGTAGAAAACCAACTTATGTGGAATTGCATAGTCACCCCCATAAACGATAGGAGGACCAACAATGGGTTGATGAGTGAGTAAGAGTATATGTATTTAATATTTTTTATTTTATGTCTAAATAAATTGCTAAAATTTTTATTAACTTTCACAGGAGGAGTATACACAGCTTCGAGAGAGCCAAGCTGTAGCAGGTAAGGGTTCTTCTGGCCGCTCTATAGAGTATTCTTAGTACTACATCTTATCTCAAGCGGTGGGAGGAATTTAACATGGTAGGATTTTTGGTTTAGGTTCGTAAGCCCAGGCATACGAGGGGATGACCTCTAGTGGATCTAGCTTCACAACAAATTCGCATGAGTCCTTATATAATTAACATGTAATTGCCCTTCAGCAAAGCTAGAACAAGTAAGAAAATCACAAGTTGATTGGCAAGTGAAATTGCACGCACATATACAGATGCATATGCAGGTGCAACACAATCAGTTGTTAGATGAAATGCGAAAAATGAGGGAACAGTTGAGTGTAAATGAGGTAGCTCTAGAGAAGGATGAGTCGATGGATTGAGAGTAGTTGTTTAGTTTTTTCAGTTTCATATGATTTATTTTTGAATATTTGGTGAAGTTTATGAATATTTATTGATGTTAATGAATAATTTATCATGTTTTTGAATATTTGGTGATGCTTATGATTACGAGTAGTTGTTTTTGAATATTTGTGAAGTTGTGGAAATTTGTGTTGCTAATATTTATTTGTAATTATAATATGTAGCTGTGGAAATTTGATTGTTGTCGGGGAATATTTTTTTATACAAGTTTCTGGAAGATAAAATACTGGTAATTTGTCAGAAATGACGATACAACGAATTCTGTATTTATTTTCGGCGTATTTATATGATAGCTAGCCTTTTCGGTGGACAATGCGCCAGTTATTTCCGTCGTTTCGTTTTCGGTGTATTTAGCGACTGTTGTTCCGTCAGAATTACCAGCATAAAAATATGCCGGTAATTACGGCGTATTTAACGCTGGAATAGGTGAATATGAAGTGATGTAACTACCATCTACTTTTTCATCGGTTGTGCACCGGAAAGTATGCCAGAAAGGGTTCTGGCGTATTCTTTACGTCGGAAATATTTTGCCGATGCGCAAATTACCGTCGTATGAAAATCCGATAGAAATGCGACAAAAACGTAATTTTTCAATTGAAATTTTAACTTTACTGGCGTATTATATCCGCAGGTAATTGTGGATTTTTCTGTAGTGTACTAAATGGTCGAACCAACTTCAAGGCAACTCTAACATATATTTTGTAGAAATTGAATGATTAATCAATTATATCATTTTGATTTTTTTGGTTGCTATTGACCCATTTTCTTTTTGTCTCTATTTTTTTGGTTGTCCAATTTCTTTTTGTCTCTATTTTTTTGTCGCTATTGACCCATTTTTTTGTATTGAAGAGTTGAGCCAATTTGAGGTAACACCAACAGTTACTTATAAATTTGCCCCCCATTAAAATTAAGGCCGGTTCCACCCCTGCTTATACCCAATCATCGTAGTGCTCATTCACTTTTTTTAATAGAATTAATGATCAATTTAATTGTTTTCGTAGACTGCTCATTTGTTCGAGGATGATATACTAAATCGAACTTTATGTTCACTTCATTATTTGCACATAAATTAAATTGTTTCTTGCCAGTACTAAGGCTTTCATGGTGATGTTCAATTAGAACGAGTCATTTGGTGAAGAACAATATTGGTAATAATATGAATTTCATTTGATAAGAAATATGATTTCAATCAATGAGTTGAGGTGACAAGGGCTAGTTTCATATTGGAATTATGATGTCGTTTAATTCAAAGATTTTGAGAGTCTTATTAAAATAGTAGATTGCGAACTACAGACTATTCACTTTCTAGATAAGCATGGGATTAATAATATGTTTATTGATCATGAGTTTAAGACATATGTCCTCCTTCGGCCTTAGATTACTGAGCACAATTGCATTTTTAACATTTCTCATTCTAATTGAATGTTTTTTTTTTCCGTAAGAATTTCAAAAAAGTGAAGCAAAAAATTGAGTTGATTCTACTAAGATAAGTAAGCTTCCTTGGTATGTTCGCGCTATTATATTGATTTATTGATTTTCGATGCATTTGTATTATGTACCTATCATTGATTTATGGATTTCGGCATGGTATTTTTTACTTCTTGTTATTGATCATTTTGAATCGTACTATAGATAACTATTCATTGATGATATTGAATGTTAATGATTATATTGATTGAGATGAAAATGTATATTGATTTTTTAAATATTATATTGAAAGTTTTAGCGAGTTTTTGGTTTCTACTGGGCTTTGTAAGCTTATTATGTTATTTTATTAGTTTCAAGTCAGTGAATTGGTCAAGACCGTTTAGAGTGAGATGAATTGAAATCCTCGGGTTCTTCTTTTGATTTCGTTACATATTTTCTTTTATTCCTTTGTTGTCATGAGCTTTTGAAAGATTAATAATTGCTAGTGATCCCTTGACCATTATAAATGTGATTTGGTGAATGAATATAGTGAAATATTTCTTGGTTTATGATATTTAATTGCTTCTATTGGATATAGAGTTATATGGATGATTTATAGAAACTTTGGTAAATGATTAAAAATATAAAGTTGATAATTTTTCAAATTTGAATTTTAGGGTGTGACATTATGACGCAGCCATAATTATATTAAACAAATTATTTGATCAATATTATAGATCAACAATCCGCAGCTATCACAAGCTCAATGTAAATGAAGCCTTCTATTAGCCTGATGTGACAATTATGTAAGCTATTGGAGATTATGAGAAATGCCAAAAGTAATGGGCTAAGGCAAAACTCATATATTTTTCAATGAACCAAAGTAAAATCCACTAGATTATATGTGAGATTCACTTCCTACAAAGCCTATAAAGTTGTATGATTATGATCCATCTTGCAACACATTGTTGTCCTTGAATGAAATATTGAATTTATTTTGCAATTATTTCCTTTATTTGCCTAAGCAATCAGGGCTTCTTGATAAAATATATGAATTTATGTCCCAAATATCTCCTTGGGCATGAAGTATAGCAATCACAGATGAGATCCCAAGAGCTAGAGTAAGATAATCCATTTTCAAAACTTAGGAAAATTTTAACTTAAGTAGTTATTGCACATACAATTTGATGATTTCTTTGTCTTAATTGCAATGACTATTATAGATTGTTGGCAATATAATACTTTATATACCTAATATTAAAGAAAAATATTTTGAAGATTACTCATGATTGCACAAATTTTCAGGGACCATGTATATGTATATTTATTTCACAATAATGTAGATCATAGCTCAACTTTTATTTTCATTTATTTGTAAGCATCCATTTTGTTGTGTGCATTTTTTACAATACTTTAAAAGTTATTTATTATTATTGATATGTCATAAAAAATTACCTTAATTATGCATTATTATCGTTGCATATTTGAATTGAAACTTCTAAAATTAAATATGAAACAAGCCAAACTCCGATTTCAATAACCTTATAGCTGAACTAAACGTCTCAATGAGATAAATTCAATGATATCAAAAGTGGTTCAATCCGAATTTGAATGAGCCTAGATCAATCACTTGAAGCGTAATTTGAAACTTGAAGTCATTAATTGGATAATCAACTAATTTTCAGATCTTTCATGCTTATAGTTAAATCAAAGGTCTTGAAGTGCAAAATCTAATGGGCCTAAGATTACTTAATTCTAACAACATTAAGATACTTAAATGCTAAATGATCACTTCATGATCAAGAAAATCTATACTTAATTGGTGTGAACAAAATTTTAAACATCTACGTAAAATGAAATAATAGGTATAATTTTCTATTTTTTGGGCAATATGAAGCATATAAAGTAAAATATTTCTATCACATACATATAAATCCTGAAATAATCACAAATAATTATCTAAATAAATCCTTCTTACGAGGGTTACAAAAAAACGGCACGACCGTACAACGGATCACTACTTTCACTCATCGTCAACCTGAAAACCCTAAATATGCACCTCAGCGAACCAGTGGACGAGCATTGTTTCGTACTAAACCGGCCAGTGGCAACCCAACGTAATTTATTTGCCAACCGGAGGCATTTCCTTCTCGCTATCCGATTACGAGGTATTTACTGACCTTCTGCTCTTCGACTGTTCTCACCAAACCCTAATTAGATTTACTCATCGATTGAATCAAAACGAAACCCTAATAATCCTCACATCAACTTTGAACTCATTAATCATTATGGCACTGTAACCACGTAATTCTCACTTAGGATGCGGCTGGGCTCGTGATTCTTTGTTCCATACCGCGCCAGCTGCGAATTGGAGTAATGTCATTGGACGGCGCCGTTGATAGGAGGGAGGACACTCCGGCGGGGAACGGATTGGCGGCCTCCATGCTGGCGCCGGCCCCTGTATTGGCGCCGGCACCGCTTTCTGCATTGAGGGCGCCGGTGCCACTCTCGGCATTGAGGGCGCCGTACGGAGATCGTCGGCTCAGGCTGAACCCGAACAAGGTACATAAGCCAGATACGTACGAGGATGTGCAGTCGGAGTTCGATCCTTCAATCTATAGCTCGCTGGAGCGCCACCTCCCTCCCAGTATGCTCGAGGCGCCGAGGGACGCGAAGCTCGAGTTCATGAGGGAGATCCTCGCCAGGTACTTGCCTGAGGGAGATCGAGCCAGGGTAAGCACGAACGATGCGTTTTGGTTCCACAATTTCTTGTTGTGGTTATTGAATGTAGGTGCAATAGGGTTTCCGTTGGCTTTTGTGCCGCGGTAACTGGTATTTACGGTTCTGATTTTAATCTTAGTCGTTTTTTTATCGGTCCTAAGAAAATACAAATTATTTTGTGTAGATAATATTATGTCTGAAATACCCTCAACTTTTTCTACAATTCCACATCTCTCTTTCAGGTTTAGTTATGCGGCAGTAGTTAGGTTTAATATTTTCTATTGCTACTATCTGCAAGTTGAAATATTAATTTGTTTTTTTGGAAGATTTTGGAGAATTGTAAGTTTAATCTGGAAGGCTTTTGTCGTAATAAAAAGATTAGTTGGGTCATTCATATAAAGAATTGTAATTAAATTGTTGCTATACTTTCAGATTTAGATATTGATTAATAACATGAGCACACCAAACGGGGCTACGGGGCGGGGGGAGGTGGTTTGGGTAATGAAAATTTCTTGATAAAACACATGCAAAATTGAAATGTCTTAAAGAAATGATATCACACCTGTATTTAGTGTAGAATGAAATGATAAATATGAGGGTGAGAGTGATGAGTAGAATAAAATAGATCACACATAAGAACACCGATATTTATTCTTCAGGCTTACTTCTATTCTTTAAACTCCCCATAGAAATTCACCACCACTTTCATTAATTGTGAAATTCAAAGCTTTGCAAACTAATAGCTCTCTTGAACAAAGGTGTCAACAATAACCTTTTTATGTGCTCAAGGCTAACCCTCACACTTTTTTTTTTTGGCGGGCTCAAGACCAACCTTAAGACCATTCGCTAAGTTCAAGGACAACCAAGAACAATTTAAAAATTATATAAAGACAAAATTAGAACACTGTAGGACATAAAAAAGAATGCAAGGCGGAGCATTAATGCCAAACCAAAAACTACTTAGATATCATGAAACACTAATTTATTAAACCGAATATCTAATTAACAAATGAAACCAATACTCATTTTGACAAACTCAAACAGTCTACACTCAACAACATCAACAACATCAAGCCTTTATTCTATTATGTGGGGTAGGCTTCATGAATCCTTTTTCTCCATTGTGCCCTGTTAAATGCATTTGAAGTGAGGTTAAGCAATTCAAAGGCTTATTGGATCAATGATCTCTAAGTGCAAGGAAGCTTAGGAGGAGACTTAGGGAGTTTTATAGCATTTGGAAAATGTCTTGGAGAGCTAATTAGTTGGAATGCTATAGGTTCTAGAGATACTTATAGAGGATAGGAGCTCCAAGCAGGGCATGAAACTAGATTAAAAAGATTTGGAGTTAAATTTAAAATATTATTATTCGAGTATAAGCATCTAGTGTTTTATCTGATCAAATATTTGGACAAACAAGTCAAATAGATGCTATGGAAGGTCCCTAGCCTACAGGAGTTGAGATTGGGTAAATAAAGAGGGATATTGGTGGCCATTGGAACTTTTTTTTTTTTTTTTATAAGTGATTTAGGTTTGACCTAGTATTTTTTTTATTTCAGTTGGATAACATCAAGGATCAGCCTTAAGTCTATATCTTTTTTGCTTTAGTCATGGATGTTCTCACTAGACATTTCCAAGAGGTTGTATCCTGGTGTATGCTTTTTTGTTGATGATTTCTTCTTGTTGATAAGACTAGAGAGGGAGTTGAAGGTAAACTTTAAATGTGGAGGTCAACCCTAGGGTCCAAATGTTTTTTTTTTTTTTTGAGTTGATCTAAAACAAATACATGAAGTGTAATTTTAATAGTATTAGATCTAGTGGGGGGATTGTGACTTTGGGCGGTCAAGTCATTAATGAGAGTGCGCATTTCTTGTGTCTATTGTTCAAAGTGATGGTAAAATAGATGGGGATATTATTAATAGAATTCAAGTTGGATGGTTGAAGTGGAGGAATGTATCGTGCCTATTGTGTAATAGAAAAATACCCCTCAAACTTAATGGAAAATTCTATAAGATGGTGGTGAGACCTGCAATGCTTTATGGTGCAGAATGTGGCCATTAAAAGAGAAGCATAAAAGTAAGTTGAGTGTTGCTAAGATGAGGATTCTCAGGTGGATGAATGTCTTCACTCTTAGAGGTGGATGAATGTCTTCACTCTTAGAGATAGAATGCAAAGAGTATATACATAAAAAGCCCAATAAATATTTGAAATATTCCAAGTAATTTGACTTGGTAATTTTAGCTGTGCTTATGATAAAGCCTAAGAAATAAGTAAGACTTGCAAATCCACTTAGGCAACATTTCAGACTTAATCACCATTAGCATTGTCTTCAATTGCATGATTTAAGTACCTCGGCTTCTCTATTAGAGAGGCTATATAAGAATTTGAAGAAAACATGGTTAATTCACAAATTATATCATTTGTGTTCATTAAAGAAACATTCAGTGCCAACAATTAATTGTAAACTGCTTATGTTCATGTTTGTCATGTAACTCAAATTTGTAAGCAAATTTCATAATATGATCATTAAGTAGTTAATTAAATATTTATTTGATTATGAGTCTGTTCCTTAACTAATGTCTGTTTAATCAATTATTTTGGACTATTGTCTATTACTAATTACTTAAAATTATGTTGATCTATTTCGAGTAATGAACAATTATGGACTATTGTATATTACTAATCAGTTAAGATTATGTTAAACTTTTATGAGTAATTCATTAATTAACTATGCAAATGTAACTTATTAGTAATTGGTATAATATTATGGTCAGAAGCACTTTAATAAGTAGTATTTCTTAAGTAATCTGTATTTTTTTCATCATTTTTATCATAAGTTGCATGGTGATGGAAAAAAAAGGTAAAAACAAGGAAAAATTGGTTTTAGCAAATTACCTCGGAATAAGTAGTTCCTTGCTTGAGGGAATGAAAGATAAATACATAATTAATTATAATTAAGACAATCCTTGAATTGGTGAGGTGGCAACAATAATCTCACTGATTAATGAGGTGGCATGAAGCTAACAAGAAAGATGGCAGATTTGATCCAATATAAAATTTTCAATAAAGGGCGTGGCACACTACCTTGAAGATAAATCACCTTTATCAGTTCCCAGTGCAGCATTTAAAAGATATTTATGGTATCATCCCTATGAGGACTAAATGATGCTCTTGTTTGTATTTTATTGGGCATTTAGATGAATTTTAACTTGATAATCTTGATGAATACACTGCATGCTGATTTTGATTGTTAGAATTATTTGGACCGGTTACTCAACATGCTGATGAAGCAATATTTGAACCGGTTACACATGAAACTTATCTACTTACCCATGTTAAAAATTGACAATATCACTGCTTTGCTATTTCGAGAAAAATTAATGATTGTTTTTTTATAGTTTGAGTAAGATGGCGTGGTTATCTTGTTTCTGATGAGAATTTCAAGTTCCGATTTTCCTATTATTAATTTTTATCATGCGTTGGCTTTGTATATGAGATTTGAAAGACAAACATTCAGTTTGATGGATCATAATGTGTCTATTGATTTATCAGGTTAAGAGGCATAAGGAATATAGACAGAGAATAATGTCGGCTTACCAGGTTTGCCTAAGCTGTGTTGTTTTAATTTTTTAAAAGAATTAATGTTTTTGAATCTGTTTTCTCTATATCTGCCAAACAATATGTTAAAGTTATCTTAATTCCCACAGAACTTGCTTCGTTTAATTTTTAATGGATTGCAGCATCTGAAGGAATAAAATAACTCTTTTGTTGATTGTTTTTTTTCTTTTTTTATTTTATTGGTCAAATTAAAAGCTTTGCTAAAATTGTAGTTTTTCGTTGTCCATGCTATCTTTTTTCTTCTTTTAATTCTGAATGTAAAAAATCTTAATTTGAGATGCAATTCCCATATAGAGGGTGCGTGGATTTATCAGCTTAATCTTGATTTCTTTAATTCTGAATTTATGAAAAATAATTCTATATCTAACAACTATTCAGAAGCTTGGATGGGATTTTTTTCTTTATATAGGTTTAGACTCCAACTATGTGTAAAAGTACATAATTGATGGGTGAGATGCATACAATCATGAACTTTACATGATTTCCATATGTCACGACCGGGCTTGAAGCTCAAGTTAATGAGATTGGAAGAGACGATTGGAAGGTTAATACAATTTTTTCAATAATAATAATTACTCAAAACACTAATATCCATGCTATACCTGAAGAGCCACTAAAACAAAATTTTCAAATTAACAACAACAACAACAACAACATCAAGCCTTTATCCCACTACGTGGGGTCGGCTACATGAATCCTTTTTCTCCATTGTGTTCTATTAAAAGTCAAATTCTCATTTAAACCTAATAAAGAAAGGTCATTCCTAATATTTTCTAACCAAGTCTTTTTAGGTCTACCCCTACCTTTCTTAACATAAGTCAAATCTAATACCTCTACTCTCCTAACCGGGTCATCGAAAGGCCGTCGTTTTATGTGACCAAACCATCTAAGGCGACTCTCTCTAATTTTATCTTCTACTGGAGCTACTACAACCTTTTCACGTATATGCTCATTTCGTATCCTATCTCTAAGGGTAAAGCCACTCATCCACCTGAGCATTCTCATCTCTGCCACACTTAACTTAGTATTATGCTTCTCTTTTAATGGCCAACATTCGGCACCATAAAGCATTGCAGGCCTCACTACCATCTTATAGAATTTTCCTTTAAGTTTGAGGGGTACATTTCTATCACATAACAAGCCCGATGCATTCCTCCACTTCAACCATCCAACTTGAATTCTGCTGATAATATCCCCATCTATTTCACCATCACTTTGAACAATTGATCCAAGATATCTAAAACGTGTACTCTTATTAATGACTTGATCGCCCAAAGTCACAATCCCTTCAGTAGGTCTATTACTACTAAAATTACACTCCATATATTCCGTTTTAGATCTACTCAAGCGAAAACCTTTAGACTCTAAGGTTGACCTCCATAATTCAAGTTTACCTTCAACTCCCTCTCTAGTCTTATCAACAAGAAGAAAATTTTCAAATTAAACATATAACAAATTTGTTCTTATCTATTACCATTTGATTCCTTTCCTCTGTAGAAGAACTCTTCTTTTTTTAGCTATTTAATCCACAAAAGATTTACCTAACATTTTAAATTTAATAATTTGAGTTTTCATAATAACTCATTGGACAATTACAATTTATATTATAGCAATTAAATATGCATATAAGTAATCATGTTCTTTTGTCAAACTTTTCATTATATATATATATAAATATTAAATAAAATATAGATCATACTTCAATTTCTTTAAATAAATTTTATTTCTTTTTCATTTCATTTATTACAGAAGCACCATTAGATTTTTGTACCCATCTTTATTTCTATTTCCTTTTCTATTTAATATGCACGGGTATGTTACGTCCTTCATCAGTACCATAAAGGGGTTGAACTCCTAATTTGTATGTATATACCTTTTCCATTTTAGTAATCCTTATTTCATATTAACATTTATTTATTTTTCTTTCAATTTCCTCCATATGCATAGTTATCTTAATATAATATAATTACTTTTAAGAAGTTCTGTCTATCTCTTCATTTATAACATAGAAATTTATCCATAAGAATATAAAAAGTTATTTCATACTTCACTTTGAATAAACTATCATATATATATATATATAGAAATTTCCATTTTAATAACTACACAAAATTTAAATGATAAAACATTGTTATACTATAAACATAATTGCCCACTTTAATTATTTTTGTGCATTTAAATTCTTCAAAATGCTCTAGCTTTGAAATAGTATTTCTTAATGCAATATCTAACTTTTTTTAAGAACTTTTGCAAACTTCAACTGTCTAAAAATGACATTAAATATCACTAAGTGCACCGTTAGATATCTATTCAAATCTCTAATTCCTTGAAAATGACCAAACATTATATTTAAATAGTTTTCATGGTTTACCTCAAAAGTTTTTCTTTACTGAGTTGAGATTTTCACCAACGGAATTTCTTCCTACTGAACAATCATACACTAACCTGTGATGAATAGACACGGATACAAGATGCGTCAATTATTGAAAATATGGGACACAAACATGGGTTAGTCATACTATTATAATTTTTATTTCTAAAAATAGTGTATATAAATTGAATAAGCAAAATATTAATATTAATTGAAAAATAATAAGTCATTTAACTAGGATATGCCCTTAAAATGATTAATTTTAGGATATCGAGAGTCGAGCGTGGATGTTGTGTATGGTATCAAGAGAGGAGTGGTCAATACTGTCAAGAGTCGGATGTCGATGTTGTGTTAGCATATCGACGCCCTCGATGTTGAGGAAATGTCAGTATGCAATTTTGACATGATGTTGGACAAAGATGAGATGTTGAGATGGTGTGGAGTCAGGGGCAGAACCAACTTTAGTTCTTAGAGGGAGCAAACTTGTAAAAAATAATTATATATAAAGCAGTTTAAAATATTTTTTATATATTTCATTATAATTGTTAAATAAAAAAATTACAAGGTTTGCATTCTATTTTGCATTTTCTAATAATATTGCATTATAACTTCACTTGTATTTTCTAACTCAAATAGCATTACCTTGGATTAGATTTAAGTGAAAATAAAGTAATATAAACCTATCAATTCTTTCTTTTATTTGGAAAATATTCTTGAGTTTCATATTTTTAATTTGAAAATATAATCAATATATCAAAATGGTTAAATTTTATACTATCCAATCAAAAACTAAATCTTACCCTCAAATTTCTCAATGGACAATCTATATTATTGTTTAAACCTTCCCAATGTACATTTTCTAATTGCAGATATGATTTAGCAATGGTTTTTCCTTATTATTTTTTATAGGCATGCAAGTTAACCTTAATTCAAGCAAGGCAATTAACTGAATATCATTAAAATAAGTCTCTCAAAACTATGACTAATTGTGCTTAATCGTGACTCACTTCCCATGCTGGTTGCTTTCCCCATTATGACTGATCTGATTTTCCTGTTGGATCCGGTTTTCCCTGCTGGCTCTCTGTTTTCCTAGCTGGCTCTCGATTTTCCCAGCTGCTGGCTGTTCAGATCCCTTCGTTGCTGATTCCTATACTGTTTTAGCTTCTCATTAAGTGGGCTATTTTGAATGGCTTCTATTGGCTGTTTTGGTGGCATATTTATGTGAGCAATTTATGGTCATTTCCCCGTCTTCTCCTATATAATATGGTTGATTTGCTGCTGAAAATGGTTGTGGTTGGTGAAAACAAATGTAAACACGAGGGTTTTTTAGATTGCGAGCTAGTCTTCTCCCTATCCTCTAATACTTTGTCTCGGTCTTTTTTCTACTTCTTTCCACGGTTTCCTTCCACCTGTATCTTTCTTCTCTAAACTATTATGAGTAAAAAGTGGTGATGTGCCATGTTCTATTAGTGTTTGTCGGAGGAGCATTGGACTGTGCTGGATTATAATTTTTGTGGTGGATCTCTGGTTTGTACTTTGAGCACATTTTTCGATTTTGTGATTTGCATGTGAGGTGACTATACATGGTTGTTCTGAGGGTAATTTAATTTAGTTGTTTGGTTTTTTGTGTATCTTCCTAACTATTTTCTAAGCTTTGGTTCCTACTTAGTTCCATCATTTGTGTTTGTTTATGTGATATCGAAAGGAAGTGTCATAATTTGCATTCCTAGCATTCTTCTACTTGATTTTGAGCTTTTGGTTGTATCAATTTGATATCAGAGCCTTAGATTGCATCAAAAAGACATATGAATGGGAAATTAAACTTACTGTAGAAGCTTACCCCTTCCCCCTCATGTATTTGTATTTATATAAATGAAGTAAGTTTAGTTAAGCAACAAGAAGAGTATCCGGCTTTTAATAAGGAATCTGTTTTAATAAGGAATCTGTTTGTTATCATCTGATGGTAGAGATGCCTGCTGTAGCCGCTGCTTTGTCAGGATGCAGAGGTGCAGAATGCAGTGAAGTTGATTGACATCATAATTAGCGCTGCCTTTGGCACTAATGTTATCAAATAACGACTTACTTATTTAATAATCACCTTATTAGAAAGAAAACATTAACAACGAACTAGATTAACCATCATGCATTTGTTATTTCTCAGGGCAGCTAGCATCCATCAGATACAATTCATCAAATAAAATAAGCTATCATTGTTTCGTACTTCCAAAATGGTGTAGGAGGACAGTTGCTGCAACAGTAACATTCAGTGATGCTGTTCCACATACATATTGTGAAATATAAACGAAGAATTCGTAGATCTCTCACTACTTAGCTGAAAGGCTGTTACACAAAAGAACACTTCTAAAAACTTTTTAGGGATCCGATGAGAGGTGGAATAAGGTCTTCTTAAGGAGGGGCAGCAGAAAGGGAATTTCGTGGGGGGAGATAGTGGCGTGGATGACCACTTTGGGTCAAACGGAAGAAAGGTGAGATTTCCACCTGCAATATACAGGGGGAAACAATAATGGGAGAGGGAACTTTGGTGGAGATGCTAGGGTGAGAAAGCTATAGATGTTGATTTTTGAAGGAGAAGATAGCTCAAGGATGAGTGTATCGGGTGGAGAGATAATTTGCCATCAATGACCTGACAAAAAGAGAAAATCTCATGGCAGTGGGGCTATGTTTGGAGGGCAAAACCCTAGCTTGGTTTCAGTGGAGGGAAGCGAGGTATCTGCTCAATTCATGGGGATAATTTAAAGATGGGTTGTTGGAACATTTTCGAGCAATCCAGGAAGGAGACCTCCATGAGCAGTTTTATACTTTATCTTAGGAAGGGACAATCATGGAGTACCGAGAGAAATTTGAGCTGTTATCAAGTAGACAAAGGGGGATTTCTGCAGAAGGTTTGGTGAGAAATTTCATGAAGGGCCTTAAGGTGGCATACGGGCAGAACTCAAAGTATGGAGGCCTAACGAACTGAGGGAGACAATGGAACTTGTATAAAAGGTGGAGGAGAAACATCAAAGGGAAAAAGACCAGTAGGAGCAACATCGTTAGATGTGCTTATAAGAATATCTCCATGACCCTGTCATGGTGTCTCTTCAGAGGGAAACACCCAAGTAGAAGAGCACTGGCGTACATCCAGATAGCAATTTCAAGCGCCTCACAGAAGTAGAGGTACAAGACAGGAGGGCCAAGGGGTTTTATTATAGGTCCGATGAGAAATTTACATCAAGACAGGTGTAAAAATCATACTTTGCAGGTTCTATTAATATGTAATGAGGATGTGGATGAGGCAGAGGAAGAAAAGGAAAATGAGCATGTACACTTGGAGGTGGCAGAAGTTTCATTGAACTCTGTAGTGGGATTCACTCCAAATCACACTATCAAGGTGAGGGGATAGATATGAGGAGAGGCAGTGGCAATCCTGGTGGATAGTGGGACTATCCACAATTTCATATCAAATCAGGTGTGGATAAAATGGGATATCAAATCAGGTGTTGGATAAAATGGGCTTGGAGCTGGTAGACATAGGGTGTTTCAGAGTGATGATGGGCACAGGAAAAATAGAGAAGAGCATAGGGATATGTCAGGGTTTGGTGGTGGAGCTATCAGGGATTCACATCAAGTAGTATTTTCTTCCCTTGAAATTGGGGAGCACTAATTTGATTATGTGAATGAAGTGGCTACAAACCTTGAGGGAAACCAAGGAAAACTGGAAGGCATTAGTTATGGAGATCTAGGTGGAGGGGAGAAATGTGGTAATTAAGAGAGACCTTAGCTTATCCAAAGCCATGATTTCTTTGAAAACCCTAGCTCTTGCCCCACACAGAGGAGAGGAATTTTTGCTAGAGCTCTAGAGTTTGGAGGGAGGTGAGACAGAGGATGTAGATAACATTCCAAACATGGTTTAGCTAGTTCTCCAGTAGTACAGGGAGGTATTCTAGCTTCCCAGGGATTGCCACCCCCTCGGGAGCACGAGCAATCTATCGTTATGAAGGATGGAGTCTCCCCATGAGTGTTTGACCTTACCGCTACCCTTAGGTCCAGAAGGATGAGATTGAGAGACTGATTTGGGAGATGCTTGAAGCTGGAATCATCATGCCCAATGTGAGCCCTTTGTCCAACCTTGTATTGCTGGTGAAAAGGAGGGGAGCTGGAGGTTCTGTGTAGACTATCGTACCCTGAATAAGAAACTACACCAGATAAGTTTCCCATACCAGTCATTGATGAGCTGTTGAATGAGTTGCACGGATTTGTGATATTCTTCAAGATCAATTTAAAATCCGGTTACTAACAGATTAGAATGCGGCCAAGAAACACCCACAAAATAATCTTTTGGAGACACGAGCGAAATTATGAGTTCTTGGTGATGTTTTTTGGCCTCATTAACACACAAACTACTTTTCAGTCTCTTATGAACAGGGTGTTCTAGCCCTATTTGCGAAGGTTTGTGTTGATATTTTTTGACAGTATTTTGGTATATAGTAGGTTTAAAAGGGAGCACTTGGAGCATTTGGGATTTGTATTATCCACACTGAGAGAGCACTCTTTGTTTGCCAATTTAAAAAAAAAAAATCTTTCGCCTAACCTAGAGTGAAGTATTTAGGGCATATGGTATATTAAGAGGGAGTAGCAGTTGACCAAAGTAAGGTTGAGGCCATGCTCAGATGACCCATACCCAAGAACTTAAAGGAATTGAGAGGGTTCTTGGGACTCACAGGCTACTACCGAAAATTTGTAAAATGATATAGTTTTATAGCAGATCTGTTGATGGAGCAACTTGTTAGATCAACCCAGGAGGGGCCAATTTGGCCGGTCCAGAAGGGATCGACCCAATTTTATTGAGCGGGAGATTTGAATTTGAAGGACTGTTTAGACTTTTTACTTTGTATTGTTTGCTTTTAATAGTTATTCTCATCCTAAGTTTAGGGTTATACTTGTGTTTTGCTGAATTTAGGAGTTCTCTGGGTTTGCTTGGGCTTTAGTCGCCGGTTGGAGATTGGGTGAGCCAGGTCTTCCTCGTGAATTGAAGATCCATTGTATCCTGCTTGTTTTCTTCCACTTTTCATCAATTATCAAGTTTATCTATTGATTTGCCGAGGGATTTCTTCAATTTCAACTTGTTGCTTGCTGAAATTTTAAATTTCAGCCACTATTTTTGTGATTTCTGCACTTGTTTCCTAACAAATTGGTATTAGAGCGGTATTCTAGGCTGATATTTAAGTCCTCATCACTGATTTTTTCTACATTTTTCTTCCCGTATTGTTGATTTTCACTGTTTGAAGATTATATTCGCTTATTTTTTGTTGTTTTTTGCGGTTTGGAACCTAGATACAATTAATGGAAGCAAAGAAGATGGAGACATTGGAGGGCAAGATGGAACAACTGAAGGCCGAAGTAAAGGAAAAATATTTCAGGGTGGAGGGAAAACTCTCGGCCATCGAGAACCGCCTTGGAAACTTTGATGAGATGATGAAAAAGATGCTTGAGATGCAATCAAATGCATCACCGGCGATTCCTAGGGTGGAACCACGAGGAAAGGAGATTCCAGAGGACGGCTATGAAGTGGAGAGTGTTTTCCATCAAGGACCACCACGTAGAGCCTCGTTGGTGGGCGGATTGGAGTATTCTGAAGGGATGACAAGAAAGAGAAGGGAAGCCAACCCTTTTGGGAGATTACCCAGGCATGGGGAGAAGTGGAATTAAGAAGGGCAAGGTTGGGTGGGACTCATGGGGTCAAAAATCAACCAAGGGAGGAAGGAAGGGAATCACACCACCACTACATCAGGTGAACCAACAGAGGAAGAAACCATTGAGGTATACATCAAGGAAGCTAAAGATGCCGATCTTTGAAGGAGAAAATTTTCTAGGTTGGGTGTACTAAATGGAATGTTATTTTGCCATCAATGGGCTAACTGAAGGGAAAAGACTCATGGCGGAGGGTTTATGTTTGAAAGGGAAAGCCCTATTCTAGTTCCAATGGAGGGGGGCTAGGCATATGATCTATTTATGAGGAGAATTTTAGGAGTGCTTGTTGGAACATTTATGAGCTATCTGGGAAGGAGATCTCCACGAGTAGTTCTATGCTCTAACTTATGAGGGGACATTTATGGAGTATCTTTAGAACTTTGACCTGCTATCAGGGAGACTGAGGAAGGATTAGAGGGGAATTTCATGAAGGGGCTTAGGGAGGGCATACGGGCATAACTTAGGGTACTGAGGTCTAGGGGGTTGAGAGGGACGATGTAGCTGGTTCATAGGGTGGAGGAAAAATATAAGAGGGGAAAGCCATCATAAAGCAACACCATGGGAGGGGCCTATTAGAGTACCTCTATAACTCTAGCTCCTAAAACCCAGACAATATCCTTCCAGAGAGATGCTCGAGAGGAGCGGTGGAATTCACCAGTGGGGAAACTTCAAGCGACTCACAGAAGCGGAGGTATAGGATAAGTGGGCAAAGGGATTATGCTTCAGATGTGAAGAGAAGTACATGACAAGGAATATGTGCAAGGACCGAACTCTTCAGGTTCTCATCGTCTTTGATGACGAGGAAGCTGAGGGAGGTGCGAGTGAGGCATCTACAGATGAGTAAAAGCTGCATTTAGACATGGTTGAGGTCTTCTTGAACTCAATGGTGGGGTTCACTCCGAATCACACTATGAAGGCGAGAAGAAATAACATACATGAAGGTAGTGATGTTGATAGACAATGGGGCCACTCACAATTTCATCTCCTACTAGGTCGTAGACCAATTGGGGCTGAACTTGGTGGACACAGAGTGCTATGGGGTGATGATAGGGATGGGGAAGATGGAGACAGGTAGAGAGGTGTGTAGGGGAGTGGTCTTGACCACACAAGAAATTCAGGTGAGGGAGAATTTTCTCCCATTGGAGCTGGGGAGTACTGATGTCATCATGAGGATGATATGATTGTAGACGTTGGGGGATACGAATGTGAATTGGGGGATGCTGATAATGGAGTTGATGGTGGAAGGGAGGAGAATGATGATTAAGGGAGATGCAAGACTCTCCAGAGCCATGGTGTAACTAGAAACCATAGTAAGAGCTATATACGAGGTGGGAGGAGGATTTCTGGTGGAGTTACAGAGCTTGGAGGAGATCAGAGGGGAGGAAGGGGGGGCATCTCTCTTTCAGTACAACCGCTTGTATAATAGTTCTGTGATATTTTTCAGCCACCTCAAGGATTGCCACCATAGAGGGGATAGGAGCATGCCATCATGTTGAGGGGAGGGGGTATCACCGATCAGTGTTTGGCCTTACCACTACCTCTAGATCCAGAAGGATAAAATTGAGAAGTTGATCACAGAGATATTGGAGGCATGAATTATCAGGTCGAGCGTGATCCCTTTTTATAACCTAGTTATACTTGTTAAAAAAATAAGGATGAAAGTTTGTGGACTACTGGGCCATGAATAAGGAGACTGTGTCAAACAAGTTTCCTATCCCAATGATAGATGAGCTGCTAGATGAGTTTTGTGGAGTGACGGTTTTCACGAAAGTGAACCTGAAGTTTGGATACCATCAGATCCGGATGAGAGAGAAAGATATTTCGAAGACATCTTTCAGGACTCATGAGGGATACTATGAGTTCTTGATGATGCCGTTTAGCCTCACCAATGCCCTAGTACCTCATGAACAAGGTGTTCCGACCTACCTCAGGAAGTTTGTTTTGGTTTTCTTTGATGAATTCTTGGTATATAACAAATCCAGTGAGGAGCCTTTCGAGCATCTAAGAGCGATCTTAAAGGTGTTACAGGAGCATCAACAGATGACCAATTTGAAGAAGTGCTATTTTGCGCAGGCGAGTGTGGAGTTCTTGGGACATGTGGTATCCTAGGAAGGGGTGGCCGCTAATCAGGCCAAGATCGAGGCAATGTTGAAATGGCCTCTACCTAGGAACCTGATGGAGCTAAGGGGTTTCCTAGGATTGACGGGATGCTACATGAGGTTCATGAGGGGATTTAGCACCCTTGCTTGGCCTCTGAGCTGAAGAAGGTCAGCTTCTTATGGGGAGAGGCAGCTACTCAGGCCTTTGAGATATTGAAGACTGCCATGACCATGGTTCCGGCTCTGGCACTACCCGATTTCAGCCAGATGTTTGTGGAGACTGATGCCTCAGGATATGGGTTGGGGGCAGTGCTCATGCAAAATCACATACTCTTAGCCTACTTCAGCCAGGTGTTGACAGCCAAAGCTAGACTGAAGTTAGTCTATAAGAGGGAATTGATGGCCATTGTATTGGCTACTTAGAAGAGGTGGTCGTACTTGCTGGGCCGGCATTTCATCGTCAGGACCGACTAATGGAGCTTGAAGTACTTACTAGAGTAGATGATGGTGATCGAGGAGCATCAAAGATGGCTGTTAAAGTTGATTGGATAAGATTTGAGATCCAGTATAGGCCAGGGTTGGAAAATAAGGCAGCTTATATTGGATTGAGGGAGCTCCAGGAGTTAGCCATTTCGATACCGCTGATCTCGGATTGGGGGCTATTAAGGAAGAAAGTGCGCAGGATAAGGAGCTGAGAAGGATCAGAGAGGATCTGTTGTAGGATGAGAGTAGCCATCCTAGCTATTCAGTAGATTTTGGAGACTTCTATACCATGGGAGGTTTGTGCTCCTATGAACCTCAATTCATATTACGCACTTTCTACATGAGTTTCTCAAGAGTGCTGTTGGGGGTCACTCTGGTGTACATAAGACATACATGAGATTGGCTGTTGAAGTATATTGGAAGGGGATGCACAAGGATGTAGAGGAGATGGTGGTCATGTGTGAGGTTTTCCAGAGGAACAAGTATATGGCTATGAATCCAAGGGGGCTACTATGGCCCTTAGCCCTTCCAAGCAGGATGTGAGAAGAGGTCTCTATGTATTTCATAGAAGGGCTTCCTTGATCAGAAAGGTTTACAATTATTTTGGTGGTGGTGGACATAATAAGCAAATATGTTCATTTCATTCCTCTACGACATCCTTACACGACAGTAATAGTGGCGTCAACTTTCAGTGATCATATTACATGGGATACCAAAGTCTGTCATGTACGGTCGAGACATGGTGTTCCTTAGTCACTTTTGGAGAGAGTTGTTTAGGTTGCAAGGGATTGTGTTGAAGAGGAGCACCATTTCCACCCTCAGACGGATGGGCAGACGAAGGTTGTCAATAGGAGCTTGGAGACATACCTGCGATGCTTTGCTTCAAAGACACCTTGATTGTGGGCTAAGTGGTTGGTGTGGGTAGAGTAGTGGTACAACACTTTGTACAATTTGCCATCCCAGATGACTCCTTTCAAAGTGTTGTGCGGTAGGGATTCGCCTCACTTGGTGCACTTTGAGTAGAGTAGCACATCGATCTTTTTAGTGGGGCAATACTTGGGAAGAGCTAAGATACTAGAGGAATTGAAAATACATCTGTTTAGGGCTCAACAGATTATGAAAAGACAAGATGATGAGCACAAGAAGGACATTTAGTTTGAAGTTGGAGATAGGGTGTATTTGAAGCTTAGTCCCTACTGGCAGAGGATAGTGGCTAGTAGGAGGAATGAGAAGCTGGCTTCGAGGTACTTTGTACTTTGACAGTTTGATCCTTATGAAGTGGTGGAGAGGATCAGAGCAGCGACGTATCGATTGAAGCTACCTCTTACCGCAACCATACACCCTGTATTCCATGTGTCATAGTTGAGGATAGCTATAGGGGATCACACCTCAATTGCAAAGTTACCAGTGATGTTGACAGAGGATTTGGAGGTGATTTTGGAACCATTGAAGTTAGTAGGAGTACAATAGGGGGAGGGAGGAAGTAAGGAAGTGCTGATTAAGTGAAAAACCTACTTGAGTACGATTCTACTTGAGAGCCTCATGAGAAGATGAATCATTAATTTTCGTCTCTCCACCTTGAGGACAAGGTGGTTCTTTGGGAGGATGGTATTGTTAGACCGGCCCTGGAGGGGTTAGTTCGGTTGGTCTAGAAGGGACCGAATCCGTTTTATACTAGGCGAAAGATTGGTTTCACCCAGGCAAGTCCCGCCCCCTTGGGGTGGGATCCACACGTTAAGGAAGAGAGAGAGAGAGAGGGGTGGATGAGCAGGAGATTTGAATTTGAAGGGTTGTTTAGACTTTTTACTTTGTATTGTTGCTTTTAATAGTTATTCTAATCTTAGGGTTAAGGTTATGCTTGTGTTTTGCTGAATTTGAGAGTTCTCTAGGTTTGCTTGTGCTCTAGCCGCCGACAAGAGATTGGGAGAGCATAATCTACCTTTCGAATCGAAGATCCATTGTATCCGACTTATTTTCTTCGACTTGTCATCAATTATCAAGTTTCTCTATTGATTTTCCAAGGTATTTCTTTAATTTCTGCTTGGTGCTTGCTGAAATTCCAAATTTCTACCACTATTTTTGTGATTTATGCACTTGTTTTCTAACCCAACTCAAGAAGGACAACTTCAAGTGGGTAGAGGCAGCCACCGCCTTTGAGGAGTTGAAGAAGGTTGTGACTAGCATGCCAATATTAGCTCTTCAAGATTTCAGCCATCCCTTTATAGTGGAGATGGATGCCTCAGGTTTTGTGTTGGGAGCGGTACTGTAGAACCAGAGGCCGGTGGCCTATTTCAATTAGGTGTTGATGACCTAAGTAATGCTCAAGTTAGTCTATGAGAGGGAGCTGATGGTGATTGTGCTGGCCATTCAGAAATGGTGGTCGTATCTATTAGGAAGACATTTCATAGTCAAAACCAGAGAAGCTTGAAGTATTTGTTAGAGCAGCGAATGGTCATCGAGGAGCATTAAAGGTGGCTTTTCATGTATTGGGCTATGACTTCGAGATTCAGTACCGACCTGGAGTGGAAAACAAAGCAGCAGATGGATTATCCAGTATGGGGGAACCATAGATGATGGCATTATCTGTGCCCTTCGTGGTTGACTAGGAAACACTAAGAAGAGAGAGCGAACAAGATGCATGATTGAGGAAAATTAGGGAGGAGCTGGCAAGAAACAAGGATAGTCATCCAGGATATTTAGTTGTGGGACGAAAGTTGCTTTATCAGGCGGCGATTCATGGTTCCCAAGACGTCTTCTTACATTCCCTATTTGTTTCAGGAGTTTCGTGGAACGACCATTGGGGGGCATTCAGGGCCAAAAAGACATATCATCGACTCTCGACAAAGCTGCATTTGGAGGGGATGCAGAAGGATGTCAAAAAGATAGTAGCAAGCTGTGATATTTGCCAGAGGCACAAGTATTTAGCCATGTCTCCATGAGGGCTCCTCCAGCTGTTATCTCTGCTTCAAAAGGTGTGGAAGGAGGTTACCATGGGCTTCATTGAAGGTTTGCTAAAGTCAGAGGGATACACTACGATATTGGTCGTAGTAGATTAGCTGAGTAAGTATGCTGATTTCACCCCCCCCCCCCCCCCCCCTCGCCATCCCTATACAACAATAACAGTAGCAATAATGATTTTCATGTAAGAGGTAATGAGATTACATGGGATCCTGGAATCAATTGTATCAGATTGAGACAAGATTTTCTGAGCTAGTTCTAGAATGAATTGTTTAAAATGCAAGGGATTGTTCTGAAATGGAGCACTGCTTATCATCCTCAGAGGGACGGACAAACTGAGGTGGTCAATCATAGTGTGGAGACTTATCTGCGGTGTTTCATATCAGATACACCAAAGTTGTGGGCAAAATGGTTGGCTTGGACAGACTATTAGTATAACACGTCCTATCATTCGACACTGCAGACTACACCATTCAAAGTGTTATACTGCCTCACTTGATTTATTATGGGCAAGCAGCACACCGGTGGCTTCAGTAGAATAGTACTTGGAGGACAGAGACATGATTTAAGGGGAACTGAAGAGGCATTTGTCGAGAGCTCAACAAATTATGTAGAAGAAGAGAGGAGCACACAGGAGGGATATTTAGTTTGATGTAGGGGACATGGTTTAGTTAAAACTGTCCCTATAGATAGAAAATGTTGGCACTAAGATGGAATGAGAAGTTATCACCTAGATACTTTGGTCCATACGAGGTAGTGGAACATATCGGGGCCGTGGCATATCGACTATAGCTACCACTTTCGTTAGCCATCCACCTGGTGTTTCATGTGTCCCAATTGCAACGGGTGATAGGAGAGCATATTCCGTCTTTTTCACTTCCCCCGACCTTGACGGACAACATGTAGGTGCTCTTGGAACCATTAGAGGTCAAAGAAGCGTGACATGGAGTACATGGAAGCAAGGAAGTGTTGATTAGGTGGATGGACCTACCGGAGCACAAGGCCACGTGGGAGTCCTACCAGATTATTCAGTAGCAATTCCCTTCATTCCATCTGTTGACCTGCTGTAAAAAAAAAAGAGAAGAAATAAAAAAAATCAAAATCCCTTACCTCTCTGCCGAAGCACGTCGCTCCCCACGTCGTACGCACGTCGTGGCTGCCATCTCACGATCTCCCCACGACTTGGCACGACGAGCTCGCGTCGTTAAAAGCCAACGAAGAAGAGGCCTTCGGCTCCTCTCGCGATCCCGCTCGCTCTCTCCCGCGATCCTTCTCCGACTCTTGCGTGCCGCCCGACTCGGCTCACCCCGACAACTCTCCCTTCTGTCGGATCGGGACTCCTCCTTCGGCCGAGAGAAAGAGAAAGAGAGAAAGAAGGAGAGAGAGAGAGAGAAGCTTCCTCTCTTACCTGTAGCCGCCGACCTCCTTGCTCGACGCCGCCTCTGTCTGAAGGATCGGAAGTTACGCACTTTTGATCGGAAGCAAGAAGCCGAGCCCCGCCCGACTCCCCCTTGGCCGTCCGACCTTGCTCCTTCTCCGGCTCTTCCTTCCTGTCTGAACGGAAGTTACAACGTTTTGATCGGAAGCACCAACAGGAGCCCGCTGGAAGTGAAGGTAACTTCCTTCCTTTCACGCACTTCTTCGGCCAAATCCCGTAATCCACTGAACCGAGAGAGAGTGAGGGAGAGATATTTTGATTTTATTAATTAATTTTAATTATAATTAATTTAATAATTATTATTCCATTATAATTAATTATTAATTATATAGATTATAATTAATTATAATTAAATATAGTTAAATATTATTAATAATATTTAACTGATTAGTTAATTATTATTAATTCTAATTAATTATTTAATTATTTTTAAGTATAATTTATTATAATTAAATAATATTAATTATAATTAAATATAATTTTTGCTTTAGTTATAATTAAACAATTAATTGCAAATGACATGCGCCTTGCTCCTCCCGCCTCGATCCGCGAGCCTCTACCGTTGGTCGCCAGCCCCGAAGGTATAATCCTTGAACTCAGGCTTCCGTCCTCGATGTGCACGACGGACCGGAAAACCGCCTATATACGCCTTTATTGCGCGTGGTGGGATGGGACCCCGGTCTGACGCCTACGACGAGGCGGACAGTCGCCTCCCTTTCGCTCTCTTACCTCGTCATGCGTGGCGAGTCAGTGGTCTACCTATGCACGCCTTTATTGAGCGTGGTGGGAAGGGCAACTGGCGCGACACCTACGACAAGGTAAGCGAGCAACCCTCGCCCTCTTATCTCGACTAACGTGTCGAGCCGGTGGTCTACCTATGCATACCTTTATTGAGCGTGGTAGGAGGGGCAACTAGCACGACACCTATGTTGAGGTAAGCGAGCGACCCTCGCCCTCCTGTCTCGACATGCTTGTCGGACCGGCAAACCACCTAAGCACGCCTTTAGTGAGCGTGGTAGGAGGGAAACCGGTTCGACGCACACGGCAAGGCCAGACGATCCTGGTGTACCTTTCTCTTTGCGCGGCCGGAATGATTCATAAGTACCCCCGGGCGGGGGGAAAACAACTGCTCTTTTCTTGTAACAGGTACCGTCAAAGACCCCATACACGCCTTTTGCGCTTGGTGGGAAGAAAAATCACGGCCGCGGTGTCCTCGAAAGAGGGCACCTACCATACACGCCTTTATTGTGCGTGGTGGGAAGGCCCAGTCTTCTCGTTGTTTTCCTCTAAACGGGGGAGACATCGGGAGGCTGCCGAAATTTCGGGTGAAGTATTACTATACTCGGACCTGTTTCGCACTCAAAAGAACAAAATGTTTGGACCAAATGAGAAAGAGCAGTGGACTTTTGAACTTGATTGAACACGAGCAGAGGACCTGAATCAAACATAAATGATTTCTAAAAATTCAAACTCAAATGAAATAAAATCATACTTGAACCAAGCTCAAGTCAACTTGAACATTCAAATGAACTTTCTAAGAACTTCAGAGGACTTCGAACAATCATTTGAACATACATTCGGACTCAAGTTCAAAGGAACTAAGTGTGAAAGGCTTTAAAATGGAACAAGACTCAGACTACAGAGGACATAGAACTGAGCTTGCACATTAAGCTCATGAACCTGATTTAAATTGATCCTGAAAGGGCTTGAACTTGAGCCTGGTTTGAGCATCATCGCCCTCTCACATTCAATGCCAATCAAAGCTACCACCTAAGATTGGTGAAAGGTGGAGATGGCGAAGTTGGTAAGGGCTCTCCTACGAATACTACTAGAAGGTCGTAGCGGGTATAATGGCCCTCCGCCAGCAAATACAAACAACTTGTGGATAACAACAGTGTGTATGTCATATGCGCAACGAACCACTGTGGACACAAGTACATCTCCTGCGATGATCCCTACGAGGTCAAACAAGTACAACAACCACCCGAGATCGGTGAAAGGGTGGATATGATGCAAGAAACAAGGGTCTCCTACGAACACTCCTAGGAGCTCGTAACGGATACATGGATTCCTACAAGCAAAAAACAATTTACTTGTGGATAACAATAGTGTGTAGATCATAAGCACAACGAGCCACTGTGGACACAAGTACAAATATCTCCTACGACGATCCCTATGATTGCTTGTTGATTGAGAAGGCAATACTGGAGATCAGTAATTAAATATCCATCCTCCACAAATAAATGCAGGCATCAGCCCACCTGAGATTGGTGAAAGGTGAACATAATACCGATGTCAATGGGTCTCCTACAAATACCTTCAGGAGGTCGTAGTGAGTACAACGGTCCCCTGCAAATGACTACAAACAACTTGTGCATAACAACAGTGTGTACATCGTAAGCATAACGAACCACTGTGGGCACAAGTATAGATATCACCTACAGCAATGGTGATCAAGATCTACAAGTATTTCGAGTACAATAGCAACCCGATGTACGAAAAAACTCTACTACACTAAAGATCTTGAAAGGAGATCTTCTCAAAGCAAAACGACAATCAGTGGACTTCAAAGTCCAAAAGAATTCCTTCCCCGGTGAATGAGAAAGGGGGAGGGGGTCAACATCAAGACCAAACCGCCACCGGATCTGCAACACTGATACAAGCAGACAGAAGGCGTCTACAACATTCATATTCGGCCTTTAAGGTCTTCAACAAAGAAAGGCATGAAGCCTACAGAACCCGATCCTTCTATACAGATCTATAGAAGTCGACAGGGTTCGAACCTTTAAACAAATACACGGTTGTGGCGACCAGTGCATTTGTTTAAATATATTCATTTTAGGCCTTCAAGACCTAAAATCAAAAGAATTCACTAAACAAAAGGCACGAAGCCTACAAAACCCGATCCTCGGTCAAAAGCTTGGTCGAGTCGACAAGGTTCCGTCAAATGGAAATGGCCCCAAACGCCCCGATGATGGCCGTCCACAAAATATTTCAAAATGCCCTCAAACTTCTACAAAATTCAGATATTTTTCAAGTGACCTCGAGGTCACCCCGATGATGGCCGTGTTGAATGTAAATCTCAACCGGAGGGGTTAATTTTAGGCATTCCCAAATGCCTCCCAAAAGTCCAAAAATCCAAAATTTCCAAAGTCAATCCCAAAATCCCAAATATTTAAATTTGAAATAAATCCATTAACCACTCAAAGCAAAATCCATCCACCCTCCGCAACAGTTTGCCGAGGTAGACAAATCAAAATTTACTTATGCTACAAAGAGCCAAATGCCTAGTCGAAATATCAATAGGATCCATTCTCAAAACAATCTCCTGCCAATAAGGACGTGGTACGTGTCCTCTAACCGGCGGTTTGCCGCCAAATGGCACCGCAGGATAAACGGTTATGACGACCCGGGGCCCTCTGAACCGAGTGGTTTTGCCGCCAAATGGCACCACGAAATACCGGTTATGGCCAGAGCCGATGTGCTCCTTATTGGCATCAAATCCTTGAGATATGAATCAATAGGATATGATCGATAGGGCACAAAGCCCTCTGTCAGCTAAGGTGGATTCAAATTTGTCCCCTTAGACAAACATTCAACCCAGGTCTACAAGGCCCCCTTGGACGAAGCAACCCATGGCTGCCGACAAGGATCCTTCTGTCAGGTTGGGTCGACTACCTCCTCTGACTAAGTAGACCAGGGACCACGATGGCCCGGGACGACGGAACCATGGGATCTTGATCGGGCCCATCATCCATTCCCCCACCATCCGCTTTAAGTGCAAGATGGTGTAATTTTCATTTTAAATATCGAACTCTCCAAATTCTCAAATTCAAATCCAGTTCTCAAAAAAATCCAGACCTATTGCTGCTACTATATGCCAGATACATGTATTTCTATACGTATCTGATTGATGACTAGCCTTAATTGAAAGTTCTCTCTCGTAATCGGGAGGGGTAATTAACTATAGGGGCTTGCGCCTATAAGAAACCAGAACTCAGATCATAAAGTCCTCACAAAATGAGGGCGAAATCTCTGGGTAGTGTCTTATTTACAAACCCATTTACCTTCCAAAATTTACCCCGGAACTTAGTTCGTTAAAATTTACCCCGGGGAGGCCGGGGCCGAATTTTCGGAGCCCACACCATCTTGAGGATAAGGTGGTACTTTGGGTTGAGTATTAATGCATTGGCAACCCTTGGGGGGTTGAACCTGGACAGATTTCAGCTCTTGTTGTGGTACCCAATAAAACATTAATTCATCATGTGAGAAGAGGAATTAAAGAAGGGATCAATTAGGAAAGATTTTCTAATTGAAATTCAAATTGGAAAGGGAAATATATTAGGAAAGAGGGCTGATTTTGGGGCTGATTTGGAGGGGATTAATCAGGAAATGTTTCCTAATTGAAGAGGACATATTTGAGGTCTGGTTTGGAGAGGGTTAATTAGGAGATGTTTCCTTATTGAAGAGGACAAATTTGAGGGCTGTTTTGGTATTTGTTGTGTATTGTTTCCTATAAGTAGTAGGGTTTATGTTATGTTTTGTATGAAGAATTTTGTTTGGAGTCTTATTGTCTACTGTTTTGTGAGTGATCCTAGCAGTGTCTAGGGTTTGGGAGAGGAGATTCTCCTCTCGAAAGAGGATAATTGTATCTTACTTGTTCTTATTTTCTTGTTATGAATAAAATCTATTGTTTGTTGAATTTATTGGGGTTGGTTGATCTTATGAAATATTAGCAGCCTATTCTTCTTTCCTGTGTTTTGTTGCATAATGAGATACAAAGCACAAGTTGCTTACTTGATTTTGGGATCCATTGCATTTTCTTCTTATGTAGTCACCTTTTGGATACTTTGAATATTCTCTCTTAGATTTTATCTTCTTTCATTTCTACTTTCATGATTTTGTTTACGTTGATAATTGTTTCGATCGTCAACCCAATTAAGTAAGGCAAAACAACAAACGTATCATATTAGACAAACACCATCCCAGGTCTATAGGGTATCTTAGACGAAGCAACCCATTGTTGCCGACAAGATTTCTTTTATCAGTTTGGTTTGACTACCTCCTCTAACTAAGTAGACTAGGGATCATGACAGTCCAGGATAATGGAGCTATGGGATCTTGATCGGGCTTGTCTCCATTCCCCCATCACCTCTTTTTAAGTATGTGATGATAAATTTCAAATCTTAAAAATCCATAAAATCTAATTTTAAAAATCTTTAAAAGTTGTTGTTGCTATACGCTGGGTACTCAGTGCCTATTTTACGACTAGCCTTAATCGAAAGTTCTCTCTTGTTATTGGGAGGGGTAATTAACCATAGTGGCTTGCACCTATGGGAAACCAGAACTCAGATCATAAAGTCCTCGCAAAATGATGGTGAAAGCTCTGGGTAGTGTCTTATCTAAAACTCAATTTGCCTTCTAAAAATTTACTCGAAACCTAAATTCGTTAAAACTCTCCCCTTCAAGCAAAATACGAAGTGGAAAGGTCTGGATGTGAATTTTCGGAGCCCACACCATAATTAGGGTGCTGGAAGGATTATATTAGGGAAATTATGAATGATTATTTAATTATTTGTTTCTTTTTAAGATAACTTGTATAGATCTGTAAGTAGGAACATAGTTGTGCAATAATATTAAGCTTTTCTCTCTCCAAATCTCTGAATTTAACAATATTAAATGGTAAAAATTATATTAATAAGGCAGGTAGATAAATATAATGTCATTCTATTAGAAAGGAGCTGGAAACCAAATTGAAGATGGATAGAAGTTATGCAAAAATATTTGTGCATAATACCTCTTGCGGGTCTCAGCTGGCAAGTATGGTTGACCCCAATTAGTTGATGTAAAACAAGGAGGATTGTTAAAGTTCTACTGGCTATTCTTGCGCACACTTATAGTCAAGGTCCTTAAGCAACCTCACTACCCAACGTCTCCATACAACAGAATATTACCCCATGTATCCATGGTGTCCTTGAATACATACATTGTGCATGACTGTTTTGACATTTTGGCATGTTGTGCTGTTATGTTATGCTGTGTCGCTGCTTTTATAAAGATGGAAAGTTTCTTTGCAAATGTGCTGCCCATGGTCTTGACACAAGGTGTATGGCTTTATATTGCATGCTTCCTTTTAAGTTCATCTTTTATTAGGATTTTTTTTTTTTTTACACGTTTTCTTCCTGTTTATTTTTTGTTGGTTGTAGTAGGCTGTAGTTGCATGAGGAATAATCTGAAAATGTTCGTAGGTGGATCATAGAATAAGTGATTGAATGCGTTATGTATTACTTTGTTAGCCAGCTTATGACAGTCTCCATTGTTATCTTACACAAATGCAAACTTGAGTCTTCTAACTAGCTGATACCTGATCGGTGTATGTTTTTCTCAAAATTTATTTGTTGGTTATGTATCTTTTGTCCCCTTGTCAACTGGGGGTGTAAATGAGTCGAGTCGAGCACGAGTAGTAGCAAACTAAAGTTCGACTCGTCCCTCAAAATGGCAACTCGAGTTGAGCCCAAAGAATGAGCTCGAGCTCGATTCATTCATTTTTTCTCAGGCTTGAGAGCTTGACTTGAGATGAAATCAAGGCCAAAGCTCTGCTTCATTGTCGCCGGGGAAGGGGAAGTGCTGGTTGTGGAAAAGAAGATTGGAAGACGAACAGTAAAAAAAATGACGAAGGAGAAGGATGGAATGTTTGTCTTGCAGAAGAAGAAAGTACGGGAAGACGGGGTGTTGTGTAGCTCAATTGCTTTAATTGATTCAGAAAAAGTAAAAACTAAAGAGCAGCAGCTTTTTTCCGAAATTAAAGCAACAACTGTTTTAATTGATTTTTTTTGGAAAGTTGTTCAATTTTAATAATTATTTAGACATTCTTTTGAAATTTGTACAACTGCATTTAATTTATATTAATGGTATAATAAATGCTAGATTTTTTTAATACATAAAAATTATATGTTAGCTTAAATTTTGAATAATTAATTGTCTCGAGTTGGCTCATGAGCGGACAAGTTGATGTTTGACAAGCTTGAACTCATGCTCGAGCTCACGGCTTGATAAGTTTGACTTGCGAGCTTGTTAACGAGTCGAGTTTGACACGGCTCATGAGCTGGATTGGCTCATTTACACCCCTAGGTATAACCTTAAATATAACATGAACTTTTTAGGATATACCGTCCATGTTTTTAGTTAATATTTGATTCCCTTCTTCTATGGCTCTCTCTAAACTCTTTTTTCTGATAACTTTCTTTTCTGTGGTATGTTTGTCTGTGGTTATTTCTCGTATAATGTTCCAGCTGAAATGTGTTTTTTTGTTCTATTTTAACCTGTGTTTTACAGCCTTTGCACAAGGAATTATACAACATGCATCCTTTATCATTTTTTGTCCCATCATTTATTGGAGCAATAAGGGAAAACACAGAAGAGGGTTTCAGAAAGATAATATCGGAGCCGTCGCCTGGAGTATATTCATTTGCAATGCTTCAGCCAAGCTTCTGTGAGCTGCTGTTATCCGAGGTATGGTTCAGTGATCTGGCATCATCTAGAGTGCATTGCCTCAATAACGCTAAATTGTCAAGTTGTGCCATGGAATTATCCTTTCCAATTCCAATACCTTGAATTGATTTAACTGTGCAGGTTCAGAATTTTGAAAAATGGGTAGCGGCTGCTAAATTTAAGACTATGAGACCTAATACAATGAATAAGTATGGTGCTGTTCTTGATGATTTTGGTTTTGAAGCTATGCTTAACAAGTTAATGGAAGAATTTATATGCCCTATGTCCAGAGGTGATAAGCATCTTTGTTTGCTGAAAGTGATTCATTATCATTGGTGGCATTTAAAATCTTCATATTAATCTAATGAGGTTAGTTTTTCCTTGTTTTCTGCAGTATTCTTTTCAGAAGTTGGTGGATCGACTCTAGATTCACATCACGGATTTGTTGTTGAGTATGGGAAAGACAAGGATGTTAAGTTAGGTATGATTTTTTTTTTTTTTTTTGTGACAATGTTTTCAGCTTTCTTCATACATCTTATAGCTTTGCTGATCACCATTCTATTTCTTGTACTATCTGGTTATATAATAATACCTGGAGATCTTGGCTGTCTTAGGTTGATAAATTTATACAAGTGATCATTTAATGGCCTGTTCATTTACTTCTTGTGCTCGTGAAACACTAACTGCTCTTTCTTTGAAGAGGTTCAGAGTTCTTTAAGAATAAAAAATTATTTAGTACATCTCATGTTGAATTTTTGTTGTCATCTGGGAAAGTATAACCACCTAAATCATCTTATAACTTCGTCACTGAGTTGCTTTTGCTGCATATTTTCTTTTTTTCAGTTTGACTAATGGAAATGATGTCCATTCTTCGTTGTTGTGATTGGCATAATATAATTTTTATATTTATTAAATTTGGTCTTAGTTTGTTAATAGTTTTCTCTGTTGTGGAAATGAAGTTCACCATTGGCTGTTTTGTGGTTAGAGAGAATGCTAATGGGAAATATCAAGAGAGCAATCAGGGATGGTGTCGGTGATGGGTTTGAGCATTGGAAGAGACATATAGCAGCTCTTCTTCTTATGTAACTTGCCATCACCATTCATTGTTTTGTATGATAAGTGTGGCATATCTCCCAAACATAATCCTGAACTCTTTCAATCCGTTGGTTTGTTGAGAATGTTAAATGTAACTTTTTTGAGAGGAATGAGAATGAAAGGGGCGGTGTATGACTTGAGTCATTCTTTGAAATTTGCTTTTTTTTTAAGACCTGCTAATCTTTAAACAGCTATACATAATAAATTTGTAGGTCTGATTAAATAGTTTTCAACTGCAATATGACTTATTTTTAGTTTCTTTTAATTCTGCTTAATGAACAAGTCTACGGGGAGCTTCACAAGTGTACAAGCAATAGGGATGGCGAAATTTGTTATGAGCTTGTGGGTTAATTGCTTGTAAGTCCTCATGATTCCATTAATATCATCCATTGCCGTCAACTTTGTAATTTGTCAAATGAGATTTAATCCGCATTAGCAATGTAATGGCAACAGTTTTCTATTCTAATTTATAAATCTGTAGAAATTTGTTAATCTTTAATATGTAAACTTAATAAAATATTCCATCTTTCCATTGAGAGTCATGTGACCCGATTTAGTAGCATGGAATTTCTTTTAATGGTTATTGTCAATTTGAGAGGTATGAGAGGGAAAAAACTTGCTTTATTATACAAAATACTCCCTATTTATAGATCTATACAAGATCTAATGAAGAAACAAAATAACTATAAAATAATTGCTTAAATAAATTCCTTCCTAAACTAAATGTCTAGTTATGGAAGGTATTCAACGTGATCCAGGCGGGCTTCCCACGGATCACTGTTCATAATCGTGGGATCGATTTTGCAAGGGAAGGCTGAGATTTAGCACTCCCCCTCAAGCTGGAGAATATAGATCTGTCATTCTCAGCTTGGCAATCATTCTGAGGAAGGAAGAACTATCCAATCTTTTGGTAAGGATGTCTGCAAGTTGATCTTTTGATGATACATGATCGACACTTACTATACCACTGTCTAGTTTTTCTTTAATAAAATGTCTATCCACTTCTATGTGCTTGGTCCTATCATGCTGCACTGGATTATGGGCTATACTAATTGCTGATTTATTGTCACAATGTAGCCTCATGGGCTCATCCCACTTGACCTTTAAGTATTCTAGGATTATTTTGATCCATAGTAGCTCACATATTCCCAAGTCTATAGCTCGATATTCTGCTTCTGCACTAGATCTTGCCACCACATTCTGTTTCTTGCTTCTCCATGTAACTAAGTTACCTCCAATAAATGTGCAGTATCCAGAGGTAGATCATCTGTCAACCGCTGATCCTGTGTAGTCAGCATATGTGTATACTTATAGGTTTATTCCGCGATCT
Source organism: Dendrobium officinale (assembly GCA_019514585.1). Lineage (NCBI taxonomy): Eukaryota > Viridiplantae > Streptophyta > Magnoliopsida > Asparagales > Orchidaceae > Dendrobium > Dendrobium officinale. The sequence continues at coordinate 19,483,695 of CM033692.1, forward strand.
CTCTTAAAGAGAATCTCTTTTCCTGATTTTCCTTTAAGGTAGTGCGATATCCTATCTATCACTTGCATGTGAATCTGCTTTGGATTCTGCATAAACTGACTGATCATTCTTACAGAAAATGCTATATCTGATCTAGTGTGGGAGAGGTAGATCAATTTCCCTACAGGTCTCTGATAGGCCCCTTTATTTATACATGGATCTTCTCTAGCTTCCCCCAGTTTAGGATTAAGTTCTACTGGTGTCGGTGCCGATTTACAAGCTAGTTTACCTGTTTCTTTTAGAAGATCTTTGATGTATTTCTGTTATGAAATGAAGATTCCTTTGCTGGAGTGAGCTACTTCAATTCCGAGAAAGTATTTTCATCTACCAAGTTCTTTGATGTCAAATTCCTTAGTAAGACTTTTCCTTAAACTAACTTTCTCCTCTTCGTTATTTCCCGTCAAAATAATATCATCAACATATACTAATAATATTATGACTCTCCTTGAGTCTAAGTGTTTAAAGAATAATTTATGATCCCCTTAACTCTATCGATACCCATTAAGGAGCATGAATTTAGATAATCTTCCGAACCAGGCCCTTGGTGATTTTTTGAACCCATATAGAGCCTTTTTCAATCTGCACACATTGTTACCTTTGAATTTTTCTTTAAACCCTGGTAGTATTTCCATAAATATCTCTTCTTCTAAATCCCCATGTGGGAATGCATTTTTCACATCCAATTGTTCTATATGCCAGTTGTACTTGGCTGTTAGTGAGAGTAGTATTATGACAGTATTCATCTTGGCTATAGGCGTAAACGTTTCTTGGTAGTCAATGTCATATATTTGAGACTTTTGAGTATACCCTTTTTCCACCAGTCTTGCCTTATATCTCTCTAGTGTGCAATCGGCTTTATATTTTATTGATGTGGGCTCCGAAAATTCGGCCCCGGCCTCCACTCGCTTTTCTTTATTCGGCGAGGGAGTTTTAACTGATAAGTTCCGAGGTAAATTTTGGAAGGCAGATGGGTTTGTAGATAAGACACTACCCAGAGATTTCGCCCTCATTTTGCGTGGACTTTATGATCTGAGTTTTGGTTTCCTATAGGCGCAAGCCCCTATAGTTAATTACCCCTCCCGATCACGAGAGAGAACTTTCGATTAAGGCTAGTCGTTGGTCAGATACGTAGGATATACGTGTTATCTGGCATATAGTAGCAGCATGGGTTTGAGATTTGGAAATTTGGAGAATTTGAGAATTAGGTTTTTGGATTTGGAAATTTGGAGAGTTTGATATTTAAAGTAGAAATTTCACCATCCTGCACTTAAAGCTGATGGTGGGGGAATGGATGATGGACCCGATCAAGATCCCATGGTTCCGTCATCCCGGGCCATCGTGGTCCCTGGTCTACTTAGTCAGAGGAGGTAGTCGACCCAACCTGACAGAAGGATCCTTGTCGGCAGCCATGGGTTGCTTCGTCCAAGGGGACCTTGTAGACCTTGGTTGGATGTTGTCTAAGGGGACAAATTTGAATCCACCTTAGCTCGCAGAGGGTTTTGTGCCCTATCAATCATATCCTATTGATTCATATCTCAAGGATTTGATGCCAATAAGGAACGTATTGGCTCTGGCCATAACCGGTATTTCGTGGTGCCATTTGGCGGCAAAACCACTCGGTTCAGAGGGCCTCGGGTCATAACCGTTTATCCTGCGGTGCCATTTGGCGGTCAACCGCCGGTTAGAGGACACGTACGCGTACCACGTCCTTATTGGCAGGAGATTGTTTGAAAATGGATCCTAGTGATATTTTTGACTAGGCATTTGGCTCTTTGTGAGCTAGAGTTTATTTGAATTTGTCCACCCCGACAAACTGTTGCGGAGGGTGGATGTATTTTGCTTTGAGTGGTTGATGATTTGATTTAAATTTTAAATATTTTGAAAATTGGATTTTTGATAGACACTTGAGTGAGATTTGAAATATTTGTGAACCCCTCCGGTTGAGATCTGCATTCAACACGGCCATCATCGGGGTGTTTGAGGTCATTTCCATTTGTTGATTGAACCTTGTCGACCCTATCAACTTATCGATAGGGGATCGGGTTTCTCGTATGCTTTGTGCCTTTGTTTATGAATTTTCTTGATTTTAGGCATTGAAGGCCTAAAAAGAATGTATTTAAACAAATACACCGGTCACTACAATCGTGTATTCGTTTAAAGGTTCAAACCCTGTCGACTTCTATTGATCCATATAGAAGGATCGGGTTCTATAGGCTTCATGCCTTTGTTCATGAATTTTCTTGATTTTAGGCCTTGAAGGCCGAATATCAATGTTGTAGACGCCTTCTGTCTGCTTGTATCAGTGTTGCAGATCCGGTGGCGTTGACTTATAGATCGTAGACGCCTTCTGTCTGCTTGTATATGCGTTGCAGATCCGGTGGCGTTGAATTATAGATCGTAGACGCCTTCTGTCTGCTTGTACGAATGTTGCAGATCCGGTGGCGTTCATCTTGATATAGACTCCCCCTTTCTCATTCACCGGGGGAGGAACTTTCTGGACCTTGGAGTCCGCTGCTTTGAAGAGAACCCCCTTTGAGGATGTCAGTGTAGTGGACTTGTTATTTCCGGTGTTTGTGGGCACCCGAACTGTTCTCTTTTTTTATTATAGAACCAAAAAGAGACTTTGGAACATCAGAAAGTTTGGTTCTAATTTGTTCAAACATTTCCTCCCTTTCTGCCAGGGGTGTCCTTTTCGTACATAGAGTTACCCTTGTATTCAACACACTTGTAGATCTTGATCACCACTGTCGTAGATGATGCCCGTACTTGTGTCCACAGTGATTCATTGTACTTTCAATACACTGTTGTTATCCACAAGTATCCATTTGCAGGGGACTGCTGTATCTATTACGACCTCCTGAAAATATTTGTAGAAGACCCATTGCTTCTGCATCATATCCACCCTTTCACCGATCTCGGGTGGTTTGATTGTACTTATTTGTAGGGGGCGGATCCTCCATCATTGGTCTCCCATATTGCCTTCTCAATCAACAGGCAATTGTAGGGATTGCTGTAGGAGTTCGTGCATCCAGGTCTTGTAGTTGAGTTTCCTCGTGTATGATCCAAATTTCGATCTTTGCATGTGTTTGGATCCAAATTCAATTTCATTCAGACTTGAATTCATCAAGTTTACAAGTCCCCACTTGATGTCGTATAGCCTGAGTTCGAGTTAAGTTTCATTTAGACTTGAATTCAAACTCAGTCTAAATCTCCCACATTCATTCAGGTCTCCTATCATCCTACTGAATTCATCCGGATTCGAATCAAATGCTTGCAAATCTGGATTTCACTTGGCGTCGTACAGTTCAAGTTCAAATGCATAAGTTCTTGTTGTCTACATCTTGTTCTAGTTTTGAATTCAGAGTACAAGTTCAAGTCTTTGTTCAGGATCTTCTGAAGTCCTTGCAAGTTCAAATGCATGTTCGTATTGGCTTGATTTTGATTTCAGTTTGAGTTTATCTCATTTGAATTTGGTCTTTATAAATCATTTGAATTTTGATTCTGATTTAGGTCCACAAGTCTTCTGTTCTTGTACAGGTCCTCTGCTCATTTTAGTTCAAGTTCTATGCATTTCTGTTCCAATACAAGTCCTCTGCACTTTTAGTTCGAATTCTGTGCATTTCTGTTCGAGTACAAGTCTTTTATATTGTTGTCCAATAAGGTCTTCTTATTGTTCAAGTCTTTGTACATTTCAGTGAAAATTTGGGCAGCACCCCGGCATATCCCTTTGGGGGAAAATTGGGGAGCTGGGCCTTCCCACCACGCTACTAGAGCGTGTATGGTAGGTGTCCGTAGACACCGCGGCCGTAGTAATTTTCATCCCACCACGCTACAAGAGCGTGTATGGGGCCTTCAGCAATACCCGTACAAGAACAGCAGTGACATACCAGAACAGCAGTGACTCCCCACCACGCTACAAGAGCGTGTATAGGGCTCTCCCACCTCGTCGTATGCTTCGCATCGGGCTCCCTCCTACCGTGCTACAAGAGCGCGTATAGGTGGTTCTCCGGTCCGCTGCAAACGTCGAGAATGGGATTTGGAACACCATACCTTTGCGTAGCAGTCGTCGGCGGTGTCGGTGTCGAGGTCGAGGTCGAGGACCGTCCCCACCACGCTACAAGAGCGTGTATAGGGCTTACCCGCCTCGTCGTATGCTTCGCACCGGGCTCCCTCCTACCGTGCTACAAGAGCGCGTATAGGTGGTTCCCCGGTCCGCTGCAAACGTCGAGAACGGGATTGGAGTTAGAAATTTTATACCTTTGGGCCCGACGGTGATTGTCGGCGACTTTGGCGGTGGCTCGTGGATCGAGGCAAGGGAAGGGAGGCTTCTTTCATTTTTTTTTCTTTTTTTTTGCAACTAATTATAATTAATAATAATTAAAATAATTAATTATAATTAAATTTAATTAATTATAATTAATTATGATAAATATCGATTAATTATAATTAAAAATAATTAATTTATAATTAACTTAATTAATTATAATCAATTATAATTAAAAATAATTAATTAAATTAGAATAACTAATTATAATTAAAATTAATTAATTATAACTAATTATTTTTATTAATTAATTATCATTTAAAAAAAATAATTAATATATAATTAAATTAAGTAATTATAATTAATTATATTATTATAATTAATTATAATTAAATATAATTAATTATAACTAATTATATTAATAATTATTATTATCATTATTAAAACATTTAATAATAATAATAATAATAAAACAAAAACAGCCCTAAAGGCTATTTGATAACAGGGATTTGGCCGAAGAAGTGCAGGTAAGGGAGAAAGTTGCCTTCACAGCCAAAGAGCTCCTATTGTTGCTGCCGATCAAAGTGTCGTAATTTCCTCTCCGACAAAAAGGGAATGTCGGTGAAGGAACAGAGTCGAACAGCAACGAAGGAGACCGGAGAAGCGCTTGAGAAGGAGAAAGTTACCTTCACTTCCAGCGAGCTCTTGTAATTGCTTCCGATCAAAATGTTCTAACTTCCGATCCAACGGGAATGTCGCCAAAGGAGCAGAGTCGAACAACCAAGAAGGAGCCGAAGAAGCAAAGGGAGAAAGTTATCCTCACTGCGAGCGTGCTCCCGCGCCTACTTCCGATCAGAATGTCGTAACTCCGATCCAACAGGAAGTGTCGTCGAAGGAGCGAAGTCGAGCGTATGAGAGGGAGGGAGAAATATCGGAGAGCGAGAGAATGAGATCGAGAGAGCGAGAGTTTCGACCTCTTTTCCTTGGCTACTTAATGTCGCATGAGGGATCGTGCAGGAGCGACGTGTGAAGGTGTTGACGACGTGCGGAGGTAAGGTCCTGAGATTTGATTGATTTTATTCTCTTTTTTTTTGTATTATACGGGTCAACAATTGAGAATACCCATTTGCAGCCGACCGGTTTTTTTCCTATCTGTAGATTAACAATCTCCCATGTTTTGTTCTTTTCTAGGGCATACATTTCATCCTTCATGGTATTTTTCTAATTTTTATTAGATAAGGCCTCAGAAATATCCTTAGGAATATGGATATCTTCTAATGTAACAAGAAAATTTTTGTGTGACGACGAGAAGTTGTTGAAGGATATAGAGGTCTTTATAGGGTATAAGGGAGGTGGTGAGCTTACATTTTTTTGGGAGATGGTTCAAATTCTTGGTTCTGCTTTGCAGCATAGCTCCAGTTTGTACGTCTGGAGTAAACCTTTTGATGTAGGCAAAGGGGGGTCAAAATAACTTGGGTTCTTTTGGTCTTTGGGCTGATGGTTGCCTCTCGGATTGGGCCTTGGCTGCTTTGGTTTTGAGCTAAATTCTTGGGAGCTACTTGGTTCTAGCTCATTATTGTTTGAGTTGATGTTTTAGCTCATTAATTGGAAGAGTATTTGCACTTGATAGCTCATTAAGAGGAGTGTTTTCTTGCCCCTTTCCTTGTGGTGGCTGTCCCGATCCCCCTAGCTGCTGGCTCCGTCTCTTGTGCTGCCCCTTTGGTTCCCCCCTGGCTATCTGTTCCAATTCCCTGGGTTGCTGGTTCCGGTTCCCTGTGTGCCTGTTCCGGTTCCCCTTGTGCCCTTTCAGTTCATCCTCTAGCTGCTTGTTTCGTGGATGCTTTTTCTTGTTTCATGTGTTTCTTTTTTGGGTGCTGTTATGGAATTAATTTTGGCCTTTTTTGGGCTGTTTGGCTGCTGTTTTTGGACAGCCAGCTGACCTTTCATTTCCCTTACCTGATTGGTTTATTTGGAGGCCTGTTATGGGCTGTTTGGCTGCCCTCTTTTCTCCTATAAATATTAGATGTTTTGTAATGAAAAAAAAGGATGTTATGATGCAATTTTTGTAGCAAAAAACCAGAGGTTATTTCTTCTTTCTTAGAAAAGTTAGAGAGCTTGTTTCACTTCTCTTCGTCTTCCTTTAGGAAAGCTTGCGAGCTTGTCCTCTCTTCGTCTCGGGCTTCTTACCTCTTTCTTCTCGCCGCAAGTGACCACCCCATCTATATCTTTCGTCTCAAACAAAGAAGAGCTCCTTTAGGTGTTGTTTATGTTTGTGTTTGTAAGCGTCAAAACTTGTGTCTTTTTATGATATCAAAGGTGTATTTTGAGTATTTCGTGTTATTTCTTATTATCCTAGGAAGAATTACTTTTGCTAGCAAAAATTAGGGGCTTCTTCCTAATTTTTTCTCGCATCAAAATGGTATTAGAGCTTTAGGTTGTGTACAAGTCTTGTTGTGAGTCTTTAGAAAAAAATATATATTTACGATAATGAGCAGTCCAAACCATCGTCCTATGGAAATCTCAAGTCAAGAGCCGACAAAATTTCAAGATTAATACGATCTTGCCAATGTTGAAAGTTAAACACCATTGCCCAGTGCTAATGAAGTTGGCATTTCAACAGACATCAGTCTCTCTCCCAAAGGGGATTCAATAGACCCGATTCAAAATGAACAGTACAAGTTACAAAGATTGAAGAATTGAAGCGGTCAAACAAAGAAAATTCTTAATCGAACTCATCAGGAGATGAGGTTCTTCCACCATGAGAGAATTGATGCAAGCAAAATGGGAAGAGCCGGCTGGTTCTTGGTTGCTTGGGTTGGTTGTTCGGTTCTCGGCCCGTTTGGCTGTTCGGATGGCTGCCTGTTGGCCTTTTTTCTCCTCTTTTCTAATTGGTTTGAGTGGGCGGCTAATTTGGCTTTTGGGGTTCCTAATTTATGGTGATTTTTGGAATTCCTAATTTATGGTGACTTTTGAGATTCCTAATTTATGGTGAATTTTGGGATTCCTAATTTATGGTGACTTTTGAAATTCCTAATTTATGGTGACTTTTGAGATTCCTATTCTCCAATTTATGAGGGCTGTTTTGTGGGCTTCTTCTTCCCTCCTATATATATAAGTGTTTTGGGCTGTTTTAGAAGAATGTTTTGGTGAGAAAATATTTGGAATGTGAAATCTGCGGGTTGTGTTCTAGCTTGCGAGCTAGTTCCCTTTCTCTTCTCCTCTCTTTGATTTCGTCTCGGGCTTTTTATCTACTTCTTCTCTCCATGGTTACCACTCCATTATATCTTTCTTCTCAACTTATCTTATTATAAATGTATTAGGTGTTTAAGTGTCTTTTAACGTTTCTTTGTTATCATTTCATCTATAATTTGTAGTTTTATCATTAAGTCTTCCTATTAGTCATTTTTTCGGTATATTTGGTTTGAAATAAGTCAATTTTGGAAGACTTGCAAATTTTATATTTATAGGCAAATTTTCTTGCCTACATCAAAATGGTATCAGAGCGGGTTAGCAAATCCTTGGTTGGTGTGAGTTTTTCTTAAGAAAACTAAAATGGCTAATAATCAAGGGGATTGACAACAAATGATGCAACAGTTGGCTGATTTGCAAAATCAAATAAATAACATGGCTAATACTCTTGCTAACCTAAATGTCAACAATCATAATGTTCAAACTTCTGAAAGTAAAGAGGAAGTTTCTAGAAACCAAAATAGGCGACAACGAAATTGGTATTATGGGATTAAAATTGATGTCCATAACTTCGAAGGTAAACTTCAACCCGACCAATTCATCGAGTGGGTAGAAAAAATGGATTAGTTTTTTGAATGAAAAGAAATACCAGATAACAGGAAAGTCAAATTTATAAACTTAAAACTCAATGGTCATGCACTTACTTGGTGGAAAAATCTTCAAAATAATAGACAAAGGTGAGGGAAAGAAAAAATTCAAAACTGGGAAAGAATGAAAGAAAAAATGAGAGGGAAATTTCTGCCTTCAGATCACGCACGAACAATCTTCGTAATGACTCATTTGTAGATAAGATATGAATCACCCCTTATGATATGCAAGGAATTTCTTGGTTTATTAGGTCTACCTGATTCATTTGTAGATAATATAGAATTATCTTTAGGTTTAGTAGGTTTTGTAATGACTCTTCCTCCATTTCTTTTGAACACATAAGTTTTAGATTTAAAAAAATGAGTAGGATTTAAACTATTGCAATGTGCATCCCAAATTAATGTCCTATATCTGTGGGTTTATATCACCCCTTATACATTAGTTATACGTAGCAAGTTGAATTGGAACCAAGTATTTTTGTAAATTTTTAACTTCCGTGCTATTTTATAAGGTTGTGAATGCAGTTTGGGTTTGAGTTACTTTCTATAGTTAATGTAACTACAACATTGATGCATCTGCCATTGTCTATGATAAGCTTATATATTGTATCTCCTTTTTGAAAGTAATTTTGAAGTGTGAAAGTTCTTCTCCATTCAAATTTGGTTTTTAGGTCCAGCAATAATTCGTACTATAGCATTGAAGAATGATACAATAAAGTATCTTGAGAATCACTTGTTTCTTGAAATTCCCGAATGTATCCTGATATCCTCTACATTATTCTTTTTTTTTTAAATCTTATTCATCTAACATATTAATATGTCAGCTGTTGCTTGCATATTCATTCACAAAATGATGAAGCTTAAAACATGCTTTAGTAGAAATCTGAGATCCAGTTGTACTTGCGTTAGGTTTTCATTCATTATCTTTATTAAGTTTGGCGTTACTGACACACAGTAGTTGCCACAATTTTGTGTTTGTGTGCTGAACGTAAGGCAGAACTTCTGTCTTCTGTTTCTGTGTTCTATCATTTAGGATTTCTCAATATTTGTTCAAAATTGAAAGATTGAAAGCATATTCAATATTTAGTATTTGGTGTTATTTTTCTTAATATCAGAACTCAATCCTGGCCTAGACATTGAATGACTTCTTAATGTAACTTACATAGTTCCAAAGTGAATAATAATTCTTTTAGTTTGTTGATATATTCGTTAATGGATTTCATTCTTTGTTTAGATGTATTGAATTCATCAAACAAATTACGATAATACGATAATGGAGGATATTCTTTCGTGAAGTGATGCTATTATTTTTTCCTAACCAAATCTAAGTTCTTTACCAAATCTTGCCCCTTTTTAGCGAAACTAATCTAATCCATTTTAGCTTATCTAGATTATTTGTTTAGCAAATCTAATTTAATGCTCATCTGACATAATTCACCATTCAAGAAAACCATATTGCCAACCTTAGAAAAAGCATTTTGATCTATTATTCTATCACATGTTGGTGCTTCTATGTTTAGCTGCTTTATTTTATCATCAATATGTACTTGACATGTGTATTTTTTTTTAATATTTTTTATTAGAATGTGGGCCATTAATGTAAACTTAACATTCAAATTAACAAGCTCTTCCGTATGATTAAATCAGCTTATTCATTTAGTGCAAACTTTTTAGGACTGTTGGTTGTAGTCAAACTCTTTGTAGTATTTAAGACCTTTAATCTAATATGTCAATTCCTGGTTTTTCTTGATTAAGTTGTATTTCAATTAATTATTTTTTGGATTCGTGAAATTGCATCCCTTTGTTTATTTGTTAAATGACCCTGCTATTTGGTCCCGCTTCTAGTAGAAATTTTATTACAACCTTTAGCTTTGATATTTAGATTGATAGATTTTGTTATTAAAAATTTCTAATGCAAAGGCTAGATCAAATTAATCGATATGAAAATTTTCTTTTCATGCATGCAAATAATTTAGGGGCTATTTGGTTGGAATACTTTATGATGTAAAGGATTCCAAATGCAGAAAAATTTGGTGTTGGTTGGAATACTTTGATTGATAAAGGAATTCAAAGTATAATAAATATAGTGTAAATCATTCTAGTTCATTTTTTAGGTAAAACAAAGCTTGCCCAGTTTTGAGCGAGAGTGCTTCACACAGCAAGCAAGCTCGCTTGACCGTCGCCGGCCACCACCTCAGGCCACCTCCACTAGCCTTAGGCCACCACTGGTGGCCACCGCACCAGCCGCTGGCCGCTGCCGCCGACTACCCACCACCACCGCCAAGCATCGACCGCCGCTGTCACCCACCGTCAACCGTCTTTTTAAAACTTTACACTACATTCATTTTACTTCAAACAAAATAATAATAATAATAATAATTCACCTGAATTTACTTTACACTCATCTAAACAACTCCAAAATATTCCTTTTACGCTGCATTCATTTTTTAAGCCATCCAAACAACCCCTTAATGAAATATTTTTTTTTTTTGTGAAGCAAATAATCTAACAAAAATCATTATTTTCCACTACTGATAACTCATAGGGAATTATATAAAATCCAATTGGCATTGAAAAGATTTTTTTTTCTCCTAGTAGAAATTAATCATAAGAATTAGGTTTCATACAAAGTATCTCAGTTAATGCATATCTGAGCAAAGAAAGAAACTAGTAATGTAATAGATTAGCAAAAAAAAAAAAAAAGCAATGCTCATTTTCAATTAGTCATGACATATTAGAAATAGAAGAAAAGGAGAAATGGAAAAGACAAATTAGCAAGCCTCGGGCTTGACCAAGAAGATTACTTATCTAGAAAGTTTTTAGGTTTAACGATTGGTTGAGGATCCACATATTCGAATAAATGAAGGTGGTATTGTATTCAATTTAAAAATTTTATTCATGCCATAAAGTATTAGCCATATTTTTTGAGGGGATGGTTATACTACTTAGGGCCTAAAGCACCCGTGAAATAGTAACTCAGTAAATAAAAACCGTACATACGCTCATGCAAAGGAACTCTTGGTGTTGCAATGAAATAGAAACCATGAATAAGGATTCCATGCAACAGGTCCCAACAAAATTATCGACAAATCTCCACGTCATATAAAATCATTGTGCAGCTAAAATGCATCTGTGACGCAATATGATGGTGAAAAGGAAATTCATGATGGAAAGCTCAATAGGAGGCTCCACAACTTCCCACAAAGTTGTTGTAGCCAAAAGTCCTATTAAGCAGAAATTTCTTGTCAATGCATCAAATCATACCTTGAATGCTCCAACTCATCAAAGGCAAGTTTAGAAATTTATGAAAGCTAATATGGGTGTGCCTTGTTTGGATAAAATCGAAAAATAAAATCAAGCCAATCTTGTTTGATTGGTTTGGTTTGGTTGTTATTGATTTGGTAATTGGTTGTAATTTTGTTTTTCTTTTTTTAATTTTTGGTTATTAGTTCTATATTTTGCTTTTGTAAAGCCCCTCAAACAAAAAGTTGAATTATGCTAATATCTTAAAATATTTTTTTTCTAATATCTTAAAATATTAATTCAATAAAGTTCATAAATTGTAAATAAAAAAAGAGAAAAATCAACATGAATATATTTTATTCTACTAGTTGAAGTTATATAAATTCTTGAAAAATATTTTTACTATTGTTTTTAAAATATGCTATTTGAGTTACAGATAACTAGGTTTCTTATTAAAATTATTTTTTTGTTTTTGTCATCCAAAAATAAATTAAACTAACGAAACTAAAGTTTGGTTATTAGAAAAATAATTTGGTCGGTTTGATTTTCTAAATTTTATCATTGTAACCTATTGGTTTAACTAATTTGTAAACCGAACCATCTAAGTGAATTAAATGCACACAATATTTTAGAAAATAGTTAGTATTTGTTAAATACTGATTCAAACATCACCATCTGGCCAAATTACAAACTCCAACTCTGCTGACATAATTAGGATTGAAACTCCAAAAAACGGCTGTGACAAATTTTGCATTACTAACAATGATAGCCTCTCAAAATATTTTAAGTGTACATGCATAATATTTTCCTTAAATTTCTTATAATTTGATTTCCCTTGTTGGTTTTCAGATTTATCTGATGGAGGCACACAAATTTAAACTTGTTGAGGGACGACGAAGCTAAAATATTTACTTAATTAATGTTAGCTAATGTAAAGGATTCAAAATGTTTTCACAACCTGTCGCATGGTTATCCAACCCCTAGGCTTGCTCTTTTTTTGAGTGCATGCACAGTGACATGCGACTCTAAACAGTATTGACATATTGTAAACATTTCTCATACTATGCTGATGGCAGCAGCAAAATATGATGTTTTTATTATCTTACATTGGTTCAAATGCCATGCCACTGTTTGCATTTCATGCCGTGGTACCATTATTTCTTTCTTGTTAGCCCAAGTTTTATGTTCCTCAATGTGCAGACTGTTATTTTCTGAACATTTCACTCTTTTGCAGATTTTCATGTGGATGATTCAGAAGTTACTTTAAATGTGTGTTTGGGTAAGCAATTTTCAGGTGGAGAATTATTTTTTCGAGGTGTCAGATGCGACCAGCATGTCAACTCAGAAACTCAACCTGAGGTTTACTGATTACATGTTTTACTGTTGTTGAAGACCATCATTTGCATTAAATTTTATATGCCCACATAGTGGGCATTCACCACATGCATTTGTGCTCGTTTTTATGTGAAAGCTAATCCAAGGTGCAAAACGTTAAAACTATTTTTCACCTATGTTTCCTAATAGACTCAATATTTGAATTGTCCATATCATCATGCCAAACTGATAGACCGGCTGATTTGATTGGGAGGGAATTAGGAAGTTTCCTAATTAAGAGGGAACTATTTAGGAAGGTTCTTTATCAAATGGAAATTGTTTATGAATGTTTTAATTAGAATTGGGAAGGAATTATTTAGGGAAAAAGATGAAAGATCTAAATTGAATTCAAAATCTAAGAATGAATTATTTAGGAAAGAGGAGGAATTAAGGGGGATTATTTAGGAAAGTTTTAAGTATAATTGAGAGGGAATTAATTAGGGAAATAAATCTAATTTGAATTCAAATTTGAGAGAGAGAGTTATTTAGGAAAAGGGGCTGATTTGAGAGGAAATTATGGGAGCCTATTTAAAGCTAACATTAGGATGGTTTCAGGATTATGTTTGGAGTTTGCTGAAATTAGAATTTCTTAGGTTATTTGGGCTCTAGCCAGAAGCTAGGGATTTGGGAGAGCCGGATCTTCCTCTCGAATTGAAGATCCAACTGTATCTTGCTATTTTCTTTCATATATCTTATAATAAAAATAGTTTTGATGTGTTTTTCCTCCTAATTTTTTATTGTCGTTCGCTGATTTCAAGGAAAAGTGCATTCACTTCCTATCAAATTGGTATTAGAGCATGATCCGGGTACCTATGGCGGTAAGAAAGATAGAAATGTTGGAAGAAGAGATCAGACAATTGAAATATGATTTTGTAAAGATTTTAGGTTTCAAAAAGCTATTTTTAGCCATCCATAAGAAGATTGATGAGAAATTTGCCATCATAGAGGAGATGATAAAGAAGCTTCTTGAGGGCCAAACCAAACCGACAACATCGGAGGTGAAAGCATCATTGACCGGACAAGAAAATGAGAGACCCTAATATAGGGATAATGAGGGAGAATCAGGAGATGAAAATTTTTTGGGAAGAAGAGGAGATGCCATCTTTGGAATCACTTCCAAGGATGATGGATTAAGATTTTTGGTGAAACTGCATAGTTTGGAAGAAAAAAAAATATGGGGAGAAGATAGAAGCACCAAACATGGTTCAACCACTCTTACAGGAATATCGAGAAGTGTTCCAGCCAGTTCATGGGTTGCTTCCTCCGCGGGAACACAAGCATGTTGTCTTTTGGAAGGATGGAGTCTCAGATATCAGTGTTCGTCTGGACCATTCTCCCCAACTCCAAGAGGATGAGATGAAGAGATTGATCAAGGAGTTGTTGGAGGCAGGAATCACTCGATCTAGTGACATTCCATTTTTCAGTCTGGTGATATTAGTCCAGTGCTTCAACAACCGTTTCCTTTGTTCCACCTTGAGAACAAGGTGGCACTTTGGGAGGGGAGTATTGATAGACCAGTCGATTTGATTGGGAGGGAATTAAAAAGTTCCCTAATTAAGAGGGAACTATTTATGAAGGTTCTTAATCAAAGGGGAATTGTTTAGGAAAATTGTTAATTACATTTGGAGGGAATTATTTAGGGCAAGAGATCTAATTTGAATTCAAAATCTAAGAGGGAATTATTTAGGAAAAAGGAGGAATTAAGGGAGATTGTTTAGGAAAGTCTTAATTACAATTGGGAGGGAATTAATTATGAAAGTAAATCTAATTTGAGGCTAATTTGGGAGGGAATTATGGGAGTCTATTTAAGGCTAACTATGAGGTGATTTCAAATTATGTTTGGAGTTTGCTGAATTTCTTAGGTTATTTAGGCTCTAGCTGGAAGCTAGGGATTTGGGAGAGCCGGATCTTCCTCTCGAATTGAAAATCTCACTGTATATTGCTATTTTCTTTCATATATCTTGTAATAAAAATAGGTTTGGTGTGTTTTCTTCCTAATTTTTTATTGTCGTTTGCTAATTCCGAGAAAAAGTGCATCCACTTCCTATAACAAACTCACAATTACTAAAAGATAACTCATTTGCTATAAGCAGAACTGAAGAAAACGTTTTTTATTGGAAATTATTTATAAAAGAATATTATGTTGTAATCATTTCCTCTGCATATGCCACTTTTCCCTTCAACTTCTAGAAACTTCACTTTGAACTTCATTTTTAGAATTCTCACTTTGATTTAGTTTATGCTTTTGTAATCATTTGATGCTTTGGGATATTTGTTAACTGACCATGTAACCCTTATGATTTTGAAATCAACCCTCTTATCTTTCAGCTTTTTCTAATCTTTACTGTGATTTTATTTTAATGTAATTTGCTTTGGGAAAGTAGAGCAGGGATGCAGCTGATGTGCAAGTTGAAGCTGATGGGTCATGAAACTATTGACCTACTAGGTTGTTTGTCTAATTAAAGTTTGGATGGGGCTGATGTTGAATGGTTCTCACTTGTTGGATCGTGGAGTTGATTAGGAGGAGCCATAGCTGGACTGGGGAACTTGGTCACCTATCCTATTGAGTTTAGTGATTGGAAAAGAATTAGGCTTATGCCAAGAACCTACCAGACTCGAACAATCAAGCCAATAGTGTTTCTATTTAGCCGGACCGGTGATTTAGTATGCCTTGAACAAAACCCAATATTCTTCATGAGCCGGATGGGTCACTAGAAAGTCTATTTAACTTTGGGCGTCTAAATATAAAAGGTTTGAATTGAGCAAAACTTTGAATTAAGCAAAACTATTAACTCATTTATGTTTGGGTCAAGCTAGGCAGAGTTTCACATATTGTCAAATGCCTAGACATAACTTCCTGATGCCAAGTTTTAGTTTTAGTGCAGTGAAATTTGGCATGAATGCAAGTTCACGATTAAAAGGACAAACATTCAATTTGGTCATTTCAGATATACTTTGCGATCCTATTTTTAGAATGCTTAAAAAAAGACCTCCCAAAAAATGTAAATAACCCTTGTTATTTACGAGTATTAATTGAAAATTTTGGCTATGTATCATTATTGTACACCTCTGAAACATGTATAATTTACGCTCTACTTTAATTAATATAACATTGGAAGAACATAGAGCAGAAATAACTGTAATTAAATTTACCTTACTAATCTTATATTGCGCTATTCTTATAGGATTTTCCAATCACAAACCAATTCACAACTCCATGATGATGACCTAAAAATAATAATGAAGAGATAATCGAATGAAAACTTAGTAAAAGTTGTCCTACCTGTAATGACTGAGACTAAGGACTAGCTCAGAAATCTGCTTCTTATCACCAATCACCATCGCTGACTAATATGCCTGAAAGATAAAAGAATATTTATAAACATCAAGCTTGAATGACATGCCTATGGACAGTATGCCCAACTATTAGAATGCACTTCCAAAATCAAGTCATCTACCTCTCTTGTCATATAGACACACTAGCTGGTGTGGTGATCATAATAAATAGTAATCAATAATCATATTTATGCTATTAAGTTGGCAAGTTATAGAGCTTGAGCATCAATGAGTCAATGGCACGTTGGCATTTCTGGAAAGTCACCAATCGGCTCAATGGGATCACACAAACCATGTTCCTATACACGCTCCGTGGTTTTGGATTTGCGTTTCCAGTTATCACAATAGAAGTCATCTATATGTGCCCGATTGTTTTGCTAATTCCCTAAAGGAATCACCTATCAATAAGAACCCCAACATTTGCACCTATAGGTCAAACATCCTCATAACTCAATAACCATAATCATTATGTATTAACTCAACATGCCACTTAGATAATGAAGCTTAGCATCACTAATAGATCAAGAACTTTGCCGATGGAATCGATCTCCCGGACACTCATGAAAGCATCTATTCATGGCCTTAATATCCTTGTTAGAGATGCAAATAACTAATGTTCCCCATGTATGAATGCTTTTATGCGTATCATGCAACATCTTCTCTTATCATATAATATTATCATCTCAATATTAATCTAATCATGCACGCAAACATGAACATGCACTGAGTGTGTGATCATAGTCGGATCAATAATTAAGTGGTACATGCCACATGCAATAAGATAATAAACGTACATAATCCATTCTATCCAATCAATTTGTTAATGTTGATTATTGTTGCACACCAATCACTGCCAGTACTACACCTCTCGCATGGAATCCATTGGCATTTGAATAATCAAAATTCAAGAGATCTTATGAAGGCAAAACTAGATTTCAATACAAAGATATATCTTCAACAATATACTGTGTATAGTTTCTTCCTTTTTTTTAGGAAGCCTCCTTTCTCTCTCAAACCCTAGCTGCCACCAAAATGGATTTAGAATTATTGGTTTTCTACACCTGGTCAATTTGTAGCACGCACTTTAAACAATTATTTAGGTTGGTTTTCTTTAAAAATTTTCAGGAATTAATAAATAAATCTTATAATTGTCTTAATAACTGTCAAAATCGGATACATGCGTAGAAAAAGTAAAATGTTTTTATTTATTTATTTTGCTTGGTAATAGATGAGTATTTATGGGTTTTTTCTGATATTTGTGGTTGTAGGAGCAAATTTCCTTGGCTTCTTTAGTTATTTATTATCAATCCTGAATTTATTTTCACTTGTAAAGCAAAGTATCTCATGAACTGTAGTCGATATAAAATGATTCTCAGATATCATTATCATCATATTCAACAGGTGTTCAGGTGAAAGATACAATTCAAAACATTCAACACTTTATTTTGGCTTTTGCTAACTTGGGCATTGAGATCTTCCTAATTCCATTGTTTATATCATTATTATTGAAAATATTGTCCTAATTTCTATGTAAAACCTTTGTAACCGACTTAAAATCATTACTTTTCATCGAATCTTTGAAATGCATCAGCTGAGTGATATTTTTCTATTCTTTGTAATGTGTAAACCTAGCTAAAAATCACAGGATAAATGATACCATGACTGGGAAAATTGCAGGTGTGATTCAACTAGCCAAGTGTGGCTGATTTTTTTTGGAGCTTCTGTGAATGTCTTTGTTATTTGCTGATCTGTGATAGCTTTTCCCTTTCTTGTGTAAACATTTTTCATGCACATAAGTTTTCTTTTCTTTCTATGGTTGGTTCTCTTTGTTGTTTAATTCATTGCTTTCAGCTAGTTTATAATTTGGAATATCGTAAAAGTTATAGTGCTTGATTCTGATCACATGCTTTATTTACAGGAAATATTAGAGTATTCTCATGTCCCTGGTCAAGCTATACTTCACCGTGGTCGCCATCGTCACGGTGCCCGTCCTACAACATCTGGTTACCGGATCAATTTGCTTTTATGGTGCAGAAGGTAACCATTGGTTGTTTTTCTCTCTTTTCTTCTCGAACCATTTGCCCCGTTCTTTTGTTGTAATTCAATTTATGTCACGTGAGAGTAGATGTTCCAAAATAGCTGCCTTGTTTATATTTCTCCCACACCTACCATGAAGAAAATGAAAAAAGGTATCTAATTTCAAAGTATGAGTGAACATAGATGGTATGATTTAAATTTTTCTCTTCACGTATTCACGTTTATGATGTAATCCCAAGTCCTTTAGTTTTCAAGCAATATAAATCAATTTGAACTAGTAAATCAATGTAGGTGTTGAGTCGGTGCAAAAGAATGTGTGGCCTTATAATTATTGTGTATTTGTGGTTATTAAAAATGGGTTCTCTAGAAGTAAATTCTTATTGGATCAACATTGTAATTATGCCAAGCTCTGATGGAAGATAGGAGAGGTAGGCTTCAACAATTTCTAAAGTTTATAAGCCCCTTCTTTTGTAATGGAAGTGGGTTTAATGTAGTTGACCTCCATATGTATTTTACGGTCGATTTGAGCACGTGCGATGAGAACCGTGGGATCCTAAAATTCACACCTCGGCCTCTCCGCACCTTCTTTTGTTGACAAGGAGAGTTCTAACATATTTAAATTCCATGTAAATTTTCAGAAGCGCAGGTTAAATTTTAGATATGACACTACCTAGAGATTTCGCCCTCGTTTTGTGAGGATTTTATGATTTGAGTTCTAGTTTCCTATAGGCGCAAGCTCCTATAGTTAATTGTTCCTTCCGATAATGAGAGAGAACTTTCAATTAAAGTTAATCGTGAGATAGGCACTAAGTACCCAACATATAATAGCAACATTGAGTTTGCGGGATATAAAGAAAAGATTTGGTGTGATGTCTTGATTATGGATGTTGTTCAAACTATCCTTGGTTGTCCTTGGTTGTTTGACAATAACGTTCATATTTATGGAAGGTCGAACATCTATGTGTTCGCACATGATGGTAAGAAAATTAAGCTATTACCTTTCCAACCTAAGTCCTCTAAGGATGAGCCTAAACCCACTCCAATCAAACCAAACAAGGGACTCAATATCCTCATCGCTAAAGAGCTGGATATTGAACTGACTCATAGGTTACCCATATACACTTTAGTAGCTCAATTGGTAATCAAAGAAGCGGAGGAACAACCCCTAAAGAGGTCATACGTCTCCTGGATGATTTCACTAATATGTTCCCTAACGATTTGTCTAATCATCTCTCACCTTTGAGAGACATCCAACACGTTATTGACCTGGTACCTGGACCATCCCTGCCCAACCTTCCTCACTATCATATGAATCCTTAAGAGCATGCCGAGCTTAAACGGCAAGTTGATGACTTACTCCATCGAGAATTCATTAAGAAGAGTATGAGCCATGTGCCATGCCAGGACTTTTAACCCCCAAGAAAGATGGCACTTGGAGGATGTGTGTTAATAGCCGTACTATCAATAAGATCATAGTGAAGTACTATTTCCCCATCCCTCGCTTGGATGATATGCTAGACATGATAACAGGAGCCACCCTATTTTTAAAATTGACCTTAAAAGTGGTTGCCACTAAATTATGATCCGTCCGGATGATGAATGGAAGGCTGCATTCAAAATCAAAGATGGTTTGTATGAATGGATGGTCATGCATTTTGGCCTTAGCAACGCACTTAGCACATTCATGAGGGTTATGACTCAAGTCCTTCATCCTTTTCTGGGAAAATTTGTGGTAGTGTACTTTAATGACATTTTAATCTACAACAATTCGGTTGAACAACGTCGAGAACACATCAAACAAGTCTGTGAAATCCTGAGGAAAGAACAATTGTTCGCCAATCCAAGGAAATGTACTTTTCTGGCGGATAGAGTAACCTTATCATTTATCCATATTAATTGACAATATCTCACCTACTTTAAACTTTTTTATGTCCTGTTGTTGATCATAACTTTATTCTGCACACCTTACATGCATCTTGGTGGCTTCTTTCTGTAGAACTACCTATAACTTGAATCCTACTATTTGAATCCCCAGCTTTTTTTTTTTTTTTTGCGCAATATAATTATTTTTTATACTTCAATCATACAACTTATAGTTATTTATAATCATATTTTAACCAAGCATTTTGTTGATGAATCTGTGTAGCTCGGTTTTTAGAGAAATGAAGAAGTATCAGCAGGATTTCTCCAGCTGGTGTGGCGAATGCCAAAGGGAGAAAAGGATTAGGCAGCGTCAGTCTCTTGATGCAACCAAATCGGTAATCACAATACCTTCTCTCATCAAACCTATGTACGATATTTCCCAAGTTTTAACAAAGGTTTTGTTTGGAACGGTTTTTTACTGCTTCTTGAAATAACGTTTTAGTATAAAATTTTTAATTTTTACATTAAAACTCCCTATTTAAGAAGCCAAAAAAAGTCGTCCCAAACGAAGTTAAAATTTCTTTAACATAATACTATTCGCAATCAATTTTTTGGTGATCCAGGCTTTCCTCAGGACAACTGGATCTATGAGTTAGAGGCTATTTAAGCTGCTCTGAATGACAGGAAATCCTGATTTCCATGTTGTAACTTCTGTGGACTCTGCTCTCTCTGCTCTAAACGCTTCGGAAGACATACTTTTCTGTATGGGGCTGAACATGGCATGTCTTTTCCAATGTAAATTTGTTGAAATCAAATATTTAACTAGAATTTTTTGAACTTCAAGTCCTGTGATAGCCAGTAAATAATAGATTTTGGCTCCATTCTCAGTCTCTATTTCCTCCTCATAGTATTTTCCCATTTTGTGAAAGACACACAATTGTTTACAGTCAAAGTCATGATCTGTGATTTCCAGTAAAATCAGCGTGCTTTGTGTTAACTTTTATACATTGTCTCCATCCCTGTTTTTAAGATCAATCATTTCTGTTCAAATAGTTTATTCTTATGAAGCCCCCTCTGAAATCATAGATTTCACCTGTCCATCCTTGCAATCAAGGCCTTGCTGGTCTGCAAAAACTTTTCGGGTAGTTTAATACACGTTAAGGAAATTTCGATTATTTGCAAAGTTAATATTCTTTTACCTCCAATTTTTTAATTTATATCAAAATATTGAAATTTATTATTAATATTTAATTAGTTTATTTTAATTTTTGTTTATTTCTGTACCATTTCGTTGTTAACATATATGTATATATCAATATGTATGAATGAGCATCAAAGCTATACTATAGTTTGTTTTTTTAGGAACATTTAGGTTAATTAAAATAAATTCATACACATTTAGTTGGTAGTCAAAACTCCCAACAAACAAGCCAAGATGAGTTGCGTGTATTATAGTTTAATTATATTTGAATGGGGGCAGAAGTAATTGAGTACATTATCTCCAACCAAATTGCATGCGGTGGTATGTTGTCTATCATTCTCTTCATTCGAACGTTAAATCTCACATCAAAATTTTGTAGGTGAACACTGCGACGCTAATATTGGTATCACATTGTTCACATACTCCAAAATTTGTGTTACGGGTTGCCAAAGCAAGGAGAAAGATAATTACTTTCGCAGCAAGATGAAGAAGAAGTGAAAGAGAAAAAAAAATGAAATTCAATTGGAGATAGGATTATTGCATTTCAACGTTTTATTACGTTTTGGAATGAAAAATGGAATATATAATCATTGTTCGCGTTTGAGTGCAAGATTTTTAGTTGAAACATTATAGATGTTTATTCATATGCTTTTGGCATAAATAATCATTAATTCATCCCTCACCCAAATATATAAAAAATAATCTAAAGCAACAATTACTCTCAAACATGCCTGAGAGCCCTATTTGTAAAAATAGTTAAATAATTATTATCGGAAAAATATTTTTTTTCTAAATTATTGTGGCAATTGAAAAATAATTTTTTTAATTGATTATTTTTCTTATATATATATGCTATAACAGATATAATAGTTAGAAGTTATTTCTCACTAATTAAAATTAAATAATAATAATAATAAAATTATAGCAATATAAATTTGTGAAAAATTACCCCACATAAATCTTACGCCTTGAGATAACACAAACATTTTATAACAATCAAAGAATCGTTGCTAAAAGCAAACAACCAAAGGCCTTTTAAGGTTTCAAAAAAAAAAAAAAAAAAAACTGATAATTCCACAATTTAAATTTTGCTCGCCTCAAAATAAATTATTAAAAAAAAACTGATTCAAATTATTAACCATTTTCCTTTATAAACTCTCACCCAAAAAGGATCTGAAGGCTAGTATTTTCTTAAGCAGATTTATTAAAAGCTGCCAATTTGCCAACTAGGAAATTAAGGTCCACTATGCTCTAACAAGCTTTAAATAATAATAATAATAAAAAGCTTCACATAAAATGTTCCAAGATTAGGCTAGATAGCATAAGAAATAATATTTCTTAAAAAGAAATTCTGAAATTATAAAAGGACCCTGCATCAACATGGCCTTATTAATTCTAATAATAATCAAAACATAACAGGTTTGAAACAAATGCTCCTCTTGGTGTTATATGAAGAAGCCAAAAGAGGAACATCTAAGGTTTTGTTTGGGACGGCTTTTTTACTGCTTCTTAAAACAGTTTTCTAGTAAAAAATTAATAAGCAATAAAATTTTTGTACTAGAAAGCAGCTTTAAGAAGCAATAAAAAACTCGTCCCAAATGACGCCTAACTCATTAATTCTACAAAATTTGAATGAAAACGATGCAGCCAGCTTCATCTTCTACTCTCCTATAATTTCAAGATGAGAATTTGAGATGGAATTCATGGAAAACAGAAAGTTATCTGTAACTTTCATGGTTGAGAAGTTTCAGCAAAATGGCCTATATAAAAAAAAGAGGTTTTTATTTTTCAAATAAAGAGGGAGAGAATTGCATAAACAGTACAAGAAAATAAAATTTGCCTACAAATATTAAAAAAAAAAACTGTAATTTAAGCGTTAGAATTAAGTAGTAATTGATGTTACTTACAGGGCAAAAAGAATTTGATTTGAGTCCCTGGTGCAGTTCTTGCGAAGACAGCAAAAGCCTCACAGGACGGTATTCAATAGACAGACTTCTCATTCTGTTGTCTAAAAAGCTAATTAATTCACGTTCTATAAGATGCTCAAACGCCTGCAGATAAAGACCAGCTTTATGTTATGAAGAAAACAGCTTTTAGTATTTAAGGGTTTAATATACTCACCCTTAGACAAACACTCCATGAATAGTTATCAGAAGTCTTGTAGGCATCTTGTATGGCCTTGTACTCTGCCATTGAAAGAATTTGCTGAGATGTCTTAGGTTTCATTTGGGACGGTTTTTTAATTGCTTCTTGAAGCAGTTTTTTAATATAAAAAATAAAATTTTTGTACTAAAAAGCTACTTCAAGAAGCACTAAAAAACCCGCCCCAAACGAAGCCATGGAAACCAATTATGTGTAGAAACCATAGCGGGAAGTGAAATGAGAATTATTTTCCACCTTTCATAATGGAATTGAAGTTGAATGAATTCTGCTCCCTACTCCCCAGTCTATTCATGCAAACCAAAATGTAGAATTCCAAAACGGAGGCACCTGGACAAAAATATTATCAGGCAATTGAAAGCAAGGCCAAAACATGGGCGTTAAAATAATGAAATTTTTTTCAAATGCTTCACTTTGAACTTCCTTCAAATTCTTCACTTTGAACTTCATTTGTAGAATTCTCACTTTGATTTAGGCTTCGTTTGGGACGGCTTTTTTTACTGCTTCTTAAAGCAGCTTTCTTTTACAAAAATTTTATTTTTTTACTAAAGTTGATTTAAGAAGCAGTAAGAAAGTTGTCCCAAATGAAACATTAGTTTATGCTTTTGTAATCATTTGGTGCTGTGGTATATTTGTTTACTGACCATGTAATCCTATATGATTTTGAAACCAACCCACTTATCTTTCAGTTTTTTATAATCTTTACTGTGATTTTATTTTAATGCAATTTGCGTCAGGAAAGTAGAGCAGGGATGCAACTGATGGGCAAGTTGAAGCTGATGGGTCATGAAACTATTGACCTACTAGGTTGTTTGTCTAATTAAAATTTGGATGGAGCTGATGTTGAATGGATCTCACTTGTTGGATCGTGGAATTGATTAAGAAGAGCCATAGCTGGATTGGGGAACATGGTCACCTATCCTATTGAGTTTAGTGATTGGAAAAGAATTATGCTTATGTCAAGAACCTACCAGACTTGAACAATCAAGCCAATAATGTTTCTATTTGGCCGGTTTTAGCCGGTCTGGTGATTTAGTATTCCTTGAACAAAACCCAATATTCTTCATGAGTCAGATGGGCCACTATAAAGTCTATTTAGCTTTGGGCGTCTAAATATAAAAGGTGTGGGTTAAGCAAAACTATTAACTCATTTATATAGGGTCAAGCTAGGCAGAGTTTCACATATTGTCAAATGCCTAGACATAACTTCCTGATGCCAAGTTTTAGTTTTAGTGCAGAGAAATTTGGGTATGAAAGCAAGTTTACAATTAAGGCTTCGTTTGGGACGGCTTCTTTGTTGCTTCTTAAAGCAACTTTTTAGTACAAAAATTACATTTTTTATACTAAAAAGCTGCTTTAAGAAGCAACAAAAAAGTTGCCCCAAGCAAAGCCTAAAAGGACAAACTTTCTTGTGGATGATAGGCCTAGCTAAAACTTTGATGCATAAAATTTTTGGTAATAGTAAAACTAAAGAGATCAAAATAATTGCAAAAAAAGGCTTCATCAGGACGACACTAACCTTGCAGTTTATCGAGCATAGGTTGCCTCTGCATACATGAAAGTGCATTTTTGAAGCCATCCAATGTCAGCAATCCTGACTCAAAATGCATCCAACTTATGGCATGGTATCTGCTCATGATATTAATTTCATAAAATCAATATAAGCTTTGCTTATACGAGGGCTTTGATTCATTAAGACATTAGAGGGTGAACTTACAGAAATCTACAAATATTGCTTATGGTATTGTCTACAGATGATAGCACATCAAGAATTTCTTTGAACTTTTTGTCGCCTAAAATATTCTGCAAGCATGTCAAGGGTTTTAATTGAAAATTTTGACATTTGCAGTAGTACTTTGATGTATGCTTGTGAGCATTTCTTGTATTTGGCAAATAAATATACTGTGAAAGCTAGTAATACATGCAGAACAAACACTGATAAGTGATCAATGCTATAACATTTGTAACCTGTGGCTTGGACATAAAGAAGAAAAATACAACAAAAAAAAAAAAGCATAGCTGGAAACTACAATGAAAGTGGCACTTCATGCATTTAGTAGCCTCAAACTTTTCATTTTATGAGGTATGAGAGTATACTACAACAATATCAAGCCTTTATCCCACTACCTCGGGTCGACTACATGAATCTTTTTTCTCCATTGTGTCCTATTAAAAGTCAAATGCTCGTTTAAATCTAATAGAGAAAGATCATTTCTAATATTTTCTATTGGCTGAAAGCTTATACTATCAAGTCCACAAGACTCGAACTCAAGACCTCTTAATTAGTAGCCCAAGCTCTCAACCAAAAGAGCATCCTTTAATAACAATTAGATCATGATGTTGCCTACAGGACAACACCTTAGATTGCATCGACATGGAAATAATTAAGATAGTATCTTTGGTTTTACATCAAAGCTATAACATTTTCCATGTATCAGCAGAAAGAAACAGCTTGGCTCCAAATATTTAAATGTTGCTCAAAACAACAGATCATGAATGCAGCGTTTTACGAAGGATACATTGACGTTTGAGTTGAATTCCTTGACAAATTTGGAAGGCAAACTTAAATTTTTTGGCAAATATAACAGGTGCTCCAGCAATCTACAAAACACTTAAACAATATATAAACATTATATATAATCAACTTGAAAAATTATCCACTGCTGATCAAATCCAAAATGTTTTAGACTACATTAAGGTTACCTCTGCATATCTTCAGTTGAGAGTGGCGTGAACAAAAGCTTCCTATGTGAGAATCTTGATCTCACCCTTTTCTCTAGAAGTTGATCTGCATCCTATGCCAAACAACCTAGTCAGACAACATTAGAAATATAAATAATATACTTATCTACCAAGTGCAATTGTTATACATGCAATACCAAGATCACCATAACTGGAATTTTAGAGCGGCTTTAATTTTCCCCAACAAAGACAAAAAAATTTATTCCGCTGTAATCACATATAAATAGAAATTTAAGATCAAATTTGCTAATATTATGATGTCTTGTATTAAAAAAAAGTTATTGTTTTTATAGAAAAAGTAGAAAAAAAAAAGTAATTTGAATTTTATTGCTTGATTTAGTACAAAGTGTGGAAATATTTATATACTTGTCCAAAAGGCTAAAAATGGAAATAAATTAAATTTACTTTAAAAAAAAAAAGAAAAAAAATCTCCAAGAGGGGTCGATATCCAAAATAGGAAGAAGAGGCATATATTAGAGAATAGACCAAACAGTTAGAACCCTTAATTTGTATGCTCAAACACTCATACTAAGATTAGTTGAGTAAAGGGTCCCATGATTCTACAACGCTACCCCTCAAACTGAATAATTAATTCACTATTCTAGCCTGCTTATAATATTTTTTACTGTGGAACTACAAAGTCTTTTGGTAAGATGATTGCAAGTTGATTTCTTGTTAGCACATATGGAGTACATATCAATCCCACTTTTTAATTTATGTTTTATGAAATATCTATCCACTTCCATTTATTTGGTACGATTATCTTGTACTAGATTATGAGTAATGATGATGGCAGATTTATTATCACAGTATATCTTCATTATCCCATCCCATTTGATTTTTAAATCTGCTAAAATAATTTTGGTGCACAAAAGCTCGCATATTCTTTGGGTAATGACTCTTTCAAAACTAGATCTTAAAATAATATGTTGTTTCTTGCTCCCCCATGTAATGAGATTCCCTCCCAAAAATGTATAGTATCCAACTTTGAATCTTCTATTTACTAGTGATCTAGCATAATCTGCATTGGTATACCATTAAAATTATTAAATATCATGCTTTGTATGAAGGATTCATTTATTATGACTTGATTTAAGGTATCTGGGAATTCTATAAATAGTTTGAAGGTGAATAGTTGGGTTTGTTTGTGAATTAAGTAATGAAACTCAGTACAAATGTAATGTTTGGATGGGCATGGGATAGATATATTATTTTTCCAAACTAATATTTGATATTATCTCTTATCTCTTTCTTTTCTTTCTTCATCTATATCTAATTTTTGATGTTTGCAATCAATCATTTTTTTATTTCTTTAAGAAGATTTATGATATATTTTTGTTAAGAGATAAATGTCATCTAATCGAGCAATTTTTATTCCAAAGAAGTATTTGAGATTACTCAACTTTTTTATCTCAAATTCTTCAACAAGCTTTTTCTTAAGAGACTCCTTTTTCTCAATTGTCAGCACCTCATGATAATTATGTTGTCAATAAAAATTGAGATTTTACCATCAGTGGAGTGTCTTATTAAAAGAGTATGATCTTCTTAATTTTGTGTATCCAACTTCATTCATGGCTTTTGTAAATATGTCAAACCAACTTCTTGGATATTGTTTAGGGCCATATATAGCATTTTTATTTTGTATGATTTATTCTTTGTGAAAGAACTACTCAGTCCACGTGGTGGATTCCTAAAGACTTTTTTAATATTATCATATAGGAAAGCATTCTTTATTTACATCATACTACTACATTGGGCACCTATGATTGACAGTAAGAGAAATAAAGATACGTATTGTATTCATTTTCACAACAAGAGTAAAAATTTCTTGAAAGTCAATTTCACAATATTGTTATATTATCCAGTTACTAATCTCATTTTATATTGTTTCAAGCTTCCATTTGCAATACATTTTATAGAAAAAATATATTTGCATTCTATTGTTTTCTTCCCTTTTAGTGATTCAATGATCTCCCAAGTGTACTTTTTTCCAGAGCAATTAACTCTTCTCTCATAGAAAGTGCCCCAAATAGAATTTATGATAACATAATGGAATTAGAGAAGATATTTGTAAAATAGGATTTATGGGTAGGAGATAACTTTTAAAAAAATGTGTTGAGAAAAAGGATACAAAGGAGAATGTATATTAATACGCTAAACATTGTCGCTTGATAATGGTTCCGAGTCTTGAGCTTACTAGAAATTTTCGTTGAGCTTATTTCTTCTAGTATAGACTTCAAGAGGCATGCTGTCAAGATTTTTTGGAGTTTATATTGTAAGAATACCAAGATCAATGATATATTTCATCAAACTTATCTTATAATTGAGAGTTCTTCTCCTGAAGATGAGTTTAATTGAAAAAATATGCTTCTCATTAAAGATGACATCTTTTAAAGTTTTTTTTTTTTTTTTTTTTGTAGTGGGATGTTAACAATTATATCTTTTTAGTGGAAAATACCCAATAAAAATACATTTGAAAGCGTCATGATTGAATTTACCCAAATGTTGTTTGGCTGACCCAATCCAGCCAATCAACCAGACCCCAACAAGGAGGGTCGGTCTAACCGGCAGGCAGAAGAGCCCTGTGGGCCCCACTAGTGTGGGCGACAAGCAAAGAGAGAGGGGCCACAAAGGGGATTAATTCCGCATTTAATTACTTACAATACAACCAAAATTGGGAGAGAATTAGAAAGGTTTATTTAGGGAAAGATGGCTAATTTGAATTCAGATTAGGGAAGGAATTAGGAATATTTATTTAGGGAAAGAAGGTTGATTTGAATTCAGATTTGAGAGGAAATTAGAAAGGTTTATTTAGAATTAATTAGGTTGTTTATTTTCATTATATGATTTTGTGTTTTGCAGTAATTTCCTTTAGAGTTGTGCCTAGCGACGCCTAGAGTTTGTGGAGAGTTGATCTACCTCTTGAATAGTAGATTAACTTCTTGGTTTGTTATGCCGATATAAATGAAATTAGCCAATTATCTCATTCTCTTTCACTAATTTCTGCTACATTTTCTTTTCATTATTGTGTTTTTTGGTTGTGTGGAGATCGAATACAAAGGGCATTTTATTATAATTACATGCATGCATTGAAGTTTATTGGATCATATCGGTTCTCTTTTGATAACTTTTGAATTTTCTATAGATACTCTTATGTAACAATATTTAATTACTAATTAAAATTCTATAGATATTCCTGATATTATTTATATTTGGAAATTTTGTTTTTAGTATATATTTAATTTGTAATTATATCATGCTATTTTATTTTCTTTCTAACACATAAATTATTCATATTTTTAAATAATCCATATTTGAAAATCATTGTTCATATTCATTAATGTATTTTTTCCAATTAATATCAAAGAATCTTATTTGTTAATGTTCATATTTGTTAATATTGTTTATACATTTTATTTAATTTATATCTTCTATGTAGACTGTAGAGGTGTCAATAAAGTTTGATGTTCACAAACAATTCATGTTCTACTCATTTGTTAAGCTAGCAATTTTTATGTAGAGCATTAGTTAACCAATCTATTATCAAATTGTATAACTTTCTTGTACATCTCCATTGTTTACTTACAAGTGTGCCATACAAGTAATTTAGGTGTCGTTATTTATTTATGTTATCTATTTTATATTAAGCTATCATTCTAGGTAAATTATATTTGATTATACTCATTTATTAAACCTATACAAGTGGCTTTATAATATGCATTTATTCAACATATATAGTTGAATGCATTGGAAGTTAATGATTTGGTACCTTATACTTGATGAAATAACAATGCAATGATTAAATGTGATTTAAATAGTCAAAGATTCTTCACATTTGTTTATATTGGAAGTACGGAAAGAAAATGGTTCTTGTCTGATCGGAACTATTTGGCTTGCATTCTTCAATTAAATACCAGTAGCCAAAGGCTTATGCTTCTACTCAATCAAGCGAAAGTCCATAAATCATTCTGGAATTTTTATTCTGTTATCTCATTCTTCATTTAACATCTCTTATGTTCCATTTGATGAATTCACCATCCTATAGAAGAACAAGCAGATTTTCCTTACAACACAATGTGCTGTTTTTGTATTTTGGAAAGCATTAGAAGTAATGTCACTAAAGCAGCTAGTACAAGAGGCTGGATTATTTTTCTCCTACTCACCTTAACCTCACTTGCAATATTAAAATTCTATTGAACTCTATGTATGGGACCTCATTGCTAAATTAGTGTTATATATGACCTATATTTTTATTTGGAAGCATGGTAACACACAATTCACATTTTGAGAAGGCATTAAAACATATTGGAACATCTGTTATAGCTTGCATCAATGCATCACTCTTAAACTTGGAATGTGAAAATCTTCTCTTAGGCTTGGATAAATGATAGTCCCTAATTGGAAATTTTGGATGATAATATAATTAAAATACTTTTATATAACTTTTTATTTTTTAATTTTTATTCACGTGCATTTAATGTAGTGCAATAAAACTAGTTAGAAAGTAGTTTACTTTCACATTTCTAATGCACAAAATTGTGCTATGGAATTTCTGCCAAGCAATATAAAGGTAGCAAATTATTAGATGACACCTAAGGGTTAACAAAGGAATCTAGTTCATATAAATAAGCAAGAAAAATATTACTACATGCATAGTTTCACTACGTGATTGAAAGAAAATAATAAAGAAAATTAATACAAGGTTAAAGGTTCCTTACCAAGCGACAACTGATACCAATAACTACTGATTGGGAGGTCAAAGTTTGCATTGCATCCAGTATACTATATAGCAATCGTTGTTTCCCCTGCAAATTCAACAAAATACATTATTATATGAGCAAGTTTACCATACTGTAAAATTGGTATATTCATAGATCATCTAGATCAAGCGACATCATAATCTCTCACTAAAACATACATGTTATATAAAGTATAACACTCGATATTCTTAAGGGATGTCATCAACGAAAAAAAAAAAAGTATCAAAAGATTCTTACTGATGATTTATATAATTGGCTCTACCTGAGTAAAAAGGTCAAACTCTTCCAATACAAAAATGATCATCTTGTGAGCTAATCCACACTCCCTAGCAATATAAGCAACTTTGGATGTCAACAACAGATGAAATATAGGAAGAAAAGAAGAACTAAAAAAAAACCTAAAAGCCAAGAAAATTATGAATAAATAATATAAACTCACCTCAACATGTCTATCATGAACTGAGAGTTATCATCTGAAGATGCCTTCAAGGAAAAAAAAAATTTTGAACGACTTAATAAGTTGTCTTTACCAAGATTCTAGAAGTTGAAGCTTAGTAATTACTCGGAAAAAAAAAGGCCAAAAGGAATTACCATTTTAGAGAAAAGTAACTTGTGCTCCATGCACAATTGCCTAGCAATTTCCTTCAGACAGAAACGTGCTTAAAGGTGAAATAAAGTGACTATATACATCATAAAAAAATTTATTTAAACTTTTGAAGCTAAAATAATGCAAGTTTTGTTCCAGATATTACAAAGACATATTTAACAAAACAGTTGAGCTAGCGGATAAAGCTAAACCCCAAGGTGAGTGATTCTAACCTTCACTGCAAAATTATCATCGCTATGCAGTAAGCCATTTAACCTTACCTATAATGCCAAAAAATATAAGGATGAGAATCAAATCAATAAGATAGAAAAAGCAATATAACTGAGTGCACAAAAACAACTACAAGAATTTCATACCACAGAAATTATCTCAGGAAACTCATCCTTTAATTCTTCAAGAATCATATCTACAACCTGGCCATGAAATAAAGTACATGACAGAAGTTGGTAATCATATATGTACAAATATCAGCCTTATTGTGTTAAAAGAATCAAAATATATCAGCAATTTGTTGTTTGCGCGGGAAAACAAAGTATTTCCCAAGTACAATTAAAGAGTCTAAGATCATGTTTGGTAAAGCTTTCAAGTTGCTTTTGTCAGCTCTTTATGTCGCTTGTGTAACTATTCAGGTCTTACAAATTAAAAGAACAAATTTTAACAACCATTAAGTAGTTGAGCAAGGACTTACCGCTCCTTTTCCGCATCCACGTGGGCCAAGGAGGAGAACGGAATTGTTGCAGGCCTCAGTAATGGTGTTAGAAATCAGGAACTTCAGCTTACTGAAACCGGAAAACGCAAGGATGGACCGTTATAGCAGATTTGAAGAAGGAATACAAGATAGATCGATAGACCGGGATAAGATTAACGCGAAAACACCTGTAGTTTCCGGCCGGAGTGGATTTGAAGGCGGAATATACAAAAGAAGAGTCGCATAGCCTCCGCCGGAGACAATCTAGGGCTTTCTCTGACGCCATTTTGACCAACCCTCAAGCAACCGATTGGCGGGAAACGGAGAAGGCTAAGGGGCTGTTTGGTATCGGATTTACAGCGGGATTTAAGTCGGATTTACGCTAAATCCAGCCAAACGATTTTTGTTCGCGCGTTAAATCTCGGCGATTGGTAAATCCCGGATTTAAGGATTTACCGCTTAAATCCCGGATTTACTAAATCCCTCGGTTCGGCGGATTTATGGGATTTGGCCGAAGAAGCGCGCGAAAGGTAGAGCCAGTGAGCTCCAGTTGTTGCGTCCGATCAAAATGTCGTAACTTCCGATCCAACAGGACGGGAAAGTCGTCTAAGGAGCGAAGTCGAACAGCCACGAAGGAGCCGACAAAGCCACGCGTGCAATCTCTACCTCTCCTGCGAAGCAACGAAGCCGAACAACAACGACGAAAAGAGAAGATGAAGGCAAACCAAGGCGCCTCTACGTTATTACTGATTAACTTAATTAATATAATTTAAATATTAATGATTAAGTACATTAATTAAATAATTAATAATATGATTAGTGCATAAATTAATTATCTAATTTAATTTAATTTATAATTAATAATATAACTAGTAATTAAATATTATATAATACGCTTAATTAATATAACTTAAAATATATATGATTAAATGTAATTTCAAATACAAATTATTACTATATAACATTATAAATAATAATTAAATAATTCATTTGTATTAGAATATTAATATAGTAAGAAAATTTTGATGTATTTTATTTGAACTTATATTGTTGTATTTTAATCATCCATAAAATAAATTTCAAAATGTGTTAACTACCTTAAATCAGAAATCAACATTAATCATCTATAAAATAAATTTCAAATGTATTAACCGCCTTAAATTATAAATTGAACTGTCAAATATTCATGCATGATTTATCCAGATTTACATTAAATTTTATTAAACAATTTTCAAGATTTAACACTTTTAGGATTTATAAAATACAAATTTAGAAGATTTACGAAATCATACTTAAATTAAATCATTGATGCATCCAAACAGCTCCTAAGTCTCAAGTCAAAAGCATGTGTGATGCAAGTGAGAACAAAGCTTGGATCATGTGAGTTCGAATTATGATTAGTGGAACCTCACGGAGGCCTACGGAAGCTTGTCCACAGTAGGGTTGCAAGCAAACCCAAACAATTGATGAGCTACTCGCTGCTCAATTCGATTAAAGCTCGTTTGTGATCGTTTAACTAACTAAACAAATAAATTTGAACAACATTTTTAATACTTAATCTTTAAATAAACAAGCTTGAACACTAATGTGTTTGGTTCATTTCTATTCACGAACAACATCATTTGAAGCTCGTGAACAAGCTCAATATTAAGCTCGATTTGTATTCAATTTAGAACTTGTGAACAAGTTCGATAAATATATTCATATAGATTAATCATATTTTCATTTTAAATAGACAACACTTTTTATTATAAATTTAATTCCATTTTATTTTATATCTTCAATAGAATGAATTTGCTCATGAACAACAGACATTTCACATTTGTCAGTGCTTGCTAGATTGCTTGTGTAGGATGTTCATGAATAAATATAAGATGAATCTTATATTGTTTGTTCATAAACGAGCTCATTTGGTAGCTCGAAAATACTAGTTATGTATATATTCATGATCTTGCTCATTTAATAGCACAAGAATAATCATTAGATTTGATCATTAACGTGCTTGTTTGATAGTATAAAAAAATTTGTTAAATGTGTTCACGAACATAGCTCATTAAGGCTTGTTTATTTAAAGCTCGATAAGCATTAAACGAATCAATCATGAACCAAACATGAACACCATTAATTTAAACAAACAAAATATGAACACAAACTGATGTAGGAACATCTTAGCTAATAGTAAGCTTAAGGACTAGCCTACCCTTCCTTGTCTAGACAGTTCTATTTTGCACTATAAATAGTGGCTAATGTAAGGTTTTGAGCTCATTGAATGATATAAACTCTTTTGAAGCTTTGAGAAAGCTCTCTTCTTCTTCCCTGGATTGGCAAACTCCTTGAAATCCTTCTTGCAGGTTTGATCTTCCGACGATCCACTACATCAGTTGGTATCAGAGCCTGGAGCTTGCGAAGATCGATGGACTGCGGAAGAAGGTCGGCTGTCGACGACGATCGAAGCCGCAAAACAAGATTGGCGGTCGACGACGTTCGACGTCAAGAAAGGTGGGCTGTCGACGATGCTCGAAGCCGGATCGCCTTCTACCAAGCTCAATCGAAGGAATCGCTCGATCGGGTAGACAGAAACCTTGATCTGATTCGTGAAAACCTTCGGGCAATAAGGAAGATGAGGATGTCGTCGGCAACCATACCGAGGTACTCTTCTTCTTCTTCTTCGATCTCATCATCCGCTTCACGCAGACGCCGTCAGCCACGCCACGATTACCCTCCGCTCGAGCTCCCTCTCCGATGGCGTGACCCGCCACCAAAATACCCGCCGCTCGATCGTCCGATGCGATGGCCAGATTCTTCGCCCGATCGTGTAGTTCACAACCATCCCGGGGCCGTCTTCAGTGATTTGTATCCGTCCCAGCATCATCCGCCTCCCGTCTCTCACGATCATTCCATCCAAGTCCAAATCTGCTCCAACTTAGGATCGTGCGGTTCCGCCACTGTTTACGATCAGACCAACTCCCACGAGCGACCCATGTCCAATGCTCCACCGCCATCGCCGACGGTTGTTTCCGCAATTAACACTCCGCATGAACACAGACCTCCCCCGCTCAACTATCGCGATCCCACGCCTGACTCCACAGTTGAAGCCACCGAGAACCCCTTTTATGAATAGGCGATGAGAAGAATCCTACTTCTCCGAATCAGCCTCTCCGAAACAGAGGATTGGTTAGCCAGTGCAGTTCCAAAGATGAAATAGAGCAATCAAAAACCCATACAGATTCAAATTCGGATATGAACGATGACGAAGGGTGCACCATTCGTTCAGATGCTGATCATGATCTGACACCGGACGAATACACTTCTTGGACTCCGTCTCTCAATCCGCTCAACCTGATCCCGCTCATGGCTGCCAAAGTCGTTGATGCTACCTCAGAAGCTGGAGAATCTGCTGCAAATGCCTCTTATGTTGGTGGAACTACTGCTTTGTCCAATGGAGCAACTCTACAAGGTCTGGTCTTCCCATCCATTGCACAGAATCATGCTGTTTTCCATAGTGTCCTAGAAGCAGCTCAACTTTTGAGAACACTGAAAGAAATTCATATATCTCGTGTTGGAACTCTTGTATGGAATAACAATATCCTCACAATAGGTGGTATTGGAGATGCTTCCATTACAGGTGTGCAAATGCTTGATGAGAAGTCCATTGATAAAGCTAATCCAATGTCATGCTCACAAGCTGCTCAACATAATGTCGCTACTGACTTCGGGCAGTTGGTTGTTGACGATTTCATTGCTGAAATTGTCGAGGGAGATCGATTCACAGTTGAGGTTCTTCATCTTTTAGAAAGCACAAATCAGGAGCATAAGGAGTTTGTTATAATGCGGTGGTTGAGGAAGCCATCAAATGAGCATCCTGTAACTGGATTGTACAGAAACATTTCTCTTATATCTATTGTGGGGCGTGGTGGTAAGGGAAAAACAACTCTCTTGCAACATGTCTGCGAAGATGAAATGACAGAGGAATTTGATCTTAAAATGTGGGTTTGTGTATTTAACAACTTTGATGTGGACAAAATCATTGCAGATATGTTGAAATCTCTTAAAATGAGGAGATCTCCTTTGGATACACTTCATGCTTTGCAAAAGAATCTTAAATATGAGATAATATCAAAAGGGTTCTTAATTGTGCTGGATGACTTGGGGAATGAAGAGGAGGAATGGAACAAAACTAAATGGGAGAATGTACTCGCCTCTCTATCTTGGGGAATTTGGAAGAGCGATCTTTCTTTTGCCGTTGATTGCACGAGGGATCGGTTCTATGCCAAGGACTCCTATCCACCACCCTATTGGCAAATTGAAATGCTAGTTCAATTCAAGGATTCCAAAGTTCAACCTCCTCCCTTGGATTGGGGGAAGCCTATTCATGTGGTAACTTTAAAGTCTGCATTCAAAGTCTTCGATCCAGGAATTTATTTGTCACCCTTCCTCCCGTCTAATAATGTGTCTCGACGGAGTCGAGCTTTTTGACACAAGGGGAGAATGATGTAGGAACATCTTAGTTAATAGTAAGCTTAAGGACTAGCCTACCCTTCCTTGTCTAGATAGTTCTATTTTGCACTATAAATAGTGGCTAATGTAAGGTTTTGAGCTCATTGAATGATATAAACTCTTTTGAAGCTTTGAGAAAGCTCTATTCTTCTTCCCTAGATTGGGAAACTCCTTGAAATCCTTCTTGCAGGTTCGATCTTCCGACGATCCACTACATCACAAACAATAAAGCACGAATCAAACCTGAAACAAGCTAATAATAAACAAACTCAAATATGAACACTCACATACTCGATTCGATTTGGTTCGTTTGCAGCCATAGTCCATGGCCCCAATGCCAACAATAGATATATGTCAAACATGCTCTTGAATATTGTTTAATGAAATATATAATATTTTTTTAATATGCACTGACTAAGTTTCATTTTGAATGTCATGAATACTTTTTTAAGGGGTTCAACTTTTTTCATTTGATCTTTAGACCAACATAGGCGGTTTATTTTTATTTTTTAAATTTATTGTTTAAACAGATAAACTATTTAAGATAAAATAATTAAAAGTTCTTGTATATAACTTCTGCTCTTCATATTTGAAAATGATGGAATTTCAAACTACTAAAACATATAAACAATAATCTTATGGTTTTAACTTTTAAGGCATATCTCCTAATTTATAAAGACGGTGAAAGGAAAAAATAATAATAATAAAAGACAAATTTAACATGAACAAGGCGGAAGCCGAGTTCGACAGCAAGGACAGAGTCGACTGCGCGAGAAGAGCCAAGGCAGAGAATAAGCTGCCAGGGCTGGAGTCAGCGTTGGGTGGCGAGGGAGGTGAATGTGAGGGAATGGAGGACTACGACGGCGGATTCAATTAGTCCGTCGGCAAGGTGAGATCGGCCGATGTGGACTATGGAGTTTGAGAAGACGATGAGAATCGACAGAGGGGGAAATGGAGAAAAATTCCAGTTCCAATATGAAAAGTAATGTTAGCATGTGAAGCTTATATTGAAGATTTTTAAATTCCACTTAATTGGACAAGTTCCAAAGACAGTTCATAAATCTCAAGCCATCCTAGCATTGTGAACACTCGCAACAATCCACACACCCACGATATGTCACTAACCATGTTGATTGCAATGGAGATTTCATCCCTACATCCCAATAACTCCATCCATACAACCACATCTTTGCCTTTCCATGATTTTGCCCTCATCCCCTGTTCAATTACCACAAGTCATGTACCCGGAAAATAAGAAATTATTAGGTTCGGACATCAGACACAGAGAATCATTTGGATTTTTCTCTGAATACAGTAAAAGCACAGTCAAAACGCAGCTGCTACAATACTTGCATTTTGACTGTGCTTTTACTGTAGACAGAGAAAAATTTGGATGATTATCTCTGTCAGGTGTCCGCACCTAATAATTTGTCTAGGAAAACAATCAACATAATTTATCTCCTAAGGTCATATCCAATCGAAAAACTCATTTTCCACTCCAAAATGCAGTAATTCATCTTCAATCGAAAACCATTTATTTCTCATCTTTTGCGCGCTTCTTCATCTCGTTGCGAAGGTAACCGTCTTTCATTCTCTTTCGCGCGCTTCTTCGACAAATCCCACAATATAAAAAATTGATGTAGGTAAATAATGCAACGTCAATATTGACGTCACACTGTTCACCTACCGAATTTAGCATTCAAATTGAACGAATGGCGGACGGCATACCATCGTATGCAGTTTGGTTGGAGATGGCCTAAGCTTAGTCCATCACCATCTTCTCTTCCCCATCATTCATACTCCATATGTCTAGTTTCATAGTTCGGTAAAAAAAAAAAAAAATTTATATTTATATAATCATATTATAAATAAAATAATTTTTTTAATATTTAATTTACAGCTAAGTAAATAAAAATTTTTATTTCTGGTGTTTATTTCACAACCAACCAAATAAACATAAGAAATTAAAAGTTAAGATATTTTATTTACAACCAAATAACCACTATGAAAATTAGCCAGGCTACATTGGTCTCTTTCTAGCAGTTTGATTTTGTTGTTTAAAAAATTAGGGTTCTATTTGGGCTAGTTGTGTTTGTCCAATAGTTATAATATGATAAATTTTATTTTATTAAGAATTATTTTGTGTATTATATTTTATTTGGTACAATTTTTTAACCGTTTATGACAATATAAAAATAGTATTGTAATATGTAGGTTAAGTGGTGTTTGACAGCTTGGATGGTATGAAGTAGGCTCAAAATATAATATGTTGTGATGGGTGTCGTTGATGAGATGTACTTATTGATGTAACATTATAAAATTGCTCGTTAATTATAATGTTATGATGTGCATTGATCCACAAATAGTGCTCTTTAAATGACTATATGGAGCGTTGGAAGCATGCTTGAGAAGTTTTATGAGATCTTAAGAGTTAGGGATCCAAAAATTCGGTTCGAATCTGACCTACAAATTTGGATGAGGGTCAATCCGGATCCAAAACAGGTCAGGTTTAGGTTCAACAAATCAATCTGTTTAAACAATCAGGTCGGGTTTGGGTTGACTCGGAAACTCATAAATAATCTGGAAAATGACTGTGGTTGCGATGCTACCGCCCATGTCTTAGCCTACATATGTCGCGTTTTCCCGCATTGCTGCTGGCTGCTGCCGGAGGGCCACCGGAGTTATGGGTTTTGGCTTAATAAAGGTGCGATTTATGTCATTGCTGAAGCCGAAGCGGAGTTACGGGATTTGACTTACAGGTTGGGTCAAGATGACCCAAAACAGAAGCGGGTATGGTATGGGTCTGAAAAATTAACCGTTTTAAAAAAACTGGTCAGATTTGAGTTGGGTCGAATAATGACGGGTCAGGTCCGGTTTGAATCCGAACTCGACCCATGACCCAATTTTTACAGCCCCGTCAGAGTTATGTCTTGGGAAGGAATTAAGTGGGCAAGAGTTCATGGGATAAGTAGCCTGAACAAATTCTTGGAGAGTTTTATAGAGGAAGCACATAAGATAACTCACTATGAAACTTCATGAGAGCAATTTCAAGAAGGCTCCTCTAGAGACTTATGTCAAATAACATATGAGCTAAGCTTTGTCGATTAGCCCTTGGACTCGTCCAGATTGGCCAATTCATATCTATTTGAGTCCTATCTCAAGCTAATAAAGCATCAACCAACTTGATACAACATGTTGAACATTATTTAATCGCTAACAACCATTAGTTGGATCTGTGGAAGTACAAAGACCATCACCATTAAAAATCGAGAGAATAATCATAATCAAACACCAAAAACTTTCATCATTCATTCCATCACTCAACATCTCTAATATAAGGACATATCATCTGTCTTCTTATAAATCAATACACCAAACATGCTGTAATAATCACAACCAAACAGTTTAAATAATCTTTTAACCATTCAAAAACATAATTAATTCTTCATTAAATAATAATTAACGACTAAACCCTTCTAAATCTCATACAATGCATCAATCCTTCTTCATCAAACAAACAAAAACTTCCTGAAATTCCTAATGATTTTTCTCCATTGTGCCTTGTTAAAAGTTAAGTTCTCATTTAAATATAATAAAGAAATGTCATTTCTAATATTTTCTATCCAAGTCTTTTTAGATCTACCTCCGTCATTCTTAACATAAGTCAAATCTAATACATCTATTTTCATAACCGAGTCATCAAAAGACCACCGATTTATGTGACCAAACCATCTAAGGCAACTCTCTCTAATCTTATCTTTCACTGGAGCTACTCCAACCCTTTCACGTATATGCTCATTTCGTATCCTGTTTTTAAGAGTAAAGCAACTCATCCAGTTGAGCATCCTCATCTCTGCAACACTTAATATTATGCATCTCTTTTAATGACCAACATTCTGCACCATAAAAGCATTGCAAGTCTAACCACCATCTAACTTTCAAAGGAGAGAGTGATTATTAGTTAATTCAATTGGTTAATGCGCAGCATGATGAAGACCTGAGAACTATAAATTCCTTTTAATAATAACAAATCATTCAAAAAGAGGAAAATAGTAATTGAACATGTAACATTGTGGAGCTTCTTCATGAACTAATTAAGCAATATATTAGTAAATAATAAGTTGGTAATTGGAATGTCAACATTCCTATAATAAATTAGTATTTCCAGCCGGCAATATATAGATTATTCCAAATGCCAAAAGAAGGATCCTTCTGTTCTGTTGATGAAGAAGCTAAAGTCAAATATGTGGTGTTTTGATAGAACAGTAATGCCAAAGCGTTCTTCAGAGCTCTGCAGGCTTTGGCCTGCAATTGCTATGCTCTGTTGCTTGGTTCTTCCATCAATCTATTATATCAGTTTCTACTATCGGCTCTCCTTCTGTAAGCAAGTGTGATTAAGCTATAATTACTTTGTTTGCTGCTAATTAAGAGATAATTTAGAATTTTAATTGAGTTTTTTATGTGATAATTGTGCTCTGTTCTTCATAAATTTTTGCTTTTTGTGTTTTTTGCAGTGAATTTTGAGCCATCTGTGCGGTTGAATTTGCAGAAGGAAGTGGTGAATGATAGGAAGGATGGGATTGCTGAAACTGGTATGGCTTTAGAATTTGATTTTTTTAATGAATTTTAGCGGAACTAATTAATTTTTTGATTAAATTATAGGTGAATAATTATTTCCTTTTGAATCGGATTAATTTTTATCTGAGAGATTGATGATAATTAAGTTCTTTTTAAATCCTACATTATAACATTAAACAGTGGAAAATTTCATGAATTGATAATTGGTTTACTAAATCTTTTGAAAAAAAAATTGGATGAGATATCCTTATCAAATTTTTTATTTAGGTGAACTTTAAATTATTGGATTTATTTTGAGATAAAAATAATATAAATATTAGAATATTTCATTTATCAATTATCCCAAAGCAGATCAAAGTATCTGAGAGTTTATCATCTAAAGCGTATATTTAGGATGATTGCAACTTTTTATAAAGTTGGTTATGAAGTTGCTATAGAAAAAGGAACTTAGGCTTCGTTTGAGACAACTTTCTTACTGCTTTTTAAAGTAGCATTATAATACAAAAATTAAAAATTTTTGTACTGAAAAATTACTTTAAGAAACAGTAAAAAATCATCCCAAATAAAGTCTTTGCTATTTTGATTGCGAAAGCTAATTTTTAATCATTTTTTTAAAAACAGTAAGAAAGTAGAAGTAAAACAAATATGTGGTTTCTGTTTGAAAAGTAAAGAAGTAGAAAGTTATCTCAAATAAATTTTAAATTATTATTTCTTTATGAGGGGAAAAAAAGAGGAGCAGCTATTTTCTTCAGAAAATGTAGATAAGAATATACTAATTCATATTTAATAAAAATAAGTTTTATAATGACAAGATTTATTATAAAGTAAATCTAATAACAAATTTAATTAATTAATAATATATTAGATTCATCTTTAAATAACTGTGATAATTATTAAATTTATTTTGATCAAATTAAATCACTGCATCAGCTCAATTTTTTTTTTATTTTTTTGCTTAAACTGAAATTTGTGCCCACGAACCTGATAATGACTTGTTTATTTTTGTTGCCATGAATTTTTTTTTGCTTGTTGGTATATTTTTTAACTTATGATCAATTAACATAAATTCTATGAAGGCAAGTTACAATCTTTTCTAAATCAAAATGGGTTATCGAGTTCCAATCATATAGTTTATTAACGAGTCAAATTCATGTTCACCTTTTTGACATGTTTAAGTCAGACTAACCCGTTAATCTATTTTGACACAGCTAATTTTGAGATTCAATTTCCTTTGTGATTTTGATTATTTTTTTATTAAATATTATTTAAAATTTTTATTTAAGATATGAAAAAGATTATTATCTAATTAGTGCTTAAATTATAAAACACATGAAAAACTTATGATAAAATTATTGTAGAAGGGTGAGTTTTGTAATATAGAATTATATATCATGTATTTTAACAATTTATATAATTAAACAATTAAATCAAAGTGGTTGGGAGAATTTAATTAATGTGGTAGAAAATTCCATCCGTCCATATATTACATTATAACAATTCCCATTGGTTATGTAATTATTAAATTGCATGATAAACAATATGGCCTTACATTAATATTCAACGTATTAAATGCTTTTGGTGCTATAGAATCAAAGTAATGTTTAGTTATAAAGATGAGGACGGAAAGTTTTTAGAATTAAAATATTGTCTCATTTGAGAGTTTACAATACTTAAAGTAGTTTCATTAACGGAGTCAAGAAGAGCTGTAAGATCAAAATTAAGAATGCACATAACATAGCTCTTAGAGTTTAGAAGACATAAACATCTACCACGAGGCGGTCTTCGTTCGGGGGTTA
The DNA here is from genome assembly GCA_019514585.1 of Dendrobium officinale. Lineage (NCBI taxonomy): Eukaryota > Viridiplantae > Streptophyta > Magnoliopsida > Asparagales > Orchidaceae > Dendrobium > Dendrobium officinale. The sequence continues at coordinate 19,526,716 of CM033692.1, forward strand.
GAGAGGAGCAAAACGGAAAACAAAAGCCGTTCTCGAGGTCGTGAGTCACTAGTCGCGAGAGCAGAGCAAAAGGGAAAATGAACCATTGATGCTTTCATTTGTCCAGAAAAAAGATGTTGGTGGCTTATATGGATTAATAAATAACTTTAAAAAAAAGAATTACAAAAATTATAGCAGATTTTCTCATCGGCTAACTTTCTTGAAAGTTTTTCAATTGGGAACCCTATTGTGGGCCGCATTTCTCAAACAATGACAATTAATGTGAGTATTAGGGCATCTTCAACATAAAATTTTATTTTTCACTCCAAAATATGTTAAGGAGCATATCAAATAATAATTTATCTCCAATGGAACTCCATTTATAACATAAAAAAATTATATTTTGTGTATATTTCTTCTCTTTCATTTTTTTAAATACGTTCATGAACAATGCGACGCATTATTGACGTCACATCGTTCAAAACGCAAAAATACCTTTCTAAATACCGCTCAAATGGATGCTCGCGCGAACTGCAAACATCGAATAGCGTTCGATTGGATATGTCTTTATACAGGTAATCCTAAATGCATTGTTAAAATATCATTTAAAATTTTAAAGGCATAGAATTATAGAAATATCATTAGGATTTGTCATAAAACTAATTATTATAGTATTCAGTGTTAGAAAATGTATGAATGTGCGATAGAACTCAGCAAGTGCGTGCACATATTATGACATATATCAAATATGTGACGCTAAGCTAAAGTGAGGTTTATAGAACTCTTCTATAATATATGTATGTTTTTTTTTTTTTTTTTTTTTTTTTTTTTTTTTTTTAACAAACCAACCATCTATTAATAATCAAAAGGGACAGATACAAGTATAACCCCACAACATAAGCTCTCAAAGAAAATAACAGAAAAAACAAAACAATCAAAAGAGCTCCAAACTACTAAACCACCAAAGAGATAAAAGTAACCCAATCGAAGGCTCAGTAATCGGCCAGAGCTACCATCCTCCACGAGTATTCGCAAGGACCATCCAGAAGAGACATCTACGGTTGCCACAAGGAAACGACGAGGAGGGGAGCCCCAGCCACATCATTGCCCTGCAACAACCAAACGAAAAAAAAAACGCAGAAACCGCAAGAATAAACCAGTTTATCTTCTTTTACCTCCTCGCTTCCAAAATTTACCACGCTGAACACCCTTCAAGGGTTTTTCCGGAACCATGCTAAACTCAAAATCAGGATCAGAACAAGTATCAGAAACCGAGTTCTCCTCATCAGAAACATTTAACCAGTCACCTTGGGACCTGACAACCAATTCAGACTTCGAACCCAAAATAGTATCGGATTCCAAAAAACTTACAGGCACATTAACCAAATTATGAGAGACAGGAGAGACATGCAGAACGCACCCAGCACCCACAGGAGGCACCGGATCTTCCAAAACACCATTAGAAATTAAACCCTCACTGGTTACTTCAACCTGGTTGTTAATTTCAATACCCTCAGTCACAGGCAACTGATTAATAACAACAGACGAAGGAAAAAATGGCTCAGCATTAGGAGACAAAGCCTCCACCGACACCTCCTTATCATCATCCTCTCTAATATTATCCAACATACCATCTACCTCACGAAAAGAATCCAACAGCCTACCAGAATCAACAACCGGCTCTTCCGTCTCCCTCACATTCGACTCAATCAACACTTCAACATTAGGACAAGTAACAGCTACCTGTTCCAGTTCCCCCGGCAAATTGCAATGAGAATTTCCAGTTTTTTGAACAATCCGATTAGGATGTAAAATAGAACAAGATTCCTTAGAATGTCCTAAAGAAAAACAATGAGAACAAAAAAAAGGAATTTCATCAAAAATCACCGTTTGAGCATATCCCGATTCCACAGATCCAACCCAAACTTTCTCCGCATGTTTCTTCGTAACATCAAGCTCTACCAAAATACGAGCCAACGACGGTCGCGAATCAGAAGCCGTGGCCATATCCGTTTTGAGAGGGCGACCGAAAAGAGAACCCAAACCAAAAAGAATCCTAGGAGAAAAAAGATGTGGCCTAAGATGGGGGAAAGAAACCCAAATTGGCACAATTGGAGAATCCTTTTCAATGTCCAAATGGTGAGTCCACTTCACCACTACCATATAACAATTTTGAACAAAGTAAGACCTATGAGAAAAGATCCTACAATAATCGAAATCATTCTCCAATTTTATCAAGACATTACGCTTATCGAGCACAGTAACAGAAAAATTTCCAATCAACTTAAGACTAAAGCAAAATTTCCGAATGGCTTCAACTGAAAGGTCTCTGCCCCGGAAAACGACCCACCAAAGAGAACTCAAAAGGCTTAGCAAGCGACCTAATCTCATCCTCAGAAATAAGTAAAGCCGGCAAACCATGATGAGAAGAAAAACTCAGATCAGGAAAAGCAGAAGAAGAGAAACCAGAAACCGCATCCTTAAAGGAAATAGGAGCCTTACTACCGGATAGAAAACCAGGATCACGCGGAGGAGAACCCGCCATCCGAAGGTAAGAGACGAGATCTCACCAGACGACGGAGGGGCGGCGGAAACGAAACCCTAGCAGAGCAAAAAACATATCGAAGAAAATAAGTGACCTGCCACAGTATAATATATGTATGTATAATTGGCCTATTTATAAATTTTTGGAGAGGCCATTTTTTTCCCTCTTTCATTGATTGCTGCTGAATTGGTGTCCTCAATTATATGAGCATTATCATTTGATTTCTACCCAAATGTGGTCCAATAAGATTGAGTAAGCTAGGGTTTTGCCAAGCGGTCTATCGACGACGATAATGTTTGGAGGAGGCTTTCAATGAAAATGACTCAAATTGTCTAAGGGATGATACTTCCTTTAAGCTCTTGGTGTCAAGAGAGCAAAAAAATTGATTTTTAAAAATTTAGCAGTAAATTCTTAGGAATACTTTTAAAATATTTAAACAGGAGAAGCTATAGAAGTTTACTATGAATGTAAGATTTGTTCTGCAATAAACACACAGCGGAAATAAAATCACACAACAAAACAACACGAAAACCACAATGATTATGTTTTTCGGCGTAGATGCTTATGTCCACGGGGAGGGGATGATGATTCACTATGTTGGAGAACAACGGGGATTATAATAAGCTATCTAGCTCTCTCTTCTTCTCTTGCCTACATTATAACAACCCTCAAGCTCTATTTAAAGATTTGAAACAAGCATAATAAGGAAAGCCTAATCAATAAGAAATATAATCATGTCATAATTAGATCTCTTAATCAATACATAAATCAAATATCCTAATTAATGCAATAAGTAGATCATCTAATTAATACATCAATCAAATCTCCACTATATTGTTTGCTCTTTTGATCAATCATTGCTTCAATATAGAGAAGCATCGCTGGCATGAGTTAACCGTATATGCCACAATATAATGTCATCAGAAGAATTATTAGTAACAGTAGTTGTTACAATCCTTGTTTTCCCTTGAAGGTAGTGAATATCGTGGTGACAAACTCCTTTCAAAAAATCAGAGCTCCATAAGATATCTTTAGAACTTCTGTCTCAATGACTAACATGTAACCCTTGGTCTCTAAAGCCCCAATAGATAATAAATTCTTCTTAATTTCTGGAACATGTATCACATCAGGCAGCTCTCTCACAATATTATCATGCATTTTAATGAAAATGCTCCCTATACTAACAGTACGACAAGCTTGATCATTTTTCATGATTACAAATACGACTATCAAGCTCCCTCTAGGTACATAACCATTCTTTAGTGGGACAAATATGAAAGGTAACACTAGTATCCAGAATCTAGCATGAATCATCGGTATACAAACTCTGAGAAACTACATATAGTGATACATCTAAATCTTTTCCACATTCTTTCATGCTAAGGTTTTCCTCATTGGAAATTCCATTTTTCTTCTCCTTCAGCTTCAGACAATCTTTATTCCAATAACAAGTATCTAAATTAAAAACACACTTATTCTTTTCAAGACTGCATCCACTAGACTTACCCCGCTTACCACTGCCACACCTTTTATTCTTTAGTTTTGTATATCTTTCATGTTAGAGTGTGAGAGCCTCAATTGAATTCATCTTTGCAGACTCCTAGTCTTGACCCAAAAACTCATGATTCAGCAATGTAGGAGTTACCTCACCATAGTTTAAGACATCCTTCACATGAATGAGTTTCATCATGAAGTTTTCGTACTCATTCAGAAGTGAATTCAACAAAAGGAGCATCTTGTCTTCATCTCTAATATCTTCATCCATATTCAATAGATCTGTCAATAGCTTTGTATTCAAATGCTCATTAACTATAATTTTAATTCCATGTCTCACCCTATAGAGCTGCTACTTTATATAGAGATGATTCTCCATATTCTTTGTTTGGTACTTATTCTCCAAGGTCTTCCACAATAGAAGTCTCCATTATCACCCCATACTTGACTTCCTGAGATAGATAATTTCTTATCAAGCCACAAGTACTTTAGTTCATTTTTAGCCAATCCCTCTTTGAATTCTCCTCAGTACGTTCATTCCTCTCTAGAAATTCCTCCATATTCAAAGAGCATAACGTATCCATCAGCTCATATCGCCACATGCCAAAGTTGTACGTCATCATCTTCAAATTTCATCATATCACTTTTGATGGGATGTGTAACCACCTGATGGATCAACGCCTTCTCTACCATCAAGGTGGATGTATCTATGGCTCCACTGGATCTCATAGTTTCCATCAAATTGTAACTGCCTTACGACACCAGAATTGCACCAATACGGGTAAACAATAACCTTGAACAAAAATCAACAACCTTTGATTATTAGATCTGACCAGATCACGTCTCAGAGATTTGCTCCCATTCTTCAAACTGCTGCCATAAATCCCACCGAAATTTGGCTCTGAAACCAATTATTGTGCAATAAACACACAGCGGAAACAAAATCATACAATAAAATAACATAAAGAACATGATGATTTACGTGGTTCGGTGAAAATGCCTATGTTCACGGGGAGAGGATAATGATTTCACTATAATGAAAAACAATATGGATTACAATAAGCTCTCTATTTCTCTTCTTCTCTTTCCTATATATAATAGCTCTCAAGCTCTATTTAAAGATTTAAAGTAAACACAATAAGAAAAGCCTAATCAATAAGAAATCTAATCATGCCATAATTAGATATCTTAATCAATGCTTTCCTAATCAATACATAAATCAAATCTCCAAATTGATGCAATAATTAGATCCCTAATTAATGCATCAATCAAATCTTTAATTATATCACCTTAATTAGAAAAATAATTAACTCCCTAATCAAATAAATAATGAACCATTAAATCTTTTCAAAATAAAATTTATTTGTATTTGGAAATAATTCCAAATCAACAAGATTTAGCTCTACTAGAATATATATATATATATATATAGAACTTATAATATCCAAAAAATATTGACAATAGGCATCAATCATGGAATAAGATTATTCTTTTTAATAAGAACAATATGGCATCTTTAACGGTTTGCAAATCAAAGATAATTAGGTATGTTTTTTCGTTATTTAGTGTGCAAATGAAAATTTGAACATCTTAAATAATCACAAGGCAATCAAAGTGGATCCATCCCTTACTATAACATATAAACTTTCGAAAAAAATAATTGAAGGACTAAAAGTAATTGTAAGCTCATAATTAATTTATATAAATTATTGGCAATTTATTTCATCTCTTTCACTCTTCTTATTTGTGTTCCATGCATAAGGAAAGTCTTAGGATTTGTTTGGGATGGCTGCAGCATTTTATAAAGTTGATTGTGAAAAAAATAACAACTCTTGCTGGAAAAAATAGCTTTTTATCATATTTGAGAAGCTGTGAGAAAGCAATTAAAAAAACATAGCAGTTAAACGAAATTATAATTGCTATCTAAAATGCAAAACTAAGAGAGTTGTTCCAAACGAATTCTTACGCTTCGTTTGAGACGGCTTTCTTAATGATTTCTAAAATTTCTAGTTCAATTTTTTTTTTTTGCTTAAAAATTGTTTTAGAAAGTAAAAGGCTAAAGAATAGTTCGCTATGTGCCCACCACAGAGAAATTATTCTGTGCGGAGACCGGAGGCAGAACGCCATCCGAAGACCAACCAGAATGCGCTACGTCAGCAGTACCGAGCCGCAATACTGAGCAGTACCAACAGTAACTGCTCAAGCAAGGAATGATGTTACGTATTTTGATTGGTCTTTGGATGAGGTTCATCATCCGCACAGAATAATTAATCCCATGCTGAAGACCATCCCGAAGCCTTAAACATAATGCCACTCTCTTTCATTTAACTATTTGCTTATTTTGCAGAGAATTTGCAACAGCCCACTAACAAAGTTGCGGAAGAAGAAGCTCTGAAAGAGGATTTCGATTCAAACAGAAAAAGTTCGTTGTTTTTTTCTCAAGACAGAAAAAAAAAAAAAAGAAACATAGTTTATCAGTAAATATTTCGCTAATTTTTTCGATCCATCTATGATTTAACTATATATTTATTTCTTTTTATTTTTGTTTCTGAAGAAATTTTGCAATGGCAACCAACTAAAACTGATGAGGAAGTACAAATAGAAGAATATCTGACCAACTCTACAGAATCAGGTTTATGATTTGTTCCTATGAATGTTTGTTTAATGTGACTGCCCATTGTTAATTGTTTTGGAAAATTTACATACATACCACTTTATTTTATCATATTTACATATTCAACATCAAAAAAATTAATATTACATACCTACCACTCATTTACAAGTTTAATATCAAATATAACAATCTTATAATTCATTTCTACCATTCATACCATCCTATAAACTTTAATATTTCATTTCATGCACTCAAATTTCTTCTATGGCTGATAGACATGTAATATTAATATTTTGAATATTAGATATGTAAATAACATGAAATATAGTGGTATTTATTTTTTTTTTTCTTGTGAAGTGGAGGATAAAGACCAATTTAAAGTTTTATTTCGAACAGTTTTTTATTGATTTCTAAAGTATATTTTTTATATAAAAAATTTTAGTATAAAAGTTTTTTGTACTAAAAAATTGCTTTAAAAAGCAACAAAAAAGCTATCACAAGCAAAATCTTATATAAAAAAGTACTTATTTGAGAAAATTTAAAAATTTAAATTTAGGAATAAAATCTTATAAATCAATCATTAAATAAAATAATAAATAATGATTAATTATAGGTCCTTAGATAAATTTTCCCTAATTTTTATGAACTTTCAATAAAATGCTTTACATTTGATTAATTTTGGGTTTGAGGAAAAAAAATCAGTTCAATTTCAATCTAATTTTGAAATTTTAAGCTCATCATTGCCTCTAAAAATTAATGTATATAGAGGCATAAATCATAAATATGTAAATATTTATTCATTAATGTGAATATGTTAGGCTTAAATGTAATTGTAACTTCAATAAGTTAGTGTTGAGCCACATTAGTTTATAGGTTGTTAGACGTATTAGATTGCTATTAAGGTTTTATTTGGGACGGCTTTTTTACTGCTTCATAAAGTAAATTTTTAGCACAAAAATTAAAGTTTTTGTACTAGAAAGTTATTTTAAGAAGTAGTAAGAAAGCCATCCCAAATAAAGCCTAAGTTATTAGGTGCTTTTGCAATCTCTGTATACATCTATTGTGAAAAAAATAGGGCTTGCAAACATGAATGAATTGAGCTTCCATGGTTGCTCTCTCTCTCTCTCTCTCAATCACTTGGAGTTGTAGGCATCTTCTAATTGTATTCTGACGGTTTATTTGTGACATTTACAGCTTTTAATTATAAAGGTAGATGTAAAATTATTGTAAAGAAAAATAGTTTTTTTTTTTTAAAGCTACAATATAAATTAGTTTCCTAACTCAAAAAATTTTTGAAAGCACTGGCAAAAAAAAAAACTATGATTACGACATGATAAGAAAATCAGTAAGAAAGATATTTGCCTAGAGTTTTAGATATTCTAGAATTTTCCTATTTCAGTTAGATTACATCAAGGATTAGCTTTAAACCCATATATTTTTGCTTTTTCTCACTAGACATTTGCAAGACGTTGTACACTTGTGTATGTTTTTTGCTGATGATGTTCTTCTTGCTGATAAGACTAGAGATAGAGTTGAAGGTAAATTTGAATTATAGAGGTCAACCTTAGAGTCTAAAGACTTTCGTTTGAGTAGATCTAATACTGAATATATGGAGTATAATTTTAGTAATCATATATCTAGTGATGGGAATATTGTGACTTTGGGCGATCAAATCATTAATAAGAGTACAAGTTTTAGATATCTTGGGTTTATTGTTCATAATGATGGTGAAATAGATAAGGATATTATTAGTAGAATTCAAGTTGGATGGTTGAAGTGGAGGAATGCATCAGACTTGTTGTGAGAGAGAAAAGTCCCTCTCAAACTTAAGTGAAAATTCTATTAGATGGTGGTGAGATCTGCAATGTTTTATGGTACAGAATGTTGGCCACTAAAAGAGAAGTATAAAACTAAGTTAAGTGTTGCAAAGATTAGGATGGTCATGTAGATGAGTGGCTTTACTCTTAGAGATTGGATACGAAATGAGCATATATGTGAAAGGTTGGACTAGCTCCAGGCCTTAGATGGTTTGATCACATAAAACGATGGTATTCCGATGACCGAGTTAGGAAAGTAGATGTATTAGATTTGACTTATGTTAAGAAAGGTATAGGTAGGCCTAAAAAGACTTGGTTAGAAAATATTAAAAATGACATTTTTTTATTAGATTCAAATGAGAATTTGACTCTTAGCATGACACAATGGAGAAAAAGAATTCATTTAACCAACCCCGTATAGTGGGATAAATGTTTGACCTTGTTGTAGTTGTTATTCAAAACAAAATATAAACACAAATATTAACGTTTATATGCATGCATTTACACATCAATCCAATAATTTAAAAGGCAATTTAGAACATTAAGATTTCCCTTATAAAATTTTCTCTGTTCTATATAACCTGTCATTATCTTTTTCCCTCATAATGACTACAGCATAATTGTAAAATCAAATGACCAAATTCCTCCATTGAAATTGCAGGCAAAGCTTCTTCAAACACAACTCTCTTCTGCGACACAACTCATGACAGATACAACGCCTGTCTTCTAACTGGTGATATCAGAATACTAAGCAACTCTTCCAAAATACTCTTCTTCTCATCATCTTCTTCTTCCACAACAAATACCACATGGAAAATAAAACCTTATCCACGAAAATGGGAAGCTCCTCTCATGGAAAGAATTAAAGAACTCTCCATATCTTCATATATATCACACCCAGAAACATCCACACCTCTTTGCACCATCAATCACAGCACACCAGGTGTCATATTCTCCTCAGGTGGCTTCTCAGGCAACTTCTTCCATGATTTGAGTGACATATTGATCCCACTGTATGTCACTTCCCACCACTTCCATGGTGAAGTCAAATTTCTTGTAAGTGACTTCAATTCTAAGTTCATTTCCAAGTATCAGTCGATGCTCACAAGGCTTTCAAGATATGAACTTATCAACCTTGACAATGACAGCAATGTGCATTGTTTTAATGAAGTTCAAGTAGGTAAGCGCTGGTCTCTTTGTTTGGCTCTTATACTTGGCTTATTTATTACTAATTTGTATACAAACACTATAGGAAATTCAGGTATTACTGTCGGTTTTTTCTGGCGGTTCCTCTATCTAAGAAATCCGGCTATTTCGTAAAATACAAGCGGTTCGAAAACCACCAGAATAAACTGCGTAGGAAACGATCTCTGGGTGTCTATTTCCGACGATTATAATCACGGGTGGCTTTCCGGCCGGTAAAAAATAAAACGGCGCCCTAACTGCCGTTATTAGACTGCCACTAATTCCGGTGGCGGTTAATTAAATAACCGCCGGTTAAACCACTGGTATTACCGGCGGCTATATGACTGCCGATAATAGCCGCCAGTAATACCTGAATTTTCTGTAGTGAAATATTTTGGGCGAAATTCATTTGAGAATTTCTTTATAGAAAATTTTAACTTATCTGAAGTTGAAATTCTTAACTTGTTCAAATTCTACCCTTATAAAACTAATCCGAACAAGATCAACTATATGTGCAGGAACTGTAAACAACAAGGAGCTGGGTATTGACACAACCAAACCACCTTTCGGTTCCTCCATGGAAAGCTTCAGAGATCTTCTAAGATCATCTTTCTCGCTGAAGAAGAAAAGCATCACAAAAAACTCGAACAAGAAACCAAAGCTTCTGATTCAACTAAGGAAAGGGTCGAGAGAGCTAGTTAACAGCAAAGAAGTGATTTCCATGGCTAGAAGATTAGGATTCAAAGTGATAGTTTCAGGGCCAGAAGAAACTAAAAATATAACAAGTTATTCTGCAACTGTAAACTCTGTAGATGCTCTACTTGGCGTTCATGGCGCTGGTTTAACAAATATGGTGTTTCTTCCTGAAAGAGCTGCTATGATACAGATTATACCATGGGGAGATTTGACGTGGGCTTGCAGATTTTCATATGGACAACCAGCCATTGATATGGGATTGAAGTACTTTGAATATGAGATTAAGAAGGAAGAAAGTACTTTGATAGAACAATATCCAAGTGATCATTTAGTGTTTACTAATCCAGGTGAGATACATAAGCAAGGTTGGAATATGTTGTGGTATTATTTTCTTGAGAAGCAGAAAGTGAAGGTTGATGTGAAGAGGTTGAGGAGTGTGTTGGCTGAGGTGTTGATGTATCTTAAGTAGGAGAAGGTGATTTATATTAATTAATGTGTATGATTTGTTTTAAGATTTTTTTTAATTAATGATTATGTTATTCAGTTTGTTTTTTGTTCACATGGTATGATGGTTTTGAATGTGCTGAGGAAGGTTTAGTATTGAATAAAAGGAAGAGAATGAGAACTCATTTGAGCATCGGTGAGCTGAAGGATTAGGAAATTAATTTTTGATACAAAGCTAATGCTACAAAAAAAAAGGACATTACCAATGGAATTTGCAACAAATTTTTCGACGAAAAATTTTCAGTAGAATTTCAAAGGCAACTACTACAAAGACGCAGGTTGCTGAATGTAGCTGTGAGACGGATGGGTATTTTTTTTTAATTTGTAAAAGAATTTCTGATGGATGTCTGACGGAAAAATCTGGCGGAATTTTCCCGTGAATATCTGTTGTTCATCTGCCGAAAAAAATTTGCCGGTGATTATTTTCCAACGTGCGTTTCTCCGTCGGAAATCGATCATTTTCATGTAGTGTAAATCATTAAGCATATTTTTTTGATTTAAGCCAAATAGAAATGTGAATTTATCTTAAAATAGTTTTTGCTTTGGATTGAGCTAGGGTAGAAATTGACTAGTAGATTAGCAAGCCTTAAGTTGTGTATAGTCTAGACAACATGAGCACATCTATTTAGTAAAGGGAGTGTGACAAGCTTAAATTATAGAAGCTTCTATCTTATGATGAAATATGATGGACAATAAAGTGCCTCCAAAATAGATCAAGCTCATAAAAAATAAAGCTTGTGTTTATGGCCGCACATAAATTGAATAATTTACATAGAACTTCAAGAGAGGTGGATATATGCAGAAATATTAGATTATGGGTCGTTTGGGATGGCTGCAGCTTTTTATAAAAAATGTCTGTAAAGTTGCTATGGAGAAAATAACTTTTTAAAAGTTGATGTAAAAAATAACTTTTTTGTATAAAATTTTTTAAAAGCAAAGAAAAAGTAATGGCCAAACAAACTATAAATGTGTTCTAAAAAATAAAACAATAATAAAATCTTTCTAAATGAAGCCTTAATATAAAGTTGGATGTAAAGACACCATTTTGATTATGTCTATTGCTATTATAAAGTTGGATATGTATTTTTTTTTTAAATATTCATATGTCAAAACACAAAAAAATATTATTCGAAGGATATAATCCTATTAAATTATAAATAATTTTAAAAAATTTTATCAAATAAGATACTTATTTCTCAGTTAATGTCATATTTAATGAAATATTTGTAATAACACATTCTTAGCAGATATGAACACTCTCTATATACATGATAAGACTCTAAAGTTTCGTTTGGGACGACTTTTTACTGCTTCTTAAAGCAGCTTTGTAGTACAAAATAATAAATTTTTTTACTAAAAAATTACTTTTAGAAGTAGGCAAAAAGCCGTCCCAAACGAAACCTAGATCTCATTAAGATTGAGATAATACATTGGGTCTAACAATTTAATAATCTCTCCAATTGAAATAATTATAGGTCGAAATATTCATATTAAGGCTTCGCTTGAATAACTTTCTTACTATTTCTTAAAATTATTTTTAATATCAAAATTATAACTATTTATTTGAAACCTGCTTTAACAAACTAAGCATAAATTTTAATGAGAACCAATCACACAGTTATTAGAATTATTTTGAGTTGAATATAATAGATGAGAAATCAATCAAAAATATATTTGATTATCTTAAAAGAGATTTACTAATTTTAAATAGAAAATTTACATACATATCACAAAATTGTTATATATTTATATACCTAACCACTGAAATTTTATATTTATTTATGCTATTTCTAGTGGCTAAATCATAGAACACATGATAAAAATATATATTTTAGGTTACATAAATTCTTATTAATAACATTTTTATATATAATTTAAAAGTTGGTAATTACTGAATAGAATAATATATAAATAAATATAAGAATTTAAATATATTATGTATATTAATATATAAATATATAAAAACTGAATGATATATATCCTAAGCCAACTTTTGTCGGGCCGATCAGCCCATTTCTGCATTTGCCGTTAACCTTTGACTAGACATAGCCAAATTTGCAAGTTCTTCTGTATCTCCGACAAAATATCTGATCTTGTATTCTTGAAAGGCCAGAAGCGAGTTTCATACAGCAGTTCAGGAAGACACGAAAGAGCGAGCGAGCGAGCGAGAGAGGGAGAGAGAGGGAGGGGGTAGGACAAATGGGAAGCTCCGGTTTGCTGTCCTCTGCTCATCTCACAAGCTGCTCCGGCCGCCCGCAGTTTCTCTTTCGGCGATGTAAAGTTGGCCGGAGCGGCGGAGGAGCAATCCCTTGGAGCTCTCATGCCTTTCGGAGTTCTCAGAAACGGTCCTTTCTCTGCTTTGCTCTAGAGGAAGATGGCGGGAGAGAGCCGCAGCCGCCGCCGACAAGCGGCACAGGAGCTGCCCTGCAAGAGAAACCAAGTACGGAACTTCACATTTTGTGGTTATTTAAAGAGGGGCATCTTGTCTTTTGCTTTGATTCATCTTAGTTTGCTTGTTTCCGCCTTTTATTTTCACAGTTTACCTATAATTGCTCTGCTTAGTTTTTTTTCCCCATTGTTCTGTGTATTTCATCGATTTAGGGTTTCCAAGTCAAATTTTCTTATTTTTTATGATACTTGTGAATGGAGAGAACTATTTGCTTTATTGGGTTGTAGGTTCACTTATAAATAGGGTCAGAGCAGTTGATGAGTCACATTTTTTAATCGATTAAATGGTGCCATGATCCTCATAATTTCTATCATACTTCTTATATATTGGTAATCAGAAATAAGGTAATCTGCCCACTAATAAAATACTTCAAATCTAATTGAGTTATTTCACATCGAAATTGTTGAATTCAAATTTATCCATAGCGACACCTTAACCTTACGAACAAGAGTGCACAATAACAAAAGGGACAATTAGGGAGATAAAGATTGATTATTGAGAATCTAGAGAGAAGCTATGAAAATTTTCACTACTTTGCTAAAAGTACATATTACAAGTTCTAAAGCATCCATGTCAAGCTCATCTTCTCACCCCTATTTATAGGCTTGGTTCAATCTAGTTCTTCTGTAATGGCTACATGAAACAATATTTAACTAATTCTTGCTTTGTTTAAAATATAAACTATGTAGCTAAAAGCATATAAAATTCACATTGAATCTGAATAGAAACAATTTCGTGCTTTGACTAGACGAGGAGAATCTCTTGGACTACTAGTCTTAAAGATAGCATCAGGAAAACAACCTTGAAATATTGTAAGTGTAGCTTGGGGTGAGTCTCCTATTAGCGAGCTACTTTGGTTGGAAGCTTCGGGGAGTTCAAATAGATTTGGGGCAACTTTGTTTGAGGGTCTTTGATCGAATTTCTCTAGTTGGTTTCTCAAGATTTGTTTGTTGTAATTGTGACGACTTAAGTAAATTCAAAATGATTTTGGTGAGCATCACTGGGGCTCGGTGAGTTCTCTATTAGCTGGGTGACTCTAATAGATCGGTTCCTTTAATTCGACCACCTAGTCCTGAATCAAGTAAGTGTGACATTTGGATGTCCATTTAGTTTCTTGATTCTCTTATGCTATTGGAAATAACTTACAAAACTAATAAGAGAATTATGAATTTTTTTTACAAATTAATAAAAAATAGATAATTTAAAATTTATTATCTTGATGAGACATCTTATAAGAAATGATGCTGATTTGATTGGTGGCACGCATTAGCATCATGAAAACCTAAAAATATTGACATTATGTTGTCATTCGAGAACGGCCATATTTATCATCTCCTTTCTAAATATTGCTGTACACCTTAATTCTTATCAAGATGGCCAATATTTCAGGTGAAGTGAGTAAGGTATCAAATGATTCTATAACTCTTGCCAATCAGATAGATTTCTCAAAAGGAATCAACAAGTCCTATACTGAATAAGACAAAAACTAATTTTGAGATTCCTCAAAATAAGTTGATAGTTGAGCCAATGATTACTTGAATTGATCCAATAAATGATCCATTAATTCTTCAGAATGATTTAATAATAACTCTTCAAAAGAATTATTAGCTTCTCATAATGATCCAATAAATGAACTAGTAATTCCTTCCAGCCCTTTGTAAATGACTTTGTTCTTATATGAGCCGACCCCACGTAGTGGGATAAAGGCTTGATGTTGTTGTTGTTGTTGTTTTGTTTTCATATTTTTGAATATTTTGCATTGATGAACTATTGAGCAGGTATATTCTCAAGGCTATTAAGCTGAATGATGGCAGCTAGCTGATGCTTGAGTATGTGAATGACAAAAAAAAGGTTTTTATATAGCGCTCTCAAGTCTTATTCAGGTGGATGAGTGGTGATAGAAAAGTACCCCTCAAACTTAAGGGAAAATTTTTTAAGATGGTGGTGAGACTTGCTATGCTTTATGGCATAGAATGTTAGCCATTAAAAGGGAAGCATAAAATTAAGTTACATATTGGAGAGATGAGGATGCTCAGGTGGATGAGTGACTTCACTCTTAGAGACAGAATACAAAATGAGCATATACATGAAAAGGTTGAAGCAGCTCCAATGGAAGATAAGATTAATGAGAGGTGCCTTCAATGAGTTGGTCACTTAAAAACATGCATCTTACGATGATCTGGTTAGGAGAGTAGATATATTACATTTGACTAATATTAAGATAGGTAGAGGTAGACCTAAAAAGACTTGGTTAGAAACTAGAAAGTATTAGAAATTACATTTTTTATTAGATTTAAATGAGAATTTGGCTCTTAACTGGACACAATGAAGAAAAAGGATTCATGTAGCTAACCACACGTAGTGAGATAAAACCTTTATGTTGTTGTCGTCTTCTCAAGTCTTATTCATCCATTTGTCTTTGATGTATTCTTTTACAAGCCGTCACCTTGAATGGATCTCATATTTCGTTAGAGCTTTTACCTTTGTTAGGGTAACCATCTGGATTCTCATTTAGAAAGGACTCTTCTCTCAACTCAATGTGAATTTTTCATAAAGGTGGGAGTCAAAGTTCTATAGATAGATTGTTTGAAAATAATATAAAAAGACTTAGATGCAATGATGCAATGTTTGAATTTGGTCAAACTTGTTACACATCATGAGTTGCATGAGCACCCTAAATGTCATGCATATTAATTATTAAAAAGAAAGCTCGTACAAATCTCTTGAATCAACAATATGCTTTGTGAACAAACACCAAACCCCATATACATATTTTTCAAATGAGTCAAAGTAGTGCACTATTGTGTGTCACATGTCACACAATTATTTCGACAGTGTGCGAGATGCGTCAAATCACTAGATGCAATTTTATCCATCCACCCTCTAAAATGTATAGTGTATGCGTACTAATAAACATGTTGACGCACTATGCAAGGGCATCAAAATCATGCAAGTATGTATGTACATCATGTAAGTTCATTAATATACTAGTAAATATGTCATGTAAGTATATCAAGAAATGTATAAGTGAACTTCATAAATGCATCATGAAATGTGTAAATACACCAGACAAATGCATAAAAAATGTGCTCAACACATCAACCATTAAAATTAATATATCCGTATGTGCTCTGATTGGTACATTGAACCCCTAATTTTGAGGTTTGAGATACTGTGCGCATTAAAAATAAAGTGAACTAAATCTCTCATGATTTTAAAAAATACATAATCACTCTATTACTTAAAATTTGCATATCATTTTTTAAATACAAAACATCTGCATGTACTATGACCAAATACTATAGCTTCTAAGTTTGTAATTTGAAAATGCTACACATGTTGAAAATGAGAAATTAATTAAAAATGTATTCCTCTCAAAATCATAAATTCCAATCAGGGCATTACAAATCCTATACTTGTAAATGAATATGTTGCTGCCAAATCTACGTTGATATTTAGTTTTACATTTGCATTAGGCTTTCCATGTCTTTTGCAAAGGAAATTCATTAAAAGTGCAAACTCTCATGTTCATCCTTTATATGATAGTTCAAAAAATTAACACTCAAACCCGATCATCTTTTAGTAAGCGGACAAAGTTGGCTAGGTTCAAATAATAAAATGAAATATTCATATATCTCGATGATGGCCATGTTGACTAAAAACTTAAACTTGATGTGTCACAACCCGGCCCGGATACTCGAATTAATGAGCTAGTAATGAAAAGTCGGACGGGTGTAATATTTCATTCAATTTCATAAACAATTTAACATTCAACTTCTCAATTAAATTGAAGAGCCATTATCACAAAAATAATTTCCATAAAACCACTTATACCATTTTTTTTCAAACCTAAACATTTTATATCAATTAAATATTACCTGTTTTCATTTGGGTGCCATCTTCTGTAGACATACTCTTGTTTTTCATCCATTTTCACTTATCAGGAGACTTACCTTAAAATGTTAGTTTAATAGAATGAGTTTACAAAGTAAAATTATTGGGTAATCATCATTAAATATACAACAGTTAGTCCTATAAAATAAACATACATTTTTCTTCAACTTTCTTATATAATTAATATATGCATATTCTTTCATATACTATAGGTTTTATAATTTCACATAATTTATTTCATATTCTGTTTCGTTTATTCATTTCTACTTAATATTTTTTTTTAATAAATTTGATATTTAATTTATTTTCATTTCCATTAGTCTAGGAGCACCATCTAAATGTACTAATAAAAGTACAACCATTTTCATTTCATTTTTCATTTTCATTTTCATTTAACGTGCACGGGTACGTTGCTTCCCCAGCTAGTACTATAGGGGCATGCGTATACCTTTTCCTTTTCATTTTTTACCTTTGTTGTATTTCAATCATATGATTGTCTTTATATGTTTTTTAGAAAAAAATTAAATATACATTTTTAATTTTTTTTCTTCTTCTTCTTTTCCATGTATATAAATTTATATATACATATTTTATGTATTACATATCACTTTAATGACTAACTTTTATCATGCATCTTATGAATATACCAACCTTTAAACATTTGTAATTAAATGAATAATCAGGAGACTGTATGAATAAAATATAATCTTGAAATATTTATAAGATAACATCATCTATCCACTTTGATTGCTTTTGAGCTTTAATTCCTTTCAAATCTCAAACTTTGAAAATAATCTTCTGCAATGTAGCCTAAAATCTCATACAAAATTACATAACTATTTTCATTAATTTTCCTTATTTTTTTTTTGCCAAATCAAACTTCAACCAATTTGCTTTTGACCTTTCTAAAATCATACACTATTGCTTGCTATCAAAATAAATTTTATATTATTCTTCAAAATTTGAACAAAATATGTTATTGAAATTACTTACAAGGAAAATTTGCTGACACTCAAACCTTCTTTCTCTTTAAAGTCCTCTTCCTTCACCATCGAAACATAGTTTGTCACTTGAATTCTTACTATTCACAATAATAATTTTATTCTTAAATTAGAGAAATAACAATATAATTATTCTATCTAAGTTGAAGAAATAAATCAGTAATTTAAAAATTACTATTTCTTCCACCTATAGGGAATGAAAGAACTCCAAAATCCCAAATTCTTCTCTTTCTCCTTCAACTTTTATTCCTTTACCTTAGAGAAAACATTGATTGTTGTTTATATAAAATTTCATGGAAGGATTTACATAGAAACGGGAAAAAAATCAACAAACATTCTTTCTTCTTCCTCTCAACCGCTTCTCCTGACATAAACTCTCTCTCTCTCTCTCTCTCTCTCTCTCTCTCTCTCTCTCTCTCTTGTGTTTTCTTCTACAAGAATGAATAGAAATGGACTTATCTCTCACGAGTAGTTATTTTTCTCCCACGTATGTGATTGATGCGGACATCGGCCAGAAGATCTGACGCATCTATCACAGGATGCGTCGTAAATCGACGGCTCTAATTTAAGTTGTCATTTATGAATTATTTTATGTATTTTAGTTTCTATTTTATGTTATTTCATGTTTTACCCCTAGGTTAATTTATTTGAGTGTTGTAGCCCAAGGGGCAATTTTGTAATTTTTTATTTTCTCATGTTGTGGCTTATATATATGGCCTTTAGCTATTGTAATAAGATGGTTAATTGGATATGAAAATTTTTGTTTTTCGACACTTGTGTTCTTCTTGTGAGAGAGCGTTAGTGAGATTCCTATGAGAGGAATCGAAGTTGTTACCAGCCGCAGGATGAGTCCAGGCTCGTGATTTGAAGTCCCTTGGAGAAGGGCAATCGTATCACCCACCAACCTTGGAGACGGCCGGGTTCGTGGTTTTCTCTTTGCATCTTTTGTTTTATCTTCTATCATTTGTTTTGTCATCTTTTCTTCCTCCCTCAACTTCACGGTCCAAGCTCCATACCGAGCTCACCAAAAGCCACCGGCCACCCATCCAAAAATTCCTCCAAACCGCCGGCCATGGCTCCCTAGCCACCGGCCTCATCCTTTCCCCTCTCTCCTTGGATTTCCTAATTTGGGGTGCATGACATTAGGGCTTAATTTGAAATTCAAATTGTTTAAAATTTGAAATTCAAATTTCTTTCCTAATTTAGTCCACCATTTTTGGAAAGTGCTTAATTCCATTCAATTGAAATTTAAATTCAAAATCCGATTTATTGGCTCCCTTTCATAACTCCCTCCAAAATTCAAATCTTTGTTTGAATACTTTCCATAAATAAATGCACTTGATTTGGAGAGATCCAATTTCAAATTTCAAATAATTTAAATTTGAGAGTTTCTTTCCTTATTGAAGGAAACTATTTTAGGAAAGTTTCTAAATATAGACCCCTTTGAATTTCAAATTCATGAGGAATTAATTGAAACCTTTCCTAGAATAGTCTCTTTTATATTTTAGGTAACTCTTTTCATGAGTAAATTCAAATCTATTTGAATTTAAAATAGTTACCTAAATTATAATCCTATTTTTGGTAACTCCCTAATTCATAGCCTATTTAAATTATAAATTAAATTGGATGAAATCTTTCATTCCAAATTTAATTCCTTAACTTAAGTAAACATTGAATGTCTCCTCAATCTCCTCCCTCATCATCAAGCTGCCGGCCCTACCATATAATAAATTCTAGAGATTTATTTCCTATTCCCTACCCACACTTGGAAAGTACTCAAGACCCCTCACCTGAACTTGGCCGAAATTCCCCTTACTGTATTCACCTCTCAGATATTTCCAAAACTCACTCTTTTACTTTGGGAATTAAATCTTCCCTTTAGTTCTCTGCTGGCCGATAACCTCCCAAGACCCTCACATGTCATTTCCTCCACTAAACCCTATTCAAACTCTTGACAACCTGGATCCCTCTTCCTCCCAAGGCAGCAACTAGAAAATTTCAGCCGTTGCTTTACTTCCTCCACCCTTGGAAGACCTTCAACTGCTGTTTGGAAAATCTGAAGAATCACTTCAGGTTTTGGGTTACGGGCTCTCTTCCCTCCAAGGTTGTACAATAAACTTATTTCAGATTTTGGAGTGAAGATCCTCTCCCTAGCAAAGCCGGCGTTCCCGTTCTACATCAGTGATCCTTCGCTCAACGGCTCGATTCGACTTCATCTGGGACGGTTACGCAAGCAGACGGTCACGGTTCGTCCGTCTGAACCTGCATTTCACGTAACTGCTCGCCCGCTGAAATGAATAGACCAGTTCAGTTGAACCGTTTAGTTTCGGTTCTCACATGAGGGGGTTATATGATTTTCATTTTCAAAGTTAATCACTTAGGACTTAAGTTATCATAAAATTAAAAAATTAAATATTTATTCAAATTTTAAAATATTCAAATGAAATCTACCGTCCATGAAAATCAAATCAAAATTCATCCACCATCCGCAATTATTTGTTATGGGTGATAAATATGAGAAAATCTCAGCTTATAAATGGCTCTGTGTTTTGTTAAGTGTATAACTATATTTGTTTTCAAATGATCTTTTGTAAATAAGGACAAACACATGTTTTTGAACTAGTGATTTCACCGTTAAAATGAAACAAGTAAATAGTTATGACTAAGGCATTTTGGTCGATTGGTTTTACCGTAAAATTACACCATTAAATTATGGTCACGGTCACATCTCGCAATTTTTCTAGTGTCTAAAACCCTTGAGGAATTAATTATATTTTGCACTTGAAATTACACAAAGCTCTTTGTTAACTTAGGCTGACATAAATTTGCCTCATTAGACAAACATTCATCTTAGATCTATAAGGTTTTCTTGACAAAGTAACACATAAGTGTTGATAAGAATCTTTCTTTTAGGTAGGACCAACAACATCTTCTGATTAGGAGTGTCAATTCGAGTTGATGGCTCGATTTTGAGTTTAACAAAAAATTGACCCCACGAATATGCTTGATTTGAACTTTACTTGTTCATATGATTCAAAATGCTTGACCCGCTCTCAACTCATCCCAAACTCGACTATAACCCTAACGTAGTTCGTTTGACCCATTTATTATATAGATCTTGAATTTTTTTTTAGATCAACATGACTCATTAACCCAAATATGACCATCTAACTCAAGAATAACCCGTTGAACCTGAACCTAACCAATTTAACCCAATCATAAATGAGAATTAGGTCAATTTCTGGTTTTCGGGTCATCCCGAATTAGACCGTAAAATTATTTCGATCAAGATTTCTAACCCGAATTTGACCTAAAAATTAATTGAATCAACCCGAACCCGAATTTTTTGTGTCAAGTTTGGGTTGGGTTGTTAGTTTGGATCATTTATATATACCATTTTTCTTGACTAAGTAGATTAGAGACTGTGACAATCTAGGATAATAGAATCATTGGATTGTGATCGGGTTTTTCATCATTTTTTCTCAACCATCCGTTTTAGGTTTTGCAGTGACAAATTTCAATCCTAAAATAATTTTTTTTCTACTGTTAGCCAAGCACTTAGTGCATCTCTATTGATTAGCCTTAATCAAAACTTCTCTCTCATTATCATAATTAACTATAATAGATTCTGCCTATGGGAAACCTGAAACTTGATCATAGAGTCGTTGCAAAATGAGGGCAAAATTTTTGGGTGATGTTTTATTTGCAACCTAATCTAACTTCCGAAAATTTGACTCGGAACATTCCTAAAACTCTCCCAATAAGAGGCTTGAGCGCGGATTTTAGGAACCCACATCAAAATTCAAGGCGGGGTAGATAACATTTGGAATGAGATTAAGAGGCAGTCGATTGATCATATTTTTATCTAGCTCACAATTATGCCTTTTCTTAGTTGTTTATTTATTCTATGATGTTATGGTCCTAAAGAAGAATGGATAAGCAGAAATAGTTTCTTCCTTATTGTCCTTTCCAATATCTCTTTAAAAATGTGTCCTTTAGGATGAAAAATAGTGTAAGGATGGATATTTCTATCAAATCATCCAAAATACGCAAATTTTATTGAGAGTGGGACGACACAACCAAGAATCATTTAATCTTCTTCTTTTTATATAGTGCATGTGATTAAGATCTAGTCCTATAACTGCTCAGCTCTATTCATCTTTCCAAATTATTTTTGCTTCATCTCCCATTGAATTCCCTTAGGAATAAAAACTCTTGCAAAAAAATGTACCTAAGGTGTAAAGACGTGCTAACTCTTAATTACCCGAGGGCCTGTTTCCCTCTTTTGATTGAATCATTTTTCCTATAAGGATTTTGAATTTTTTTCTGCATTAATGTAAAACATGAGGATCTATTTCTAATTTTATACGTATTTCTTAAAAGAAAGACACAACTTCAAACGAAAGAAACCACAACTCAGGTTAAAAAATCTTCAATCTTCTCTATATATCTACCATTCTTGTTCGTTATGATCTGTCTAGCTTAAGGAAATCCCTTCTAATGATTTCACCACTTATGTAATCGATGTCTATTTTGTTTTCATGTTGTTCCTTATGCTGGGCCATTCATATCTGTAAATACCTCTTCACTACATGCCTTTTTTTTCTTTCTTCTTTTAGTTTGTGAGTGACAATGGGAGCAATATTCTGCTTTAAGTGATCTGTGAATACTAAAGATTCAGGCCATATAATATACAGAACGTACCATGAATCTCTAGGAGGTTATCTTTTGAAGTCATTGGCCTTAAGCGCAGTGCTAATTAACTTACCAAAATTCTATCTTTTTTCCTAATGCCAACTATTAAAAGCTTGGTTTAATTTTTTTTAGGAGGTTGATGATCAATAAAATAATAAGCTTGCGCATAGTAGCCTTACAAGGACGAAAGGAAATGATGCACATTGCACTGATGAGGGACTGTCAATCTTATTTCACTCACTACACAATTGAATCCTACTATGTATTTATTAGTGAAATGTGATGCCATATTATACTTTTGAGAGAATCACTCATTAGCCTCCAGACTTGAGTTTGAATTGGCTTGGAGGTACGAGTGCTCACAAGTCACAACCACTTACATTTGTAAGGAAGACTTTAAGAAAAAGCATGTATAACTTGGAAGCGTCAACTTTCAAACGAAGAAGATAATTCAAAAGTAACTTCAAAAGATATCGAGTACCACAAAAGAGAACATTGAAGCCTACATGTAGTATTGCATAAGATGATGAAGTCTTCAGTAAATCAAAGAAAAATGTACCCTACATTAGGAATTCTCCATATTATTTCCTTCTTACTGTCTTTGATTTGCTCAACCCCTCAAATGTTTTTTTTTCAACAAAAATAAAATAAGAAACTCAATAACTCAGGCATCCAAATAAAATACATAAGTAGCAAAAATCACATATATATCCTTTTGTTTAAACTTAATAGCATATAGATCAGTTTGTTAAAGCTTATGTTTCAAGCAACCTTTCCTTATATTGTAGGTTTTTTAGATGTAACCCTGTGCCTGAGACCTAACCACCTAGCCATTTGTCCTCAATGTTGGTCATCGACCACAAGCTATCTGGTCAGTTCACTGCCACTAACTCTAATGTCCACTGCCAGACATGAGCTTTGCTGGCCCAAGAGCTCTTCTCCAACATTCGTCGATCTTTGTTGACCACCATTGTTGAAATACAAGGCCAAGGGAAGCAGATGATAAAGTTACTTGATTTCTGGTTTTATAGATATGTGGGAAGTAGATTCTTATATGCATAAGAGTATGCTTTCCTTGAACGGCGTGAACAAAAAATGTTCCGCAACAGCCCTTTTAAACAAGCCATGATGGGGCTTTAGAAGATTTGAAAATAAGTATTAGTTATGTCTTGGTTCTTACGCTTTGATATAGACAACATTTAGGTGTACTGCTTTTAAAATGCCCTTCTGAAGCGTTTCATAATGATTATGTTGTTTTATAAATATTTATCTGTTGGTTCTTTTATACGCTTCACTTTGATAACTTATTTTTTTCCTCTCTCTAAAATATTGATTTCGAGTTTGTATCCTTTAGTTCTTCAAAGAGGAAGGGAGACATTTTGAGGAATCCTCATTACTGGATATGAAACCAAAGGTGGTTCAAGTTCATTTGAGGAATGAAAACTCCCTCTTTTCTGTATGTCAATGATGGTCTCCCAACACCAAAACAGTCCCCAACTCTGTTAAAGGGGTGAACTGCGATATACCTTCTCTCTTGGGGAAGCTAAGTGTCTCCGCACTCTTCATGAAGATGAGTTTCAATGGGAGACCTATCAAGATAGGATGGGAATGTGTGAGGATTATTGTGAGCAAGGACTTGAGGGAAATAGGGAGATTCATTAATAATTTAGTAGTTTGCAGCTTTCCAATTAGGTGTTCAACACATTTCCTCTTTATAGTTTGGGTTTGCCTACCCTCTTTTATTTATAGTTAATTCCACACGCTCAACATCTCTTCCTGCTCCCTTTCGGCTTTCCAGTTAGTTGTTTCAACCAATATGCTCTTTATAGAAGGTTGAATTAAGGCCTTTTTTCTAAATTTTTGTAACAAAGGACTGATGTATACCTTCAGAAAGAACAATTTTATCATTTTCACAAATCAAAGGACCTATACATCAAGTTTGAGGTACCTGGCAGTAAAGATTTAGAAGCACCAAATAGTGTTACTCTGCTAAAATTCATAGGCTTGGATGTAATTTCCCCAACAATTAATTTTTAAGAACTATTTGGTACCTCGTTAAAGTAATCTGGAAAATTGTGTGTTAGTTAAAACTTATTCTAGTCGCAAACAGAAGTTCCGTTTTGATGATTTTTGGTATTCTTTTTGTTAATCTTGTTGCAGTTAAAACTTCAAACTTGGAGGAAAAGCAGAATGGAAACAGTGAAAATGAGCAGAGCGCTTTATATGATTTTCTTTACCCTAGCAAGGAGCTTCTTCCTGATGACAAAGAGATGAGCATATTTGACCATTTAGAGGAGCTCCGTGATCGAATATTTGTTTCAGTTCTGGCTGTGGGAGGTGCCATCATAGGCTGCTTTGCATTCTCCAAGGATTTAATCAAACTTCTTGAAGCACCTGTGTCTGCACAGGGTGTTCGTTTCCTGCAACTTTCTCCGGGCGAGTTTTTCTTTACAACATTAAAGGTTTAATCCTTGCCAACTTTAGCTACTCGAGCTCTAATTTCTATTCTCATCATTCTTTCAACAACTCAATGATTGCTTTGCATATCTTTTTTGCTGTAGGTTTCAGGTTATTGTGGTCTTCTGCTAGGAAGTCCAGTGATTCTTTATGAGATTATAGCATTTGTTCTTCCTGGTTTGACGAAGAATGAGAGAAGGTTTCTTGGTCCTATTGTTTTGGGATCATCTGTGTTGTTTTATGCTGGCATTGCCTTCTCCTATGCAGTTCTGGCACCAGCAGCCTTGAATTTCTTTGTGAACTATGCAGAAGGTGCAGTTGAATCCATATGGTCTATAGATCAGTACTTCGAGTTTGTATTGATTCTCCTGTTCAGTACAGGCTTATCTTTCCAGGTAACTCCTCAAAAATTCTGATCACTGCTCTTTTAACTAAAAAAATTTGTTGTTTTGTAATGATCATAATTACATGTTCCACTTGATTAAATACGTTTTGTTTCAAAATATTCAACTCAATGATTGCTAGTGTAATGAATGAAACTGAGTGGTTTTAAGGAAGAATTTAGGAAAAACTTACATGAACAATGTGTTCAGCTCTTGGAAACAAGTGGTTTGTTAGAGATCTATCAAATCAGATAAGAAGTCCATGTCTATATGATGTTATGTTGTGCAGGCTGACCAAAATTTGAAACCATCTACTTCACGTCTCCTCTCTTTTTCTTAATTTGTGTCCAAACACAAGTTTGGGTAGTTTTCAGTAGCATCTCAAGTGAAGTGCTTCAAGACTAGCATATAATAAAGAGAATAACATGGAGATTTCATGATACATTTTTAAATTATAATTAGACCGGTTATTAAAAACATAAAATGTTAGTTAATAAACATTAAGCCTTCATTTGGGACGATTTTTTTACTCTTTCTTGAAGTAGTAGAAAGCCGTCCCAAATGAAACTTAGGATAGATGTATAGGCCGTGGCAAAGTTCTAAAAAATAAATTGAGAATTGACTATATGGAAAATAGACTTAAATGAATAGACAAAATAAACTATGGAGAACTATGAAAAAACAAAAATAACACGATATAAATTATGCAATGAAGATGGTCAAAATAATTTAAAAACTCCAAGTAGCGCTTAACAAAAATAAATGGAGATGAGAATAAGAACTCCTAAAAGCTGGCCCCAATTTGTTGGAATAAGGTTAATAATGATAATGATGATGGCACAACAATATATTACTATTATTATTTGAGAACGTGGGTATCTACCTGCTGACATTCCAAAATGAGCGCTTGGCAGCGTAACTAATCCCTCGACGGAACCTAGCGAGGCCATCCACCGACATCAGACTCACACTTGTTTTGCCCCACTGAAAACACGAGGCCATAGTAGAGGGTATTCGAACCCTGGATGGGGGTTTCTCAACCTGATCCACCAACCACCCTAAACCTCGGTGGGTGCAGCAATATATTACTATTATTGTGCTATGAATTTCATAACATAGAAAATTTCAGTGGCAACATAACAAAATCTTCATATATTTCAGGTTCCAGTCATACAGCTTTTGCTGGGGCAAGTAGGTCTGGTATCAGGGGATCAAATGCTATCTATCTGGAGATACGTAGTGGTAGGAGCTGTTGTTGCTGCTGCTGTGCTCACTCCTTCAACTGATCCCCTCACACAAGTACTGCTCGCAGGTCCCCTTCTGGGTCTCTATCTGGGTGGTGCGTGGATGGTTAAGCTTATAGGCCGTTGATTATTCAAAATCAACGAGGCATACAAAGGCCAATGTTCTAAACTTATTATCTCCATTTTTATATGGTGATGTTGCCACAGCAACAGTGTATATTTTTACTGAATCTGGATGTATTGTTTGCCAAGCTCCTGTCTTTGTTGCATGAAAGTTTTTTTTATGCTGTAAGTAACGCAGAAAAGGTTAGGGCAAATGAGTTGTTTGTGTAATATTTATATTTAGTCTTCATTATCAATATGTAATAAATGCAAAAGAATCTTTATTCAGGGGATGGTTAGGGTTATTAACTTATATACCGTTAGTTTGTAGGTTGAAAGTTTTGATTATCAACTAAGAGGTTTTGAATTTGAATGTTATGTATGTGATATGTAAGTTTATTTTAATTGAACTAAATGTCTAAAAATATTATTAGTTATTAATTATCATGTTATTTTATGTATATTTTACTATAAAATAAAGTATATTTATATAAAATTTAAACAAAATTATATTATTTTTTTAAATACATTCATTTATATGATAATAGCAATCTGTTGGGAATAGTAGACAGTCTAATCATCAGTGATGATACTCATTGAGATTTAGGGTGGTTGGTGGACGAGCACGGTTGAAAATCCCCCATCTGGATTTGATTCTCTCTACTATTGTCTTGTCTCTTCAATGGGCAAAGCAAGCGTGGGCCTGATTTTGATGAGTGGCCTCGTCAAATTCTGCGGAGGGATTAATTATGTCACCAAACACCCCTTTTAAAGTAGCAGTAGATAGATACGTCTATTATCAAAAAAAAAAAACATTGCCCACAGTGGTTGTTGATTTTGATAATTATTTTTTAAAATATTCAAATAATTTCAAAATAATTTTGACTGTTTAATTAATTTGTTTTTAAAATAATAATAATATCAGTTCAAAAATGCGCTAAACAAACATAATAGATTATCTATGCAATCTTTAAAGATATCGAATGTATTTCTATTTCAAATTAAAATATAAAAATAGAAAAAATATTAAAATAAATAAACAAAAACTGACCCTAACCTTCAGTTGCCTTTATTTTTTTTAAAATCAATATAAAAAGTAGAGAGATCAGAGAAAATTATGAACTGTACTTTAAAGTTTAAAGTTTCAAATTTCACTCACAAAAAAAAAATGAAAATCTTCAAATATTACAACGCAAGCCTTTCTATCTCACTGCTCACATCACCCACACAAACCAGACTCCATTTTCTTCAATGAATCCTCCAATCTTTCAAAACAGCCTAAAAAGCTCTGATCTGAGCCTCCAACTATCTCAACAACTTTCTGCAGATCATCAATGGCGATGTAAATCTTCTTAGCTGCCGATTTCAGCACAGAAATCTCTTGTGGTGGGTAAACTGAAGCACCCAACTCATTAGCCTGGTTTCCAATTTCCTCGCAGCATCTCAGCAATGTCTCCAAGGCCTTAACATGTTCCATATTCTCCTCATTTGATTTAGTATGCAGACCAGAAACAAATCTGATAACCTCCTTTAAGGCCGCCAGCACATCAGAAACAGCTTTGGTTGTTAACTGGGCGATTAACATTTCTTCGGGTGAAAGATCATCGCCAAATTCTTCATCGTCGGAGTCGTCTTCCTCAGGCGATGCGTCGTTTGAGGTATTGGGGGCCGCAGGCTTCAGCTCATCCATTTCTCGGAGAATATCTTTAACTGAGACGGCTACACGGGTAATGGCGCGGCCGATAGCAGTGCAGTTGGAAGTGGGGTTCTTGTTGAGATTGGCACAAGCTTCCCAAACAGAACCAGAGAGCCGAGGGATGATGGAAGATCTATTACTGAAATTGCGAGATTCTGTATAGATAAATCTCTGGGATTAGAATGCTAAAATGATTTACTCAGAGGATCTTGCTAATGGAGAAGATTACTACATATCAAATGAATCATGAATTTCAAAATTATAGAACTGATGAAATTTTACCTTTCGAATAAGAAAGTGGGATCTTTTAGCTCAAGCTGTGGAGAAATTATTCTATGGAAACCGGATGTAGAACACCGTCTGGAGACCAATCAGAATGCGCCGTGTTAGCGGTATCGAGCCACGGTACCGAGCGAAGGGGTGACGTGGCCCATTCTGGTTGGCCTCCGAACGGCATTCGGCGTTTGCAAAGAATAATTAATCCAAGCATTGACATGAAACATATCTGAAACAAGAATGAGTTATCTAATTGTCTATTTAACTTTTTTTATTCACCTAACATAATTTCTATGTTCATTAAATTTATTTTAGTTTTTGCTAATTCTTTATGAGGAATAGATAATCTCAATCTATTATTTTACCAATGTTCTTTGGGTTGAATGAGGGTTTTCTAATTAGTCATCAATTCCAATATATATTTTTTGCAAGTAATAAGTTTTTTGTTGCAATAATATCAATATTTTCACATAGTATGTGTTGATTAATTTTGTTTGAATTTTTTAGAAACCTCTAAGAAGAGTAGAAGCAGATGGTAAAATATTATTTTATTTAACAACTCTTGAGAGGAATAGCAAACATTTTGCACATAACATCTAAGAAGTTCAACAAAATAGCCCCATCAAAGAGGAACACAAAAAAATTAGCCAAAAGAGCAGCATACGATGGTACTGCCACAGTGATAATCCTAATGAATGTACAACTAAAATTAAGTGAAACCAGAAAGTTCCACAAGGATCTCAAATTATGAAACAAGTTTCCTGAGTTCCGTGTTCTGCAAGTTTTGGGTCATAAAACAGCATATATTGTGATGATCAAAGCCAAACGTACAGGAGAACAAGAAATCTGTAATCTAACAACAAAATTATTTGACAATAGATGTTGCAAAATGTATTTGGAAGTAAAAGTGCTCACCAATAGAGAGAGCTTCCTTTAACAGTGCAAGGCTACTATCAATGACCTGTCTTGCAGAAGAACAAATACTTGCATGAAGGGTAGGGCCAGCACCAGCTGTACTGCCATGACAGATCAAAACAAAGCCATGAAGCACATTAAAGTATGCTTCCATGCACTCCTCCAGTTGCTTCATTTCTGGTTCTTCTACACTCCAGAGCATCCCAGCTGCACAGAGTGGACACAGACCTCAGCAAAATTCAATAGGAAAATTGATTTTCTTTTGAGTACTTTATAAAACATTATGTTCATGTGGACAAGTTTTAGCCATTTGATTTCCCATCACCATCATCATGAGCAGAATTCTCCTAACTGATTTGAAAAGATAATGTTAGAAGTTCAATTCTCACAACAAATCTAGGATATTAAATAACCAACATAAACATCGCCCACAGTTCATGGTGAAAAAAAAATCAAGAAACCAATATGTATGAGTCAATGATGTAATGTGTATTTTAGGTTTTAGATTACAAAAGCATCATATGATAAAAAAAAAAAAGCTTTGATTGCTTTCTTAATATTTATGTATGATTTATAAATTATAATGTCGTGTTCGTGTCATACCCGTATCCTGTATTTTTAAGAATTGACATGTCCCATATCTGTATCGTGTCATATCTGTGTCATCGTATTTGTATCGGTGCAACATAGCTTAGAAGTTTGTGTGTGTGCACGCAAGATTGGGGGGAGAGAGGGAGAGGAAAAGATGGATTTTTCTCATCTTATGAGGAGAGTGGACACTTAACCCAAGTTTCGTTTATAGCTTACCACATTCTGTGGTTGGTTTTCAAACATAAATCACATCATTCATATTAATCTAGATTAAAAAAATAATAATGCATCAAATTTCATCAGTTTTAATAAATTGACCATTCATCAAGCATGCAACAAAAATAAGAAAGATCAGGCAATTTATAGAAGCTCAACTAGAAACCAACTTTAGCCCAAATATTTTACCAGTCAAAACCCGTAAGTATGATATAGATATAGAAAAATAATCCATGTATTGAGTTCCAAGTTATTCATTCCAATCCATCCAATGAAAATCATAAGTTTCTTCTTGCTATCACAACAATTCTTCAAATATTTTTTTATGTATCCAATAGATGGTTTAACAATAGAAAAATGCATGAAATAATATAGGCCGATAATTTTAATGATGTTAAAGATGATGGATAGAACCTCAGCTTTGGAGGAGATTAAAAAAAGGCATGCCCATTGCATGTAGCTCTCTTGCTAATATAAGGCCTGCGAAAGAAGTTGATACACAGCCTTACTCACATTTTTAGAAGCTATTTATGCGATTAAGACTTTAGACCTTAAGAATAAACTTAAGGAAATTTCACCTTATGCCCAACATTTTGAAGATATGATTGTACTATTGTAGTGAATAAACTTAGCTGGGCTTGAAAAGGTTAAATGGTAAAAATGACCCAAAAGGAGAGTAATAAGTTAAAGATTACAAAGGAGAGGCCAAAAGTTAGATGGATGGAAGTCATGCAAAAAAATTTGGGTGGAAGTTAACACCAAAATGAGAAAGTGAAGAATGCTGATTCATGTATATATCCAAAATATTTAACCATCATGCCTTTCATTAAGCATCATCCGATTGGTGCGAGTCACATAGCTTTGAACTCTATCAAATAAATAGGTCTAAAGTCAACCTCTCTAAGGATTCAACTTTCAGATGAAGAAACGCAAGATTGTCATGACCTAAGAACATGTAAGTCTGTCTTGAGTTTTACAATTGAGTAAAACAACTATATAATATCCTCAAAACTGAATGGCATCCACAAAAACAAAGGTTGAACAAAGCATTCAGAACAGAAGTCAACGAACAAATCTTAACAATAGATTGAGAAGGACATCACATGCATTTCTATTTGCTTTGCTCATGTTAAGCCAATCATTTCAGGGAAGAAAGACAATTTATGGGGTTGTTCGATTGCATGTTTTAGCCAGAATTTAAGCTTAAATCTTGCCAAACAACTTTTTTGAGCCACATAAATGCTATTTTCTTCTTAAATCCTAATTTTATTCTTTTTTAAGAAAAATATTAGATTTAGAAAACCCTAGGATAGGTATAACATAAGAGATTTACACAACTTCTGCACAATGCTTTTCCTCTCCATCATTAAAATTCTAAATCTTGAAAACAATTTGTCAAAAGTTTATTAGAATTTAACAAGCTTTAACATCTATCATGCCAAACAATTTGCAGGATTTAATGGGTCCGGGATTTGCTAAATCTGAATGTGCAAGATTTACTAAATCTTACTAGCAGCCAAATGGCGCCTAAGCATAGAATAATGTGAAAAAAAAAAAGCAAATTGTCAATTTCTTAAAAAAGGTGCAGAAAGAGTTTATTTAACACATAATCTCACTTCTCAGAGTGGATTGTTAGTGTTAGAAAATTGTAACATAATCAGATGAAAACAATACAATGCAGAGTGGAACAAATAACATCCCCTCAAACCCAGATACACTCAGGAGAGCCAAGAAAACTAACTTTCTTCAAAAAAACAAAAACGCGTTTGCTTTCGATACAAAAATACGCCCACAATAGAATTAAGAAATAAAAATTTCCAAAAGCAAGGAGAAGCGAAGGACATGATGATACCAATAGTGGCCTGCTTGGAAACCTCATCACCCAGCTTGATTACTTGAGACCACTCCACTTTCTCGAGGGAAGAGGCAGCGGATTTCTCCAGTATCTAAAACCCAGAAGTGATTTAAAAAGGAAAACTAAGAAGATGGGAACACCGAGAAGCGGAAGATCGGGAATCACCTGGAACGTTTCTTCGATGTTTCGAATGTGGGAATCTAGGGCTCGAGAGAGCCGCGCCTTCTTCCCTCCTCTCGCCGACATTTCTCTCCTCTCCCAGCAAGCTCAACGTATTTCGTGAGTGAAGAAGGGGTCGAAGGGGCTGTTTGGCGTAAATACCGTTGTTGCTTCCTGTAGTATTCGCGGCGGTAGAGAAATATTTAGTTTAACGTCTTAGAGTTGTACGAAAATCTGACACGCAATCAGATAAGAAGAGAGGGTCTAGTATTTATGAGACATCAAGATTTTTACGTGGAAAATCCCTGTAAAATGGGGAAAAACCACGGGGCCTAGCCCAGTTTGAACGAATCCACTAGTATTTGCAGTCGATTACAAATGAGGCCCTTCCTTGAGAGAATGCCTTAGCTTGATGTACATCTTATGGAGTACATTACATGATGTAAATATAAAGAGCTACTATCGACGTATTCGCTTTGTTAGAAGGACTGTAGTCGGCGTGCGACGTAGGTCAGGAGGACCGTAGTCAACTGGCGGCGAAGGACTGTAGTCGGCGGGCGACGTAAGTCAGGAGGACCATAATCGGCGAGCGACGGAGGTCAGAAGGACTGTAGTCAGCGGGCGATATAAGTCAGGAGGACCGTATTCAACGGGCGACGGATGTCGGAAAGACTGTAGTCGGCGGGCGACATAAGTCAGGAGGACCGTAGTCGGCTAGCGACGGAGGCCGGAAGGACTGTAGTCTGACGACGAAGATCAGTAGGACAGCATCAGGTAGAAGTCCAGCAATGGAAAGAAATGCATCTTCGCATAGACGTCCAGCAAAGTTCGATAACCGGTAGAAGTCCGGCGTCGGGTGGAAACTTGGCGAAGAGTGAAGGTCCGACGTTGGGTAGAAGTCCAACGTCTTTGGTGGCAGAGGAGAACTCCGGCTTCACTTGGGCGGAGTTTCGGCGTCAGGAGGGAACTCTCTTGTAAATTGGGAAGGATTTCAGCATCACGTAGAAGTTGTGCAGAATTCCTGCGTTTCCTGAAAATCCGGCAGAGTTCCGGCGTCTTCAGGCGGCAGGAAGAGCTCCGGCGGTGGTCGAGGAGGTGAGGAATCTCCTTTTCCCCTTTCTCCTTCTCCTTCTCTTCTTCTTCTCTCTCTTCTTCCCCCCCCCCCCCCCCCCCCCCCCCCCCCCCCCTTTTGGTGTAGAATGAGGGCTCTATTTATAGTTTTTCTGGAGTGGCATAGCCCGTAAATAGGCGTGAGATCAAGGGCAAACAGGGAGTGGTCGAATGGACGGCCGATATTGAATCCTACGATCATGCACCATTCGTTGGACATTTGAAGGCCTTAGTGATGTCGGAATTCTGTGATCTTGGGCTCGTTGGACTCGTCTCGTCAAGCCGCTCGATTCGAGTATAAGCTTGTTAAAATCAGAGACCGTTTGGTAACTCAAATTGCGGTTTGAACCTTCCAAAAGAGCTTCGGGTCCATGATCCGGACCCATTTGGGCTCGGATAGGGTCGAATTTGATGTCGTTGAGTTCGTATTTCCGAGACGCTCAGTTCGACTGTAAGTTTGCTGAAATCGGAGTTCGGGTGCTCCCAAAATTAATTTTTAAAATTTCCAACTAGCTTTTGCCTCGAGATTCGTGCCCGATCAAGCTAATTTTGTGATGATATATCAGTTGCCCCCCTATTTTCGGACGTCGAAGCTCCAGAAGTCCGAAAATACTTGTTCCGAAATCTTACATTGGCCGAATCGCAAAAAATTGCGTTCCAAAAGTTGAATATTTGCACAAACTTGATTGTAGAGGCCCCGTTGAGTTCCGAAAGCGTTGAAATCGAGTCTGGAACGTCGAAAAATGTGTCCGGGGACCCCAAAAATGTCCAAATCGGACTTGTCGGGCGAAAAACGGACCCGAAACGGGCTTAAGCGGCCGAACCGGCCGGATCGGCCTGCCGGCCACCGCCGCAGCCGCCGCTGGCGACCGTGCGCGCGCCTGCAGCCGAACCCGCGCTCCCGCGCTGGGACCGCGCCCGCGCCCGGGGCTGCGCGCCCGAGCTAGCCTTGCCCGCGCCTGGGTTAGCCGCACCCCGCGCGCGTGTCGCGGGCGCATGCTGCGCGCTGCCTGCCTCGCGCGCTTGCCGTGGGCAGCCGCGATCCGCGGCTTCTGACCGCGGATCAGTGAGCTGGCAGCGCAGTTTCGCGCGGCCGGTTGGCTGCACCGCCATTGTGGTCCCCACAGGTGCTGAAAAAGGTCGTATTTTGTCCTTTTGGGTCCAAAAAATCTCAAAAAATTTCAAAAAATCCGAAAAAATTCGAAAAAAAAATTCTAAAATAGGAAATTTCAAAAATGGTTGTAACTTCACTCCTTTCTCTCCAAAACCTATAAATAGGCCCCTTAGGCCTTTGAAGAATTTGCAACTTCTCTTTTTTTCTCACTCCGGTTCTCTGGCGGCTGAGGCTTCCGCTATTTGCGAGTTGGGATACTCGAATAGTGCCCCTCTTCGCGCGCAGAAACCTACGGGATCTCCCCCTCCGGCTTACTGATGGCTGAGGCTTCCGTTATTTGCGAGTTTGGAATTTTCCTTACTCAAATAGCGCCCCTCGTCGCGTGCAGAAGCCTACGGGATTTCTCCCTCCGGCTTACTAACGGCTGAGGCTTCCGTTGTTTGCGAGTTTGGAATTTTTTCCTACTCAAATAGCGCCCCTCGTCGCGTGCAGAAGCATACGGGATTTCTCCCTCCGGCTTACTGACGGCTGAGGCTTCCGTTATTTGCGAGTTTGGAATTTTCCTTACTCAAATAGCGCCCCTCGTCGCGTGCAGAAGCCTACGGGATTTCTCCCTCCGGCTTACTGACGGCTGAGGCTTCCGTTATTTGCGAGTTTGGAATTTTTTCCTACTCAAATAGCGCCCCTCGTCGCGTGCAGAAGCCTACGGGATTTGAATGCTATTTGGGTGGAAGTTTGCTGGCGAGTAGTAATACGCCGACGAGGAGAAGTCCGACGACAAGGAGAAGTCTGTTGGCGAGCAGAAGTCCGACGATGCGTAGAAGTCTTCTAACGAGCAGAAGTCTGACGACAGGGAGGAGTCCGACGTCGGGTAGAAGTTCAACTTCGGGTAGAAGACCGACGAAGATTCGTCGACGAGCAGAAGTCCGACGACGAGTAGAAGTCCGCTGACGAGCAGAAATTCGATGACAAGGAGAAGTCTGACGTCAGGTAGAAGTTCAACTTCGGGTAGAAGACCGACGAAGATTTGTCGACGAGCAGAAGTCCGACGACGAGTAGAAGTCTGCTGGCGAGCAGAAGTCCGACGATGCGTAGGAGTGTTCCTACGAGCAGGAGTCTGACGACAGGGAGGAGTCCGAAGACGAGTAGAAGTCTGCTGGCGAGCAGAAGTCTGACGATGCATAGGAGTCTTCCTACGAGCAGAAGTCTGACGACAGCGAGGAGTCCGACGTCGGGTAGAAGTTCAACTTCGGGTAGAAGACCGACGAAGATTCGTCGACGAGCAGAAGTTCGACGACGAGTAGAAGTTCAACTTCGGGTAGAAGACCGACGAAGATTCGTCGACGAGCAGAAGTCTGACGACGAGTAGAAGTCCGCTGACGAGCAGAAATTTGATGACAAGGAGAAGTCTGACGTCA
This sequence comes from Dendrobium officinale, assembly GCA_019514585.1. NCBI lineage: Eukaryota > Viridiplantae > Streptophyta > Magnoliopsida > Asparagales > Orchidaceae > Dendrobium > Dendrobium officinale. The sequence goes on from CM033692.1 coordinate 19,563,125, forward strand.
GGTAGAAGTTCAACCTCGGGTAGAAGACCGACGAAGATTCGTCGACGAGCAGAAGTCCGACGACGAGTAGAAGTCTGCTGGCGAGCAGAAATTCGATGACAAGGAGAAGTCTGACGTCAGGTAGAAGTTCTACTTCGGGTAGAAGACCGACGAAGATTCGTCGACGAGCAGAAGTCCGACGACGAGTAGAAGTCTGCTAACAAGCAGAAGCCCGATGACAGGAAGAAGTCCGACGCCGTGTAGAAGTTTAACGAAGGTCCTGCAAGGCAAATATTCAGCAACAGGAGGAAATTCAACATCGAGAAAAAATTTAACTTTATGAAGAAGTTAAATGGAAGTCCCTTGACGTCATTCTGGCGACGTTAACCAAGGATGTAAGAACAATCCAATGTGTATGTTAGAGCATTTGCTCGACGATGTTAACCGATATTGGATCCACCAATGATGTAAGACCTATCTGAGTTTGCATGTCAGAGCCTTTGCTTGACAACGTTAACCTGTATGGAAGAGGTCGGGAGAATCCGCCAAGGATGTAAGACCTTTCCGAGGTTGTATATCGGAGTCTTTGCTCGACGACGTTAACCTGTGTGGAAGAGGTCGGGAGAATCCGCCAAGGATGTAAGACCTTTCCGAGGTTGTATATCGGAGCCTTTGCTCGACGACGTTAACCTGTGTGGAAGAGGTCGGGAGAATCCGCCAAGGATGTAAGACCTTTTCGAGGTTGTATGTCAGAGCCTTTGCTCGACGACATTAACCTGTGTGGAAGAGGTCGGGAGAATCCACCAAGGATGTGAGACCTATCCGAGGTTGTATGTCGGAGCCTTGCTCGACGACGTTAACATGTATGGAAGAGGTCGGGAGAATCCGCCAAGGATGTAAGACCTTTCCGAGGTTGTATATCGGAGCCTTTGCTCGACGACGTTAACCTGTGTGGAAGAGGTCGGGAGAATCCTCCAAGGATGTAAGACCTTTCCGAGGTTGTATATCGGAGCCTTTGCTCGACGACGTTAACCTGTGTGGAAGAGGTCGGGAGAATCCGCCAAGGATGTAAGACCTTTCCGAGGTTGTATGTCGGAGCCTTTGCTCGACGACATTAACCTGTGTGGAAGAGGTCGGGAGAATCCACCAAGGATGTGAGACCTATCCGAGGTTGTATGTCGGAGCCTTGCTTGACGACGTTAACATGTGTGGAAGAGGTCGAATCGAATCCCCCTGGGATTGATTTTGCTTTGATTGGGAGGGGGCGAACGCCGCGTATATCCCGAATCGAAAGTGAAGAAGGTCTATCTTTAGACCGTTACTGCCTTTTTGAGGTCGAGGTTAAGACCTTGCCCGAGGAGTAGAAGTCCAACAAGGGATTGTATAAAGCTTGCAATTGATTTGAAGTATCCTTACATTTGCTCGGATATTCCTGAAATATCAACTTGATGTTGAAGGTATTGGAGGATCTATTTGACCATGGTTTGAGTCAAAGTTGTCCCCCAGTCCGCATCTGCTTCTTATGATATTGATGCTATGTGTGAACTTTTGAGATTGGAGCAAAAGTTGCCCCCCAGTCGGGAACCACTTTCCCACAGACGGCGCCAAACTGTTGCGTCCTGGAGTATTCGCGGCGGTAGAGAAATATTTAGTTTAACGTCTTAGCGTTGTACGAAAATCCGGCACGCAATCAGATAAGAAGAGAGGGTCTAGTATTTATGAGACATCAAGATTTTTACGTGGAAAACCCCTGTAAAAGGGGGAAAAACCACGGGGCCTAGCCCAGTTTGAACGAATCCACTAGTATTTGCAGTCGATTACAAATGAGGCCCTTCCTTGAGAGAATGCCTTAGCTTGATGTACATCTTATGGAGTACATTACATGATGTAAATACAAAGAGCTACTATCGACGTATTCGCTTTGTTAGAAGGACTGTAGTCGGCGTGCGACGTAGGTCAGGAGGACCGTAGTCAACTGGCGGCGAAGGACTGTAGTCGGCGGGCGACGTAAGTCAGGAGGACCATAATCGGCGAGCGACGGAGGTCGGAAGGACTGTAGTCGGCGGGCGATATAAGTCAGGAGGACCGTATTCAACGGGCGACGGATGTCGGAAAGACTGTAGTCGGCGGGCGACATAAGTCAGGAGGACCGTAGTCGGCTGGCGACGGAGGTCGGAAGGACTGTAGTCTGACGACGAAGATCAGTAGGACAGCATCAGGTAGAAGTCCAGCAATGGAAAGAAATGCATCTTCGCATAGACGTCCAGCAAAGTCCGATAACCGGTAGAAGTCCGGCGTCGGGTGGAAACTTGGCGAAGAGTGAAGGTCCGACGTTGGGTAGAAGTCCAACGTCTTTGGTGGCAGAGGAGAACTCCGGCTTCACTTGGGCGGAGTTTCGGCGTCAGGAGGGAACTCTCTTGTAAATTGGGAAGGATTTCAGCATCACGTAGAAGTTGTGCAGAATTCCTGCGTTTCCTGAAAATCCGGCAGAGTTCCGGCGTCTTCAGGCGGCAGGAAGAGCTCCGGCGGTGGTCGAGGAGGTGAGGAATCTCCTTTTCCCCTTTCTCCTTCTCCTTCTCTTCTTCTTCTCTCTCTTCCCCCCCCCCCCCCCCCCCCCCCCCCCCCCTTTGGTGTAGAATGAGGGCTCTATTTATAGTTTTTCTGGAGTGGCATAGCCCGTAAATAGGCGTGAGATCAAGGGCAAACAGGGAGTGGTCGAATGGACGGACGATATTGAATCCTACGATCATGCACCATTCGTTGGACATTTGAAGGCCTTAGTGATGTCGGAATTCTGTGATCTTGGGCTCGTTGGACTTGTCTCGTCAAGCCGCTCGATTCGAGTATAAGCTTGTTAAAATCAGAGACCGTTTGGTAACTCAAATTGCGGTTTGAACCTTCCAAAAGAGCTTCGGGTCCATGATCCGGACCCATTTGGGCTCGGATAGGGTCGAATTTGATGTCGTTGAGTTCGAATTTCCGAGACGCTCAGTTCGACTGTAAGTTTGCTGAAATCGGAGTTCGGGTGCTCCCAAAATTAATTTTTGAAATTTCCAACTAGCTTTTGCCTCGAGATTCGTGCCCGATCAAGCTAATTTTGTGATGATATATCAACCGTAAATCCGGATTTAGATCTTATGATATTATTTTTGTTTTATCCTGAAAAGTCTTAGACCATCTCAATGGAAGGGCAAACCACTGTTTGTCGTTCTTCGCTCGTTTTAATCCATCGCGGATGAACAGTACCACATCAATATATCAATATTGGTATTGTAATTTTTACGTGTCAACGAGATTGGCTGGGAAATGAAGAAAGTCGGTTACGAGAGGATTTACCTGTGAAATGGAGTTTGATTGGAACAAAATTACGACATTTTAGGGTTTTGTTGTATTTTGTCGTGGAAAATTGTATTTACGGTTGGAGATGCCCTTAGAGGCTGTTGGTTGGTTGTAGGGGGTGTATGTGAGCCTAGCGGCTCGAGTTTGACTTATTTTGGGCTCGCAAGTTGAGTTTATCGAGCTCACGAGTTAAACTAACTCGAGCTCTTGTCGAGTAAACGAGCTCGATGCTTAGGCGTGAGGTAGAGTTCTGCACGTGTAGCTTCTTGGACTCCTGCATTGCTAATCGGCTTCACTCCTTGACGATGTTCCCTTCCTGTCATATCGGAAGGCACGACATCTTAATTGGAAGCAACTGTGGGAGCTCACTCACAGTGAAGGTAACTTCCTTTCTCCCTTTCGCATGCTTCTTCGGTCAAATCCCACAAATCTGCAAAACGTTAGGATCTTCGTACTGTTTTGATCTGCTTTTGGTGAATACTTCGTAGTGGATTGGCAAAGTATGCTTTGATTTGCTAATGTGGAAGTTTAAGATCGTAGAAGGGGGGAGCCCATGGCCGGTTTTTTTTTCTTCTTCTTCTGATTGGCTTGAACTTTGTTGCTTTCGGACAATGAAAAATTGGGCTAAATTTCTTCATAGCACTCATCCAAATCATACAGACAAAAATTTTTTGTTTGCTTTTTTTCATTGATATGAGAGAATAAGGAGAATCGGTTGCTAAGGTTGTCGATGTGAAATGATTCTGCACTACAGAAGAAAAATAAGATTTTATTAGTTTTGTTGGAGCTATAACTCTCTAAAAGTGGAATTTTTATTGCGTCCTCCCACCTGACGTAGAGATACGTCCTCCCACCACTAAAAAACTGAGTTTTTGCTCGGTATTGCTAGCTATTATTTGGTATTAACGAAGAATATCATCATGTGAAGACCAATACCTAGTTATACCGAGCAATACCGAGCTATACCGAGCAATACAAAAAAATACCTAGTTTTTCCTAGAAAAAACTCGGTATTGCTCGGTATAGCTCGGTATTGCTCGGTATAGCTCGGTATTGCTCGGTATAGCTCGGTATAACTCGGTATTGATCTTCACATGATGATATTCTTCGTTAATACCAAATAATAGCTAGCAATACCGAGCAAAAACCGAGTTTTTTAGCGGTGGGAGGACGTATCTCTACGTCAGGTGGGAGGACAAAATAAAATTTCCTAAAATTGGGATATTTTAGAAGGAATAGGCTTATAGTTAATTAGCCCACAAAATATTAAGAAAAAAAATTGGTTGTATATATTTTAACAAGTTAACAAAATGCACTTATCCTCATAGCACTTATTTTCTACGCCTATAAGTAGATTGATGTAAAAAACAATATTTCTTTCATTCGATTCCTCTACAGTATTTGCTCCATTGCAGCAAGTAAATCTGAATCCTGTCCAATTACTAATAGCAAGGTCCAATTACCATGTTTTGTAGATGAACTAGTATATAGGAAGTTTGGACAATAGACAACCCAAAATTTTTAATGTTTTTTTTTTTTTTCTCTCGATTAAAAAGGTCATGGATGAAGAAAAATGCATTGAAGGTATAGTTTTGCTAATATATATTTTGTACTTGAATTTGTCATGTTCTTGTTTGGTAGCAGAATAAGATGAGTTTTTACAAATGCAAAGATGAAATTTATCTCTTATGCTTACTAATCTAAATAATTACATGCTTTTTTTTCAAAGATGCTACATATCTTAATATCCCTCTCCCAAATTATATGGAATTAAAGAAAGTTTGTGGTGAAGGTCAAGCAACTGGAGATTGGGCTAGGTCAGGAAATTGCCAAACTTCATTTGGTTCTCAACATATTAACTTAGATGATGAGGAGACAGTCGGTTTTGTGGAGACTCCTATGGATAAATGTGTCAAAACCGAACCCAACCAGGGCATGTCCTATTGTGTTAAGAAGAGACAGCCAATTCTCAAGATCTAGTTTTGGAATATTTCATATTATCTTTTAGTGTTCATTTTATATAAATAAAAAACTACATAGCTACTAAAATATTCAAAATATTATGAATAACTCATCCACAAAATTTCTTTCATTTCATTAAAATATATTTACATTATAATATATGGCTACAAATAGAAGCTACATAGCTAAATAATAAACTAGTCATGTACAAAAATCAAAATAGAGAAATGGCTATAAACTCAAATAAAATCCCGAAACTGCTAATCAACCAACTCCTTCCCTTTCCCTGATCCTGAAAACAAAAACAAAAAAAATTTCAGTGAGCTACAACAGCTCAGCAAGACACACAAACCAATCTAAATTTTAATTTTTTTATTAAACATTTAACTAAATATTTAAAAGCAGGTTAATAATCATTATACTGAGAAATGTGATAAGAATATAGCAGTTATCTAAATATTTAAATAATAATGTTCAGTCGATAAATAAATTTAAATTCATATTATAAAGCAGTTCATCTCACATTTTATTTTCAAGACCCAAACAAAATCTTAAAGAATTATGATCCCTTATGACTCATTTTTTGTGCTTATAGCACGAGAATGTACTTGTAGGCGCCAGAACATGACTTATAGTCACTAGAATATGGCCAATGAACAAGCAAAAGTTCAATAATGGTCGGTGGTCTTGAAGTGATCCGACAGTGGCTAAAGAACAGACGAAAGTCTGGTGACAGTCAGTGGTCTAGATCTGATGGTGGATAATGAACAGACGGCAGTCCGACGACGGTTAGTGCTCAAGAAGAGATCTTGTGTCAGTTAATGAACAAGTGGAAGTCCAGAGATGGTCGATGGTCGGGAAGTGATCCAATGGTAACCAACGAACAGGTTAAAGTCTAACATCAGTCGGTGGTCGGGAAGAGATTCAGTGATGACCAACGAACAACTTAAAGTCTAGCAACGGTAGGTGGTCAGGAAGAGATTCAGCAAATACCAACGAACATGATGAAGTCCAATGACAGCTGATGGTCATGAAGAGATTGACGGTGGCTAATGAACATGTGGAAGTCCCACAACGGCCAGTGGTTAGGAAGAGATCCAGTAGTGGTCAATGAACAGGCAGAATTCTATTGACAATAGGTGGTCAGAAAGAGATTTGGTGGTGGCTGACGAATAGGTGGAAGTCTGGCAACGACTGGTGATCAGAAAGAGATCCGGCAGCGACCAACAAATAGGTGTAAGTTTGATGATGATTGGTGGTTGGGAAGAGATATGGCAATGACATTGGATGGAGAATGCAATAGAGCTCATTGATTTTCTCCTCCCATTCTCCCCTCTTTTGTGAAAAATGAAGTTCTATTTTATAGTTTTTTGGGAGAGGCATGCTCAGTAAATATGAAAAAAATCTGGGGCAAATTTAGAGTGTTCCATTGAACGACTCATATTGATTCCCTTGTGAACTTCGAGCATTTGTTTAGCATTTAAGTTCTTTAATGATATCAGAATTAAGTGATCTTAGGCTCCTTAGATTCATCTCGTCAAGCAGCTCGATTCAGCTATAACCATGTCATATTCGGATATCATTTGGTCATCCAATCGATGTTTTGAAGCTTAAAATTATGTTATGGTTGTTTGAATTGGGCTCATATTGGACTAAATTTGGTGTCCTTGGGTTCATCTCCTTGAGATATTCAAATTGACTATAAATTTGTTGAAATCGAAATTGGATCTTCCTTAATTTAATTTTGAATTCCCACTTCGGATTGCATCGAGATTCATGCTCAGTCACAATTTTTTTTTTTTGTGGTGTATCAAATATAATTAATAAAAATCAATCAAAATTTATATTACATTCATCTTAAAAAAATTTCATTATTTTGAGGAAAAAATAATTAAGAAATATATCTCGAGACAATTTTTTTCCTTAAATCAATAAGTGCTATAAGACTAATAAAAAAAATAAAAATATCTTACCTTGTCAATACATTAATAAAGATTATAGAACATGTACATCCTTATTGATAACCACATAAACACAAAGTTAAATAGACTTTGATGCCTATCTAATATTACAATTCAAAGCTTTATTAGAAGGGGTTCAATTAGCTTTCCAAATCAAGGGTCAGTTTTGCAATTATTAGCATTTAAATCAAAGGGGATGGTTATACTTCACTTTCAATTAAAATAGAGAAAAGATAGCAATAAATTAATAATTTCATTAACATAAATTAGCTATTATTAATTAATATTTGCATTGTGAGAAACTAAGGTTTCATTTGAGATAACTTTCTTAATGTTTTTTAAAACAAAATTTTAGTACAAAATTTTTTATTTAAAAAAAATTATACTGAAAAATTGCTTTAAAAAATAGTAAGAAGGCTGTTCTAAAAAAAGCCTAAGAGTTTAGAAGAATAATTGCAATAGAGAGTTAATATTAATTATAAATTTGACAATGTTATCTTAATTCTAAAAGTAATTTCTATGAACTTAAGAACTTATGCTTTAATATTTTATTAATATAAAAACAAACATCACAGCTATTATAATCATCATAGGTAAATGATTATTCTAAGTGCAGAAGAATTTTTTCAACCAAACATTTCCTATGCTGACAAGTGAGTGAAAAAGATAATGATTCAATCAAAATTCTCAAAAACTAAGGCTTAATTTAGGACAATTTTTTTATAGCTTTTTAAAGCAGCTTTTTGTATAATTTTCTTTTCGAATTAAAAATTTTTCTACTACAAAGCTGCTTTATGAAATAGTAAAAAAAAAACCGTCTCAAACAAAGCTTAAATTCATTTCAAATCACTTTGTAATAATGATCTCTCTTCTAATGTTCTCTTTCTTGCCAATACTGCCTGCAACACAAACCATAGAAGTTGTTCAGTATTTTAAAATTTAAAGATCATTAATAGCTAATAAAATAAGCTTAAGGAAACAAATCCATAATTTGGAAATTAACATACCTGTTTTTGCCAATTAGTAAAAATTGCTACTACTCCAAGAAGAGATGATTGAATCACAGCACCAGATAATATACCAATCCATAGGCCCTTACCACCAATATGGAGGAGAAAAGCTAACACAACCGCAATTGGGATCCCAGCGAGATAGAAAGCTGCAAGGTTAATATAAGCTCCTATGTGTTGCCAGCCGCATCCACGAGCAACACCTGGAGTTAAGTGATAAAATTCAAAATTTGTTATAGCTAGCTAAGCTTGTCTCTGGCACTATAGGAAATTCAGGCATTACCGGTGATTTTTTCCGGTGGTTAATGAGAGTTTTCCGACGGTTCTTAAAAAAACCGGCGGCTTCCCGGAGGTTCACAAACCGCCGGAATAAACCGCGTAGGAAACTATTTCCGGCGGTTATGCATATCGGCGGTTTTTCGGCTGCTTAGACAGCGATGATTTCCGGCAGTCGTAGCACCGGTGACCGACGGTTAATCACTGACGGCTTACCAGCCGTCCGACTGTCAAAACCGTCGGGTCACCGCTGGTTTTTTACCGGCGGCTTACCGGCTGTCAAAACCGCTAGTATTACCTTTCGGCTAAACCGCCGAGTAGCGCCGGTTGACCGGCGGTTTTGTTAAATTTCCGGCGGCGACAATTAGCCGTCCGAAAATACATGAATTTCGTGTAGTGTGGATGCAACTTGTAGAATTGGCTGGGGAAGAAGAAGAAGGTTACCAGACAACACTCCTTGGCAGCTATCGGTGATAACTGAGATGGAAACAAGAGGAACCATCTCCCTGACATAATCGATAACTTCATCCTCGTTACTGTAGGCATAACCAATGACTCGACGGAGGCCGAATATTGTTACACTCACCACCAGTGCCTCCATAATTGTGATCGATATCACCACACGAAAAGCCAAATGAGCTCCTTCTGGATTCCCAGCTCCTAGTTCATTTGATATGCGTGTACTATACACGTACATAAAGTTTATCAGATTTCTATACCTAAAGTTTCGTATTTTTAGGCTTCGTTTGAGACAATTTTGTCATTGATTTCTAAAAAGTTGTCCCAAATGAGGGATGGCTTTCTTACAGATTTTTAAAGAAATTTTTTAATACAAAAGTTTTAATTTTTGTACTAGAAACATGCTTTAAAAAGCAATAAGAAAACCGTTCCAAACAAAGCCTTAATCTTCATGTGAATAGAGGAAACTAGGGGTGCAACGGAGTCAAGCAGATTCGGATTCGACTCAGTAACAAGCTTGACGAGTCGAGCTCGAGCTTGAACAGGCGTTGGACTCGACTCGTCGGCTCGAGCTCGACTCGTCGGCTCGACGAGCTGCTCGACTGAGCGGTATTCGCATGAACGAGCTCGGGACGACGACAGATGAATGTGCTCGGGACGTGGACGAATGTGTTTGGGATGAAAGATTTTGATGGCGGCGGAGAGTATCTCGAAGGCAGAGCTCGGAACGGACGCGACAACGACGGACTGTGCTCGACCACGACGGACCTCGGGATGACGAATCACGACATTTTGAGCTCGGATTGAGCTCGACAAGCCGCTCGATAAGAGACGAGTCGATCTCGACTTCTCGAGCCTGGGTTTTTACCTCGACTCAAGTTCGAGCTCGAGCTCAAGCTCGGTATCTGACAGTTGAGCTCGATTCAAATAACCCCTGGCTCGAGCTCAACTCGACTCGTTTGCACCCCTAGAGGAAATTAGGAAAGATCATACCTTGCAGCACAGCCAAGGCCATATGGTATGTTGTAGAGCATTGCAATGCTTGTAAGACTGCATAAGAAAGAGATCGCGAGTTAATCCAAAATATTTGATCCTAACTTAATAAGTTCTTATTGTGAATAATTGTAATTTCATACCAAATAGAAAGGACCGACGTTTCAAGCCTTGGATTTGGCAGGAAACCTGAGAGCAAGACAAGCAGCTCGAATGACCACCATTCAAGACTGTGATCATCAACTAATTAACAGGATTAATTCCTGCCTGTTTTCATTAGTGTTATGTGTTAGAGAGAGAAGCTCCCCTAGGGTTTTTTTCTCTTCGCGCTTTTTTCCTTCCCGCCGCCTTGAGGAGGACTCCTCGGCAGGATGTCCTCCTCCGCCATCGCCTTCCCCCCTCTCTCAAACTCCGCCCCCCTTTCTCTACTTCCACTTTCTAAGGATCTTCTTCACTGGAAGCTGCTCCTATCTTCCCAGACTCCTGTCTCGCAGGATTTCTCCAACTCCCTTGCTCATCATCCCACAAAAAATTTCACCGCCCATTTCACTAAAGCTCAGTTCGATGCCGGTGCTCCTGATTGGTCTTTATCTTTGGTTGGATATTCCATTGGCAAAAGACCCTTTTACGAAGCTTTGCTCTCGGTCATCAAAAAGTCATGGAAGCTCAAAGGTGAGCTCTCCCTCCTCACCCTGGACGACGGTTTCTTTCTGCTGAAGTTTTCTTCCCCTGAAGACTATGACATGGCGTGGACCGGTGGCCCGTGGTTCTTTTTCGGGAAACCTTTCATCCTGCAGAAATGGTCACCGGATTTCGTCCCCAAACGCGAAGAGTTTGCCTCCATCCCGCTCTGGATAAAGATAAAAAACCTTCCTTTGTCTTGCTGGACACCTGAAGGTATATCCAAAATTGCGAGCTGCGTGGGAGTTCCGCTGGCGGTTGATGCTCTCACGGCGGCAAAAACCAGGCTCACCTTTGCCCGTGTCTGTGTTCAGGTTTCATGTTCTGACCCTTTACCAGATGAGATTTTCTTTTCTGTTGATGGAAAGATCTCCCCTTTGGCGGTTATCTATGACTGGAAGCCATCCCCCTGCTCTTTCTGTAGCTCCATCTATCACGGCCCTTCCCATTGTCCAAAAAATCCTAACCCTCCTCCAACTGAGCCATTCACTCAAACCTTCAGGGGTAGAAGCTCTAGCCGAAGACCCAAAAAAAGTCAGCCACCTCCCATCCCTCCTCCTAAAAACCCACTCTCTACCCCCTTGGCTGCTGCTTCCTCAGCTCCTCCCAAACCGTCTGATCCTCCTCCTCCCAACTCCTCAAGCCTCCCTATCCCTAATCTCAATTCCCCCCCAACTGAAGGTGGCACTTCTGACATCCCATCCTCTTCTTCTAATCCTCCTCCTCTCATCATCCCTAAACAGAGCACCCTTCCTATTACCAATCAATTTGACATCCTGGCTGATCATCAGGACATTCCCTCTTCCTCCTCTGATCAGCCTTTGCACCCCCCCTTCAGATCTGGTTCCCCCTCTCAGCCAGAATCCTAATTTACCCCCTGACAAGAATCAGCTTATGGGCAACTCCCCTATCAACCTCCTAAACATTTTACACAACTCCCCTTCCACCTCCACTGGAAAAAGCCCAGCCCAAAGCTCCAGTTTTAGTAACTCAACTGCCCAAGAGACCAACAGCCCTATGAGCACTAGAAGCAAACAGGGGAAGAAAGGTGGTAACTCAAAAAACAAGCGTAAATGACCCTGCCGCGTATAGCTTCTTGGAACATCAGAGGATTTAATCATCCCTCTAAAGTTTTGTCCTGCAAGTCTTTGGTTAATAAGTTTAATTTAGATATGCTCTTTATTTTGGAAGCAAAAGTCTCTGCCCTCTCAGTCACTGACGACTGGTTTTTGCGTTCTCATATGGTTTTCCCGGTCGAGGGCTCTCATCACAATTTTGACCACTCCATTTCGGGACGGATCTGGATCAAGTGGAATGCTCAGAAGGTTTCTTTTAAACCTCTCTTTACCTCCAATCAGATGATTCATGGTGTTGTTCTTGTTGGAAATTTTGAGGTGTGTTGCATTTCTGTTATTTATGCTTCAAATAACTTGTTGGAGAGACAACAATTGTGGGCTTTGATTGCTAACCTGGCAAGCCATACCACCCTTCCCTGGGCTATTCTTGGTGATTTCAACTGCTGCAGATATTCTAGTGAAAAAGCGGGAGGTATTCCCATTCCACATAGTAAACTGGGTGAATTGAATACTCTTGCTTTCAATGCGGGGGTCTCTGACCTTTCCTCCATGGGTCATTTTTATACCTGGTATAATCAACGATTAGATAATCCTATTCATATCAAGTTGGATCGCATTCTCATCAATGATGCTTGGCTCACTTCTTTCCCAAACTCCCATTACATTGTTAGTAACCCAGATGTCTCTGACCACTGCCCCCTTGTTCTTCATCTGGACACCCCTTCTAACACGAAACACCGTTTTATGTTTAAGAACTTTTGGTGCTCTCTCCCTGCTTTCTGGAAAGAAGCCCTGGAGGTTTTTTCCTTGCCGGTTTCTGGTAGCCCTATTTGTGATCATCTGCATAAGCTAAAAGAGCTCAAATGCCGCCTCAAAAACAGCCACTGGAACTCCTCTAACTCCCTGGCTGTGCAGATTGAGAGTCTCTCTTCTGCCCAGGCTGAAGTTCTTCAAAAGCTTCACAACGATCCTCTGAATGATATGCTTAACCATCACCTCTCTTTTATTAACGCTCAACTCTCTGCTACTAAAAACAAATTGATTGATTGGATGTCCCAAAGAAGTAAAGCTAGATGGTTGCAAGCTGGGGAGGATGATCTGAAATTTTTGTATGCCAACATCAATGTTAGACATAACTCTAATCAGATTAGAGGGATATTGGTTGATGGTATTCTACACACTACCTCTGATCACATTGCGGCGGCTTTTGTTAATCATTTTCAGGAGATTTTTAATGGGCCGCATCCTCTTACCAACAGTGATTTACCATTAGGGAGCTCTCTCTCTAATGAACAACACGCTTTACTGATTGCCCCTTTTACTATGGATGATATTAAAGAGGTTATTTTTTCTTCTCCTAAGAATGCTGCTCCTGGACCTGACGGTTATACATTCGAATTTTACAGAGCTTCTTGGAATACTTTTGGTAAACATATTTGCAAAGCTATTCAGTCTTTCTTCCACACTTCTTTTCTTCCTAGACATGCTAAGAATACTGTTATTGCCCTCATTCCCAAGAGTCCTCATGCTTCTTCTGTCAATGACTACCGGCCTATTTCACTCTGTAACACATTCTACAAAATCATTGCCAAACTTTTAGCTAACAGGATGAAAATGGTCATGCCTACTATTATACATCCTGCCCAAACTGGCTTTATTAAAAACAGAATCATCACTGATAACATTATTTTGGCCTCGGAAATTCTTAGCACCTTCAACAAATCTGCAAAAAACCAGGTCTTTTGCGCCTAATTTGATATTCATAAGGCCTTCGACACTGTTTCTAGAGAGTTTATTCTCAGACGTATGCAAGCTAAAGGCTTCCCTCCTATTTTTGTTTCCTGGATTAAGGCTTGCATTACTGACATTCATTTTTCTATTGCTATTAACGGCTCTCTTGAAGGTTTTTTTGGCTCAGCTAACGGTCTTAGGCAGGGATGCCCCCTGTCCCCTTACCTGTTCACTCTTGCTATGGACGGTCTCTCCTCCTGTTTTGAAGATGCTAAAGCAAATGGAAACTTTGTTGGTATCAATGTGGACAACTTCAACATCTCCCACCTATTGTATGCGGATGACTTACTGGTTTTTTCTAAAGCTGATTTACAGGAGGCGGCTAATCTTTCAAAAATTCTGAATATTTTTGGAGATTCCTCTGGGCTGAAAGTTAATCCCCTTAAAAGTTCTATTCTCTTTTCCAAAAACTGCCCTTTGGCTGAAGATATATGTGAGCTTCTCAACATCAAATCTACTTCCACACCTATTAAGTATCTTGGGCTTCCTATTTTTCTCAAAAAGCTTACTTTTGCTGATTTTAACCCTCTTATTAAAAAAGTCACATCTGCTTTAGAGGGGTGGAGGGCTAAAACACTTTCTTTTGGGGGTAGAACTCAATTCCTAAAATACACCATCTTTAACACTATTGCCTATTGGATTAGGGGTAGTATTATGCCTAAGAGGTGTTTTCAGGTCTTAAACAAAATCTGTGCTAGATTTCTCTTCTCTCGAGACACTGCTGTTAAGAAACTCAGGCTGATTGCCTGGAAGGATACTTGTATTCCTAAGTCTAGAGGTGGACTTGGTATCCCGTCTATGGATTCTCTTTCTTACAGCTTCAACTGCTCTACTATTTTAAGATTTCTGAATGAGGAGAACAATCTTTTGTTTAATTGCTGGCGTGAACGTTACTGCTCTCTTTGGTTACCCTCTAAGAATTCTTCCTCTCTTTTCTGGAAGAAGATTTGTTTAACTGCCCAATCCTCTAAGCATTGCTGGCAGTTCAGGATCCTTTTCAACTGTCATCTCTCCTTTTTGTGGGATCCCTGGTGTTTTGGGAAATCAATTATGGATTTAGTGAATCAAAATGTTGATTCTTCTTGGCTGGATCAGTTGTCGAAGATGCCTGTCTCTCAATTTTTGAATAATGGCACCTGGAATTGTCCATCTAACTGGCCTTCTTTCATTGTTAATCAAATACTTTTGGTACCCATATGGAATTTTGGTAGAACTTGTTTATGGAACTCTGCTGATAATTGCTCCAATACGCTGTTCAGGAAAGAATTTTTTAAAGGGTATCCGGTGGTTAACTGGCATCGTTTTATTTGGCACAAACGTAATGCTATTCGTTTCTCCTCATTTGGTTGGATGGCTGTGAGAAATGGACTCAAAACTGCAGATAATTTGTTGAAAAAAGGCATTAATGTTAACCCGAGCTGCTCCTTCTGTTTGGATTTTACTGAAAGCCACAGTCACCTTTTCTTTGAATGCGATTTCTCTTTTAGCATCTTTGAATTCTATAATTCCTCATACCCAAAACTCTGCTGCTTCGTCCTAACCTGTTTCAGGTCTTTGATCTTATTGAGGAAATTGCCGATAATGCTGTTAGTTTAAACTTCTATTCTATGCTTATAAAACATGGCAATTTATTTCATCTGGAGGGGGCGCGCAATGACAGAATTTTTTGGAAACATTATTGAATGCCACACCACTGTTTTCAAAAAAATAAAAAAGGCCGCTCTGGCGAAGCTGGATAATTGGGCTAAAAGACATCTTGTTCTTCACCTTTCTGGATTAACTGTATTAAGCTGGTGTTCATGCAGATTGCCTCTGTTTGGTCTATTTTTCTGTGAATTCTTCTGGTTGGCACATTTGGAAACCAAGCTGCTTCGTTTTGCATCTTCAGACAATTTTGCAGGACAATGATGAGTGCTGTATTCCTGCCTCTTGGAGGGCCTTTTCGGCAACCAGAGGCAACTATTCTGACCAGTTCATCGTTCCGGGCCCTTTCGAGTACTACTACAGCTATAACCTGAGTCCTGATCAATTTTGTATACCACAATTTTGTTTTTTTGGTTATTTCCGGGTGGTATAGGTTTTTTTTTTCTTTCTGTATGTTTATTTGGTTTCCTTTCTTCCCAGCTCTGTTTTTTTTAGCTGGTTGTTAGTTTGTAATTGTTATTCTTCATCTTAATAGATGGGCTTTGGCCCCAAAATTTCCCAAAAAAAAAACTAATTAACAGAATTATAATAATAATAAAAAATACAAAGAACAATTCATAAAGAATTACCATATCATTACTGCAGACGGAATTGCCAGTTTCAAGAACTCGTTGATGCCCTTGAAATCCGCCATTGATGGCGGCACACGAGCTTCTCTGCAAGAATCTGAGTACTTAATATACAATACAAGAATCAGTACATTGATCCAATACGAAATGCTAATAGAAAGCGCTGCTCCGATATTGCCCAATCCGGTTTTGAACACCATTGCCCAACACAAAGGAATGTGGACGCAAAGGGCTGCAAGCGAGCTCAAAAGCATGGGAAGAATCAAGCTCTGAGATTGAAGAAACTTCATCAGAGGTTGAGTAATGGCGAAGGCGAAGAGGCCAGGGATCATCCATACGATATATTTGCCAGCTTCGTGGGATATTTGGGGGTCCTGGCCGATGAGGGAAAGTAGCTTCCCCATTGAAACCCAAAGAAGAGAAATGGGGAGGGTTACTAGTATGAGTGAGAGGATTGCACTGTTTGTGTGGATTCCAACCATTTGGTACTGTCGTGCTCCGTATGCTTGGCCGCAAAGAGTGTCCAAGCCGCTGGCCATTCCGAGCTGCCAATTAGATAGAATAATCGATTGAAGACATTTAGAATGTATAAATTTGAAAGAAGTACGTAGCTAATGCAGGAAAATTAATATATAATGGTAATTTGCATTATTTTTCACCTACTTTGGACTGATGCTTGAAAATAAATATGTTATGTTAATTTTCATAATATTCCACTTTATTTGGACCTTTTCCTTAATAATTCATGCTTCCCTCTCAAGTAAGGAGATCAATTGGAAAAGTTATTCTATGCGGACAGGAAAAGTTATTCTATGCGGACATCGGACGGTATCTAGAGATCAATCAGAACGCGTCATGTCACTTTTTTGCTAGGAACCGGTGCTCGGTACCGCTTGGTACCGGGTAATGTGACGCATTCTGGTTGGTCTTTGGTAGGGGTGTCAATTTTGGGTCACGGGTCGGGTTCGGGTCGAACCCGAAACTGATCCGACACTATTCAGGTTCGGGTCGACCCGACACGTTTTTTCAAACGGGTCGATTTTCTGGACCCAAACCAGACCAGCTTCGAGTTTGGATCAACCCGACCTAACTTGCGAACACAACAACGCCGGCAGCGGCAGGTCGACAACAACACTAGGCCGACGGCTAGCAACAGTGGAAGCCAGCGAAAGCAACAGCGACTGACTCGGGATGCGCGCGACGAGACACTCTAGTGGGACGTGAGTCACACGACACTGTCCTCGGAATGCGTCTCACAACGCGGGTCCCGGGCAGGCGGTCTGGCAGGCGGGGCTGGCAGGCGTGGGGCAGGCGGGGCGGCAGGGGCCCCGGTCAAAGCGGGCAAAACGTGTTTTTGGGTCATTCCGGGTCATTCCCATTTTCCCGGGTCAACCCGATTTTTTCAAACGGGTCGGTTTTCCGGACCCAAACCCGACCCGCTTCGGATTCGTGTCAACCCAAACTCAAAATTTTCGGGTCGAGTTCAGGTCAAGTCCAATATTGACAGCCCTAGTCTTTGGACCGTCTGATGACCAAATAGAATAATTTCTCATATAAGAAGATCATGACATGGAGGTATTATTACGTGCATCATCAGACAGTCCACAGGCTAATCAAGATACCTCATATCACCTTGATACACAACAAATAATGATGTGATGTATCCTGAATCATCTTTGAATAACGTCTAGTAACCTGAGGTAATAATTTCTCCATACCTGAGCCTTGATTAAAAAAATAAAATAAAATAAAATAAAAAGCCTGCAACTCACTTTTCTTAAACAACTTTGACCCGGAACCCTACTTTTTATAAAGCAACCGATCCTAATCAGACTGATATAAATCCAAAAATCGAAGTTCCAAAATTCAAATTTCTAAGCTCCTGTCATAATCTTAATAAATAATACATTTCATTATTTCTGCAAGTAGCCAAATGGTAGACTTCAGCTTAGTTTGGGACGACTTTTTTACTATTTCTTAAAGTACCTTTCAAGTACAAGGATTAAAAATTTTATACTTGAAAGTTTCTTTAACCAACAGTAAGAAAACCGTCTCAAACAAAACCTACATGTTCATGCTAAAAAATCTATTTTTTCATTTCAAAATATAGTAACTAATCTCCATTTATAACACAAATATATATATATATATATATATATATATATATATATATATATATATATAATTGAACAAAATAAATCTCTCCACAATATAATTTTTCTTTTTGATATTTTTCAATAGCAGTATTAAGCGAAATTCACAACCATGTCAGAAATAAAGTTTATGCAATTCAGCAATCAATTTTTCAGTGTTAGCAATTTTCTTAATGATGGTATGCGATTCAAATAAAGTTTCGATCTTAATGACGTCTTGCAGATTCCAACAATCGTTCAAAAAATGAAAATCAACCAAAATTTTCAATCAAAATAATCCCAGTTTCCTAATCAAACACTATCAGCCCGTTTAATTACAGATTCCATTTCTTCATAAGCAGCAATTTCTTGCCGGAGAAGAAAGAAACGCAATCCAAATCTGAACACGCTTTGTGCGGAAGTGAGATTCATATCTCACGAGCTAGAGAAACGTATCGGAAAGCAGAACAGGAGGTGGAGAAGTGAAGGAAGTGGACTTACTAGGAGACTGAAGCCGGTGACTCCTGAGAGGGAAGTAGCAATGGCGGAGCTGGAGAGCGCCAGCTCGCCGAGATGGCCGACCATCATCGAGGAGGTGACTTGAACCAGGTACTGCGATAGCGTCACCCCCACCATCGGGCCAGCGAGGTAACCCAGCTTCCGCGCCTCAGCCGTAACATCGCCGTAGAATCCTCTCGCCGATCTCTCCTCCTTCCTCTCCAAAAGCCCCTCCTCCATTTCCGCGACTGTTTAGCTCTTTCTCCTGCCCTTCACTCTGTAAGAGTTTCATGAACAATTTATGTTGAATGAAAAATGAGGCATGTGTTGTTGGACCATGTTAAGCTATGAGTCAGCAACAGACAACTTAATAAACTCCTGCTAATATAATAAGAAATTTGTGGCGAAGATTTTGAACATTTATGCGGGTGGTCCCCATAAAATTGTATTAATTAATTTTACCATTTGGATCTACCTAACAAACCATATAATAGATCAAATCTTTTTAATGTCCTTTGCTTTTCTAATTCAGATAATCTTATAAAATAATAATATATTATTGAAATTTTAAAATTAAATGTAAAATGAAAGAAAAAAAAAATCATTGAATTATAATTGAAGTTTGGATTTGTTGTTAGCTCCTTCCTTATTTGATTATCCTAAACTAGTGGTGATGTTTGGGTTTGAGCAAGTTGTGTGAAATTAGAGTCATTTTTAGCTAGGATTTGAGCTTGATTAATTAATCGAGTTCAAATTTGAGCCCAAACTCAATTCAACGAATTTGAGTTGGCTAGAAAATAATTTTGATTTAAAATAACGAAGGAGAGATTATTATGTGCGGATGCTGAACGCAGCTCTATATCCGAATAGCAATCCGAATGAGCTATGTCAGCGATACTGAGCTACGATACCGAGCCGTGAGCTTAGGTATCCGGACGAGGATCGGCTTCGGCACATAATATTTTTTCCAAATGAAGGCATTGATACACCCTGCCCGCCGCGCGCACCCCGCCCAAGCTGCCCGCCACCCCCGCCCGCCCGCGCTGCCGCCGCCCGCCCTCCCGCCCGCCGCTGCCCGCCGCCGCCCTCCCTCCGCGCCGCGCGCTGCCCCCCGCGCCCGCGCGCTGCGAGCCCGCGCATGCGCGCCCCGCGTGCCCAGCACGCTCGACCTAGCCAGCGCTGTCCCCGCTCGCGCGTCCGCTCGACCGCGTCCGCGCTGTCCCCACCGTCTGCCGCCGTCGTTCCGGCGCCGGCAACCCAAACCGGGTCAGGTCGGGTCCGGGTTCGATTTTTCGACCCGTTTGTCTACCCGGGTCGGGTTATGGTCGACCCGTTTGAAACCCGGGTCAGTTCCGGGTTCGACCCGAACCCGACCCGTGACCCGAAATTGACACCCCTACGTATTTCATAGGAGAGGAAAAAAAAAAATAAGATTAGTTCGTGTTTTGTTTTGGACAACTTTCTTATTGTTTTTTAAAACGACTTTTTAGTACAAAAATTTCTTGAATTAAAATTATTTGTGCTAGAAAGCAGCTTTATAAATAAGAAAAAAAAAAAGCTTCCAAACAAAGCACAAAGAAAGTTGTCTCAAAGGAAGCTTAAGAGTATGTTTGAGACAACTACAGCTTTTTATAAAATTGATTGTAAAGAAGTTGTTGATTGTAAAGAAGTTGTGGAGCAAATAACTTTTTTGAAAGTAGTTATAAAAAGTAGATTCTTAGTACATAAAATATTTCAAGCAACGTGTAAATAAATGCAAAATATAATTATAATTGTGATTTAAAATATAAAACGGTAAGAAAATTATCTCAAATAAATCCTAAATCTATTATAAAAGAATTTGTATCGAAACTTTATGAAATATTTTTTGTCATTGGTAATATAGACAAAGTCATAGGTTAACTGAGTCTAATTTCAGGATATATGGAAACCAGCAATCGAAACAATTATATAATATATTTGATTTAAAACATTATCTGTCAAAAGGAATATGTTGAATGTAAGACCAGATTAAATAATCTGAATTAGTAAACTTTATTATTCCAATAAGATGAAAATTATAATAAGAATCTTTTAGAACTTCTAGTAGGGGTGTCAAAATCGGGTTGCGGTTTCGGGTTCGATAGACCCGACACTATTTGACATGACCCGAACTCGACCCATTTTAATAAACGGGTCATAAAATTCAATTCGAACCCAACCCGTCCAGTTTCCGGGTTGACCCAACCCGACACAAAATGCGTTATGGCCGAAGAAGCACGTGAATGGGAGGAACTCTGTTGAACTATCGAAGGAGGCAACTCGTCTCTTTGATGCCGCAAGACAGGAAGGAATGTGAAGCCGAAGAAGAGGAAAAGCAAACCTTATTACGAACAGACCAATCTTTGGTGGTGCAAAGCTAGACTAAGGTTTCAGTGGTGGTGGTGCAGTGCTGACTGCAGAGCTAGCCTAGGTTTAGGACTTCGAACTGAGAGCTGGCAGCGGGGCGGCGAGGCTACAGGACTATGGGAGAGGAGGACGGCGAGGCCGCGTTGACTCGCGAGTGCGGGCGGGAATTGGGATTTCGTTCACAGCGGGAGTTAGTGTCGGGTAGATTCAGAGTCATTCTCGAGTTTTATGGTCAACTAAAATCCGACCCGATTTTTAAAATAGGTTAATTTGTTGAACCTAAACCCGGTCAGTTTAACAAATAGGCTGACCCTAACCCAAATTTTTGGGTCGAGTTTTCGGGTCGTGTCAAATATTGACACCCCTAACTTGTAGCATGTGTTCTTAAATCTAGAGTTATAAGCGGCATACTGTCAATAGAATTATATAAATTTTGGATCTCCAACGGTGGAATTTTATAAATTTTGGTTGCATCCCAGAAATTTGGCAAGTTCAATGATCCATTTTGTATAGCTGAAATTTTTTTTTGTAAAAATTGTTAAAAATTTATTGCAAAGAAATTATTATTTTAAAATTATATTGAGCATTTATAAATATTTTATTTTCTTAAGATAATATATTCTTTTATAATTATCATAATCTAATAAATATTATTCTTAGAAGCAACCTTTTAATTATGAAAAGAAATAAAAAAATAGTAGCTAAATAAATATATAACAATAATTAAAAAAATAACAACAATAACAACGATGAAGTGAATAAAATAAATAAATAATAATTGCATTACATCCTTCTCTACTAATTCTAAAATTATGAAGCTTATAAATGAACTCAAATCAACAATTGCTCAGTGAACTGACATAGCAATGGAAGCCTCATTTTGTTCTTTAAGATTTTAATTTGAATAGTTCAGCATTAGTAGTTTCTTCCTTTCCATCATAAAGCTTAACAAAATTATTCAGGTTTTGATGTGGGCAGCATAAAGCTGGAAATAATTCACTTGTTTTCATAAGTCGTTTGAGAAATGAACAGCTATTAGCTTCATGCTTTTTCTTCTTTTTGGAACGGCTGTTTACCCGGCCCGCTGCCACTCCAAAGAGAGCGTTTAGCGGCGTAACTAATCCATTGGCGGAACCTAGCGAAGACACCCACCGGCATCGAGCCCACACTTGCTTTGCTCCACTTAAGTGACGAGGCTATAGTAGGGGAGATTCAAACATGGGATGGGGGGTTTCCAACCGTTCTCATCTACCAACCACCCTACGCCTCGGTGAATACCGTTAGCTTGCTTAGGTAAACGATTATCGTAAGTGCAGGTGAATTTGATCATTCACTCTCTTAGTTTTGAAGTGGTCTCAGACAGAAATGGACAATTATTCAGCAAAATAAATTGAAATCTAAGCTCATTTGAGAGCGCTTTCCAATGGCAACCTCTCTTCAAATACTCTCTTCCTTGCCAATACTGCCTGCAACATAAACCATAGAAGTTGCCGAGTACTTAAGATTTTAAAGACCATTAACGGCTAATAAAATGAGAAATGAACATACTTGTTGTTGCCAATTGGTAAAAGTTGTTATTACTCCAAGAAGAATGGTTTGAATCGTAGCACCTGATAATATACCAATCCATAGACCTTTGCCTCCAATGCGGAGGAGAAAACCCAACACAACAGCGATCGGAATTCCGACGAGATAGAATGCTCCAAGGTTAACACAGGCTCCTATCTGCTGCCTTCCACATCCGCGAGCGATTCCTGCATAGGCAGCCATGATTGATGTAGGAACATCTTAGCTTTTATTATGCTTGAGGACTAGTTTACCTTCCTTAGTCTAGATAGTTCTATTTTCTTCTTTAAATAGTTGGCTAATGTAAAGGATGAAGCTCATTGCTGAAATATTATACCATTTGAAGCCTTAGAGCTTTTGTTTCTTCTTCTTCCCTGGATTGGGATCCCAAAATCCTTCTTGCAGGTCGAGTCTTCCGACGATCCACTACATCAGTTGGTATCAGAGCCTGGAGCTTGTGAAGATCGATGGACTGCGGAAGAAGGTTGGCTGTCGACGACGTTCGAAGCCGAAGAACAAGGGCGGTCGACGAAGATCGACGCCGAATAAGATGGACGGTAGACGAAGATCGCTACCGAAGGAGATGGGCGATCGACGACGGTCGATGCCGAAGAAGACGGGAGATCGATGACTATCCTCCTCTCGAGCTTCCACTCCAATGGCGTGATCCGCCGCCGGAATACCAGCCCCACTATCCTCATGAAAGTGGCCGCCAAAGAAGAAGGGCTATAGACCATGATCGATGCTGCCAAGCCCTTCGAATGGCTCGAGTGGAAGCATCGCTTGATCGGATTGATGCCTTATTTGCCGATTTCAATCATTCCTTAGAACGCGTATGCATATCGGCCATCAAATCAACGACGCCCTTTTCCGCAACCGTATCATCGGACATCTACCCTCAGTCGGCTTATTCACCTCCGCTCCAGTCCCATTCCGTCGCCCATGATTCCTCCTCCGCATTCCCCTGTGATCCGACCTCTCTGTCTGACCTTGAGCTCATGCAAGATTGCCTCTGCTCGCAAAGTCTCGACCCGACCCTTCCTCCTGCCGGTTTCATCTCCGCTTCATCTCACGACCAGACCCAGAATCTCGCTTCGTCTAACAACAAGAACGACGATTCTGATTCTCTCCAGCGTGATTCCGACCCCAACACCAGTCCACTCCCGCTCCTGCTGCCAGTTCGCTCCGGCGATCCCAAATCCACTCCTGCATCCGTCATGACTACACTGCCGCTCCTGTTCCCGCTTGCGCTTCCATGTGCACCACTCGAGCCAACTAGTCCTCTTCCAGCATGCGACCAAGATCCCTCTAGGATGGTGAAGAAGCCAATGACAATTAGTGAGCTCACGAGGGTGCAGATGAAAGTGTTTGAAACTGATTCTCGAATCCTGCATGGGTTGCTCAGGATCTCCGCTAGAGAGCTTGGAAAGCGTACAAAATCAGTAATTTTGCCACTAAAGTTATTGCAGCATTTTATAACTTCTGATTTTCCCAACCAACAAGAGTATGAAGCTTGGCGTCGTAGAAATTTGAAGCTTCTTGAGGTTGGATTACTCCTACACCCTCTAACTGCATCAGATGTTCATTCTCAATCGTTAGAAACATGTTTTGATCATGAAGAAATATCTATAATCAATGAGATATTTGAGTCGAAGTTATTTGTTCAAACTACGCTAATTGATATGAATGTAAGCCAGTTAGCTGCAAGGTTAGCATATAAGATGTTTGAGGATTTGCCTAAAAGAAATGTTGATATTGAAAAGTGCAAACCAACAATCTCTCCAGCCATTGCTTTTGAGGTAGAGCATGCTGAGGAAGTACAGGAGTTTGCTATCATCGATATGGTGGAGCCAATGCCACTAGGTTGTAAGGGAAATCCAAAAGCAATTCAATCTTTGCCAAACTCTTCATCTAGCACTCCGCCCCCAACCCTTTCTGCACTGCTACAGAGCATCACAAGCACGACACTTGTCACAATTTCCTTGAGTCAGCCCAGCTACAATATCCCAGGGGAAATGACTACCTTGAAAAGCCGAATCGAAGACGCCGATATGGTTGCCAACAATTTCATCGACTGGATCCCTAACTCAGGTCAATGTGCTGTAGCTGATCTACTTGGTGATTGCTGCATCACTCCATATGATTATTCGGTTATGCTAAAGAGCTTGGTGAAAGTCGCTGATGGAAATATCTTCTTAGCCCTTGAAGGAGGTTACAATTTCAACTCTCTAGTTAATCCAGTTATTGCTTGTGCAAAAACTTTACTTGAAGGGAATCCTGTTGTTGGAAGTTTTTTTAAGAAAAGGCCTTTTGAATCTACTTGGCATGTAATCAACAAGGCAGGAATCAAATCCATCAAAATATATCTCTGGGAAACCTGCACTCATTTGATTAAGTTGGTAGACATTCATCAAAGATGCAAAGTCTTCGACCCAGGGGGACTGATTGTAATCTACACCCCTCCCCGATGACACGCTTCAACAGAGTCGAACTCTTTTGACACAAGGGGAGAATGATGTAGGAACATCTTAGCTTTTATTATGCTTGAGGACTAGTTTACCTTCCTTAGTCTAGATAGTTCTATTTTCTTCTTTAAATAGTTGGCTAATGTAAAGGATGAAGCTCATTGATGAAATATTATACCATTTGAAGCCTTAGAGCTTTTGTTTCTTCTTCTTCCCTGGATTGGGATCCCAAAATCCTTCTTGCAGGTCGAGTCTTCCGACGATCCACTACATCAATGATTCTCCTCGAATGCATCATCATAGATGGCTATGGGGAAGAAGATAAGAAGATAATTACCGGACATCACTGATTGGCAGCTATCCATGATAACTGAGATGGAAACAAGAGGAACCATCTCCCTGACATAATCGATAACCTCATCTTCATTACTGTACGCATAGCCAATGACTCGACGAAGGCCAAATATTGTTACACTCACCACCAGTGCCTCCATAATTGCAATCGATATCACCACACGAACAGCCAAATGAGCTCCATCAGGATTCCCAGCTCCTAGTTCATTTGATACACGAGTACTATATAAACAAAGTTTATCAATTTCTAGCTGAAATTGTATAGAATCTTATCATGTTGAATATGTGAAACTATATATGAATGATCCACGGGCGGATCCACCTCAAGGCCTAACCCCCCCAAAAAAAAAAACTCTTTATTATATGATTCTTTAGATAATTCATTTAGTCTTTATTATAAGGGTTTTTAGGCGACCCCTGCAGGGGCACTACCTCTTGACCCCGCGACCTGATCGGGCAGGTCGAAACCCGCCAGAGGCGCTGCCCCGTTGGACCCCTGACATACCTACAGAGCATTCAACGATGAACAAATAGGGGTCGAGAGGGAGCGCCCTCGAAACAAATTTTGATTGTAAGAATATTTATGAAAAAAAAAATACTCTATATTTTTACTTATAAATTTGTCCCCTAAAAATTAAGGTTGGATCTGCCCCTAGAATGATCATACCTTGCTGCACAACCAATGCCATAAGATATAGTGTTGATGAGTGCAATAGTTGTAAGACTGCAAAAGATAAGATATTTTGTTGAGGCAAATACTTGATTCTAATTCATTTCTTATGAATGAATTGTTGGATACATACCTAATAGAAAGGACTGATGTTTCAAGTCTTGGATTTGGTAGGAGACCTGAGAGCAAGACAAGTAGCTCGAATGACCACCATTCAAGGCTGTGATCCACCCAATTAGCCATTCAAAAAGAAACTTCCAAGTGAAATTAAGAACAAAAAAGAAGAAGTTATTGATCGATCTATATTACCATATCATGACTGCAGAGGGAATTGCTAGTCTTAGGAACTCATTGACACCTCTGAAAGCCTCCATTGACGGTGGCAAACGAGTTGCTTTGCAAGAATCTGAGCACTTAATGTATAACACAAGAATCAACACATTTATCCAATGAGAAATGCTTATAGAAAGGGCCGCCCCGACATTGCCCAATCCAGTTTTGAATACCAGGACCCAACACAAAGGAATGTGGATGCTAAGGGTTGTAACTGAGCTCAAAAGCATCGGAATAATTAGGTTTTGAGATTGAAGAAACCTCATAAGAGGCTGAGCGGTACCGTAGGCGAAGAGGCCAGGGATCATCCACATTGCATATTTACCAGCCTCTTGCGAGATTGAGGGGTCTTGACCTAGGAGAGAGAGAAGCTTTCCCATGGAGGCCCAGATAAGAGAAATAGGGATGCAGACGAGTATGAGGGAGAAGATGGCTCTGTATGTGTGGATTCCTAGTTTCTTGTATTGTCGTGCACCATAAGCTTGGCCACAAAGAGTATCCAAGCCACTAGCCATTCCTACCTGCCAAATTAGGAAGAATAATCACTTGATTACACCCAGATTGCATAAAACTCAGAAGAAAAAAAAAGGTTATGTTTGTTTTCATAATTTTCTACTTTGTTTGGACTAATGCATGAAAATAAACAAGTTATGCTAATTTTTATAAAATTTTGCTTAATTTAGAATTTTTTGTAATAAGTTATTCTTTTCTCTCGAGGTGTAAATGAGTCAAATAGAGCTTTGTGGCAAAAAATTATCTTGATCGGGCATGAATCTCGATGCAAAATCAAGTTGGAAACTTCCAAAATTAAAATTGGGACTATCCGAACTCCGATTTTCAGCAAACTTATAGTCGAACTGAGCATCTCGAGAATATGAATCCAACAACACCAAATTCAACCCAATCCGAGCCCAAACGGGTCGAAATCAAGGGTTAGATGTGATGTTTGAAGGTTCGAACCACAATTTAGATTGCTAAACGGTTTCCAAACATAACGTGCTTATAGTCGAATCGAGCGGCTCGACTAGACAAATCCAACGAGCCCAAGATCACTAAATTCCGACGTTAATAGAATGTTCAAATGTCCATCAAACAGTCCATGATCAGAGGATTCAACATCGGCCCTCCATCCAACCATTTAATTTACCCTTGATCTCTCACCTATTCACGTGTCATGTCACTCCAGAAATCTATAAATATATCAATCATTTATCTTGAAAAGGGACAAAAGCAAGAAGAGAAGATGAGAAGAAGACAAGCAAAGAGAAGGAAGAAGCTCCTCCTCGACCACCGCCGGAGTTTCGCCAGACCACCATCTGAGGCTCTCACCTTCGTTGGCCACCACCTGAGGCCCTAACCTTCGTCGGACCACCACCTGAGGCCCTCACCTTCACCGGACCACCACCTAAGGCCTTCACCTTCGTCGGACCATCACTTGAGGCCCTCGCATTCGTCAGACCACCATCTGAGGCTCTCACCTTCGCTGAACCACCATTTGAGGCCCTCGCCTTCGTCGGGCAACTACCAGACGCCCTGTGCTCTGCCAGGCCTCCACCTGACGCCCGAAGTTCTGCTAGACCACCATTTGAGGCCTAAAGTTCTGTCGGACCATCAACTGACACTCAAATTTCTGTCGTACAATTGATACTTGTAATCTGATTGCCCTTTGAGGCAAGTCAGCCCATTATAACCAACTCAAGTTCTAGTGGAATCATTTCAACTACGTCAGGCCCTGTGGTTTTTCCTTTTTTCCAGGACTTTCCATGTAAAAATCCTTTATTCTCTGTGTGTGAGTTGTATATCCGTGCAACGCTAAGACATAGTATCTGATTCTATCGTCGCGTATATTCTAGCCCGCAACACATTTGAAATAAAGAATAGAGATGTAAAAATTAAAATTTATTAATAAATTAATCTAAAATATTATATTGTAATTATTTTTTTTATTTTAATATTTTAAATAAACCATAATGAGCTCAAATTAAACTCATAATTAATCAAAATTGACTCTAGAAAGTATTTATTAAGTAATACAAGAACATAATCAATTATCCCCTGTTTCCCCTATTCAAGAAGAGAGATCATGACCAGGTTTTGATAAAACAAATGGACGCCACGCTTTCTCCTTTTCCCCTAACCTTCCACTTTCATAATAATCATTTAAATATAAATCCAATAAATAAAGTTCCAAATTCGAAAATGTTGCATTTCATGTCATAATTTAAATAAATGGTTAGCTATTTGTGAAATCTAAGTGTGTCAATCAATCAGATTATATTATTGACTCATAGATCAATTTCACAAAAAATTCGACCAAGAGCTCACTGGGGGTAGGGCACCCTTTGTTTGGAGTTTCAGGGGCAAAGTCCACAAGTAAAAAAAAAATTATTTGTAAAGCGTCGCAACACTGTAAATAGAGGGCTAAGGCTCTATGGAACCTCTCGAAGTCGTAGAATGCAACGCCACATAGCTATAGTTCCAGTGTTGCTATTTATGAACTTAGTGTCCTTGCGATGTAGGTTCAACACAACAATGTTGCAGAGATATTTTGAAATAGATGAGTCATCTAGTCAGCATTGAGGTGTTTTGCGTGCAGCGCTGCGGCTCGGTCTTATCAGTTTTATCTTCATTTCTAAGAATTGTAGTCAATTAAAGGGTATATAACTTGTGAGAAACTCTTGTATTGGCATCTAGAGATGGAAATGAGTGTGAAGTGAAGATTTGTATGCTTTCTTTCATTTTTCATAATGAATTTCTTGTTGTGGTATAGTTCTATAATTTTTCACATTTTTAGATTTTTTTCGCATTAAATCCTAATATATTTCACCGTTATTTTCCATTTGCTTGTTTATTTCATTCTTGGTTTACTTCCCACTATAAATAATATATTTCACTCAGATATTCATCAAAGAAGAAGCCATAAACTACGGGTGTCAATTTTGGGTCACGAGTTAGGTTCGGGTCAAACCTGGAATTCTCCTGACAGTATTTGGGTCAATCTGACCTATTTTTACAAATGGGTCGATTTTTCGGACCCGAACCCGACCCAGTTTGAGTCCAGATCAACCCAACACAACCCGAATAACTCGGGGCCGACCAAAAAAGGCTATTTTTTTGGTCAAATGTGTCAATCTCCAATTTTCGAGTCAAAACGAGTCAACATTGGGTTTCCGGGTCAAAACAGGTCAATTTCGAGTTTCCCGTTCAACTCGAACCTGACCCGATTTTCGAAACGTGTTGATTTGTTGAACCCAAACCCGACCCGTTTTGGATCCGGGTTGACCCTAACCTAGAATTTTCGGGTTGGGTTCGAGTCAGATTTTCGAGTTTTGTCAAATATTAACACCCCTACCATACACTTACATACTTATAGCTTGGGAAATAATATTATAGTATTGTTTATTAGCAATTCCGAATACAAATATTAATTTCTAAATAATAATATTATTCCTTATTTTTTAAAATATGTGAAATAAATTTACTATTTTAATGACGCCTTGAAATCATAAAAAACTTAAAATTTTCTATCACAACATAACATTTTTAAACTTGAATTTATGCACAAATCAATTAAAGAGGATTATTATTTATTTTCATATGTAATAATACTAAAATTTTCTATTTATTTATATAACATTCTGAATTTAAATGTAACAATTATAAAAAATAAAATATTACATGCATAAATAGATAAGAACCTAGTGGCATATATGTAAATCCCCCTATTAAGTTTTCTCTGCGATCATAAAGATTCTCAAAGTAAACTTACAAGGAGACTGAAGCCGGTGACGCCGGAGAGAGAGGTGGCAATGGCGGAGCTAGAGAGCGCGAGGTCGCCGAGATGGCCGACGATCATCGAGGAGGTGACCTGAATCATGTACTGCGATAGGCTCACCCCTACCATCGGCCCAGCGAGGTAACCCACCCTCCGCGCTTCAGCTGTAACAACACCGCAGCATCCCCTCACCGATCTCTCATCCTCCCTCTCCAAAAGCCTTTCCTCCATTCCCAATATCTGCTTCTTAGCTTCTTCTGGCCTTCACTTTGAGCGTCTTATGAAATAATAATGGGGATCTGCTGTGGCGCTGGACCATGATAATGGAACAAGGATGGCGACGGTGAACAAAATTAATTATAATGAGCCTTTTTTTTTTTAATATTCTACGTTGGTACAATCGTTCCAACTCTGTCCAACAAAGCATTCGTATAAATAAATTCGTAGAAATAATGACATTATAATTTAAATATTTTTTTATGTTGTATTATAATATTCTTATAGAGTTAATAATACTAGTTGTTGTGGGCTAATATATTCATGACGCTAAAGTGATAGAATATTTTGTCCTTATAATGCATGAATATCTAGCACATAAATAGATACTTGAGAAAGCAAAGAATTATTATAACTTTTTTACACGAAAAATTCAAAAAGGAAAATTTCACGGGGACTTACTCTATAAGAAGATTCCACAATACTTGAATAAGTTACAAAGTTTGACCCATCCCTTAACACGAAGACGATGAAATTACAATAATTTGGAGAGTTTGTCAAACTTTTTATAATGATTCAAGGGCTTGTAATGACAATGGTTATACGACGAAAGTTGAGAGTCAGGTAACAACGGACGGAAGAAAACCCAACAGGTGGTGGTTGCCGGGAAGAGGTCAGGTGGCAATTAGCAGCATGGAGGAGGTCCAATATCGGTCAGTGGTCGAGTGATGGTCTAACTGCAGTAGGAAATCGGGCGGATGTTTAACTTCAGTCGAAGACCGAGTGAAGGTCTGGAGGTCCGGCGACAGTCAACGGTCGGGTGGAGATTCGATTACAGTCAACTGTCAGGCAGCGGTCAGGTAGTGGGCAACGTCCGGGTGGTGAAATTGAGGAGATCGGCTGCCAAGAGGTGGTCAGGAGGCGATCAGTGGTCGAGTGGAGGACCGACGATGGTAGACAGCTAGGAGGAGATCCGACGACAGTTGCATGCCAGGAGGTGGTTCGGGCAGATTCCTGGTCAGAGGTCGACCAGCGGTCAAGTCGGCCTACAGAAGTTTGCTTGCATTTGTGCTTAAGTGGAGCTCTAGATCCTTAATGCCTCAAAGCTCTCTGCAAAAGGTCAGTGGAGATCTATTTAAAGATTTTGAGAGCAGCATTGTAACGCCCAAAAATCTAATTTGATTTTTTTTTTCTTTTATCGTTTATTATATAACAACTAGAGTTGTCTAATTTCATCTATTAGTAACAAACAATAGAAACAAATTCTATAATTAAAATTATCAAACACGTATATATTTATTGATCAAAAAATAAATCATATACAATATGCTGGAATCTTATAATCACAATATATTCTTTCATTTCTGAGTACAAAAGCATAACTAAAAAAAAAAACCTAAGGAATCTTGATAAATCTCACACTCTAACTCTCTTGTCATACTTGAAATTATTTAACCACATATAATGAGTTCAAGACCCAGCAACTAACCAAATCATACAACTAAACACAATGCACATTAATAAAATAAAATGCATGTCAGTAGTCAAATCAGAACAACAATAATCAATGCAAAAATAATAAAGCTCGCACATAGTAGGAGTAGAATCTATAAATAATAAAATATTATGATATAGAAGCTAGTAAAATATAATAGTAGTGAAATTAGTAAACTAGTAAGGAGTGTCGAGTCAATGAAGTAGTCATACTACCACCCACTAAATCAATCGTATAAAACGGTAAAATCAAAGCATTAGTAAACCACTATCAAACTCATATCAATAAAGTAAAATTCTATAATTATGTGCACATGCTATCCAATATGTCACATGCTCAGTACATTCAATATCAATACAGTGAATTAGTAGTATCAAATAATATCGATGTCCATATCGTTAATACAATTCGGGTTTGTTTGGGATGATTGTACTCTTTTATAAAATTAGTTGTAAAATTATCATGGGAAAATAATTTAACTATTATGGTTGTGAAAAATAACTTTCTAACATAGAATTTTTTAAAAAATCATAGCCAATTAAAATTATGATTAACGTTTGAAAAATAAAACAGCTATAAAGCAATTCCAAGCAAACCCTAATT
Organism: Dendrobium officinale; assembly: GCA_019514585.1. Lineage (NCBI taxonomy): Eukaryota > Viridiplantae > Streptophyta > Magnoliopsida > Asparagales > Orchidaceae > Dendrobium > Dendrobium officinale. The sequence continues at coordinate 19,595,420 of CM033692.1, forward strand.
TTCTTTTAAAAATTGTTATATGCATTATAATTGTTTTTTCTAAGGTCGGATAATAACTTATATGACTATCTTACTCAAAAAGAAAAAAAAAAAAAAGACTATCTTACTCTAATAAATTTAATCTCAAAATCAGTTTCCTAATTAGGAAAAGCAACAAAAAAATAGCAACCAATTAGCCCCAATAGTGAGTGTTCAAACCCAATTCATCAGGCTTCTTAAATCTTTTTTCAACCAATATAAAATGATTCAGTTTGGGAAATACGCAGCTCTCCTAGGTATGTTGGTTAGATGCTTTGGCTACCAACTAAGAGGTATTGCATTTGAGTCATACATATGCGTTGTGTGTATGACAGTATGAGCATGACGCTTTCTCTTAATTCTCCCAAAAAAATTCAGATTGTGAAATTTTCATAATTTTTATGAATCAGAGCAATTCACTAGGGTTGTCAAAATCTGGTCACGGGTCGAACTAGGAACTGACTTGATACTAGTTGACCCAACCCAAACTCAACCCATTTTTGCAAACGGGCAACATGGATCAGACTCGCGCGGGTTGCTGGGCTGACCCAACCAGCGGACACGTTTTGAAGGAGGCGTTGGACGGCGGATAGCAGACAGCGGATGGCGGACGGTGAAGGCACATGCGAGGTGTCACAGCGAGGGCGTCTTACGAGCTCTTTTTTAAGGAGGCGTTGGAGGCGGACGACGCTGGTGGGTGACAGTGAGGCAACGACGGGACGTCACTCGACTGAGAAACTCGATAGTGGCAGGCGGGGTGATGGCATGACACAACTGAGACTCAACATCATACATTTTTACAAACGGGTTAAACTAAATTGAGTTCAGGTTTTTGGGTCAACCCGAACCAAACAAATAGGTTGAATCTAGGAACCTGAACCCGACCAATTTCAAAATCTGGTTGGATTCTAATCGAATTTTCGTATCGTGTCAAATATTGACACCCCTATCATTCACATTTAAATATTCAATCATAGTCATTAATTCTATTACTATTTATACTACTGTTACTCTTTTATTAAAAAAAAAAAAAAATTTGTGATACGATTCATTTGTGTTGTATCAATAATTTGCCCTAATCAATTTCTCTTCTTAAAAACTATGACTAGTATTGGTCTATTTTATAAAATATGTTGAAGAAAGGACAATTTTATTTATTTTTATTTTTTTTGGGAAATGGACAAATTTTATTAGTAGATAATCACTTATCACCGTATAGCGACTGCTTGTTGGCACGGAGAATGTTGATTTTTTTTTTAACTATAATAAATTAAATAATTATATATAGGCAGATTCAACTGTATAAATTTAATTTTAAATATTTGAATAATTAAGGAAATTTTATTATATTTTAGCTAAGAGATATAAATTATGAGAAATAAATTAAAGATATAATTTTTCTCACTTGAGTATTGCTTTAATATCAATTGTGACATCTCATAATCTAATTTGGAAGCACTATTTTTTTATCTTTTAAGAAACAACAAGTAAAATTATCTAATTTCTTTTATCAAGATAAATAAGAGCAAAAATAAAACTATCAATCAAATATCAATATATACATATATATTCATTTCCCAAAAATCATGTACACTACTTAGGATCTATACAATCATAATATATTTATCTTGTACTGAGTATAAAGAATAATTAAAATAATAAGAAAATGAACTTGAAAGATCATGATCAATCTCACACTCATTCTCTCTTTCTCTGACCTAAAATCATTTAATCACATATAATGAGCTCAAGAGCCGCGCAAATAACTAAATCCTACAACTGAATTCAAAACAAGATAAATAAGCAATATGCATTTCATCAATCAATTCATAATAAAAATAGTTGTCAAATCCATAAAATAGTCGTCGTATTAGTATTATTAAACAGTGACATTTAGTAAATGAATTGTATAGATCGATAAAACTAAAGAATAGGTAAAGACTTTCGTAAATCATATCAATACAGTGAAGATGGAGCAAAAAATATCAATGTGATAAACTAATAACGCTAATCACATTCTATTCTATATTTGTATCAGTGCAATATTGTAATAACATGCAAAGTACTTCATATAATCAGTCAATCAGTAAACAACACAGTGAATCAATAATAATAATAATAATAATATAGAATTAATAGCGTCAATATCAACATTGGTGACAATATCAATGCAGTAGAGTAAATCAACAAATGATGTTGTCGGTAATAGTATCGGTATTCATATCAATATTGGTAAACCCCTAATACTGACAGTAAATCCATATAATGAGAATAATTAATAAATAATAAACAGTAAAGCCGTGCAATAATAATGAATAAGTAATATGCATTTTAATAATTATATTAATCAAGTAAGAAGTCTTAACTTAAGCAGTATTTTCCAGTATTAATAATTCATAGTTAGTAATTGTTGGTTCAGTAAACAGAATCATCACTTTTTACATGTCGACACAGTAATAACTCTTTATAACTCTCAATCAACGAATTAGTAAAGGATAACACCAAACCACATTATTAAAAAAAAAAACTCGTTGTTCCACAATCATATACATGTCAATCAATCTTCACCTACCGACAGTGAAACTAGCCTTTTTTCTTATTTTTCATACATATTAATATCACTTTTTTTAAACAATAATAATGTACATCTATTACTCAACCACATTTTTATATTCATTAGTAATGCTTGTATTAATAATATGCTTAAATAAAAATACTTACTTCTATTAAGTAAAATCATACATAATTCAATAACTTCCGTTTTACCAGATAAAATTTAGAAATGTTCTAGTCAAAATCTCCTTAATAATCAATACTATATCATATAAAATGATACGCAATAAAATTTAAATAAATTTGAAAAAAAAAATACAATATAATCAATTATGGGGAGAATAAAGTCGTTAAAATCAAAATCTTTAAAAATTGAAATTGCATTAGAATCACCTACTTAAAATGAACAATTACTGTAAAAGCGACAAAGCGATCCGGAGATCAAAAATTCAAATTTATCTTTTTCTCAAATGCGTTGCAATTCAAACATGAATTCAGATTTTTTCATTTTAAATTATTTTAAAATTTTCAAATTGTTACACTTGGTCTATTAGTTATACGTTTTGGCTACCAACAAGTGGTCGCCGGTGAGGCAGTCAATGGTGTCAACGGCGTGCAATGGTGACAGCGACAATGATCAATGGTGCCCAACAACATCAACAACTAATGATAAACATTGAACACTAACTACAATGGCTAGCAATTGTGGGTCTCCGAAAGGATTCCGCTCGTGTGGTTCGAATGCAAAGGGTACGATCACACTATCCCGTAAGACAAAATGGTCGTAGGCCTTTACACTCGGCACAAGCAGGCCGATGGAAGAGCAGATGGAGTTATAGGTACGATTAGCCATGGAGGATAGCGGCTTTCACCTACCAACCTCGATGGATAATGATATCTATAACCCTAAATTCACGAGATTTCCCCCATTCGATACGTTAGCTCGAATGGGGTTTATTTGATTGTGGGGATCGGTTTCCTACGGGCGCAAGCCCCCGTAGTTAATTACATCTTAGACCTCGATCTAAGAAGACTCTCGATTAAGGACGTTAGATTATCTCCTCTAAAGTGGGTTTAGTGCAAGGGATTTCTAGGCCTTCCTAATCAAAGGGGAATGTCCCAACTTGGCTCGATCAGTCATACAAGGTTCAGTCAACATTCGGCCAGCTAGAAGAAGTGGAAACTGGAGAAAAAGAAGAGAGGCAAAGCATCTCAAACAAACACGAGAGAAAGAAGGAAGTGGCGTCATCCGTGTGACGCGGATAGGTAGGATTTATAGCTTTCAGAAGGAAGAAAAGCTTACCCACCAATAAGGTGTATAGTGGTTTACTCGTACCACTCACCTTTAGATCCTAAATCTACAAAAGATGTAGTGTTGCACGCACAACACTAACATCTACGACCTAACTAATGCAATCTGGACTTACTCCTTGTCTGACAAAGGAAGCCAGCTAAAACCACCTAATCGTATAAAATCCATGCTGTCCAGTCTGTATGAAAGATGGGAGGGTAGTTTAGACGCTGAAATTTGGGATCGACAAACTAGAGAAATTTCCTAAGAGATCCCACACTTATGAGTGGTATAATGCTCTTAAAACTAATGCAATTAAATCTTAACTTTAATCAGTTACTAATGCAATTTATGCTGGTTAAAGTCTCCAAATCAAATATGTATGAATTTTAAAAAAAAGGCCTTATAAAATAATTTTTTTTGAATGACTAAATTTCCTCAGGTCCGGCACTTCATCCTCATAGGCCAGATTATCCGGACTCTACCCGCAGGCGGGGAAATTTGTCTAGGGGGTGAGAGAATGCATGTATGCCACCCCGGACGATTCCGGCTATTTCCTAGAGTCGTTATGTTTCTATGTGAGTTAATCTTAAATTTTATTAAATAATTACGAGTAGAAAAATTTTATTCCTAAAGAGCCTAACGGTCAGACACAAGCACATGCAAGAAAGAAACCTATAAAAAAAAAGCATGCTGGTTCTACTGCGCAAACAAAGTAAGTAAATCACAGCACAGAAACAAAATCCCACGAAAAAGAATGTCCATGGCAAGTGCCATACAATATTACATCTCAAAGTACAGTAAGTAATGGTGGCCGGGCTCCACCGACAACAACCCGGAAACGACGCAAATCTTAAAATAAGGCATCTTTATATTTCTTCAGTCTTCTTCTTCTCTTCCTTGATTCGTCTTTGGATCGTCTTTGTTCTCTTCGGGCTCCTCGTAGTGACTCTCCCAAAAGGATATCCAAATGAAAAAGGAAACCCCCTGTAGGGATTTACTTTTCCCTTTGGACTCCTCGTAGTGAGTGCTCCAAAAGAATATCCAAATGAAAAAGGAAACCCCCTGTAGGGGTTTACTTTTCCATTTGGATTTCCATCTCTTTAAAAATGCCTTATTTTAAAGATTTTCACAAAATTTACTACATCTCAAATACATTACATCAGAAAAGAGAAAATCTAGACTCTCCTGCAGGGGTTATCCTAAGCAGTTATAATAAGAAAAATTCACCCAAGCAGTTATATATGTAAATGAAAATGCGCACATCAATCACTTGGCCGTGCTCTGATTATTGGGGGCTAAGCAGCTGAAGCAAGTACCTAAAGCAGTTATAAATAATTATTAATTTTTTTTAGCCCCCCCTTTTAGCAGCATTATATGAGCACGGCCACCTGCAGGAAGACAACATTAGTATAAAAGAGCGTGCCTAACCTATGGGTATTCTAACGTCACAAACACAGTACAGAAAGAAAAGCTGAAAGAAAGCAGTACGAAAACAACACAGCAGAAAAGCTACAACAGGTAGCAAAAACAACAACCAGCACACAGGTCACATGCAGAGCGTCACAACAAAGTACAGAAAAGTAAAGCAGCACAACAGCCTAACCTAAAGCTAATAGTCGTGTCCTAGCAAACTCATCTATGTGTGTGTAGGCCGTGTGTTTTTGGTAGATCCTAAATAGGATAATTTAGTTAGAGTTGTATGTATTTTTATTTGTTTGTTGAAAAGGGAAAAGGAAAGATTTTGGTTAAAATTCAAATATTAGTATTTTAGGATTGATTTTAGGATGTTTTATTTTTAATGTTTGATTAACCACCACCTTTGTTTCACACCGAGGCCGTGAGGTTTATTTCACCCTCCTTGGGGCTAACTTAATAGCCTCGTAGGCCTGGGTTACCCAGTGATAATTAACTTTGTTGTTATTGATTTAGTTTGTTATTAAAAGAAAAGAAAAAGGTGTATTAAATGTTTTATTAATCAAATTGTTTGATGGGTTTTAGGAGTTAATCTAAAGTTTGATATTTAGAAGTGTTTTATCCTAATGAATTTTTAATTTAGTATTTGATCTCCTAATTAAATCTACCTCTTTTAGATTTAAAATGGGTTAGAAATTGATTATTAGATTAATTAGAATTAATTTAAGTTTATGATTTAGAATTATAATTTAATGATTATGAATGTTAATTAAAACTTAGTTAAGAGTTAAGTGTTTTAATAGATTTTTAAGAATTAGATTAAAATTAGTTGGTTGATTATTAATGAATTAAAAGAAAGCCAAACCTAGGAAAACGTGTCACTAAGTTTAAGTTTTAATGTCTCTACCCTATAGGGAGCATGCATCCTAAGTCTATATTTTCTAAGACTCGGTCCTTAATTTTTGTCCTTAAGTGTCGCTAATGTTGTAGGGTAAAAAGTGTTGTTCGTTTCTAATTCCTAAGACTTCTATACGGATGTCAAAGGGTTTTAGGGATCTAAATAAGAAAAAAAAGAAAAAAAAGCAATCCTAAATATAATTGAAGTTTCTAAGGCCCTAAGGGTGGGAGGCGCACAACCATCTAGGCCCCTAAAGGTTTTCTAAGTTTTAGTAAACTTACAGCACCGGGGGCTACGACCCGGTGGTTCCGCCCGTAGCGTCCCTACTAGATGAGTAAGGACGACTGATGCTTGGATCCAGTTGTCCTAGCTCCAGCTCCAGATGCTCCTTATCCATTGCTTTCCAAAAAGTACCTTTTGTTACTTGTTGAGTTCTATGTCTCTTGGGTTCTCTTCAATTTGTAGGTGTGTTGTACCAAGATGCAGAAAAAGTAGCAAAGAAAACTAACGGACGAAGTAAAACACGACTAAACACAATGAAAAGAAAAAAAAAAAAAAAAAAAAGAACGAAAATCCGATGTGAAAAGGGGTGTAGGCATTATTGTTATTGAATACATTTCGTAGCAGTCAAATGTATCCTATAATATCAACAATGCCCTTTGCTATTCCCACTCCAAACAGGACACTTGATACGTTTTCGACACCTCTACTCACAAAGACTTTCTAAACCAGGCCTACAACAACTAAGGGAACCTAACCTCTAAAACTCGATCTAAAATCTAGAAATTCTATATGTTTAAATTCACCCAACAATTCTCTTTTTATAGGAACTAATACTAAAGGGGAGAAAATCTAAGCAAGTAGAGACTAATCAAAGAAGCTATTAAAAGATGCTAAACATTTATCAATATAAATTTCCCAAAATTTCAAAATCTCCTAAACTCATTCTTTTAGGAAGAGACATTAAGAAAACTCTAATTCTAATAAGAAAGCACTAGCTATTCTTGAAAGACACTAAGGGATCTTGCTACACAAGCTCAACCTACAAAATTATAGACCTCAAAATGATTTATAGGAACCGCTACGTAAACTACTACAAAACCCCCCGAACGTTATCTACTAAAATCTCTTTCCCTTTTCATTTTGTTTGGAACAAAACTCTACCAAATACTTTTACCAAAATCCCCTATTTTGACACAAAATTCTACCCACACAACCACTAACCAAGTGTCTCCTTTCATTTGGAGTGGGGTAAGAATATAAAACTTTTCAACAAGGAGGCTTTATAAAACCCCTTATCGGAAAGCATTCACGAAATTCGCCGAATAAAAATCCTTTAAAACGAAATCGATTTAAAATCAATGCTAAGCCATCTCAACATAAACAAAACGGAATCTTTTCCTATATAAAACAAGTTCACAAAACCTTTCGATATAAAAGAAACTCGCAAAACCTCCAAAAGGCTTCTAAACAATCTTCGTTAGCGACCAAATCCATGAAATTTAACACAAATACTCTACCAAAATGACATGAAAAGAGCCTCACTGTAATACAAATCTATATAGATCTCGTTAAAGACTTTGAAATAGAGGGGAATAGGTGATGTTAAACTATTGCATTTCACATTAACTTGCTAAAGTGTAACCATAACACTCTCAATTCAAACCATTTAATGCAATCTACTCTTTAATTACTAAATCTACTACATGCCAAGTCTATGTTTGGGGTAAAAGGCATATAAGAATTTCTGAATACAATTGTTAATTAGCATTTTCATACAAAACTCAATCAAGTAGAGAAAGAGGCAGAGGGATGTTTCACCATATATTAACTTTGATAGTTAAGCGTGTTGTCTTCTTTTTTATTATGATATGAGTCACACAAATACGAGATTCATGATGCTTTCCAACCAACTCCAAAGCTAGATAACAATAAGAGAAAGCATGTTTTATAGAAAATTAATTATACTACAAGAGGACATTAAGATCTTCTAATGTAAACTTCATGTTTTGTTCAAAGAAAATCACCCAACATAAGACAAGCAACCCTTGCATCAAATTGACTCGCATACCCGAATGAATCATTAAGTTCATGAAGGTTCTCTAGACTTGGTGAGGCATGGCAAGTGAATACAAGACTATCTAGAATTTCTCATGTGAAATTTAGTAATGCAAGCTCTAGTGGATGAGTAAATCACAAAAATAGTATTTCGGTAGAAGCAAAACAATTACTGAACAACACAATTGCGCGGAAATAATGAGCTCGAATGTATGATGCTACAAAGCATTAGACTTGGAGGGGTCTCACAAACTAGGGTCATTTGCAATAAGCATAAACACATCTCTTTCTCAAAAGAGTTTGGAGCACAAAAGTGATGACAATCTACATATAATTTGTTCCCAAAATAGCTTAGAACACATGGAATATTAAAAAAAAAAGAAGCATATGGGTCACAAAAATAATAAATTTCTACGCATGGTTCACTCCCAAATCAACTTGGAATCCAAAACGATAAAATTCCGTACGTTGTTCACACAAAAGTAATGGGAGAAGCTTTATGAAAAAAAAAGAAAAAAAAAAGAATTCTTAAGCCATGGATATAATTTTAATATATGGAATATGCTACCACCATAACATTGAAAATTTCACTCAAAACTAGGTGCGAGCTTTCATTATATCCATTAATTTTCAAGAAGATTCTAGATTTCTTCGCACTATCAAACCGATGCCATAAAATTCATGAGTTCACAACCATGCTTCGCTAAGGGCAATACTTTATGTCATAAGAATGAACTCAAATCAAAGTAAAGTTAAGGCGTAGAACATCAAAATCTAACCCAAGAGATATAGTAACGACTACAAATATATGTGTAAAAGCTCCTACCACATGTACCCTTTTTTTCTAACCATCAAGAGAATTCCCAAAATATGTCAATTCTTCGACCACGAAACAAATCTTTCATTACTTCCAAGAACTTTAAATCAAAGGAAAAAAAAAAAAAATCTACGAATAGAATCGCTATTCTCCAAATCAACTAAACCCCTTCAAAGAGAAAATGAGACAAATAAATCAAAATAAAAGAGAAAGGGAAAGAAAAGTAATTTAATGCAAGGGAGACGAGCATAGAGGAATTAGCTCTTTCTCTCTTTTTTTTTTTTTTTGAACCATTCCATGAAAGAGAGAAAAAGAAAACAAAACAAACATAACTAAAATTCTATATTTTTCACCAAAGAAATATTCTCACACATTTTTTTTTTAAGAGGAAGTGATAGCGAATGAAGTATAAGGATACATTTTCTCTAATTACTTTCCATCAAATAAATGCACAAGTATGTCTTCTTAAAACAAAAGAAAAAAACTAAAATAATGATCATAAATTCGTTGGGTAATGAGTGTCGTATCCTTTACGAAATTTGTTGAACCAATGCTCAATACAATACTCCACATAAAATCCATACATTGAGATATAGAAGATGTTACGGTGACTTGAGCTTGTCATCAACCAAAGCTTAAGGAATGACTCAACAAAAATTCTCTACAAAAATATCAATATCAAGAAAGCACTAAACTCTTTATTAAAGAAATTTGGAGAAGACTTAATAAACAAAATGATTGTCCAAACTTACCAAGGACTATGTGAAAGAGAGTTCATTTAACATTTAGCTAAGTGGCTACACATGCTTCATGAGTATCCAACCAAATATCAACAAAATTTTCTTAAAGGCCTTTCACCGAACACCCTATGTGCATGCTATGATAGAAAATCAAAAGAGCTCTTTATGCATTTGGTAGCTTACACCCAAGTTCTAAATCTTAAGACATAAAATAAATGTAAATCCACAGGTTAATTGGCCATTTCAAATAAAATGAACTAGCACTTTGAGTAGAAATATAAATCAACTCATGATTCCCAAAACCAACTATGTAAGCTAAGAATGATAACATTCACTTGAGGATCAAAGAAAAAAAAGAGGGAGGTGTGATGACATACACACCTCAAAGTTTCATTATAATTTATTCTTACTACCACCAAGCCATGCCAAAATTAAAAGCAATGCTAAGAATTAAGGTGAAGGAAAAGGGAGAAATGAGGAAGAAGAAGAAAATAGAAGAAGAAGGAGGGAGGAGAGGAAAAAGGAGAAGGAGCTTACATTGCAAGAGGATGAAACTCACTTTGGTCCAGTCGCTGGATCCGGACAGGATTTCCGCCGAATTCGATTGGAGCGTGTAGGGAGCGACGGGAGCAGGAAGATCTGGTGGCTGTCGTCAAGTTCGGGCCTGTCGCGCGAACAGGAAGCCGCTGAGTTCGGTCCTGGCGGCTGCGGGATCGTCGGGCTTGGTCCAGGCGGTGTCGGCCTCCCCTGGATTCGCGAACTGGAACGGGAGGAGTGCGGGAGAATTCGGCCTCTTCCCAGACTCGCGAATGGGAGACGGGATCGAGAGCTGGGCGCCGGTGGTTCGGTCCGGCTCCGTGCGAACAGAGAAGAGAGGGAGCGGGTGCGGCCTAGCTTCGGCTCCCCCTGGTGTGCGTGAAAACAGAGAGAGGGAGAGAGGTCGGGTGAATGACTGAGAACAAGGGAGAGGGCGTGAGAGCTCGGCGTGAGGTCCAGAGCCAGGAGTCTTCCGCTTCTTCCCTTTTTTTTTTTTTTTTTTGCGAATCCCCGAGCACGAGAGGGAGAGAGACGGGCTTAGCCAGTGAGAGTCCCGAGAGCTCGAGCGTCCATGCCCTATCTGGGGCGAGCCGAACTGAGAAAAGGGGAGAAGGAATCCGTTGTCTGCCGCCTCCGGACGATTTCCTGGCTTCTTTAAGCGTAAAAGAAGCTCTGCTCGTTCTGTTCGCTTCGATCTCTCCCTGAATGTCTTTCCAAAACGAAGTCTAATATGCGACCGAGATGTCTGGCAATGACAGAATTGGGCTGAAGAACCGTGTCCGTTGGATCGCTTTCCTGATCTAGAAATTAAATTCAAATTATTTAGAAAGTCAAAAGGAACTTAGTGGAATTAATTTGAGCTGAACCAGGTCAAATTTGGCTAAAATTGGGCTAGGCTCGAGTCCGAATTCGGCCCGATTTGACCCAATTCAGGCTCGGGTCGTCCCAACCAGATTAATCGTACAAAATCGGGTCCAAAATAACGATCAATTCAAATTAAATCAAGTACGACGCGACGAAAACAAACTAATCGAGTCTAATTGAACACATGTGAGTCTGATCCGGCTCGAGTCGGGTCGATTCGAGTTCGAATTGGGCTCGACGGAGTTCAATTAAACCGATCGAAAGTGCTCGAATACGATCGAGCCGAAATCGAGGTCAACAGCAATGACAACATGCAGGCCGATGATGGCCAACAACAATCAATAGTAGCCGATTGCGACTAGCGACAATCATAAAGAACTTATTATAAATTAAAAATTACTCAAAACAATGATTTTCAAATACATCAAATTTTCACTAGATTATGCATTCCAAATAAATTAAAATTTTACTCTTTTTTTTTTACTTCTAATCAAACACCAATGTATTTAAAATCTTTATATTTGAAATACTTTATACCCCTCTTCCATCAAACCAAATAGCCCAACACAAAATTAATAATTTTTAAGCTCAACTTGATTTAAATTATATTAAAATAATTTTTACTCTTTTGATACCTAACATTTTTTCCAGGCTTTTATAAGCTAAAGAATTTCATCAGGCTCTAAACTAATCAAACAAAGGAATTAATGAGAAATATTAGGCACATGAATCTCTTAATTCTTCTATCTTCAATTCGCATCCCCTCTTCACCATTTAAAGGCGTCAAATTACATAGCATGTAGTTTCATACAGATATTTACACAACATTCTATATGGAGTACTATACAAAGCATGAATACATTATTAGAAAAGCCATTGATTTTCACATCATAATTTAACCTGTAAAATGATTTTTAAAAGAACCAGCAGGAGTACATTTAAGCTTTATTTGGAATAATTTTTTTATTATTTTTAAAATTAACTTTTTAGTATTTTTTTAATATTTTATAAAACAATACAAAAGATTTCAATAACAAAATGAATTAACTTTCTATTGGGCATACCCAAAATCGAGGCATTTGCCATAGATTTATCCCAAAAAAAAAAATCAGGACATCCTCATCAAAAATTTTTTATCAAAATGTTTCAAAATGGAATATTATAAATAGGAGCATAGTATTAAAAAAAAACTAAAAAAAAAATAAGAGCATAGTATTAAAAAAAATTAAAAACAAACAAACAAACAAACTAGCCATACAAAATGATTCATTCCATTGAATGCATCAAATGATTTGGCTTATTCAGACTAAGCCAAACAGTTTGACGTATTCAATGGAATGCGCCAAACAGTTTGATGCATTCAATGGAATGTGTCACTCTAATTGACGCATACCATTAAATACGTCAAACTATGGCGCATTGCTATAGAAATTTCGGACTTTAATTTGGTTGACTGAGGTGAATGCACCAAATGATTTGGCTAGTTTGCTTCTTTTTAATTTTTTTTAATATTTTGCTCCTTTTCCTAATTTAAATTAACACCATACTCCTTTAAAAAAAAATCCCATCTCAAATAAGTAAGATTTACTTTGAGATTATGCAATATAAATTTCAATGAATTACTCATATATATTACGCTCACCTCAAAATCAATAATCTTAAAACCCATCTAACTAATTTTTGATCAAACGATCAAAGTATCATGACCCAAAATTTCCTATGTTCAAATATAAGCAAATGAAAATGATAAAAAAAAACTCACAGAACATATTGAAAGTTCAAAACTCATTTCAGCACACTTTGCAAAGGCAAACTCTCTTCAAATGCCCTCTCCCTCGCCACTATTGCCTGCAAGATCAACCATAACATTTGAACACCATTGTAAAAAGTTATTAAAATAAGCTCATTAACCATACCTGTTGTTGCCAGTTAGTAAAAGTAGTTATTATTCCGAGAAGAAGGCTTTGAATCACAGCACCTGCTAATATACCAATCCACAGACCCTTACCTCCAATATGGAAGAAAAAGCCTAACAAAACTGCGATTGGGATTCCGACGAGATAAAATGCTCCGAGATTCACATAGGCTCCAAGGTGCTGCCACCCACATCCGCGAGCGATTCCTGTCGTTCAAGTTTCAACAAGTTCAATTTTTTTGTTGTTTCTTAAAGCAGCTTTAAGAAGCAACAAGAAAGTCGTCGCAAACGAAGCCGTAATGCTTCTTTTTGAATGCTTCATAATATATTAGGAATAAGATTACCAGAGAGCACTCCAAGACAGCCATCGGAGATAACTGAGATAGAAACAAGAGGAGTCATCTGCCTAACATAATCCACAACCTCCTTCTCGTCGCTATAGGCATGGCCAACTAGCCGGCGAAGGCTGAAGAGAGTTAAACTGACCAAAACTGCCTCTGTAATTGTGATTGATGTGGCCACACGAACAGCCAGATGAGCTTGCTCTGGATTCCCAGCTCCTAGTTCGTTTGACACGCGTGTGCTATGAAGACAAAGTTATCAGATTTATATAGTTCAAATTTGATGAAGACAAGCAATTAGGAATAATGGTACCTTGCAGCACAACCAAGTCCATATGGTATGGTGTAGAGCAAGGAAATGCTTGTGAGGCTGCATGAGAAAGAGATTTACAAGTGTGTTGTGGCAAACTAATAATTTTGCTTCAGTTATTGTGAGTGAGTTGTACCGTACCATATAGAAAGAACAGAGGTTTCAAGCTTTGGATTTGGTAGGAGACCTGAGAGCAAGACAAGAAGCTCGAAGGACCACCATTCGAGGCTGTGATAGAGTAATTATTATCATTATAAAAGTGAGAGAACAGAAAGAACAATTTACACAGCTATTTTTGGATGAGTTAAAGGTCAGGTCCATATATAAAGATTCCCTGAAGACAAGTGGAGGAGAAGAGCAGAAAAGGAAATAAAGTAAAGTAAAATTTTTGGAATATTTGTGTATTATTCGAGCCTATTAAATACATGTATAGGATTGAATTGTTCAAAAAAGCTTAAAATTTTCATATATTTTATGAGTATGGAAAATATAACTATTTTAAATATCAAAAGCATACTAATTAGAGGTGCCAACAAAAAATCTTGCATGGTGCCAACTCAAAAAATCCATGTTCCAGTTGAAGCAATTAAATTTCGAGTGAGGTTCAGATTTAAAATCATGAACCAGTTAAATTTTGGGTCAAGTTTGACTTGAACCGAAATTCTAAATTGACTCGAATTGACCTAATTAATATTCAGGTTTGACATAAATGGGTTGTATTAAAACAAAAAATTAAATAAAATGAATTAAATAGGTTGGATTTGAATTGAGTCAGAATTTGGTCAAACATTTTAATCTATATAATAGTCGGATCGAACTCAGGTCAAGTATATTCGGGTCAAGTTAGCTCCAGGTCAAACACAACCCAACTCGCTAAATTTAGCACCCCTAATAATAATCCTATTTTATATATTATATTCCCATACTTAAAAGAGAAATGCTTCATCATTCTAATTTTAAAATGTAAACAAGGTATATTGACCCTTTTTTATTTCAAGTTCTAGAATAAAATCCATATATCAATGCCCATTTTTCACCAACCAAATGAAAAGAAAGAAAAGGTAGTAATCAATCTTACCATATCATTACTGCTGAGGGAATTGCTAGCCTCAAGAACTCATTAATGCCCCACAATGCCTCCATTGATAGCGGTGCACGAGTTGCATTGCAAGAATCTGAATATTTGATGTAAAATGCAAGAATCAACACATTGATCCAATAGGAAATGCTTATAGAAAGTGCTGCTCCAACGTTGCCCAACCCTGTTTTGAACACCATGACCCAGCACAAAGGAATGTGGACGCAGAGGGTCACAAATGAGCTCAGAAGCATAGGAAGAATTAAGCTCTGAGATTGAAGAAATTTCATAAGAGGTTGGGCAATAGCAAAGGCGAAGAGGCCAGGGATCATCCATACTGCATAAATGCCAGCCTCTTGGGATATTAAGGGATCCTGGCCTATGAGTGAGAGAAGTTTCCCCATGGATGCCCAAATGAGAGAAATTGGGAGGCAGACTAATACAAGTGAGAGTATGGCTCTGTATGTGTGAATTCCAAGCTTCTTGTATTGTTTTGCACCATATGCTTGGCCACAGAGAGTATCCAAGCCACTAGCCATTCCTAGCTGCCATTATTGAAAAATAGATTGATTAGGTTTAGGATATATTGAAATAAAGTGCAAGCCTCTCTTTCATAGTTTATGAGCTATAAAACATTTATTAGAAATCTCAATCTTCATTCATAATGCAATTAGTTAGAAGTTTAGTGCAAAACCTTGCAGTAATGCAAAAAATTAGAAAAGCATACAAGAAAATTCAAATTAAGGAACTTTGAAAAGTCTACCTTATATTTATAATAGACGCCACATTGCCGCATTCTAGCTAACCAATTAGGGCTGCAAGCGAACAAGCGTTTGATGAGCTACTCGTTGCTCGGTTCGATTAAAGCTCGTTTGTGATCATTTAACTAACTAAACAAACAAACTTGAACAACATTTTAAATATTCGATCCTTATATAAGCAAGCTTGACACTAATGTATTTGGTCCATTTATGTTCACGAACAACATCATTTGAAGTTCGTGAACAAGCTCGATGTTAAGCTTGATAAGAAGCTCGATTCGTGTTCGATTCAGAACTCGTGAATAAGATTGATAAAAACTCGATTAATATTTAATTATAAAATGATAAATCTACATAATATAAATATTTTAAATTTATTATAACATAATAATATAATGATTTTTAATTAATAAACTTTAAAGTAATAAAATATTATAATATATATTAACTAAAATAAATTTTACATATTGATTAAATCGAACCTGAACCGAACTTAGCTTGTTAAGGCTAAATATGTTGTTTGCTAAATATGTTTGTTAAGGCTAAATTTTACATAGCTCGTTAAGGATAAATTTTACACTCATTAAGGATAAATTTTACATATTAGTTTGTTTGTTCAATAGATTGTTTGCTAAATATGTTCACGAACATAGATCGTTAATGCTTGTTTTTTTAAAGCTCGATAAGCACTAAACGAACCAAACATTAACCAAACATGAACACCTTAAATTAAACGAATCAAACATAAACACAAACAATAAAGCTAGAATCAAATAAGAACCGACTTGAACAAGTTAATAATAAACAAACTCAAACATGAATACTAACATACTCGGCTCGGCTCGGTTCGTTTGCACCTATAACCAATGCATCTAAGAAGCATTGAACAAGAATAGGACACTTATTAGTGCCAAAGTCAATCCACTCATCAGTTAATCTCAGGTGGTCATCGACCTCACTTGGCCTGTTAAAAAAATGTTACTAGTTTGATATCAAAATGTCACTTCAGCTACCTTGAGCAAAGGAAACATGCATTTAAATATTTGAAAATAATTAAGAATATTTTGGAAAAATTTTGAGTAAGGGCCGAACTATATTTAGGCATCAATATTCTTTATTTTTCACTACTCTGAATTAATCTGAATTAGGAGCGCTCTAGAATCTCAGATGGTGTGAGGTTTCGATTTCTTCAAGATCCACCAAGTGATGACCTTATTAGTTCCTAATTCACCAAATGTCAAACTTTGAACACGCCTTGCATGGCACCTTTCGTTGACACCAAAAATATGCCAACCAATATTGCTCGACTCCATTTTCAATTGCTATTTGTAAGCGTCCGACTCCCAATACTCACCAACACCAAGTGCCCACCAACCAACTTAGCAGATAACATACATCCACTAACTTCAACATAAACAGGAGCTAAGATCAGTTAAACCCAAATCTTTGTCGCCATTAATTACATTGGAACCAAAAAAACAAAGAAGGAATTTAGAAGTAAATCGAAATTTCATCAAACCAAACATATTTATGTGAAATTACGATGCCATGGGATTGAAATAATGTATTATTTTAATGTCTTTTTTTTTGCATAAAACATTCATAAAAAAATTGAAGTCTCGATCAAAATCAAACGTTATTAAACTTGGCCTTAATTTATATCTAAATAAATTAGCTAGTTAACATAACTTTCCCCTACCATGACACAGATTCTCAAAGAAATAATATTATACATGAGCTCGACTTTTCCAGTTTCCTAATCAAACCCGACCATCCCGTTTGTTTCCAGGCTCCATCATTTCAAATGTTTTGCCGCCTACAGGGCGGCGAGGCCGCCCTAAACAACCAAGAAAAGAGAGAACCCCGATCCAAATCGGAAGTGACATCGTCCAGAAGAGGGATTCACATATCGCAACCAAAAACATTACGTACGGATAACGGAATAAGCGTTCGGAAAATGAAGAAAGTGAACTTACAAGGACACTGAATCCAGTAACGCTGGAGAGTGAAGTGGCAATGGCGGAGCTGGAGAGCGCGAGCTCACCGAGATGTCCGACCATCATCGACGAGGTGACCTGAACCAGGTTCTGCGATAGCGTCACCCCCACCATCGGCCCGGCCAGGTAACCCAGCCTCCGCGCCTCAGCTGTAAAATCACAGTACCATCCCCTCACCGTTCTCCCCTCCTCCCTCTCCAAAAGCCCTTCCTCCATTTCCGTAAGCTGTCCCTCTCCTCCTCGTTTCCCTTTTTCTTAGATGACCGTCATGGTAGCGCCTTCTGTGTATTTATAAAATTAGCGGTGGAACGAATGGTCACGAGGGAAAAACTCGCAGCCTCTCTTAACAACATCTGATTGGACGTTCGCTGTCAGTATATATATATAATTATATATATAATTGTTATTATGCATTTAATCACAATTAAGAGCATGATTAATTAATTGAACTTTAATTTTTATTCTATAAATTTGAGCCTGTTGACTTGTTTATTATAAAAGAAAAAAGTAATTAAAAATAATTAGAATTCAAATAATAATTATAATAAAATAATAACAATAAGAAAAATATAATAAATAATTACTTAATATACAAAAATGGGATATAATGTTAAAATTTTTAAATAATTTTGCACTTAAAATTCTGAATGTTAACATATTTTAGGTGCATTTTATATTAACTAGTATAATTGCACGTGCATTAAATGCACGTTAATAAAATTTAAATAATTAAATAATATTATTAAATTATAAATATTATTTAATTAATTTATTTTTTTATAAAGAGATGTAATACATAAAATTTATCATTACAGGTAATTGTAACAACAATTATATTCCTAATTTAACTAAATTAAGATTTAAATAAAATAACAATAAAAACTATATTATTAAAACAAAATTGATAATATGGTAAAAACTTTACATTAGAATATTCTAAAAAAACAATAATGATTGAGTTTAATGATTTTGGATGTGCTTTTATATGAGTATAATATATAAATATAAAATATAAGGGTTAAATATATTAAAGCCTCTAGCACTATTAATATTATATATATGGAATAATTTCTATTTTTTAACTACAAATGTCATATATCTACAAGCAAAGAAAGAATATCTGAAAGATCTACGAAGGAAATTATTACTTCCTGCCTACATAGGATTAGTGTAATGATTTAAATACTTCATTATCTTCCACAAAAATTGACGTGATTTACAATATTAATGCTAGAGTATATATATATATATATATATATATATATATATATATATATATATATATATATATATATATATATATATATATATATATATATATAGGTCTTGCTACTTGTCCATAAAAACAAATTTTAAAAGCGAATAGAGCTCCTAGATTCCAAAATTATGAATATACTTTAGCGTTAACATCCAACTAAATATATAATTTGATTATGAGTGCTCAAACAAATAAATTACAAATTTCCTAAAGAAAATGATTAAATTTCACATAGATCAATATATGTAGCAATAATAAGTTTAACAGCCCAAAAAAAAAAAAGTATTGGCTTTCATTTGCATGACATGAACATGATGATTTTTCACCTTATTGGTATTCACATGCATAGGTTGTCAGGTTCATCTCATATTTATTCATCACTGTCAATTAATACAACATTTCTAATGTATGTGATTACAATATAATACATGGTTTCTGCAAGTAGTGCACTTGATATCAATTTCAACTTTGAAACTATAGATTAAATGATATTAATATTGTGGATAAGGGAAAGACAACACATGATTGAGCCACACTTGTAAGGCTTACTTAAGTGACAATAATTTTAATAAGTGAAACTTCAATTGAAGCGAGGAGTTAGAGCAAGAAAAGAAATATTTACAAAAAGAATTTTAATATTTATAGATCGAAAATCAAATAATAACATAGGTGTCAATTTGATAATTATCAATGAATATTATTAATCAAATCATAGTTAACTATTAGAGATATTAACATTTTGAATTCATCATGTAAGTAAATATGAACATAGATGAGGAGAAAAGTACAAGATTACTATTCGAGAATATTATAATAATAAAAAAACTACAATTAAATAGACTATGATGCATGTATTAGACTGTTAATGATTAGTATAGACCAAATTTTTTGATTTTGTATTTGGTCTTTAAGAGTATCACGTACAAGGAACAACATTGTTGTGCGGATCACAGGGAACGTGCATTGAGTGTGTCTCGTTTGTGTTTGCTAACATTCTTTAGCATATCGTGATTGAAGAAAATTCATGGAAGTTTGCTTGGATTGTTTTTCATTAAGGTGCAACAATACCTATTGATTTGAGAAGGAATTATATAATATAATAATTTGATTTGTTACTTAGGATAAAAAAATAGCTAACAGATAAGTTAAAAAAAAAACATATTTAAAAGAAAAATAAAAGTTACCCTTAATTATTTCACATAAATTATTTTCTATTTTTTTTACAATTTAATACGAAATAAAAATATGTTTGATATTCAATAAATTTTATTGAATATTATATAAAATAGTGATGGCGGGCAACAATAGGGACTGATGATGATTATCATTGATATCCAGGGACCATAGGAGATAATTTCATTTAAAAAATATATAAAAAATACTAATAAATACCAAAAGTTTGTCCAAATATTTAAAGAAATAACAACATTTGTTATGAAAACAAAAAATAAAAACAACTTTGATTTGTTATCGATCATAAACCAAAACAAAAAACAACTAAAAAATATAAACCAACCATAACTCATAAAAACAAAACAAAAAATTGATCTCAAACAATCTCTGTTAATTTCTTTTTTAATGAAATGTGGGCAGAAGCAACTCCTCTTATCTCTTCAATACTTGGAAGGGTCTTATAAACCAAATAGCAAAAAACTCAACCGGAAAACTACACAAATGGAAGGGCGCGTTATCTCAACTCCACCGAATTTTTTGGCTGCTTAAGCAACAGCATTTTGATCATCACTTATATGTAATGACAGGATTCTTCCACCAAAGCTACACAGCAGCTAGTGATCGAAGCTTGTTGCATCATAATAATGGCTTCTTGGGTTGCAAATACTCATGTAGCAGTGGCTATGGTGTTGCTGTTGTTGATGCAGTTTGAGCTCCCGGCCAGATCAAAACCCGTGAATACATACCCAAAATGTTCGGTGGTGAGATGGAGAAAACGAATATGGCGATCCAAAGTTTTTTTTCTTTATTTATAGCAGAACCACTCCGCTAACTCCTGAAGAATTGTTGGACTATTCAAAATAAAAATCTCAGGTTGAAGAAACTGAAAGGTATTAATTGCTAGAAACTATAATAATGTTCATTAGTAGCTTTAATTTTGTTAAATAAATTCTAAAAACCGATGGAAATTTAACTTAAATGAAACGGACAGAAACTCAAGCGTGTATTTAAGGGCATTAAATTATATAAGATTCCATAACCTACAGCCCAAAAGCAATAAGCATTCAATTGTTCCAGAACCTACTTTTATATTATATTAAATGTTAGCCGTGCATTTGGTATATGAAAAATTTTAATAGAGCTTTTAATTTTTAGGGATATAAAAAGATAAAATTATTAATTTTATTCTTACGAGTGAAGGTGGTTTTTAATATCGAAGGAAGAAACGAACCATCACAAGCTGTTGTGTGACCTCCGATTCGGCAGGAATGCGAAGAGAAGAGGCTTAGCTTAAGATACGAAGAAACCGGAAGATATGAAGAGGCATATGACCGGATTTATTTTATGGGAAAGTGGGGAGGCGAATTGAGAGTGAGAGAAGCGTTAAATAAATTTATTAATTATTTAGGTTAGATGGTCAGAAAGAAACTCAAATTTACATTAAATGTAATGGACGAAGCGTTTAGAAAAAGCATTAAATTGCATAAGCTTTTTTTTCAATTTATCAGTAGCATAGATAGATAGAAGTTGAAGCAAGATAATTTCAATTTGCTACCAATGAATGCACAGTATAAAACGTCACAATGGTGGCAAATAATTAATACATCTTTATGATAATAATAGTAGTATAAATGCTTAATTAATTATTTGAAAAGCAGTTTTAAAAATGAGAAGTAAAGTGAATGGCTAGGATAATTTTTGAAGATATAAAATGAATGGCCAAGATTTGTTATGGGTGAAGTCCCAAGCCACTTTTATATAGTAGTATAGATATTTTTTGAACGAGTTGGCTTACGAGCTAATTAGTCGAGTCAAATTTGACTCAGGGTTTGATCGTTAGTTCATCGAGCTCAACTTACGAGTTATTTCTAGAGCCAAGAGCTGAGCTCTAGTTGATTTGACTCATACTCCTAACTCGTAATAAATTTATCTTTTTAAAATAATATATATAACAAATACATCAATAAAATTTTTTTTCAAGAATTAAGGGCAGCATGCTGACTCACACATGCAACACGTATGCATGATTCGAATCTAAGATCTTTTAGGTTTTGTTTGAGATTATTTTGTTACTGCTACTTAAAGTAGTTTTTCAGTACAAAAATTATATTATACTAAAAAGCTGCTTTAAGAAGCAATAAAAATATCATCTCAAATAAAATCTTATTGGATAGTCAAAGTGCCCAACCAACCGATAAAAAAAGTTACATAAATAAACATTTTTTTTTTTTGGAAAATTAAATAAACATATTGAAAGCACCCATAAATAAGCGTTGAATGCAGCAAATAATTATCATCCCATGAAAGACACAACACATTTAAATATTTAACTCGGGTTCGGATGCTAACAAAAGTTATTTATGGAGATCCATAATTTGTAAGAGTTGGTAGCGACAGCAAATAAATGATCTGCCCCAGTTCCACTGACGCAAAGCTGCATCCCCGTTGAAGTTTCTACGAGTACTTTTTATTCACTTTAGTGTCTTTTGTGCATTAAGCTTGTGGACATTATCGATGGCTCCATCTAGGGGTGTAAGTGAGTCGAGTCGGCTCGAACTCGACTCGTTAACGAGCTCGCGAGTCGAGCTTATCGAGCTTCGAGCTCGAGCTCGAGCTTGAGCCTACAATCAAGCTCGTATGATAAACGAGCTCGAGTTCGAGCTCAACCCGACTCGACTCGAACGCTTAGCTCGATATATATATATATATATATTATTTTTTTATAATATTTGAAAGCTTATTTTATAAAAAAACATATCCACAGCTCCAGTTTTTCAAACGAGCTCGACCTCGAGCTTGATATTTCCTAAACGAGTTGATCTCGAGCCCTTATCGAGCTCGAGCTCATTAAGGATTAAATGAGACAGGCTTAATAAGGCAAATACTCGACTCGACTCGACTCGTTTACACCCCTAGCTCCATCTAGATTTTCTAAAGTGTTTCTAACCTACTCATTTTAATATAACTTTTGAGATTTTTTTTTTGTTTTATATATATATATATATATATATATATATATATATATATATATATATATATATATATATATATATATATATATATCTATATAATTTTGGCACTAGGAGATGGTTGATTATATTTAGGATTTGTATGTGATAATTTTTTAATCTATTTTTAAAAATAAATTTTTAGTACTAAAAATTTTTAAAAGTAGTAAAAAGTAGTGGCGAAAAATTGCCTCAAATGAAACTTTTTGTTTGGAACAATTTAATAATAAAAAAATTTCTTGTTTAAAAATTTTTTATATTAAAAAAAGAGTAAAAAACGATCTCAAATGAACTCTAAGACTTAGGCATGTTTGGGATGTCTTTCTTAGTACTTCCTAAAATAGATTTTTAGTATAAAATTAAAAATTCTGTATCAAAAAATAACTTTAAGAAACAGTAAAAAATCGTCCCAAATAAAATATTAAGATAGCTAAAATAAGATTGGTATATATCAATTCAGGGGTGAAATAAAAAAAAATCCTAATCGAACCCTAAATTTGCTTGAAGGCCACAATTATAAAGAAAAAAATATTGTGCAAAATCAAATCAAAGCCTTTTCATGTAATTAGAGGAAGCTAAAATTCAAATTAAGGCTTTTTTTACACAGTTTTTTTAATGTTTTCTAAAATAATGTTTTGTAAAAAAAGAAATTTGAATTATAATTTTTTTACTAAAAAATTGCTTTAAAAAAAATAAGAAATATGTCTCAAACTAAATATTAAGAACCTTGACCAAATAAAATTAATTTTTATTTAAAAAATGGATCAAAATTTTCTTTCTAATTTATAGATAAATAGACATTTGCCAATTCATTGCATATACTAATTTTCCAGAAAGCAACAGCCAAATGAAAGAAAATCTTAAGCTATTGATTCCACAGTATTTGACTTTCAAGGTTATCTATGTAATTTTTTTGTTTTTGGTGGTGCTGATTGTCAACTTGATTCTTTTTACTAAAAATACAATTTAGTTAATGGAGCGACGTTTACAATTAAAAAATATATTAAAAAAATCTTTGTATAAAAAGCATATTAATGGCTACGTCCTATTACAATCAATGCTAAATTTCTTTTTGTTTTTATCTCAAAAATATTTTGGAGGATATTTACATAAATAATAATATGTCATCAATATTAATCTAAATGCGTGCATTATAATATACAAAAAAGTTATATATTTAACGTATTTATAGTCGATATATAAAGTGTTTTTAATATCATCGTATTAGTAAAGTAGTTAGAAGTAATTATAATATTTTCATCGGATAAAAAAAGGTGACGATATATCCTAATAGAAAATGAACAAGATGAATTTCAAAGACTCTAGATCTACATTAAGATTAGTGTAATTCTTAAATAATTGGTATTGCACTCATCATAAAGCAAATTTAAAACTTAAAAATTCATCCTAATTAAAATTTTAATTAGAATAAGAAAATTGTCGACTGTCATTACATGACGGCTGTTGGCGATGGCGATGAGTAGCAACAACAACGACGACAAAGGTGATGGCCATCGGCACGATGCTAGCAAGCAGCGACTGACAACAAGTGACGAACAACGACAATGCAATTGAGGCTTATTTGGGACGTCTTTCTTGTTGCTTCTTAAAGCAGCTTTCTAGCATAAAATCTTAAATTTTTTAACTAAAAAATTACTTTGAGAAGCAATAAAAAAATCATCACAAACAAAACCCGACTTGCAATGATAAACTAATTCCAACATGATAAACTCTAACTTTTTATGAAGTCAAATTCTCTTGGAAACAACAATTGGTACACATACAATGGCCAATACAGAAGAATCTAAGCTAAGCAACCATGAAAATAATTCTGCAAACTACAATGAAACCAGTAAAACAAAGACTTCCACGCTATATATACTTTCTAAAGGTAAGAGCGCGTGCCTTCATGGTCCCTTTAAACTCCCCTTCTTCATAAGCTCAAATCCCAACTTGCCTAGAGACGAACTCAGCTCACCAGCTAAGCCTCCCCCAAGCAAAGTTGAACTCTACCTAATCATTGACTAAAGGTGAAGTTAAGCTTGATCAACTTAAGCCATTGAAGAAATGATTGTTGAAGAATTGTGATGCTCAGACTTCGTTTGGGACGTCTTTTTTCTACTTCTTAAAGTAACTTTTTAATTTTTGTATTAAAAAGCTGCTTTATGAAACAGTAAGAAAGCCGTCCCAAACGAAGTCTCAGTCTATTGTCTTACACTTCTATCTTCTTCTTGACATCTAGAGCTGAATGGTTCTCTTGTTCATCAGCATTGTTAGCTACAGGTGAAGGATGTCCAGCAGGCTGGGCTCCGGCATCTATGTTTATCTTGATTTCTAGCTCAGGATCATTCTCATCTTCATCACCATTAATGGCTTCGGGTGAAGGATTTACAGCAGGCTGGACTCCATTTTCATTGCTTTCAGGATGGAAATTGATTGGGAATTTAGTAACACGGGGCTTGTCGGCCAATATATTCCGCTGAACTCGATCAATCAAGACCTTAGTGGGAGGTTCTTCCCTTAGTTGTTCATCATCATAATCATTGTTTACATAGTAGCCTACTCTTATGAACTCCTGGCCAATGTAGGAGCAGGTCAGAAGCAGCACAGTCACACCAAGAATGTCCTCTTCCCGGATCTTTGTAGGGTCTGGTGGATCTGCCTGGAATGCAAAATCAGAAAATGTTAGTCTTATGTAAAGATTTAGGTTTCATTTGGAACAGCTTTCGTACTATTTTTAAAACGGCTTTCTAGTACAAAATTTTCAAATTCAAGAAACTTTTGTGCAAGAAAACTGTTTTGAAAAAGCAAGAAGAAAGTCATCCCAAACGAAACCTTAAATAAGTTTTAAGGTATTAAGTCTAGGAATTTGCCTGAAACACAAACCGGTAGTTTCCCACATTGACAGGACCAACAAGTACACTCTCAAGAAGCTGGTCATATTTCTCATCCTCGGCAGATCCTACATATATGAGCTTCCATTCTAGATCTGAGATACAAAGATAACTTTTGCGTTAGTTTGTTACTCAGATAAAGTTAGAAGTAAAATTAGGCTCGATGGAATTCATTAAAAGCAAATATTTTTCCACCGCGGGATCGAAGTCCAAGACTCATGGAGGACTTCCACAAAGCTCGGTGCTCAAAACACATAACAATAGGAATGGATTAATTTTCACTGATGTTTGGAGACAAAAACTAGATCCTTAATTTTCTTTGAGGAACAATTTAAACTGTGCATATTTTCGGAGTAACTCTAATCAAACAGTGGTAGATGTTAGGCCGATTCAACTTGAACCGGCCCAGCCGGCTTACAGGAGGCGGACAAGTGCCGCCTCCCTTCCTTCTTGCCACCCCAAACTAGTGGGCCCCACTAAGAGAAAATCAAAGAGAGAGGGTTGGGCGGCTAGGGTTAGAGGGAAAATTTTGAATTAAGGATGTTTGAATTAATGTATTAATAGTATGGCTTGTTTAGGGTTTAGGGTTATGCATGATTTGAGTTGTACTCTTGGAGTCTCCTTGATGTCTTGGACTCTAGATTCACAATCTAGAGATTGGGAGAGACGATCCTCTTCTCGAATTGAGGATTAATTGTATCTTGCTTGGAGTTTGTTTTATTTTGATTCTACCATTGCAATCTATCATTCTTAGATTGATTTTATCCAGATTTTTCTTATTTTCTTGCTGTTTTGGGCCAATTATTGCAAGGATTGCTTGCAAACTCAAGTATTTCCTCTTGGATTACTTGCGAACTCAAGTATTTCCTATCAGTAGAATCTTGAAAAGAAAAGGTATTGACAAAGGCAGCCTGAAATACTTCCTTCGGGCACCAAAATAGGTACAGAATTACATACAAAATTACTGAGTTAAACAAATGCAGGGAATTATAGCATTCTTATAAGATATTTGCACTCAACTTCCAAAATAAAGCCTTGCCGTAGGTCTCATACTGCAGGAGTAATCCAATAGAAGACAAATTATACTGTGGTTCTAGTTGCATTAGTCATCGTACATGCCAAAAAGGTTCCTATTCCCCACCAAAATATGGACAATGAAAATTAGTTTATTCTGAAGGAAAGCCTACGCTCAACCAACTTTGAGGTTTTTGAAAACTTAGAGTAGAGAAGGATGCATACATTTTTCAATAAAGAGCCTAAATGAACATAAGTACATAACCTGCCAAGGTATAAATAAATCATCACCGCTCAGTATCTATAGAGCAACCTAAATGAACACTAACACTCCATCTCAAATTAAAGCAAATATATCCATTAGCTCCAGCTTTTTACGTGATTGAGAAAATGGAAGAGATCTCATAGCTTTCGTAAAATACTCAACAGCTTGCTCGTAATAAAATCCTGAATGAAATGAAAATCAACTTCAATATATTTGATTATTTCATAAATTATAAGGATCAATTGAGAATCATAGTTTGAAATCATAAATTGTATAACAACAAAATTAAATTCTCCTAAAAGAATTTTTACCCACATCATTTTACATGCATTATAGACCATAACTTTATATTTGGCAACAAAATCGAAATCCCAACAATTTGCTTCTTAATGTTACAAGTAACAATGTTACCTACAACAAAAAATACAATACTCAAAAGGTTGAATTCTTGCCTTCAACATTTGACCCAATGGGTATATCAGAATACTTATATGCTTAAATGCTCCATCCTAATATATATTAACCATTTTTTCAAAGAAACTTTTTGATGTACCAATGTACCTTAAAGCCAACCATCATCCCAATGTTTCTTTTATAATTTGTATGTGTTGACTCACCGCACTAATAATGAATGAAATATTAGACCTAGTGCAAATCAAGTAAATTGATTTTCTTACCAATCATTGATATTGAGATGAATAAGGATTCCTCGCTATACGAAAGTAGTTTGAGCATTCATAAGAGTATCAACAAATTTGTATAAAAATTAGTAGCACATTTCCTCCGAAAAAATTAAACCCTTTTTTTATGTTGGTAAGTTCAACTCCAAAAAAGAATTTGAACCATCATGGATCTTTAGTAATTAAAAAATTCATTAGTAGGGTTTTATCAAAAGAAAACTTATTAATCACTACTAGTAAAAATTAATCAAGATACATAGTCAGTACTATAGTTCTTGAAGATGCATGTAGGAGAGCGAAAAGCGTATCTCGGCAAAAACTTGCAAAATTTTTCAAACTAAATATGTTGGGTTTAAGCTCATGAATGGTCTTTTTGAATAGGCATGTGATCCTCATCTTAAATAACATTACCAAGTGGTTGCTTCATATTAATTGTGTCATTCTGTTAGGCAACACTTGAAGAACTCAAGTGAAACCTAACGCACTTGACAAAAACAATGAGAAATCTCCACAAATTCAACAAAAAATCAGATAAAAACAAAAATTTTATTGCAAGAACACAAACTAACGGAAGAAAATAGCAAGATACAATTGATACTCTATTCGAGAGGAGGATCTTTCCCTCTCAAATCTCTAGACGCTGCTAGAGCCCAAAGAAACTATGAGATCTCAAATATCAGCCAAATTCAAGATGCCCTAACTTTAGAAAAACAAACTATTTAATGCATACAATCCAAAAAAGAAATATCTAAACAGTCCCTACATTCAAATTTTCCTCCTAACTTCCTCAAAAATCCTTCGTAAGATGCTCTATTGACTGAAGCAGTTTGGTCGACACGTATAGGGGGGCGGAACTCTTCTGCCTCTGTCCGCCTAAGCCAATCCCGAGTGGACAGACTGGACCAGTTTAAACACATTCAAGTCGCCATAAAAGAAAGGCATTGCTCGCATCTACTTTGCAGCAAAGACCATTCTTGATAGATGGCCACGAATAGGAGATTCGAGCAAAGTTGAGTCAAGCAACTAGAGAGAAGCTGACAAAATAATCCATACTATAATTTTTTTGGACCCTTTAACAACCAACCAATCTTTATAATAATCGAGCAAGTTTATCAAAATAAGAAAAATGAGTTTGTCGAGAAGATGTAGATATTGAGGATGATCTTCATAGTTCTTGAAAATGTTAATTTACCATAAGAGAATTAACAGCTTACACCTAAAAAAACTAATGTATTTCTTTGAGAAAGAGAAATGTCTTCCTTTTATATGTAAACTTGATGCCAAAATAAGGATTTTGACACCCAAATCTTTGAAAAAAAATTACCTTCTACAAATATTATTTTATTTCAATGATGCTCGATATATATATGACTTTCATTGAGAAGTACGTTATCAACATATAAAACCAGAGTCACTATGCCAAGGAAGAGTATAGAATAAAGATAGAATGATCACTCATAGTATTTCATAATAATGTCAACAAATTATTTTATAAAAAATTTCAAACCAAATATGAGGATTTTTTTTCCCAATCCAAATATAGCTTTCAAAAGCTTTACAAGTGTATCTCCTCCTTAACAACAGATCCAAGAGATTGCTCCATATGAACTAGTTTGATAAAATCCCTATAAAAAGGCATTACTAACAACCATTTAAAATATAATACATCTACATTAATGGCAAATAATTGAAGAGAGCAAACGGAGTTTGTTAAGGCAACTAGTAAAACAATCTCAAAGTTAATAACATGAAGCTGAGTACATCCGTTCACCACCAAGCTAATCTTATAACAATCAATAGAGCTATCATGATGGAACTTAGTGAATACACTTCTATATAAAATAAATTTAACCCTAACATGTGATATAACAAATTCTCAAATAACCATTTTGTTGTCTATAATTTGCTTCCACTTAAGCTCAAAAAAGGCATCTTTATATAGCTTGAAAATAGAAACAATAAACAAGATAAAACAAACCAACGAAAAGAAGAGAGAAAATCAAAAGACATAAAAGATTGTGATGGATGGCTAATGCCTTGGCATTTCCGTTGAGAAGAGAAATTAAAAAAAAAATGTACATCTAATAGCTTAAAGGTAAGTTTATGCAAGTCATAATTGACCAGATGGAAGCTGTTGCAGAAGGAGACAATCAAGACATGCGAGCATAAACTTGAATGAGATGAAAACAGATAATAGGACATACAAATTTATAATATAATGATCGTAACATTGATAATATTTTTGGGTAGGGAAATAACATTTAAAAAATGCATCAAATGATATGAGGGGATAACTTGGCATAGCCTGGGTGAGGAAATAAACAACAAAACATACACGGTTGAAGAGAAAAAAAAAAGGTTAAGGAAAGAGCCCCCCCCCCCATGCCCACTGCCACTGGCCGACGCCCCTCACTACAGGAGTCGTCCACCTCCAAACACCCCTCCACCTGTCGTCAACGCCATCGATCATTGGTCTCTACCACCAACCTATCACCATCACTGGCCGACCCCCGTCCTTCGCCACCACCCCATTGATATCGCTATCAGCTTTTCCACTGAATTAATTTTATTTCAAAGACATATATGTCAATGGCACAAAATGGATTGTGCCACGTCGCATGACATGATGCACATACGACACTTTGCTTGGCGTGGTGCCACGCATTAAAACAGAACATGTTATTTGTGTCATGCATGGAAATGGCGCAAATGGCACACACTATTTGGTTAACATGTTATAAATATTAAATTAAAAATTATAACCAATTTTATTAAGGTTTATCTATTAATATTACAATTAATTACTAATTAATTAAACATTATATTAATAAAATATCAATAAAATAAAATAAAGAATTTACATTTTTGTTGGATTTAAATATATCATTTTTACTATTTGACAAGATTTATTCTAAATTATGCTTAAATCCTGTCAAATCTATTTATGTAAGTTTCTGTAGGATTTAAATTAATCATTTTTATTATTTGGCAGGATATTTATGCTTAAATTTTGCTCTAATCAACCTATTATTTGTTATTAACGATATTTAATATTAATAAATATATTTTCAAATTATTTTATATTGTGCATCATGTTTAAAATGGTGTGCACTTTGTCGTGCTCTATAGGAAACTTTGCACCGTGGTGCGCTATTGATAAGTATGTTCAAACCAAACATAAAATAGATAAACCTCTGCATTTGTAGTGCACTCAACCAAATAAATCAAAAATATTTTCAATACATTAAATTTACTTTTCACTGTAATCATTTCACTCTGCATTTTTTTCGCAAAGGTAAATAGCCCCTAATAGAAAAGAATATTTAACAAAATGGAAAGCAAACAATAGAGTAGCATCATTAAAAACAAAAGAGAATGTGATTGATTAGGTAGTATGCAGTAAAATATCATCCTTCCAAAATTGCTGAGGAACATGCATATGAATCATTAAGTTGCAAGCAACGTCAAAAAGATGGTAGTTCTTATTCTCAACTACCCTATTTTGTATATATATATATATATGAACATAAGGAATGTTGTATAAACACATTCTCAACATTAAAAGAAAAAACAGATTATAATATTATATAAATTCAAGAGCATTATTGTAGTGAGCTTTGATGTGAATAAAAAATTATCACGCATTTTTTGATAGAATTGTCTTAATACAATTAAAACCTCACATCAATATTTTAATAATAGAACCAAGTAATTTTGGAATGTCATCAAACAAGAAATAAAATAGTAAAAAAATAAGATGGGCAATAACATGACTTGGTCATGCATGACAGAGTGAACTAACTCAAATGGGGCGCTGCTATATAAACACAAAAAAAAGGAAAAGAGAAAATGAAATTTGCTAAACTCACAAGCATCACATTCAAATTTTAAATAAAGGATGTTAAGAAGTGTGAAATTTCAAAGACAATGAGGGTGATTGCTAGGAATCTAACCTTCACACAACAAAAACAACAATAAAAAAGATAAAACATAGGAGAAATTAGCGAGAAAGATGTTTATTTCAGTACAACAAACCAAGATACAAGTTGATCTACTATTAGAGACGTAAATCGGCTCTCCAAAAATACTAGGTGCTGCTAGGAATAACTCCAGGAAAGACAACAGAAAAATACCAATAGCATGATGAAATAAAACAACCTTATTAACCCTAATATAAATTTTCTTACTTCCCTCCCAATTCTAAATTCAAATCAGTAGCATTTCCTTAAATAAAATTTTCTAACTCCCTCCCAAATCTAAATTCAAATCAGCCCCCATTTCCCTAAATAAATCTTTCATAACTCGCTCCCAAATATGACTTCAAATCAGTCACCTTTCCCTAAATAAGTTTCATAATTCCCTCCAAATTTTAGTTTTCTATGGTAAGGAATTAAAGGTGGATTTTCCCTTTGAGCCCCTTTTTGCCCACCGACAACCCTAGTGGGGGCCACCGGCTTCGTCAATTCATCAATGACCCATACAATAGTATCATTGATAACGGAAAATGTAGACAAGGCAATGAAATCAGAAACATTGAGATAATAAATATCATTAGCTTAAATGTCTTCATCAATCATTTCCTTCATGCTAAAATCCAAAAAGCCATAATGAGGAGGATATTTTTTATTTAGTTATGAGTTTTTGTTGACAATGCATAGGTCAAAGGTTTAGCCGTCTAACAAGTGATTGGCGGGAGAGGATTCATTATAAGGTATGAAAATAATTGTTGGTGGCCTTCCATATGGGGGAAGTATGCTAGAATATAAGACCCAAGACATGCCAATTGAGACAATTGTAGCAAGCCTTGAGGAAGTTATCTCATGATATGCTAAAACAAATGACTAAGTTTTTTAGAGGAGCCGGTCATAATCTTCTTGAGAGAGAAAAACAAATCAAGAATTTGTAGCACCAAAAGTAACTAAAATGAAGTTTGATGTTGTCATATACTAAGAAGTAAGAAATAATGGGATAACCAAATGTGTTCAAACATTGTTCAGGATAATGATTGGTATGGCTTTAATGGCGGCAAGCTGGGAAGGATTTAACCAAAACATCCTTGATTCCCAACACCACCTTGAGAGCGAACAATCAAGATTGTTTGGTTAGAAGTAGGCAGTTGATGGGTAGAGTTTGGTGACCTAAAAATTTTAGGAGAGAGTGATCACAAAATTAAGAACTATGGAGTCAACCATCAATTGAGACAATGCACCCCACAAAGAAAGATATCATAGAAAATTTTGGCAATAAAAAATTCTTCATTTTGTTTATCTCAAATAATTAGATTAGCAAAGGGAAGGTAATGAAATAATTCGAGTCTGCATATCTTTTTTGATGAAAAAGAAGTCTCAAAATATAGCATAAATATGAGATATATTCATTTCTTAAAGTATATGAAGTAAAACTAAACCCACATATTTGACAAAGTCCTAACACAACAATTGTAATAAGAGAAGGTTTAGAACTATTTAGTAACCATATAAAAAAAAGTATAATCGAATGCTTAACACTTTTAAAACCTGATAGTATCAAAGCTATCTGGAGGTGACACATTAATGTGATGGAATTTCTCATGAGAACAAACAAGGAAACAAAAGGTCCTCGATCAAATGAGATAAATAGTACTAGCGAAAAGATGAATTACTCTTTCAAATAAGTGTGAGAAGACATGACACCATTTGAGGAGAAAGAAGATTCATGCAACATAAGTTGTGCAAGTCACAAGTTTCTTAAGCCCTAAGCATTCAAACTTGTATGGTGAGTATGATAATGAAAGTCATAGTGATAGGAAACAAAAGGAAAACAGGAAAATATTTGCTGAAATCAGAAATTCTGCGGATTAACCAAGGAGATTTTTAGGTTTTTATGGATGAAAACACAAGAAAAACACTATGGATTGGTAGGAGATGAAAAGAAATAGCAAAATACTAACGATCGTCTATTCAAAAGGAGGATCAATCTCTCTAAAACTCTCTAGACGCTGCTAGAGCCCAAGACAACAAAGAGAACTTTTGAAATTACAAGTAGTTGGGCGACATGGAGAAATTAAAAAATTGGTGATTACCTATCATAATAAAAAGGGCATCTAAATCTACAACTTAGGATGTACCAACAAAGGAAATTGTAGCAAATCAAGAAAATAGATGGCATAAGATGTTGAAAAAGATGTTTGTGAGTGCTGAAGAAATCCATCAAAATCTTTTTTGTAAAATAATAATTGATCTAGAGTGAGAAGCATTAGTAATAGGCACAATTTGATATTATGTACAAAAGTAATAAGCAAAAACGAGGCAATCGAATTGCTATCAACATTCCGAAGGATAATTAGTGGTTCAACTATAATAAAGAGAGGGTAAGAAACTATGCTTTAGATTACCCCTAGCTATACATTTTGCAGATATAAGTAAAGTTTGTCCTATCTCATATTTGAAATTCAGAGTGA
The DNA here is from genome assembly GCA_019514585.1 of Dendrobium officinale. Classification (NCBI taxonomy): domain Eukaryota; kingdom Viridiplantae; phylum Streptophyta; class Magnoliopsida; order Asparagales; family Orchidaceae; genus Dendrobium; species Dendrobium officinale. Next base: position 19,629,745 of record CM033692.1, read on the forward strand.
CTGGCGCTTTTGAAAACATCATCAACAACTTGAAAGTTTTTTTGCATTACATTCCGAAATATGTCCGGAAATGGGAAGGTAGCATCATGTGCTCAAGTTTCCACTGGTTCGGAACATATATCATCAAAATGAAATAAAAACACAAACACACTTGCAGAATCAACAGCCCAGAAATTTACTCATAAACATCGGATCAGCCAGCAAAAGAAGAATTTATTGTCTCCTTGCTCGCAGTACAAGCTGTATCATTCCAGTACAAATCTAAAACTCACCAAGGTCTTCAACTCATACTTAATCAAAACTCACTAGAGACCATCCACCCGAGCACAGTAACCAGCAAATCACAACATATAGAAAATCCCCAGGCATGGGCAATTTCAATGACCTGCCACATTTCTAATGCAAGCAAAATAATCTCCTACATAGCAAATGCAGCCAATTTGACCGCGTTTGTTCTGTGGAAAGAAAACTCCATAAAACTGAAATCACTCATCACCATATATCATTTATCGTTCCTTCCAACACGATACACATGACCTCCAGTGCACAAACATATGAACAGGAACATATCCATGCCCTAAAATGACCGTCCTAATCTGTTCAACCAGGCTAAAAACAAACACTGCATCAATAGAAATCGCACAGAACCGGCATAAGAAAAAGAAAACATAGCGAATGATATCCGCACCGTCCGTAAGAGGCACCAGACACTCGTAGGAGATCTCGAACTGGAAAGGGTTGAGGAATGCCGCCGGATTGTCGAGAACTGCCACGTTAGTTATGTTCACTGCACTCATGACCGATACCTTCGATCGAGCAAAACCCTAGACTCTGTCGAACGTCGGGTAAAGGAAAAGATTGGCAGCTTAATTACATGGGATCAGAAGGCGGGAAGAGGAGAGGAAAAGGAGGGATCTTTTTGGGACCCTAGCGAAAGGCGGTCGCCTGTATTTTGGATTTTAAATTCTGCCGCTCCCAGCGACCCCGGTGTCGGTGAACTGCTTGTGAATTTACCAAATTGATTGTAGGAAGCCTCGAGTAAAAAATCTGGGTTTAATAGGAGATATGTACACATTTATTTATTTGGATACTATCAAAATAATCGTAAAATTTTTTGGTGCATTAATATTTATAGCGAAAAGAGAGTTTAATTTTTTTTTTTAATTTTAGAAGGCCGATAGAAGTTTTTGATGATTAGAGGAATTGTGGTGATTGAAAGATCGTATTCTAAAAAAATATATATCAAAATAATATCATAATAACCAATAATGCTCAGAAGATAATAATGATTGTAGGCTAAGTGACGGTCGTAGAATGACCATTATTTAGTAGCAGTAGTAGTTAGAGGTCTGAAGTTAAGCTACTGTAGTTATAGGAACATTACTCCTACGATGAAACCATGGGCGGAGGGAGGGGGGGCAAGGGGGGGCACGTGCCCCCCCCCCCCCCCCCTAAAAAAATTGATTTTTTTTTTAATCTCAATACAAAATTTAGTTGGTAAATTCAAAAATTAATTCGGAGACCATATGAACTCTGATTTCAGTAAACTTACAGTCGAATTGAACGTCTCAAAAACACAAACCTAACGACACCAAATTCAACTCAATCCAAACCCCAATGACTCCAAACAGGGGCGGACCTATGCTACGGTGAGGGTGGGCAATTGCCCACCCTCAAATTTTTTTAAACTCAAGGGTAGTTTAGACATTTGCTTCCAAACAGGCTATTTTGCCCTATTTCGCCCCCCCATAAAAAAAAAAAAAGATCGGAGTTGCTGCCTGCTTGAGCCGCCAGCCCTGTTCGCCTGTTCTTCCGCTTTTGGCGATCGTGGAGATTGGAGAAGAAGCCGTCTGAGCTAGAGGACCTGAGGTAATCTCAAAATCTTTTGCTTAACTGAACTAAAATCATATTTGCTGTTTGCATGAGATGGAAGAGCCGAAGAGGCGTGGTCAGGTGTAACCGCAAGCAAGAGGTTGAACTGTTGAAGCAGGATTTCTGGAAATGCATTTTTTTCCCCCTTAACTGAACTAAAATTTGTTTGTTGTTCATTTCAATGTCCGAGGTCTGCGTTACTGCAGTAAGAAAAAAGCTTTGGAAATCGATTTTTGTAAATTGTAATCGATTTTCTCTAGACGATCCTTTAGGTTAAACATTGTGCAGTTTGTGTTAGAAGAAGAATGGCTTGAAAAAATAGTTGTTTTTCCCTAATATTTGCTCATAATAATTTTTTTTTATAAAATAGATTTTGAGAACTTTAAATAATTAAATCCTATTACACAGATTTGCTTGCAATTGCATTCAAAGCTCTATCGGGTTTCACTGTTTGAGGGCTGCAACAACGATTTCTTTGCATTAAAATTTCCACAAGGTATGTCTAGCCATTTTTTTAATGTTTTTTGGTTTATGTGTATTGTTCTTTAATTATATTTTTAGCATTTATGTTATTATGTATTGCAACATAAAATATAGCTAAATTATTTGCTTAATCTGCTTAATGTTTTTTGTATTTACATTTCAATAGGTTAATTTAATTTTTATTATGCTTAGTTATTCGTTCATGGATCGATATTTGAAAAGGAAGGAACGTGTTGAGGTCGACATTGATAATCTTCCTATTGATCCCGGGCTTCGACCTTCTATATGGAATTATGATGTGAATGATAGGGATAGAATTCGGCGAGCATATTTGGTGAAAGGACCTTATCAGCCAAAAAATCATAACTTCCCCCAAACAACAATAGGAAATGTGGCTCGAAGGTTTAATTCTAAATGGTTTGAAGAATATCCAAGCTGGCTAGAGTATAGTGTACTCAAAGATGCTGCATTTTGTTTATATTGTTACTTATTCAAACCTCAGGAGCAGACAAATATAAGTCAGGGTGGTGGTGATTCTTTTGTTGGTGAAGGTTTTAAGAATTGGAAGAGGAAAGATAAGTTATTAGCTCATGTCGGGGAACATAATAGTGCTCACAACAAAGCAAGACAGAAAAGTGAAGATTTAATAAACCTTAAATTACAGAGTATTCCTACTTTATGGCTCAGTAAAGATGATAAGAATAAAAAGGAATACCGGATCCTATTGTCTGCTGCCGTTGACTGTGTTAGATTTCTTCTAAAGCAAGGTTTGTCATTCCGTGGCCATGATGAGGCATCTGATTCAAATAATAAAGGGAACTATTTAGAATTATTTCACTTCCTTGCTAACCACAATGAAGAAATCAAGAAGGTTAGTTTTGAAAATGCAAGTGCAAAATTGAAGTTAATTTCACCCAAAGTTCAGAAGGAAATTTGTTGTGCAGCATCGTTTGAAACATTGGTTTCTATTATAAATGATATTGGAAATTCTTATTTTTCCATTCTAGTTGATGAGACGCGTGATGTATCAACAAAAGAGCAGTTGGCATTAGCAGTGAGATATGTTGATAGAAAAGGGCAGGTTATTGAAAGATTTATTGGTATTAAACATGTTGCTTCAACAAATGCTATAACATTTAAAGCTGCCGTAGAAGAAACACTTGCAAAGCATTCATTGAGCTTACATAAGATACGCGGTCAAGGTTATGATGGGGCATCTAATATGCGTGGGGAATTTAATGGTTTGAAGGCTCTCATTCTTAAAGATAATCCCCAAGCTTTTTATATTCACTGTTTTGCCCATCAATTGCAATTATGCTTAGTAGCTGTTGCGAAGAATCATTGGCAAGTGAAACATCTTTTTGAGTTTGCTTCAAGAATTATAAATACTGTTGGAGCTTCTTGTAAGAGATCAGATACTATGAAAGCAATTCAACATGAAAAAATTCTTTCACATCTTAAAGCTGGCAATCTAATAAGCGGCAAAGGTTTAAATCAAGAGACTAATTTACAAAGGTCCAGTGATACACGATGGAGTTCACATTTTCATACTTTAATTAGTCTTATGAAAATGTATGCTTCAGTAATCGAGGTGCTCGAGATCATTAAAGAAGAAGGGGTAAATGATCAACAATCAGTTGAAGCAGGCACTTTGATTGATGTGATGGAGTCATTTGATTTCATTTTCACAATGCATTTGATGATTGATATCTTGGGGATTACGAATGAGTTATCACAATCACTATAAAGAAAAGATCATGACATTGAAAATGCAATGAAATTGGTACAAATATCTAAACATCGACTACAAGTACTAAGGGAGAGTGGATGGACTGTTCTACTAGATGAAGTTTCTCATTTTTGTAGTGTTTTTGAAGTTACTGTTCCAAAGATGAATGAAACATACAAAACACGTCGTCGAACAGTACGAAGAGGTGAAGAAGTAACAAACTTACATCATTATCGTGTTGAGCTATTCTATACTGTAGTTGACATGCAACTTCAAGAGATAAATAATCGTTTTTCTGAATCTAGCACTGAATTGCTTCTTTGTGTGGCATGCTTAAATCCAACTGATACCTTCCAAGCTTATGATGAGAGGAAATTGATACGTTTAGCTGAGTTATATCCAACTGATTTTTCTACATTTGATCATGTGGCTCTTAAAAGTCAATTATCAACTTATATTATTGATATGCGTACCAGTGCTGAGTTCTCCTCTCTAAACAGTATTGCCGATCTTTCAAAGCAAATTGTTAAGTTCAAGAAGGATGATGTGTATCCGCTGGTTTATAGACTCATTATTTTAGCATTGACTTTACCAGTTGCTACCGCTACAGTGGAAAGAGCATTTTTTGCAATGAAGATTGTAAAACATCGACTACGTAGTAGGATGGGTGATGATTGGCTCAACGACTGTCTGGTGCCTTATATTGAAAATGATGTATTTGATTTGATTCCCAACATTATCAGAAAATGCAAAATAGATTATTAAGTTTGTAATAATTTTAATTTATCAATCATAATTATTTTGCTTTGAATTATGTTCTTTTTTATATATAAATATTAATATATAATATATTCATGTGCAAAATTTGCCCACCCTGAAATAAAAGGCTGGTTCCGCCCCTGACTCCAAATCAAAGACCCGAAGCATATTTGGAAGGTTCAAACCATAACTTGGATTACCAAATGATTTCCAAACATAACATGCTTATAGTCGAATCGAGCGGCTAGACAAGACGAATCCAACGAGCCCAAGATCGCCAAATTATGATATCACTAAGACATTTAAATGCCCAATAAACAGTCCACGATCAAGGAAAAAAATAAATGCCCAAGGAAAAAAATAAACTAATTCACTAACAAAGTTTTATCATTTTTAATATTGATTATATTGGTCCTAAGTCTGGATATAAAAAATTGAAGAAAAATAATAATATAATAAAAAAATTTTAGGCCCCCCCTAGAGATATTTTCTGGCTCCGCCACTGGATGACACTCTAATCTTCCCTCGAAAAACTAGTCAACCATCCTTGTCTAACATATTGGGTTTGAAGGGCCATAGTTCTCTAATTTTTCCAGCATAAAGGGTGGGAAAATTATCCAATAGAAATTTAAAAATTGCTGGAGGCGATCAAAACTCTTAGGCTTCGTTTGGAATGACTTTCTTATTGCTTCTTAAAATAGCTTTTTAGTACAACAAATAAAATTTTCATGCTAAAAAGCAACTTTAAGAAGAAATAAAAAAGCCGTCTCAAACAAAACCTTAATCTTCCTTTAAGAAAGAGGTTGATTGTCCTCCCCGGACATATCGAGTTCAGAGGTAATTAGTACTTTCAATCTTTACAACAACATTTCATTCTTCCCTTTAAAATGGTGTTAATTTTTCTCATCGATCAAATCAAATTTGGAGGCAATAAAAACTTCTTAGTCCCAAAGATGAACTTTGATCTTCCCTCGAAAAGGCTTTGATTATCCTTATCAGTTATCAAGCACATTAGATTCAAAGACCGTTAAAGACTTTCACTCTCTTATGATGAGACCCTAATATTCTCTTGAACTAGGTTTTGACCAACCTCATTTGATTGGCCAATTTTGAAGGTAAACAAAATCCGAACAAAACCCGCTTTTGCACTTCTCAAAATTTATACTCTAACTTGCATGAATTGGCGTTGGCTCTAATGCATTATAATCATTTGAGACGTGATGCAGCTGAGAAAAAAAAAATTTTTTGAAATATTATAATAATTCTCAAAGGATAAAAGACAGCTGGGGAAAAGATACAAATTTTACAAAAATCAAATATATCCTCTTTTATTAAGACACAAAACATCCTTGGACAAAAAAGATAAAATTAGTTTCTGCATGAGTTGGGACGTCGACTTCGCATTGGAAGATATGAAATTTCACGGAAGTCTTAACGGATCCATGCTATGTGGGGAGAAACTATTCTGTGTGGTCACCGAACGATCCAAAGACGAATCAGAATGCGCTATATCACCCAATGGTCCCAATACCAAGCAGTACACAGCAGCGGTACATAACTAAAAAATGTCTTGACATTTTCTCATTCGCTTCTGGACGTTATTTGGTTACCGCACGGAATAATTTTTCCTATGTGGGAGCATGGAGTCTAGAGAAGATGGGTCCAATAGCAGATTTAAAATTTTCATAAAATATTTTCTCTGAAAACTTCTCTGCACGTTTTCTTGCAGTTGCCGCTATTTCAAGCCTTTCTGCTTCTTTCAGCCTCAGGACTTTGAGAATGGCATCAGCATATTCTTCTTTGTTTGAGGCCAGAAATCCGGATGGCTTTCCATCTTCTTCAAGAATGATGTCCATTCTTGGCCCTGCTGAATTATGAGCTGCAAAATTGAGAGGTCACATTTCAAGAACAAATTTGTGTTAGGAGCTTCTGATGCATTTTTTCGTATCCAGCAAAGCGCAACATGATAAAAAATGAACATTTAGGCTTCGCTTGTGACAGCTTTTTTGCTGCTTTCTAAAACAATTTTTTTCTATAAAAAATCTGAACTAAAAAAATTATTTTAGAAAGCACTAAAAAAACTTTCCTAAATGAAATCTTAATCAGAAATACAAAACAGGAAGATTTTGCTATGATTAACTATGAGTTCAAGTGCCATTTTATTGCATAGAACAGTTGCTTGTAGTTTTGACATAATTTATTTGTATTTTTGGTCAAATGTATTTCTATTTTGATCATTTGTCTAACACTATTGTACTTTAAAAATATTTCAGGAGCTCCTCCACATAAAAGCATCAAGAGCTCCCAATGCCCTTTTTTCCCAAATTTCGGTACAACAAAGAAACATTTTTATAATAAGGCTGAAAAACAATCAAATGGTGTCCCTGAGGGTAAGATTGATTCCACTTTTTTTTTTTTTTGGTGGGAATTTTTGGGGCCTAAGCCCGTATCATTGCTAGTTTTTCACGAGAGAAAAGAAAGCTAACCCCAATGGCAAGAAACAAAAACCAAAAGGGGGAGGCAGCAACTATCGGACAGGTACAGCAAAGAAAAACCTGTAAGGAATCAAAAACAGAACCAGCATACAAGAGCAAGCAAAGGGAAGAAGAACCCAAAAAGGACTCAGGCTGCAGCCAACATTTAGGCTCATACAAAATTCATCAAGAGCGATGCAGAAGCCCCTGTGGTTGCCAGCACGATCATCCAAGGAGATAATCATATAGCAGCAGTCATCATCGTCCTTCAAAAAAACCATTTCAGCGGCGGCCCCTGGTTGCCGTGAAGGCCATCCAGGTACAATGTAGACCCAGCAAATCCACAGAGCATCACCAGAAACAGAAACAACAGCCCTATCCAAAAGCAAGTCATCAAGATTACACCAGCAATCCCGGAAAAAAGTAGGCAACCAGCAGCGTCCAAGGGCCAAAAAAGCAGCCCACACCAAAACCTCAAGCAAGATGGTGCCTAAATTTATAGCCATTCTTCCAGGATTTTGTTTTGAAGAAAACCGCTCTTTTAATCTTTTTGGCAATTGTAGTTTGGCAATCAAAAGCCTTACCAAAAAGTCTATCATTTCTAGCACGCCAAATAAAATAGATGGAGACACTAATAAGAAGGTAGAAGAAACGTTTCAGCTCTCTTTCCACCTCCAATTCCTCAATAAAATTATAGGCTTGGTGAAGGTTAGGCGACAAAAGGAAAACATGACCACAGGGAATGAGCCGTTTAAGAATGTCAAAAGTGTAGTGGCACTCAAAGTAAAGATGCGAGTGAGATTCCATATCCAAGTTACAGAATTTGCAAGATGCTTCCACCAATAAACCCTTCTTAAGGAGTGCCTCAGCAGTTTTTAAACCAGATTTGAAGGCTAACCAAGCATAAGTAGCAAATTTGAGTGCATAGCCCTTGTGCCAAACAAAAGAGTGCCAGTTAACCTTAGGGTGGTGAGAGAAAAACTGTTTAGCAAAGCTTTAAGTATCCGGTTTATCAGAACCCAACCAGAGAGCACCAGAGTTCAAATCAGCAATAGGTATCAGCTGGATAGCATGAGCCAGAGCAGTGGGGACAGAGGGAGGTAAAGCCCAGGCCCCATTATGTATAAAATTCCTAACTTGCCAAAGGGAAGCATCCAGAGAGGCAGGTTGGTAAGACTGTGAGCCCCACATATCCATAATAGATCGACCATTACACCATGGGTCCCAAAGAAAAGATAAGGAGCTATTAGCATGAACTTTGAGTGTGATGTTATTCCTGATTTTAGTGGCCACAGAGCACAGAAATTTCCAGTAAATAGGGATACGAGAATTGTGAGTAGACCACAGAGAGTGGTAGTTCCCTTTCCACCAAGTGAAGAGCAGGTTATTGGAATAGAGAAATCTCCATATGACAGAACACCCATAAGCGTGGTAGAGGGAGTCTATGGTAGGAAGACCAATTCCCCCACAATCCTTAGGTAAGCAGGTATCTTTCCAAGCCACTAGGTGAATCTTCCTTTCATTAATATCACGTGAAAAAAGGAACCTGGAACAGGCTCTATTTATAAGTTTACAGCACCCTTTGGGTACGATGGATCCTCTTATCCAGTATGCAAGGGTATTAAAAATAGTGCATCTCAGAAATTGCAGCCTGCCTGCCAGAGACAGAGATTTGGCCTTCCAGCCATCAAGGGCCCCAAGAATCTTAGTAATAAGGGGTTGAAAATCAGCCACATGGATCTTCTTGGTATGAATGGGAAAACCAAGGTATTTTAAGGGACCTTGGGATCCCTGAATATTAAGAATACCACAAATAGAGGATGCAAAATTACAGCAATTAGAGAAAAGAATAGAGCTTTTCTCCACATTAGTGTGCGAGTTGGACACCTCAGAAAACTGATGCAGGATGTTTTTGAGAGTGTGAGCATTATCCAAATTAGCTTTTCCAAAAACAAGTAAGTCGTCAGCATATAATAGGAGGTGTTACCAACAGAAAAACTCTGAAATTCCTTCTTAGAAACAGCTTCCTAAAAGCAGGAAGAGAGTCCATCCATCACAATCGATAAGATATAAGGAGAGAGGGGGCAACCTTGCTTAAGCCCAAAAGAAGAGTTAAAGAATCCTTCTAAAGCACCATTAATAGCCACAGAGAAATGAATATCAATAATGTACCCTTTGATCCAAGAGATGAACTGAGGGGGGAAGACTTTATCTAGAAGTCTAGCAAGGATAAATTCTCTAGAAACAGAGTCAAAAGCTTTTTGTATGTCAAATTTGGCGCAGAAAAATTTCTCCTTAGCACTGAAATTAAGCCTACCCAAAATGTCAGAAGCCAAGAGGATATTGTCAGAGATAATCCTATGTTTAATGAACCCAGCTTGACTAGGGTGAATGATATGAGGCATAATATCTCTCATTCTATTAGCAAGGATCTTGGTGATTATCTTGTAGGAGGTGTTCCAAAGGGCAATTGGTCTATAATCAGTCACCTTGGAAGCATGAGGGTGTTTGGGAATCAAAGCCACAGCAGTGGCCTTAGTATGTTTAGGCATAAAGTCATAAACCCATTGGAGAAGTAAGACAGCACAACTTCACAGAGTTGGTTGCCAATCACATTCCAAAGTCTTTGGTAGAAATCAAATGTAAAACCATCGGGCCCAGGAACAGCATTCGGAGCTGAAGTGAAGACAACATTTTTAATCTCCTCAACAGTAACAAGGGAAAGAGTGAGGTGCACGGGAATAGAAGCCCCAACCGCAACAGAGGCATAGGCATGGGAAAAGTGAACATATTTATTAAACAGATCCTTGTAATGATTGATAAATTCCTTGCTGATATCCATGGGGGACGTGAGAACCACGCCATTGGAGGTTATGCTATTGATCACATTGGCATTGTGCCTATGATTGAATTTCGAGTAGAGGAACTTAAGATCAGCTTCACCAGAGGTAAGACATTTAACTTTACCCCGCTGAATAATCCGCCTAACCACAGGTTGAGATTATCAGAGAGCTTGAAATTGGTTTCTTTGAGAGCTTCATTCAACACAAGGTCAGTAGGATTCAGTTGGATTTGGGCAAGTTGTTCATTTTGAGAAAACTTGAGAAGGTCAATCATCAATGTCGTTCAACAGGGAGTTGGAGGAAGCACATCTCTTGGTTTTAATGAGATTCTTGAGAGCCTTGAGTTTGTAATAGAAAGAGCAGATATGGCTACCATAGGTCGGTTGGGAGAAAATGGTGAAAATCCCATCCCATAATTCTGGTTTAATGCCCATCTCTTGGTTTTAATGAGCTTGAAATTGGTTTCTCCCCACATAGCATGGATCCGTTAAGACTTCCGTGAAATTTCATATCTTCCAATGTGAAGTCGACGTCCCAACTCATGCAGAAACTAATTTTATCTTTCCACTATTTTTTTAGTACTTGATATTACTGTATTTTAAGAGAATTTCATCCCTTATATCAAAAGTGAACCGCATGGCGGCTATGGGGGTTGATTGCATGAATCCACATCCCTCCGATACCGAGATTGTGCGCTCACATGAGAATTTTGAACATGCTAGCCCCAAAAAGTTCATTAAACATTTCAAACCAGTCAATTAAGGCTTCGTTTGGGATGGCTTTTTTATTGTTTCTTAAAGGCAGCGTCTTTTTAGTACAAAAATTAAAATTTTTGTACTAGAAAGTTGCATTAAGAAGCGGTAAGAAAGCCGTCACAAACGAAGCCTAAGGCATTGTTTAATACAATTGAATGTTGTGCTTTTATTTCATTATATAAAATAAAATCAACATACACTAGTTCTATAAGACAAAATTATCATGAAATTATAAAGAAGGTGCTCATGCAAAATAGTGATATTTTCAGCATGGATTTCATATAAATCAAAAGAATTGTTGAAAAAGGAACAGAACCAAAACTAAATGAAGCTGTTATACTGCCATAATAAAAAAAGATAGCCAGAATTACCGATTGGGATAGCCCCTGCTGCCATATACTCCACCACACTGATGCCAAAATGTTCATCTACCATGGAATGAAGCCCAGCAATAGCGTTTCCCAATAGCTGCACTAATTCGCTGATGGCATATGGTAATCGCAAAGAAGAACAGCAAAACATAAAAATCAGAACAGAAGGGAGGATAAACACACAAGTTATAACTGATTGTCAAGTTATAAAAATCATATATATATAATCTTAATAATAAGAAAAGAAAAATAAATACTATTAATAAAAAAATAAATGATTTATCATATATGACAAATCATTTGTTAAGAACACTTCAACTTTAGCATGTCTCCTTATCGCATATTTTGGGCAAGAATTGATATGTCACGAACAGGTTGTCCCGCATGCCCATGTTCTTGTGGCATGCCGAGTCGTGTTTGACCCATTGCCGACCAGTGTTAGAATATAATTTTGTCTCAAAAATGCTTCCAACATAATTTAACACAGACACGAAAGGTATTTTGAAGTATCCTTCCGAGAAGATTGATAAGCTATAGGCCACAACAAGCTTAATGTCTAGATGGTCACACAAAAAAGCCAAATAACTCGATAATTGTAGTTACAACACAATGCTATGTTGTCACATGTAAAGCTCCATGATAGCCAAAGTTTATCAATCAATAAAACCTAGATAATTTCTAAATAGTGGAATCATGAGATCCTGGTAGGGTTAACCATTCCTAACCCACACTTATTCCCCAATATTTGCAAATCTAGCAAGTTCCTAAATGCTTGAGCTAAGCAATCACCCTGATTGGAAGTGTTCTCAGAGAGATGAGTGGCTTAGCTTTTAGAGACAGGATACGAAATGAGTATATACGTGAAAAGGTTGGAGTAGCTCCAGTGGAAGATAAAATTAGAGAGAGTCGTCTTAAATGATTTGGTCACATAAAATGGCGGCTTTTTGATGACCTGGTTAGGAGAGTAGATATTTTAAATTTGGCTTATGTTAAGAAAGGTAGAGGTAGACCTAAAAAGACTTGGTTAGAAAATATTATAAATGACCTTTTCTATTAGATTGAGAATTTGACTCTTAATAAGACCCAATGAAAAAAAAAATGATTCATGTAGCCAACCCCACGTAGTGGGGGTAAAGACTTGATGTTATTGTTGATCTATCAACACTTATTTCCTTAAACGTTGAATCTTCCCTAAGTTATTATATAATTGTAGGTTAAAGAGATTTATACTAAAATTATGCTGGTGGCTTCTAATTCCATTGCCCAATATTTCTATCCATCTATAGGAAAAAAGTAATGCTTCACTCCCCAAATAAATTTACAGATAAATTTTCTTTTTTAGTTTCTTATGCCCCAAGCTATGTGGCCAAATCAAAAAGAGCGAGGCACATCTCCACATTAGCTTGGAGCATAAAAAACAACAAAAATGAATTTTTTATGTGTATATTTTATTGGGAAGTGAAGCGTTACTCATAATGCCGAACTGTGCACATTTTCCTTGTTCAATTGTTTGTATGTTTGTATTGTTTTTTTGTGGACTTAGACCTTACTAATCAAAATGAAAGGCTCTTCTCTTTGTAGAGTTATTAAAAGAATCCAATTTTCTTAAAATGGTGTAAAGTGATCAAAAGGAAAAGGTGCTTTCCTAGTGCACCACCTTAGGAGGAGGATCTCTACAGCAATATTTTGAAGATAGAAACATTGGTAGATTGATAATTTTATGCTTATTCTTTTCACCTATGATCATCCTCACCGCAAATAAAATTCTTGCTCTATTTATAGTATCATTAGCCAACTGATATCCATATGACTAATTTATTTCCTGTACATTCTTCAAGTTGTTGTGAGAAGGTTCTTCACCAAAAGATATAGAGGTCAAATTTTAGTATTATTCCTTTTTTTTTCAGTTTTGTATAGTGGCATTCTCATGGAATTAAAAAAGACTACCCAGTTCTCTAAGCTAGCAAACCATCCAATATGGGTCTAATACAGAGACTGAGAATATCAAGTTGATTGAGTGGATCCAATGTCTAACCAATCCAAAAAACAAATGCCATAAATGAACCAAGTAATTGCATTGTTTTTGCTTCTTTAAATCATAATTCTCATCTTCCAAATGTATAGGTTCAACTATATGCATGAAAAATGAATATAATATGCAATACAAACCTGTACTTCACATCCTTGTAGAATTCCACATTCTTTTCCATGCCAAGCTCAGATGCTCTAACTTTCAATTTTTGCAATCTTTCTATGTCCTCCTTATTCCGACAGCTTCCAACAAATTGTAGCTTCGGTTTAGTCATGTCTGGTCCTAGTCTATTGACAGCAAGTGCAAATGCTTCAAGTTGAAGACCATGAGCCTGTCAGAAGAATCAAGTAACAGTGAGATAAATTGATAATTAGTTAGATGTGTTCATAACAGCTCAAAATATCTTAGATAAGTGTCATCAACACACCTTTTCTGGGCGGAACTGGGCAACAGAAACAAGGATATGTATCCCAGAAGGTCTTTCCAATGGCAACACCTATATAATAACCACAAGGACGTTCCATGAGAGCACATTTCAACAAATCGGACTCCATAGAAAGCTAGCTTCAAAGCAGGTACATAAACCCAAAAAAAAAACTTCTGGATTTCTACCTAAACATGCATAATTATCTTAGGTAACTCCATCAAGATGCTTATTTCAAAACATAACAAAATACCCCATCCACTTGCTTAAAAACCAACTTCATTTCTAGATATAGAAAATTTTGTTCGATAAAGAACCATTACAACACAACAAAAGCAAATAACATCCAAGTCAATTCAAGAGAGGAGCAATTGCGAGAGTGGCTATTGCGTTGTTAGTCCAAATATACATAAAACAAAACAAGGTCTACAACACACACCTGAAGGGCAGAAGTATCACAAGGAGGGTACACCCTCTTAATACGTGCAGGAATCTTCCATATCTTCTCAATGTGAGATCTTGTCCAAGAGGAATTCACCATGACAAGATGTGCACAGGATCCCACGAGGCCATACAGCCAACTAAAGAGCATGTAGTAGACAATCTTACAACGAGATAGCCAAATGCTGCCCCAAAAAAATACTTGTAAGCTGAAATCTATCTGCAGCAGTGAAAAAACAAATGGGTGGACAGATTTATTCAAAAAAGATAGATCATAAAGCAATATAGTGCGGGTAAACCATTACAAATCTCCTATCCAGTATAAATAATAAATGATAATGCAATTAGAGCTAATTACAGGAACACAATTGACCCATAAAAATCAGTTAGGAGTTGTCACAAAAAGCAACATAATAAAGCTTCATATTCTAATAGTTCAAAACAGCAAACAAATTTTCCAACGATGACATTAATCATAGCATAAGTCAGCATGTTAATGAAGTTAACATACCTTTTAGCCACAAGAACATCATTATTATACATTGAACTGTGTTGACGAACCCGGGAGACCATATCTGAGCTGATTGTTGGGTAATGAGTATAGCAAATAACTTTGCAACAAAAAATCCGAGCAAGTGGATATGTAAAAGCATAGCCGCTTGTGTCAAAATAGTATTGAGGCGTAAATTTACATAAGGCCTCCCACGAGAGAATGACAGAACCTAGACTTTGCCCAATCATAGTGAAACGGGGATAGGATTTCTCATCTACCCACTTCCTTTTGTACAAGCGAACAACCTACATGAATAGCAAACCACTATAAGAAACTGGATTCATATGACAGGAAAGCAAAGCACAGCATGGCATAGTTTGAACAATTTCTTAGGGCATCTCCAACCGAACTCCAAACACATGAATGTCGTCACTCGCGAGCTCCAGCCGAACGGCAAAACTTCCGGTATTTGGTTACGGGTGAACAGTGCAACGCCAATATTCACTTGCGTTATTTTTCTATCTCTACCGGATATGCCAAAGAAACGCGCGAAAGAAGAGATAGACGGTTACCTTCTGCGAAGGGCGCAAAATGGAATTCGATTGAAAATGAATCACGCCATTTTTTTAGTTTCACTGCATTTTGGAGTGAAAAATGAGATTTTTCGGTTGGAGATACCCTGAGGTAAAAATGAATCTTTAACTTTCTCCTTTGGTTTAATAAAATGGCAAAAAAGTGGCAATTAAGAGATTGAACCATGAAGGTAGGATCAACACATTCTTTACATAACACTAGCATGTGACAGCACCAAGCGACAAAGCTCAAAAATCAATGAAGAAACAAATATTAGTAACATAATCTTTATGAAGGATAAATGCATTCCAGATTAGACAAATGTGGCTTAAGAAAAAAAACTAATCTTAAAATCTGAAGAAAGCAACAAAACCTTGTCAAATGCTTTCACGTAAATAAATTACAACTCATCAAACTGGCTAGATATGCCAAGCTCTGAAACATATCGTTCAATCATATATATAATTGATACGCACAAAAGATTATCATATCATCATCATTAGCCTGAACAAAATTGGTAGGGCCAACCTTATCAATCATGTATTGAAATCCCCTCTGTTTAAGTATCAGATGTAAAGTTAACACTAATTGGATGTAACATTAACACTAATTAATTCATGCATTTTGTATACAAATTTCTGCTAAAACAAACAAACAACATCAAGCCTTTGTCCCACTACGCGTGATCAGCTACATGAATCCTTTTCTCCATTGTATCCAGTTAAAAGTTAAATTCTCATTTACGTCTAATAAAGAAATATTATTTCTAATATTTTCTAACCAAATATTTTTAGATCTACCTCTGTCTTTCTAGATCTACCTCTATCTTTCTTGACATAAGTCGAATTTAATACCTCTACTTTCCAAACCGGACCATCAGAAGGCCGCAAAAGAAAATGATTTATTTTTAAATCTAATTACTGCTACCCATACTATATTGTTTGCATGTCGGTGCATGTTTCAAATATCCATTACAAAATCCCATACTGTAAGGACCAAGATATTCACACTTCATAAACTTTAAATGTCCAGTTTGTTCCAATGGGCAAGGCTAGCACAGTTCATGGCTAAACTTGAATAACTTAATGTGAAGCGAACATCCTTGATGATCTCGCTTGACAGGCTTGTTCCAAGGACATATAAGCCAAGGGAAATTATTAGGCGGACGAGCCCTGGGCTGACCGAATTGGCATGGAGCCATTAGAGTGACGAACCATTTATCATTATGAGGTTAGGCTAGGCCGATCAAATTTAAGCTAGCAAGTTTGGTGTTGAAAAGGTAACTAGGTTGATTGAACTTGCCTAAACTAGATTTTGCATGATGGCCATTCCGAGTCCCATCAGAACTATCTCAATACTATTTACTGCCAGATTTTTGTAATGATCGACAACTCCAAAGCCGGTCAAAATAGAGGAAAGAGAGTGCAATTAAGTAAAGACAGCCTAAGAGAATTTAGAAATGCGCTCCTAAGTGAGGAGAAACTTAAGCTAGCTTGATCTAATAAATATGCATGAACTAAACAACTCTTCGATTATAAAGATTACATTTTCAAGCACAGAAAGAGTGAAAAAAATAATCACCATTCGCTAAATATATTTTCTATTGCAAGCAACCGAATGATGCCTGAATACAAATAATTTTGAAGTTCAAATAAGTGCAACAAGAACTACGAGACCTATGATCCTGTTACATTGCATGAAAGACACCCAAAACTACCACGGATTGCGAAAATCAATCCAATATAATAACAGAAGCAAACCATTCACGTTTGAAACCGCTTCAGGGCTTAGTAAGGGGATGACGTACTATAGGCGGGTGAAGGAGGTGGACGCCAAATCTGTCAAGCGCCCTGGCAGTAAGAGTTATGAGAACTAATTACCTTCATACCCTTATATATATGTTTGGATAGTATAACTGTAGAGCTGCTGTGCTGCAGCTGCATGAAAACTAATTACCTTCATACCCTTATATATATTTAGATGTAATATTTAATTTTTTCAAATTTATTTTTTTTTTAAATGTTTATGATAATCAACTAATAATTCTAAAGAAAACTTTTTTATTTACAAGCTATCCAACCATGTCAGGCACTTCAATACAAATTTCAGCAAAATAATGCGAATTAAATTGAAAAACTAATCATCACAAACTTCAACAATTTCAATGTGTGTTCATCAAGATCTTCTTAAGAAATCAGACAGCTTTGCGACCCACTCGAGACCGATAAGTTTTGGTGGCTTTAACAACTACTGTGCGGATTGCATTCCTTGCCAAAGCTGCTATACGATGCTTGATCTGTCCTCGCTTCGGTAATGACCTTCGTTTGTTCCTCTCTGTTTTTTTTATATTCCTTCTTCTGCTGTGACTCCTCTTCATTTGCTTTATGCTGAGAGCAGCTATTTTGTTTGCCATTTCAATGCAGAGTGAGAGAGACAGAGAGAAGCAGAGAAAGCTGAGAAAACAGAGAAAGGAGAAGAAAGGCGTCCAAAGTTTGTAGCAACAAACTAGAATTTTCGTTCACTTCCGACATTCACGGTGAGGGAAAAACAGATATAAATAAGTAAAATAATTAAAAAATTAATTGTAAAATTAGTGCATAAATTTATTATCTAATTGAACTTAATTGTACAATTAGTAATTAAATATTAATATAGTTAGTTTAATTAATCTAACTTAATATGTATGTATTATTAAATATTTAATTAATAGTGTAAATAATAATTAATGAGTAATTTGTACTTAATATGTTATTAAATTTATAACACATTAATTTTTATTTTTAATGATAAATTTATTTTTAAATTTATAATTATATTCTTCACATTTAAATCTCTAACTAACATAAATCCTGAAATATGTTACCAAACAGTTTCTAAGGATTTAACAATATTTAACATTTGACATACCAAACAGTTTTTAGGATTTAACACATTTCGGATTTACTAAATCTGGATTTACTAAATCCCACTTGTTGCCAAACAGCCCATAGGGTATCAATTCTTTACATGACCCGAAATTTAACGAGTAAATGAGTGGACCAAGTTAATAAATGGGTTGGATTCATATTTAAATTTTTGATTCGTTTTGAAAAATGAGTCGGGATTCAGATTGACTTGGCAAACCGTTTTGACCCTCGAACTTTACAACCTCACCGCCTCAGTCACGACCTGACTCTCCTATCACGTCAGTCAAGTGCCGATTGTGTCAGGTCCTTCGCGTCTTTTCACGTCACCAGTCGTCATCATGTCAAGCTGCCATGCACGTCACTATAGCAGGCCACTCCGGCCCTGACAATCGCAGGTCGCAACCTCTCAAGTCCTAAGTCACAACTCACAAATCGGCAATTCGGCACCCGGCGCTGTTGGCAACCGCAGGTCACAATCGTGTGACCGCTCTGGCACGTGCACACCGCCGTATATCCTACTCTACAACTCGGCGTTAAGCAGCCATGCCACCTCAGGCTCAACCCACGCTAGATGGCCTCGCTTGTTAGGACCATTCGGGGTTTGCAATTTACATTTTGCAGGTTCGGTCCAGATTGACAAATCTGATCCGTTTGCAAAATCAGGTCGGATTAATTTCAACTCATTTACAATCGTGTAAAGTCTAATTCGACCCAAACCTGACTCGTTCACCCGAATTGATACCCCTACCTTAAACGCCTATAAGTTATATGGTTAACTACATTAATATAATATAAAATATTAATAGTTAGTAAATTAATTAAATAATAAACAATATACTTAGTGCATAAATTAATTATCTCATTTAACTTATTTAAATAGTTAGTAATATAATTAGAATTAAAAGTAACATAATTAACTTAATTAATTAATTTAAAATAAAAATTAATAAATATATAATTATTGGGTTAAATAATTATTAAATGATTAATGTGTAGTGTAATTTTCAAGTAATTAATGAGATAATTAATAATATAATTTAATTAAAACTAATTAGATAATATTGAAATAATTAATTAATTATTAGTATGATTAATATAATTTAAAATAGAATTATTAATGTATAATATCATAAATAATAATTAAAACTTTAATTAGTATTTGAATATTTAAATAATTAATGAGATAATTAATAATATAATGAATAATTAGAACTAATTAAATAATTCTTTAAGATTAATTAAATCATCAGTAGGAGTATTAGTTAAATAATTAGTAGTTAAAAAATAACTAATTAACTATATAATTAGATATCAAATACTTATTAAACTAACATATAAACATGTAAATTAATAAATAATACTATAATTAGAACAATTAAATTATTTATTATTATAATTTGTTAACTATAATTAAATTTAAAATTAATAAGTAACTTGTACTTAATATGTAATTAAATTCATAACATATTAAATTTAATTTTAAAGTAATCAACCGCCTTAAATCATTGATTATGTTGCCAAACAGTTTCACATGAATTAACATAATTCAACAACTATTTTGCCAAACAATTTTTAGGATTTAACATACCCATAATTTAATAAATTCTGAATTTATAGGATTTATTAAATCCTACTAAAGTTAAATCCAGCTTTTGCCAAAATGCCCCCAAGGATGTTTGGCAGTAGAATTTAAAAATTAATTTTGCCAGAAAAACTTAAACCCTGTTTCTCCCACGTTTTAACTAATATCCTGGTTTCACAAAGTCTTAGTATTCCCCATATTTAACTTAATCCGCGTAAAGAGGCATCCCTTCACGCACAAGCCTGTCACTAATGGCAAATTATTACGTCCGATGTCTGGATTCATCCGGACACCAATCCGGATGCGCCACATCATCAAAATAAACCGGATCACAGTGTATTTGGGTGACATGACACGTTTGAATTGGATGTCCGGATGTTCGGACGATTCGGTGACTGGACATAATAATTCACCGCCAATAACTCCCATTCTCCTTTGCGCGCCACCGGTCCCATCGATGCCTTCCATCGGCGGCTCCTGTTATGAATTCATCTTCTCCTCCACACTCCACTTTCCCCCAGAGAGTTGAGCTACCATCGTGTCACCGTGCTTGGCGACAACCAGGGCTTCTGGAATTACCATAGGAGATAGATATTAATTTATAAATATGTATTAATATTATTAATTCATTATTTAATTTGATTATGTTAATTTATAGCTTTAAATTTTCAGTTTTAATAAGTTATATTAATTAATTAATATATGTTAAAATGAATTAATTATATTATTTATGATTTAATCTTATTAAAATTTTCTTATATATTTAAAAGATTAATTGTTATAAATTCATGATCAATTAAAATACTAATATATGCTAAGAATTATTTAAA
The DNA here is from genome assembly GCA_019514585.1 of Dendrobium officinale. Taxonomy (NCBI): domain Eukaryota; kingdom Viridiplantae; phylum Streptophyta; class Magnoliopsida; order Asparagales; family Orchidaceae; genus Dendrobium; species Dendrobium officinale. The sequence continues at coordinate 19,650,312 of CM033692.1, forward strand.
TAATCTAATTTTGGGTTGATAAAATTTTATAATGTAAGAGTAAAAATATTCAATAAAGTAAATTAGATACAAAATAGAGTAATTAAAATTTTAACTTCATCTTAACAATTAATATTAATTAATTAAAATTTATTAACTTAAGTAATTTGTTGTTATTATTATTTAATTTAATTAAATGTAGTTTACATTAAATAGCTTAATCGATCACTTATTAATAGATATACCATATTATAAAAATTATAATATTATTAGTCTAATTAAGATTGAAATATATTGCATAGATATAATAAGATATCATATCCATATAAATCTGTAAGTTTTGAAATAAGTAGGGGGAAAAAAAAACTACGAAAGAGCTTTTGGATTTAAGTGTTTTCAGGATTATACTTGTTTTATACAGTATCTCTTAGGTCTTGAAAAACCTATATATTTTTTTTAATTATTTACGTAGAAAAAAAATATGGAGCCTATTTGCAGAATCGTGGTTCTCTCCTAACCCTAAGATTTAAAAGAGAGGACATTGTTTTTTTTTTTTTAATAATTAAAATTTCATATTTTTAGCGATAAATCAAAATTTATTTTTTAAAACAAGAAATAAATAAAAAGAATAAATAATATAAATTTTCTTTTGCAATTATCGACTGTCACATCAGCGTGCGGGGATTGCATGCTTAGAGTATTTCCAACGGAACTCCAAACGCTTGAATGTCGTCGCCCCGGAGCTCCAGCCGAACGGTAAAACTTCAGCTATTTCCTTGCGGGTGAACAATGGGACTCCAATATTAGCGTTGCACTGTTCATCATCGCAATTTTTCTGGCTCTACCAAACTTGGCAAGGAACACGCGAAAGAAGAGAAATATCATTTTCTTCGCAAAATGGAGTTCAAGTGGAGATGAATAGCGGCATTATTAAGTTTCACGGCATTTTAGAGTGAAAAATGCGATTTTCGAGCGGCAAGTAAAAAAAAAGTATGGTTTGAAACATGCCTCATGCGGGCACGCTCATGCTAATGTGCCGTTGTCTTAAGTCTTAACCTAGTTCCAATTTGATCTTGTATTGAGTAAGTATATTCTAACATTTTTGGGACCTTGTGATCTTTGCTTGATATTCTAACCTAATTTTTTGCACTTTTGGAGCCCAATTAAACCTCTATAGCCATACTCGAGCAAACTTGAAGAATATGAAGCTAAGTCTTTTTCTTGATAGTTTATGTTTTAATTGATGCGCTAACTTCATGAAAGGAACAAAATTATAATTCAAGAGAATTTAGTTGCGTGACGGTTGTAAATAGAAGTCTTTGTTCATATACAAAAAGAGTTCACACTTAATACTTTCTTGAAACACCACCCGAATTTCGTTCTTAGGCCATCGTCGTTGCTTGATTATGATTCTTTGCCCACTATTTTCCTACTACAAAATCTTTTGACAACTGATAATCAGCTGTAGTCTTTTATCATTTTTGCCTCGACATCGACTTCTATTTACTTTGGCACCAATTGTCACTAAAAAAATCAATACACTTAATTACCATTGTGATCGATGCATGCCATCAACACCACATATGACTCTAACATTAGCACCAACAATTTATGAAGGAATTTGTAATCTTTTTATCTACCATTCCATCCTCAAGGGGTCGGGGAACTTCAGAAAAGAATATTTATTAAAGACAACTCCAGTGCTACGGATTCTTTCAACTCATACGACAAAATTATGTTTTATACTATATATATATCTACTACATTACATCATTATTGTCCTCAATCATAGGAAAGAAAATTATTTGTAACATATAACAAACATTAGTTAAATCCTTTTAATTGGTCAAATTATGCAGTTCTTCTTTTGCCACTTTTTTCTTAAATCTTTGTGTAAGATGATAATAACGGTCTACCGTTAAAAAAATTGTAGCATATAACAATGATATATTGAAGTAATTAGGATATTGAAATATTAATCTAATAGGAGCTTATTATTAAGAACTACATGATATAATTATTAACATCATTATAAAATAATTCGCATATTATGACTTAATATAAATAAAAACTAAAATAAGTTAAATATGTAATGACTAATTATTATCATTATAAATCATAAAAAATATCATACATATGAGGAAATAGCTGTGTTACAATTATATTTAATAAAATTTCATTCAAGTTAAAATAGAAATTTGTGCAAAAAATATCATGATGAAATTTTTATAATGAATCTCAAATTTTATTACTTTATTTTAAAATTTATGTAACATAAAATTCAATATATGATATTTACCTTTAGATGAAAAGATATTGGGAGGCACTGAGCCCTTTTTCTGCCAATCAATTGCGCCTTTCCAGCGCACAATTTCGCGGTCCTTTTCGCTGGTTCAATGTCCACGTCCCCTTATCCAAAAAGATTTCGACCTCTCCCGCCGCCTTCCGGCTATTTATTTTTCCATTGTCACTCTGCTCCTCCCAACGGCCAACCCAGATAGAAATGTCAGAGCCGGAAGTATTACGCGACAAAACCCTAATGCGATCCTGGTCGCGCTCCCGCCGTTGCAATGGTCAAACTATAGCCCTCGTACCTACCATGGGTTTCCTTCACGAAGGTCACCTCTCTCTCATCCGCACGGCCAAATCCCTTGCCGACCAGATCATCGTCTCAATCTACGTGAACCCCGGTCAGTTTTCTCCTTCCGAGGATCTATCCACCTACCCTTCTGATTTCTCCGGAGATCTCCGGAAGCTTTCCGCCGCCGGTGTTAATGTTGTTTTTTGCCCTGCTGAACTCTACCATTCGGCATCGGTTAAGGAGTTTGGTGGGCATCAGGAAGCAATTAACGGCGAAAGGGAGGGGGATTCTTGTCTGGAAGATGGGGGCAGTGGGCACGAGACGTGGATTAGGGTGGAGAGGCTGGAGAAAGGGATGTGCGGGACGAGCCGACCGGTGTTCTTTAGAGGGGTTGCGACGGTGGTGGCGAAACTGTTCAATATAGTGGAGCCGGATGTGGCGGTTTTTGGGAAGAAGGATTATCAGCAGTGGCGAGTTATTTGTCGGATGGTACGTTTCAAATTATTGCGGTCTTTTGTTTTTAATTGTTTTTTTTTTCCTGTCATGAGGGTGTTAATGTAAAGTGCAGACTGCAGACTGAGAAACAAAATTTGAATAGCAGTGAAGTGTTTTCGAAATGTAGAAACTTTTATATTAACCCTTCTTGTTTGTGCTAAAGGTGCTTGTTTGCATGATTTTGAGGCTGCAAACTTAAAGATTTTATTTTCATTTTTTGATATATGGTTGAGTTATGCTATATTGAGCGAAGATCCTATGCAGACGAAATTCCTTTTCATACATCCTGATTCGTATGCCATGTTTTTCCTCGTCTGTGATTTATGTTTCTCGTTTAAAACTTCTATGTACTTGGAATTCGTGACTAGGGACGTCTGTCTTAAATACGTGATTTTTTTTTATTCCCCCTCCAAAAAATCATTTTTTCCAAATCCATTGAGATTTACTCGTTCGCACAGGATTTTTTTTTTTCGCAGTACACTTGCTTCTGTGTGCGTTATTGAATGAGCTAATTTGTTCATAGATGTAGGTACTGCTAAGGTACAGTCAATTAATAATTTACTTAAGCAAACATCAATGTCGTTGAATTGTATACATTTCTATGCTCGCATGCCCTTCTCTCTGTGATAAAAGAAACATTTTTGATTATTTTGACATAAGAAGTAATTGCAAGGCAACAGAAGCTTACTGGCGAAAAAGGGTGAAATCTGGCTGTTGTTGTGACTTGCAATTCAAAAATTGAAGTGTACCATGATGCAAATTAGAATATTGAGACAATATTGAGAAGGTGTGCTGACTTTGACCCATGCATGCAAATCTATTTCAATGCAAGTTACCTAGTAATACTGGATATTCATAGTCTTATTAAGACAAATTGAAAGTATTATTTTACTCATGTGATATAGTGGGTACGTAATGGTTACCTTGCAAAGTTTGCTTGTTACTTCATCAATATCTAAATGAAAATGGTGCTATTCTATATGCTTGAATGCACGTTGCATGGAAGTAACTCAAAGTTGATCATTTACAGGTTCGTGATCTTGATTTTGCTGTCAAAGTGATTGGTTCGGACATCATACGAGATGTTGATGGCCTTGCCATGAGTTCCCGCAATGTGCATCTATCACCTACGCAGAGAGAAAAGGTTTGTCTTGCACTTTCATGATGGTTCAATTTGTTATTGTTTTCCTTTGATCCATCAAAATGCTGATTCTTACACCCCTTAATGTTTTCATTCAATGCTTCAATTGAGTATATCTCAAATTCTTATTCAAAATTTATGCATAGTTTCTTCCTTTTCTCCTTTTCTTTCAGTTGTGCATTTCTTTCATTTATGTTCCTTGTTGCTTCTATCTCCTTCCTCTTCACTGTTTAATCTGTCCTTTCCCACGTCTGGTTTCATTCCTTCTTCCTTTTTTCTTTGCCTCTCACTCAACTTCCTTTTCTCTGCCTTCTTCCCCTTTATTGTTGGAATTGAATCTCCAGTCTTGGGGATAAGTCCTGCTTTGCTTTTAGCTTTATGTTGTTTTGAGGTTTGTTTGTAACGGGTCATACTCTTGTTTAGCTAGCGCCTGTGTTGGGGTCTAAAATAATTTTAGGTACTGGTAAAACTAGAATAAGCACGAAAATGATATCAATTGATGTGTTGTATTGTGCTAACTTTCATGGTTTGAATTCAAACTAGATGCAAGCCCTCGGTTGGGTTAGTTCAAATTTTTAATTTAGGCAATGCAAGAGGGGCTAGATATTTCAACTAGAGGAGTGATTTGTGACATCCAAACACCAAACTAGGTTTGGTGAACACCACCCTCTCTATTGATTTGATGACAGTTTCCTTGATTTTTTTTTTAAGACCAACTTTTACTTTTGTAAGGGTTGTGCCATATAAATTGAGTCCTCATAAGCATTAGCTTGGAGAGATGGAAAGCTCATTAGTGATCATTGTTGGATCCAAATGCATCTTTGGGTGACACCGGAACTTTAATAACAAATATAGATCAAGCCAAAGGGAAAAGAGAAGAGACATAAGGAGAGCTTAGAGAGAGAGAGAGAGAGAGAGAGAGAGAGAGAGAGAGAAGCTTTGGAACCTCATTATTGTTGTCAGAAGAATAAATCTGGAGACATGACTTAGTGTTGTAGGCCCATCCTTTAACATCGTATTAATATGTTTGGATTAATGTATGGTTCTATAAGAAATGTTACGTTTGATAAATAAAAGTAAAATTATATTGAAAGGCTTAACATGCGTTTGTTGTGAAATGAATTAGTTTAGTTAGCTTTTAGCTTTTAAAATACATACAACAAATTTCAATTAAAGTGTGAGTTCGAGTGAAGTTGTTGGTGATTTTATTTTGAGCTGGAGAGTAGCTTTTGTTTCTTGTACGACTTCAGTGAGAGAGTTGCCTTGATGACTCGAAGCAATCTCGGTGTCCAATACCAAGCAGATGTGAAAACTTCAAATGATCTTAATGTTGAATTAGAGTTCTACCAAATATTGAAGGAATGTGGCGAATAGCTTTGACAAATTGAATTCACTTGAGAGATCACTATATCCTTTGGCGATTTCTATTTTTTGGCAAATTGATCCTCTTAATTAGATCAACATGCTTTGAATGATCAATGAGACCCAACTAATTTGGCCTAGGTGACATTGGGTGTACAATCATGATAAATTTGTCTTAGTATCATAGATTCATAATTGTCATACATTGCTAGAATTTGATGAATTGTTTTGTCTTGGAGAACAATGTAAATGTCTAGCATCAATGGAAGGAGGGTTGGAGGATAATTGGACTTGAGTGTTTGATTATCTTTCTTGCAAATTTTGTTTACATTTTGCCAGTGTACATTTTAAATGCAGTTTTTATGGTTGGATAGCCTTTTTAATCCTTTTATGATTTTGCCTTGAAAATTTTCTTTTTTTTATTCGAGTGCTATGGCAATAGTTTTTCTTTTAACAAGAGAGGGCACTCCAAATGAAAATGAGGATATTAAGATGGGTATAATGAAAGTAGGAAGTACAAAATGAGAAATGACTATTTTAGTGGATTGTGGCAACACATTTTTAAGGTAGATGAAAGTAGATTGATATAGTGTTTTCATGAATAGTGATTGGAATACGAAGAATCAATTCAAGGGGATGACATCAATTAATGTCAAGAGGCTATGAAGTAAAGAATGATGCTTTTGGTGAATGAGATCTCATTTGATGCTCGTAGACGCCATATTACATTATCTTCCCCCATATAATTATTATTCTTCTTTTCTTAGATAACATTTGTAAACTATATATACATAGTATTCTTTATGAAACCATTAAATATTTTGCTTTGACTTAAAGTTGGTTTGTTAATTCATTGTTAAACTTGTGACCTCCCCTGACCACATTAGTGTTTAGGTTCATACAACAACAACAACATCAAGCCTTTATCCCACTACGTGGGGTCGGCTACATGAATCCTTTTTCTCCATTGTGTCCTATTAAAAGTCAAATTCTCGTTTAAATCTAATAAAGAAAGGTCATTCCTAATATTTTCTAACCAAGTCTTTTTAGGTCTACCCCTACCTTTCTTAACATAAGTCAAATCTAATACCTCTACTCTCCTAACCGGGTCATCGCAAGGTCGCCGTTTTATGTGACCAAACCATCTAAGGCGACTTTCTCTAATCTTATCTTCTACTGGAGCTACTCCAACCTTTTCACGTATATGCTCATTTCGTATCCTATCTCTAAGGGTAAAGCCACTCATCCACCTGAGCATCCTCATCTCTGCCACACTTAACTTAGTATTATGCTTCTCTTTTAAAGGCCAACATTCAGCACCATAAAGCATTGCAGGCCTCACTACCATCTTATAGAATTTTCCCTTAAGTTTGAGGGTACATTTCTATCACATAACAAGCCCGATGCATTCCTCCACTTCAACCATCCAACTTGAATTCTGCTGATAATATCCCCATCTATTTCACCATCACTCTGAACAATAGATCCAAGATATCTAAAACGTGTACTCTTATTAATGACTTGATCGCCCAAAGTCACAATCCCCTCACTACGTTTATTACTACTAAAATTGCACTCCATATATTCTGTTTTAGATCTACTCAAGCGAAAACCTTTAGACTCTAAGGTTGACCTCCATAATTCAAGTTTACCTTCAACTCCCTCTCTAGTCTTATCAACAAGAAGAATATCATCAGCAAAAAGCATACAACAAGGTACATCCTCTTGCAAATGTCTAGTGAGAACATCGATGACTAAAGCAAAAAGTTATGGGCTTAAGGCTGATCCTTGATGTAACCCAACCGAAATAGGGAAATACTTGGTCAATCCACCTTGTGTTTGAACACAAGTAATAGCTCCTGCATACATATCTTTAATGATTTGAATATAAGCATTATTGACTCCTTTCTTTTCAAGAACTCTCCATAGCACTTCTCTTGGAACTTTATCATATGCTTTTTCTGAATCAATAAATATCATATGTCGATCCTCCTTATTTTCTCTATATTTCTCCATCAAACCTCTTAATAAATGTTTGGCTTCCATAGTCGACCTACCCGGCATGAATCCAAATTGATTTTGAGAAACATAGTATCACGCCGCAACCTATGCTCCAAAACTCGCTCCCATAGTTTTAAAGTATGACACATTAACTTAATACCTCTATAATTCACACAATCTTGTACATCACCTTTATTCTTAAAAATAGGAATTAACACACTCATTCTCCACTCATCTGGCATCTTCTTAGTCTTCAAAATAGTATTAAAAAGTTTAGTAAGCCATGAAATTCCTTCATCTCCTAAGCATTTCCATACCTCTATTGGAATATCATCAGGTCCAACAGCTTTTCCACCCTTCATTTTCTTTAAAGCCTCTCTAACTTCAGATTTACTAATACGCCGATAAAAACATAAATCTTTATTTTCATCTAGGGTGCTAAGGTCACTATAGTCAATCTTATTTTCACAATTTTCATTAAAAAGTTTAGCAAAATATCTCATCCATCTTTGTTGAATATCATCTTCTAAGAAAAGTATTTTTTGATCTTCATGTTTAATACACTTCACTTGAACTAAATCATTACTACTCCTATATCTTTGTTTGGCTAACTTATACATATATCTTTCTCCCTCTTTAGTATTTAATCTATTATATAAATCACTAAAAGCTAATGCATTTGCATCGCATATTGCTTTCTTAGCATCCTTACGAGCCACTTTATATATTTCCCAATTATCAGAATTTTTAAAATTAAACCAATTTTTATAACAAAGCTTCTTATTTTTAATTTTTTCTTGCACATTAGGATTCCACCACCAACTATTTTTACTATTGGGAGCTTTTCCCTTTGATACTACAAGGACATCTTTTGCAATATTCTTAATATCACTAGCCACTTTTTCCCACATAATATTAGCATCCTCATGCACAGACAAAATCTTAAGATCTAAAATCTTATTTCCAAAAATATTTTTGTTAATATTCTTTAAATGCCCCCATTTAATTCTAGAAAATTGTTTTACTTTATTTTTTATTTTATGCCCCTTTATCTTAAAGTCCAAAACTAATAATCGATGTTGGGTACATAAATTTTCACTCGGAATAACTTTACAATCTTTGCAATCTAAACGATTTAATTTTCTAATAAGAAAATAGTCAATCTGGGTTGTATTATATCCATTTTTATAAGTGATGAGATGCTCATTCCTTTTCTTAAATAAAGTATTAGCAATTAAAAAATCATAAGCTAAACAAAAATCTAATATGGTCTTGCCACCTTCATTCGTCGTTCCGAATCCATGGCCACCATGAATGCTTTTAAAATCATCTACCTCTCTACCAACATGTCCATTTAAATCTCCTCCAATAAAAACTCTTTCTTCAAGAGGTATATTTTGTATTAATTCTTCTAAGTCATTCCAAAAATTTAATTTAGAACTCATATCCAAACCTACTTGAGGAGCATAAGAACTTATAATATTAACAATCTTATCATCAACAATAATCTTTAAAGCTATAATTCTATCTCCAATCCTATTAAGTTTTATAACATTATCCTTTAAACTCTTATCTATAATAACACCTACACCATTTCTAGTACGACTCCTACCCGAATACCAAAGTTTAAATCCTAAACTATCAATTTTCTTAGCCTTATCTCCAACCCATTTAGTTTCCTGAATGCACAAAATATTTAACTTCCTATGAATCATAATATATATTAATTCCATTAATTTTCCTGTAAGGGAACCTATATTCCAAGTTCCTATCCTAATTTTAATTTCATGGACTAGCTTCTTTGCCCACATCCGTCCTTGATGTGGGAACCCTTGCCTATTTAACACTACACCCGGGCGCCGGTGCAGCGGCCCTTGCACACTTGTCACTGTATTCAGGCCATACAGCGTGTCACTTCCAGGGGACACCCTAGCATTAACACAATTTCTTAAAGGATTCATGTCATTATTGTTCGACAAGTTTTACGCTGGCTGTCGACTACCTAACGCAACCCTTCACTTTTCTCATCCAGGACTTGGGACCTGGCAATAACAGTGTTAAAACTCAAAGAAAATATGCTCGAAGTTAGAAGAATAATCAAAGCCAAAAGAGTACTTTTTTTAAAGAAAAATGTACATAAATGTTTTTTAACTTTGAGCACTTTGTCCCATTTATTTTGATGACTCATTCAGGTGTCATCTCTTTTGACACCTTTGCTAAGTACGATCTCATTTGATACCCTTTAATGGGCTTCATATTACATGAAAAAACTTCCTCAACACCCCTCGATGATCATCATCTCCTTTGAAGTTCCCTCCTCCTCCATGTCATTGGGCTCCGTCCCTCTCAATGCAAATCAACTAGCGCATTTATATGATGTACATCAATGGAGGCCATCTCTTTTGACAACCCTAACAATCGCCATCTCTTCAAATAGCTCTAGTGAGCGCCATCTCACTTGACACTCCTTGGTAGGCATGAGATCACTTGACACTCCTTGGTAGGCATTATCTCATTTGATGCCCTCTGATATGTGCATCTCTTTTGACACCCCCTTTGAAGGGTTCCATCTCTCTTCACAATCCACAACGGGCGCCATCTCACATATTAGCCCAGATTGGTGTCATCTCCATTGATGTCCCCAAGTGAGCTATCTTTCTTAGCTCCATTGTTAGAAGCCTTGTGTAGAGAGCCTGTTAGGCTTTTTAAAAAAATAAGGAACCATGCGTCCTCCACCTCCATGAAGAATGGTAGTCACCCAATGGAAATATTAATAATTTAAAAGTGATAAAAAGGCTAAGCCCCTTTATTCCCATTGAGCCGTGATTTGTGACACCTTTTCGATGAGCTATAAAGGTGCCCAAGTGGGGATTGTTTGACCCTAAATAATTTTATTGATTAAACTTCTTCTATATAAACTCCCTCAATGAACTCTCTTTTTTTTTCCTCCCCTTAATTTTTTTCCATTTCGCCATCTTAGTCACCCTTTTTTAGCCCACCCCCCCCCCACCCCCCCCCCCCCCCCCCCCCCCCCCCCCCCCCCCCCCCCCCCCCCCCCCCCCCCCCCCTTCTCAAACTCTATTCTCTATCATCTCCTTTATAATACCAACTACTATAGTGACTTGGCATATCTATGCAATGGCTTGCATCTAATTTGAACTATGTGTGTGTTTGCATGTGCACATTGAGTTTCTTAGAAATATAATGTTTCTTCCATACATACATGATAATTATGATGCTTCTATATATGCATACTACAATCAAATTCCAAGAGTTTTGATTTATGATTGATCATACTTACGATCATCTTATCTTGCATACAATCATATATGATTATGTCAACAACCTGTGATATGATCCAATGATATATGCCTTTATAATCGTACTTTCTAGGGTTGTAATGTGTCAATTTTGCAAACAATTTTCACCATCATAGTCTTAACTCAATGTAGTATTTTATACAAGTTTTCCTTAATTCTGAAAGCATTATGTTGATCGAGCATTGCTTTCGTGGCGACTTGAATTCCCGTTAATGACATAATTGGAAAATAACCTAAATGCCCTCATCCCTATCCTTTAACCCATTTCCTTTCAAATTCAACTCAAAATCAGCCCAAATAATGAATTGGGAAAGGGAGAAGCTAGAGAATGAAAGCTCATTTTGGAGGTCATACAATCTTAGACAGGAGTTGGGCCAATCGGGAAAGCTGTTAGACTCGAGTTAGGTCGTTGTTCTTCCGGCTTGGATTTTAATAACTGATGTTCTCTCATGATGAATCATAGTATTCCTCTATTTGAATGTTGCTTTATGTGTTTATCGGATATTTACACATAAATTTATAGCACGTTGTTACTTATGTATTCCTATATATATATATAGAATTAGGTTTGGTGAGGTATCCTTATACGTCATGCGCTCATATGATATTCTTCTTATGCATGGTGAGGTATATAGGATTTATGTGGAGATTGTTGGTCATGTGAGTTAGTGCATTGTGGGTGTTATATTCCTTAACTAGCTTGCACAACATGCATCATATTGGTATCAAGATAATTTTGATATTGAGTGCTCTTAAATGTATTGTGAGCTGACTCATGTGTTCCTATGCATTTTGTATTAGCTATGATGTGAATCCCATGTAATTTTGTAGTTTTGTACATATTTTGTGTAATTATTCATGGTTCTATAAGCATCATTGATAAATGTTGTTACAACCTATATTTTCCAACTCTATTATTACAATTGCTTTTGTGATATGAAACACCAGTTGCCACTGCGTTTGGCATGCAATACTAACTTTGCTTCTTGTTATGGTGTTTGGTTGTCTATTATTGTAATAGATATTACTATTTATAGTACTCTGTCGTCACTTGTGGTTATGTACTATATCACCCTTATATTAATTATGTTATAAAAGCTCATAAAGTTCGTTGCATTGTGAACATAAGATCCCAAAGTTTGTTGCTTTCATCACAGGTATATGAGGTTCTCATAGACGATGTAATTCATGGTTGTTCACATTGTTAGACTAGGTTGGGTCAACTATCTTTACCAATTAAGTAGATTAGGGTCCATGACTTCCCAGGATGTCCTACCATGAGACATTTACCAGATTTGTCATCATTCTTTCACCATTCACTATGAGCTAATAGCTGTATATTCTTCTTTTTTGCAATTCAAATTGTTGCTGCTAAGTTAAAGCATTGTAGACTCCATAGATTAGCAATTACTAGTTCTCTTTTGTTATCGAGAGACCACATGGGCTTGCACTAATGGGAAGTCTTTAATTAGATCACAAATTCTTGAAGGAAGGTGAAATTTTTAGGTTGATTTGAATAATATTCAATCTGTCTCTCAAAAATTGTTCTGAAATCGCTCAAATGTGACAGCCGGGGGGATATTTTCATAGCCTACATTAATATTGCCATTATTTTTATGACTCGCTATTGTGAGGCTTTCTTTTCTTTCCTTTCTCTTCGAGTTTCTTTAGCTCCATAAATTCTCAGCAGCTTCTTTTATTATGTTTATGATATTGTTAGGCCCATACCAGTCCAAGAGGGACCTGTCCAGCCGGCCCAGGTTTATAAGAGGCGGATCGAGCCTAGTCCTCCCTCTTGAGTTTCCGCCCATACATGAGTGGGACCTAATCATGAAATTAATTAGGAAGGGAGGGAGGGGGGCGGCTTGGGCTAAGGAGGTGGGTTTGTTTGATTTAAATAGAAAGAGAAAATTAGGATTAGGATATGCAAATTATTATGGCTGATTTCGTTCTTGGAGTTTGATGACTTAGGCTCTAGCGGCGTCTCGGGATTGGGAGAGATAGATCCTCCTCTCGAATTGAGGATCAATTATATCTTGCTATTTTTCTTCCATTAATTTGATTATTGCAATAAAAACTACAGTTTTCTGATTTTTCCATTGGATTTGTGGATTGTTCTTACTGTTTTTGTCATGATCGTTAGATTTTACTTGTGAACTTCAAGTATTTCCTAACAGACACACTCTGCAATTTGGTTCTATTTCAGTGTAGTTATTATAGTTTATCTTGTTATTTTTTCTCCTCACAATTGGTTCTCCAGTGGGATGATGCAATCAGTAGCACGTAACGAGTTTGAATTAGTCTGATGTTGGTTCCGTCCTAGTCCTAAAAGACATGGCAATTGGAATGCCTTTATCGGGTGTCTCACACTCTGACTTAAGATGTGCTCTGATCTTAATCAAACCTGGCCTCTTTAATGCAAAAGAGACGTTTACCCGACAACTAAACTTTGGCTAAATGTTCTGGAAAACCTTTATCCATATCCGATTTGCTTGACTATACTGTCAAGCAATTCACCTTCTCGTGTTAATTTGTTGTCGAAAACCATGCGACTAATCCTTTAATTTTCATGATTTGCGCTTGTGCAGTATTTCTAGCTGGAAAAAAAATGCTTTATTGAAAGTTAAAGTTTTGCTTTCATCTCTTCATCTTCTGGCATCGCTTAATGCACTGATCAGTCCTGATTTGAGAATTGAGACAACGTTTCATGTATTTTGGTGTTGGATTTCTCTGCAGGCTTTGTCTATTAATAGGTCTCTATCAAAAGCCAAACTTGCTGCAGAGAAAGGACAGAAAAATTGTCAAGATCTGAAAGATTTAATCAAGCAAACAATATCCGAAGCTGGTGGTAAAATTGATTATGTTGAGGTAACCTGAAATGCTTCTGCTCATAAAGCTTTTTCTTTGATGTCAATGCTATTTTTTGTGAATCTAAATATGGTGTATTATTTTTCTAATAAACGGCTATTTGGTGCTGGGTTCAATCCTGTCAAACTCTTATTTACCTAGATTGAACCTGAAGATTTACACATGCCCTGGTTTATTCTTGGCTTAGCTGATTAAGGCTTTGTTTGTGATGGCTTTTTTATTGCTTCTTAAAGTTGCTTCCTAATTAAAAAAGTAAAAAAAAAATTGTACTAAAAGCTGCTTTAAAAAGCAGTAAAAAAGCCATCCTAAACGAAGCCTAAATTACATCTTAATAGAGGGTTTGAACCATTATTAATGATAAGTTAATCAGAGTTTTAGAAGATGATTAAGTAGATATGTGCTGTTTGTTAGGGATGGAGGGCGGTTCACCCTAATTTTAGCCACTACATGCAGATGAAATTACAAAGGTCTAAGGAACATGATATATGTTAAATCTATATATGAAGAAAAGCAAACCCAACGTTCACGGCACCTGCTCTTCAAGCTCCTTGGAATGATCCATCTTAAATCCCAGCCGTCCCTTGACACTTGATCCTACGGTCAGACGGTCAGGATGAGAATCTGTGGGGGGCTCATTTGGATTACGCCGATCTCTGTTAAATCCCAACCGTCCCTTAACACTTGATCCCATGGCCAGGATGGGAATCCGTGGGAGGCTTACCAAGATCACGCCGATCTCCTTCCATATTTGGGTGACTGATTTAGGAAGGATTATATTTAGGCAATTATGCATGATTTTGTAGTTATTTGTTTCTTTATTACGACATCTTGTATAGATCTATACATAGGGATAGTTTTGTGTCATAAAATTAAGTTTTTTCCCTCTCCAATTCTCTAAATTTAACATGGTATCAGAGCCTTCGTTGCCTTGGTTGAAATTCTGAGTTTTTTTTTTATTGCTGGGCTTTCTGAAGGGAATGCCCGACCTTCCCTTCAGAAATGAAAGGGAGCAGGTTCCTAGTTTGTTCGTTCCTGCGTACGTCCAACTGAGAAAAGGGAGAGTGCTTCATCTTGCGGTCTCTGTGTTCGATCGAGAGAGACGAATGTCTCATGCGTCTCATCTAAAGGAGTCGAGCGAGAACCCCACAATCTCTGCGTTCGATCGAGAGAGACGAACGTCTCGTGAACCCCTCTTACATAAGTGCGATCGAACGGGATTAGAGAGTTGTGTGTACAGAAGATTATGCGCTTGTGTCTGGGGCAGAACCAAGCGGGATCGTGCGTCCCTAAAGCTTGCCACATGCGGTAGCCTCCTCCAGCATGCACCTGGGGTCGAACCAAGAGGAGCTTACGTTTAGACGAGAGACTGCGCCACTGCACGGGACGAGAGATCGTGCATCTAGATAGAGCGGGTGCGTGCGTCTGGATAGCTTTCGTCTTGTTCCTCTAGCCCCTAAAATTTCTAGCATCCTCCGCATTTGCGTCAAATCCTGCTGGCATGCATGCTGCTATAGGTTCCCATCACCGACCTTCATTGTCGGAATTATGATGAATATAGGTTCCCGCTATCGACCTTCATTGCTGGAATTCTGAGGAATACAGGTTCTCACCACCGGCCTTCATTGCTGAAATTCTGAATAATACTGGTCCTTCTGCTTCCTTCATGCTCCCAAAAGAGAGGAGAGATAGAATGGTAGGGCTCCTCTTACGTATTTCTAGAAAGAGTTGAGGGTTCACTCTCGTGCGGGTTTAGGGCCAGGACAAGCAAGAGTGCGAGACATGCACTCCTTTCTCAGCTCAGACCATAAGGATCAAAGACGTTACATGCGCATGTACCAGGTCGATCAAACAGGAGTGTTCAAGTGGAGTCAGACGACTAATTTGTGTTGGGCTGAAGGCTGGCTCGGTCGGAAGGGAAGAGATTTGCATGGCAAGTGTTGAGCCGCTTGAGACATGTTTTTCTGCTACAGTCCTTGAAGCTTGCCGCAACCCTAAAAACATTTTTTTTCCGTACTACCATGCCTTCATTGCACACGTAATTAAACTTTTTCTCTCTCAAATTCTTTAAATTTAACATTATACATATAGTCGGTTTATCAAATACCCCAAGTCGGTTTATCAAATACCCCATCACCAGGAAGGTAAATACTAACTCAAGGAAATCCAATAGTTTTCTATAAAGTCGTCACTCATAAGTGCTATAAGAAGTGGAACCAAAGATTTATAATCATGCACTTCGAGAGAAAATGATGAGTATCCTAATAAATCTTTAGTCACACCGAAAACACCAAATCAATTATCATTTAATGTGATCTATGTTATGACCTACCAAGGCAACCTTATGGAAACCAAAACTAAAACAAAACTCAACACACAATTTTAGATTAATAATACATCTAAAGGATATAAAAAAATATAGCTTTTGATCAAATCAACCATCAAGCTTAAATAAAACCTTCTCCGAAAGCAAGTTAAAATTCATCATAACAATATATCAAGATAACACCAAATCAAATCTAGCAAAAACAATACAAAAGAGAACATCTACTTCTATATCTCGGGAACTAAGAAGAAGAAAGGATGAAGGAGGAAAGGAGAAAAGGGAAAAGTCTGAATCGGAGGAGGAGCTTGCTATAGGTTGTTGTCGAAAGGAGAGAAACAAGGGTTTGGCGTTTGCAAGATGGTGCAGGGACTTCGGCGGCTTTAAAGAGGCAATAGAAGGTTTAAAATGATGCCATAGATCTCCTATCAGCCTTTATATGGCTAGAGGAAGGCAGCAAGGCGGGAGAATTCTTCGAATAGGGAAAGAAATCGTGATTGGAGAAAGAACGAAAGAGCTGGAGGCATCGTTCGTCCCGCTGCATGCAAAGGAGGCGAGCCTGTACAAAGGGAGCGCTTAGCATGTTTGTTCGCTCAATCCCATTTCTGAATCGAGCCGAACCGATTCTGTTATTATAGTTACTGTATTTAAATTATCACATATACTATGATTGATTCAAATTATTATTATTATTATTATGCAATCACGGCCGGCCAGCTAGTTTGATAAATGAATGTAGCTGTTAAAAATTGATCTCCCTTCTTGTCCTTTGAAACTGTTTAATTTACTTGCTATGTTTCCAGGGGAAAATACTTAGAATAAACATTCTCTCTCAAATGCAGATTGTGGAGCAGCAGGCTTTAAGCCCTGTTGAAGAGATCTCATGCCCCATTGTGATATGTGTTGCTGCATGGTTCGGAAATGTTAGATTGATTGACAACTTGGAAATAGACTAATCAATATATTATTGTCTAATTTCTATTGCCCAAAAGAATTTTTTTTTTAACAGTAAGAAAGCAAAGCCCTACATGGGGTCCCAGTTAGGTATCCATTGGATACCCATGCTTTACTCGGATGGGCTTCGCCGCCCACCCATGGTGACTTTCGGGTCGTCGTACCCACCTATACCCACCCACTTTTAATGCTTCTTGAATGAAGTCTGCCACAGACCGATGGCCTTAAGGCTTGTTGCCCTTTGCTATGATTACAAACTTTCAAGCCGTATATCAAAATTTACAATAGTCGCGGTGTGGTTAAGTGTTGCACACTACGTAGTGAGGATTGCAATAATATAAGATATGCGGTTATTAATAATATAAATCAATTTATCCACCGATATTGAGTACCCACCAATACTCATCCACAAGATCATGGGCGTACCCATACCCACCCACACCCATTGTGTATGGGTGGATATATGGGTGGGTGTGGGTGTGGGTATGGGTACTCAATGCATGGCTCTGTAAGAAAGCCGGCCTAAATGAAGCATATATGGGTAATTTTAATGCCTTTTTAATACTAAATAGATGTAGTTAAGGAAGAAGGTTGTATGTGTAAATTCATGAATTTGAGTTATATATTTTATAATTTATTGCTGAATATTAAAAGAAAATCATGTAGGCACTCACAGGAGGTTGGGAATTAGCGAAGCCTGAATTTTTTTCTAAGCCCTTCGGATTTCCAAAATTTTTAAGATGAGCCCATCAAAATTACAAAAAAAATCAATAAGATAGATTCATTCATAGAATCTTCCACAAATGCAACGCCAACAACTATTATTATGTTAAGGCCATAATATCTTAAGTCTTTTAGTATTGCAATACATTGAATAGGTACGTGCTATATGATAATATAATAAAGAGAAAATCTGTAAGTACGTTACTCGCTAACCACTTTAGATTATCTAAGGCTTCGTTTGGGATGGTTTTTTTATTGCTTTCTAAAACGGAGTTTTAATACAATTTTTTTTTATTTTTATACTAAAACTCCGTTTCAGAAAGCAATAAAAAAGCCGTCCCAAACAAAGCCTAAGTATAAGCTAGAAATTAAATGGAAAAAGAAGCATGGCTTCAGCCATTGAATCAACACGTTTCCAATAATCTATATAAGACTAAGGATTTGTTTAGGACAGTTTTTTTTTTGTTACTTTATATAATTATTTTTTAGTAGAAAAATTAAAAATTCAATAAATTTTTTACTAGAAATTTATTTTAGAAAGCTCCATATGGATAATTTTTTTATTGATTTATAAAAAGTTTTTTTAGTAAAAAAGTTGTAGTTTACAAAATTTTTATTAAAAAATTGTTTAAAGAAGCAATAACAAAACTTAAGGCAAACTTCGTTTGGGATGAATTTCTTACTCCTTTCTAAAATATTTTTTTTTGTACAAAAAAGTTTTTAAACATTTAAAATATTAATTTAAACAAAAATAAAAAAATTATGCCAAATGAAGATTAAGGTTTAATTTGGGATGTCTTTCTTACTGCTTCTAAAAGTAGCTTTCTAATACAAAAATTAAAATTTTTATGCTAAAAAATTGCTTTAAAAAATAATAAGAAAATTGTCCCAAATAAAACCTAAATGATGCTTAATGTTGCATAAGCATAAGCAACATGAGAAGTAAGCATAAATCTATACTACTATATAAAAGTGGCTTGGGATTCCACTCTTAGCAAATCCTCATCGTTCATTTGTAAATTTTCAAAATGATCTGAAACGTTCATTTGTGACTTCTCAAATTCTTCATTTAAAAAACAAGTAACTTCTTCCTACAAAAGATTTATTCACTCATTAAAAAAAATTAATTTCATACATTAAACTAGCGTTTCTATATCATGGCCATACGAGTGTTACACACCTCTCTATCTCAACCGAGCGAGATCTCCAACCGTTTCATCTTCTACCGCAACTGGCAGTTTCACTTTTCAGCTAATCATTCCCCCTCTTGTAGACATCATCGAGAAAGGGTTTTACTTCCTTCCCCGCGGACAATGCCCAAGCCTCCGAGATTGCTTTCTCTGTTTCCTGTTTCATCCTCAGAAGTTTTCTCTACTTCTTCTACCTGATCATGAAGCTGCAGTTATCTATATAAAATTGATGATTATCTCTCTTCATTTCTTTCTCTCAGTCTCTCAAATTCATGCTTCTATCGTCTTCTTCTTTATCAGGAGAAAATGTAGAGTTACCATTTGGTTGATCTCTGGTTCAATTTTATAGTATCATCGCTCTTCTCTCTCTCTCTCTCTCTCTCTCTCTCTCTCTCTCTCTCTCTCTCTCTCTCTCTCTCTCTCTCTGTTCTTCTTCTTTGATGTTTGTCATTGATCACTTGAAAGAACCCTCAAATATTTCACTAATTTCGTAGCAATTAGGAGGTGACTAAAGCTAAGATGATATATTGATCTTTCTTTTTGATCTACTTGAGTTCAGACTTCAGAGCCGGAGAAACTAATTTGCTGGTAACTTTATCCTGCTTTTACGTATTGTAATTCCATGAGAAGATCTTTTCCTCCTTTTCTTTTAGTTTGGATTTAAACAAGATGGATGTCTTTGTTGGGATTTTCCTGTGTTAAAAAGTGCCAAACCACTACTTTCAATAGTTATATATAGTCATTTTAGTTAGAACAGTTTGAATTTCTGCTCTTCCATATCTTTTTTTGATTTCTTAAATCATCTGATTTCTTCTAACTTCTCCACAATTTTTTATTTCTATTCCAGTTTTTTTTTTTACATGTTATTTTATGATTTGTATGTTAGGCATTTGATTACTAACCATTAGATAAATATTGGAATTTAAAAAATAGCCTTTTTTTATCCTTACAATTGCTTGAACGTATTTAGATTAAATTTGAATTGAATAAACCTCAAATTTATTTCATTTATTTTAAAATAAATATATTATATGATAAATTAATTAAAATTGTATATTTTTCTCATTTTCAAATAAATTAATAGCTTCGTTAGTATTTTAACTTGCTTATACTTATATCTTGCTACTTTTACATACAACACAAGCACAAACATTCAGGTTTAAGTGCAAATCATGTTTCAATTCAGCAAAAACTCTATCTCACTCTTTCTTCACCTTCTTCTCAGTCTTTCTTAATTACACTATATCTTTGTTTTATTTGTTCCTGGTTGCTACTGCTTTGGGACATGTTGGCTTGGAATGGCTTCGCGCGCGCTCACAGACACTCTCTTTCTCTATATCTATCTATATATCTTCATTTTGTTGTTTTGGTTTTGGGAGTTGTTTGCTTAGATCTACTTGTTTTATATATTTTACTTTTTTGTATTGCTGATATTGCAATTCTTCTTAATGCGATTTCAGGTCATGATAGATTAGATTCTACCAGCAGCAAGTGAGTAAGGATATTAATTTACTTCTTCCAAATTCTTGTTTGGATTATTAACTTGACTCAATAATAGGTTTTTGAAATATTTGTATATTTGGGCTTCATATTTCTGGGTGACATGGATATTTGCCCATATTTGTGTTTCTACCTTTGAGTATATAGGCCCAGCTTCATGTTTCTACCTCTCATGATAACTTGAAGTTTTTCAATTTAGTCCATCACCATGTGTGTTGTTCTCTACTAACATTCTTGCATCAGCTACTTTGAATAACAAAAAAAAAAAGGAAGCAGAATAAATAACAATATATTTGTTTGATTTTTGGCCGACTTCCTTTCATCGTGTCTTTTTATGGCTGACTGATCTTCAATTGAAGTGAAAATCATAGTTTGTCACTTTTTTTTTTCTTTGCATTTGCTTAACTGTGGATTTAGGTGCTTTCTTTTTTAATTTGTGTTTCTTCTAGAGGTTTTATTATTAAATTAACTTGTTGCAAAAGTTTAATTTATGAGACACTATCAAAAGTGTATGTGTTGATTTATTTCTTCTAGAGTTTCAACAATTCAAAGACCTCCAAAACTATGGTTATTCCAAACATTGTCTAAGGTTTGTCACTTTTTAAACCTCCCTTTTTCTAAAATATTTGACACCAGAAGTACTTGATGACTGAAAATTTATTCCATGCAAGACTATTAAATTTTTTGGTCTTATCCCTAAATTTTGTTTTAGATGTGATATCATCAATGTATTTTATTTTTGTTGTACACGGTTGCACCTATGATGAATAGTTTGGACTGATAAATGCATGGAACTCTAAATCTAACTTTTCCTTGTGCTCAACTTTCTTAGATTCTTTTTCAGTTCAAAATTTGTTAGATTTGCTTCAATAAATAAGTGCATTTTTTGCAGCATCATGTCATGAATACATCCATTGAGAATATCATAACACCAATATAATCTTGATATCACATAATGTTTCCTTAAATTACAGTAATAGAGATTGAGAAACTTGAATTCTGCTGGTAGAAATTCACATGCATTTTTTTTCAAAAACATACCGAGATTGAATACATTTCTAAGTCTCTAACAACCATCTAATATGAGTTGGTAAATGATTTTCTTTTCTTTCTTCTATATCCAACTAATTCAGCCAACCTATGCAAGCAGGTTCTTATGTGCAATATGATTAATGTTTAACATCAATTATAGTAATTGAAGAATTTTTGTAAATGGTTATGATAAATCAAAACTCTTTCTCATAATTTTGATTTTTCATGTTGGTCTTATTTTTTCTTATTGCACAAGTATAAATTGGTAACTCTTCTGTATACAAAATAGAAATGAAGAATATCTGGTGGGATAGAAAGAACATAACAATATGCCTACAAGGTAAATTATTGAACTTTAAGATTATTAATAAATGAATGTTTATAAATTGTTGTTTTTAATATATACATTTTTTATCATTTACAGGTAGCCTTGAAGGTTGAGCATCTTAATAGGAAAGACTGCAGTTTTGGCCCTCCATATGAGTGGCAAGTCTATAGGTATGCATTAATTTGTAAGTTTATGATTTGTTCCTTATTTTTGTTATGGTATTTATATTTCAAGTAATCTCAATGGAATCTATGGTTTGGCATGGGTTCATCACAAGGGTAGTCAAAGTGATTACTATATTTTGGTAAGTGCTTGAAATATTATATTTAAAGCAATGACTTAATGTGATTATGGGTTTTAATTAGTGATAATATTCAATTTTCTTTGGGGTATGGATACTTAGGAGATATTCACAATAGGAATTTAGTGAGAAAGGTTAAAAATGTTGATTGTTCTATAGCGTTATCATTTAATTTGCATATTGTAGTTTAATATTGTTCACATTGTGGAAGAGTTGTTTAAATAGATTATTGCCCCGTAGGGAATTTTATACAACTTTTTGGTAGCTTGACGACCTAGATGCTTACTTGTGACTTGATTAAATTTTAAAATAAGTAATTCTACAACATAAATAGTGTGATTAAAACAATTCAAAACTTTTAGCACTAGATTTTTACTTCCTTCTTTTTTGTTAGATTTATAAATTCCTATTTTTCATTTGTGTGCCTGTAGATATTAATTTTATCTTCCAATGACTATTTCTTTCTCTCTAAAATTAGAAAATTTTTTATCATTGTTAATTATAATTTGGATTCCATTATTTTTAGATTACATGTATTGTAAATATAATTATAGTATATAGTCATTAATTTTAAATTCTTACCATACCTGATTATATTGTACAATCCTAAAAAGGTAGACATAGTGATTGTGCATTTTTATTAGTTTTGTGCTAACTTTAAAAATTATGATTTTTTTGCTAACTTTAAAAATTATTATAGTGTGCATTGAGCGCACTTACAATTTTAAGATAAAATTCCTCTCTTTTATAATTTTAATTTAAAATATTAATATAATGTTATAATAGCATGTTTATGATAAAAAATTGTGATTTTTTTTTCAAAATATTTAATGATTGATTTTATTATATTATTTGTTCCATAGAGAAAAAATATGTATTTTTCAATATTAAACAGTAAAATTATATTAATATATTTTTTCTTCTATAATTTTAACAAAAAATATATCTCTTAATTAAACAAATTAATAATTGTAATAACTTATAGCGATAAACTTAATATTTTTTAAGAATGATAATGTTAATAAATATACAAGAGATCAATTTTTTTTTAAAAAATTTTGTCCATGTGCATTTAATGCACGTGCAATAAAACTAGTATATTTAATAAAAAATAAAGAGAACTAAAAAAAAATTAACTGAATATTGTACTATCATAAAGGCACCATCAACAAATATTTTAAAAAATAAAGACTTGGCCCCTTCCTTTTTTTTTATATTGGCTATGCTGCCTTAATTTGTTTGATGACAATTTATTAATATTTTAATAACAAGTTGAGTGATATAAATGAAGCTTTTATGATGAATGTTATAAATCTAATAAAAAAAACATAGAATAGCGTTATGGTGACAGTTATATATTAAATATAATATAAAGAAAACCATAACTTCATTCATTTAAGTAATTAAATGAAATTTTACTTAATTTAAAGAGCTTAATAGCTATATTAATGAATTTGAATATTATCTCACTAAAATTTATGTTTTTTTTTTTAATTTTATCTTGCTTTTCATCAATTAATACTCAATAAAACCGTTCTAAAATACACATTTAATAATTATTTTTATCTTTTTACCTTATTTAATTGTGTATTCAAATAAATTAGAAAAGTAAAAAATTGTGTTAAATAGTTAAACATTTATATAAAATTTATCGAATAATCATGACATAAATTATTTAGTAAATTATATTTTATCTTATTTAATTGTGTATTTCATATTCTTGTCTTAAACAATAAATAAATTTCAGATATCAAACTCATAAATAGAACAAGAGAGAGAGAGATTTTAACATTGTGAACTGCAATGTAAATACATTTTTTTTGCAAGTTGTAACAGCCAAAATTATCATGAAATATCACCCGAGAATAATAAATGCTAATACCCGGCTACAACTACAGTCTCCACTTAATAGAGCTCAGAACAAAATTCAAATAAATAAATAACAGCTTACAAGCTATCATCATGTCGAAAAATTATTGTGTCCTCCCACCTGACGTAGAGATGCGTCCTCCCAGAGCTAAAATCGCGCTAAAAAATGAGAAATACCAAGCAAATACCGAGCAATACCAAACAATAACGAGGAATATCATCATGTGAAGACCAATACCGAGCTATACCGAGCAATACAAAAAAATACATAGTTTTTCCTAGAGAAAACTCGGTATGTGCTCGGTATTGCTCGGTATTGGTCTTCACATGATGATATTCCTCGTTATTACCAAATAATACCTAGCAATACCGAGCAAAAGCCGAGTTTTTTGGCGGTGGGAGGACGCATCTCTACGTAGGTGGGAGGACGCAATAATTTTTCCATCATGTCAACCCTTTCCATCTTAAGTTTCGTTTGGGACAGCTTCCTTACTACCTCTTAAAATAATTTTTTTAGGATAAAATTTTTATATAAGAAAGCTATTTTAAAAAGCAATAAGAAAGCTATCCCAAACAAAAACTTAATCTCATGCCTATTTTGTATAGTCTGAAGCTACAAAACTGAGACCATTATAGCATATATACCTTCAATCCTCATACGAATGTCAAGTCAATGCGGTTTTGGTACATATCCATCAACGGCGAAATTGTGCGTCGCAAACGGTAAGGCCAAGCGAATTCCATCGAGCTCAGGTTTCGCAATCACCTGGCAACCGAGGCGTGACCTGCAAAGAAATTTCGAAACCTGTTAAAGGAGTGGAAGAAACTTTTTTTTTTTTGGGACATTTAGGCCAATTAAGGCAGAC
The DNA here is from genome assembly GCA_019514585.1 of Dendrobium officinale. Classification (NCBI taxonomy): domain Eukaryota; kingdom Viridiplantae; phylum Streptophyta; class Magnoliopsida; order Asparagales; family Orchidaceae; genus Dendrobium; species Dendrobium officinale. The sequence goes on from CM033692.1 coordinate 19,675,142, forward strand.
TCGTACACACATCGCATGCATAAGACTCGAATCAAAGACCTCTTAGTTGATAGTCAAATTTCTCAACCAACAGACCAAAATGAGCTGTGTGAAACTAGAATTAATAGCAGAAGAGAGGACGATAAATACGTTTCTGTTAGCCCAAATGCAAGGTCTAACATGTCATTTTCTTCATCAGTAGGATCCTCTAATTTGTTGTAGTAGTTAACATCCTAGCAGTAAAATACATTCACTTGTTAGGAACTTATTTTAAAATATGAAGGAAAAAACAATAGAGTTAATGAGAATTGAATGGGAGTACCATCACGATCACATGGCAGGTAGAACATGCTAATGAGCCCTCGCATGCTCCTGAAATCAAACAAAAAATGTTACTGAAATTTGATAAGTAAATTTGAGTATGAGTAAAGAATAGAAAAGACGACGGATGTTCATTCACTGAAACTGCCTCTATGAAAAAAAGGGTTGCTGAAATTTGATGGCGTGCACTTAGGTTTCATTTGGGACGGTTTTCTTACTGCTTCTTAAAGCAGTTTTTTAGTAAAAAAATAAAAAATTTTGTACTGAAAAGCTCCTTTAAGAAGCAGAAAGAAAGCCGTCCCAAACGAAGCCTTAGCTCTCCCCTTTTTTCAGGAAGAATTTTGTGTCAACATCCTAATACAAAATTTATTAGAATGAATCTCATAGCCCTTGGATTTGCTTTAAGATAAGTGAAATATGTGAAAAATTAATACTATACTAATGTTAAATCATATAAAACAATCTTGAGACTCATCATAAAAGTAAACTTAGGTAAGCATGTCGTGACCAATTATTAATTTTTTATTAGCATTACTAAACAGAACATGATAGTTGTCCTTTTTTTCAATAAGAAAAGAATTGTCCTGTGTTTGTTTATCCATCTATCATAATACTCGACCTTCCAGCTCTATGTCATTTTCATGAGCAGCTTCCAACATTGACATTCCAAGAGGAACACTGATGGTCTTTTCCTCGCCATCTTTGTTAACAAATGTTACAGATATCCTGTATAAAATAGAAGCCATACAAAGATTAAATAGAAGGAAATATTCTAAATCATCCTTTGAAAGAACTATTTCCTAGAATTCATGTGCGAAAATGTGAATAAAATAAAGAAAAACAAGATACAGTCAGCTTGATGGAACTTTAAGTACTGGAAAAGGATGTCTAGTTTCCTCGAACATCAAAGAACTTTGTCAGGTCAAATAGCGAAGGTTGACTTGTTTATAATGGTAGAAGGAACATAGATAATTAAGGATTTCCAAAACAAAAAGGCCTGGAGGAAGAGTAAAACATAATAAAAGAAGAGGCTTACAGAAAAATACATCAAAAAAATAAGCGAAGGTTTTATGTGAGGAACAACAGAATAATTGTTGGACTACCGAGTAGAAATAAATATTGCAGAATGATTCGAGCACAGGTGGATGGAGATATTTCGCTAAAATTTTCAATGAAGATTATGAGAATGCGATTGACTTTAGTGACCTTACCACTCTAAATAAAAATATATATGTTTTTTTATTGGCGTATTAGTAAACTAAAGTTACAGAGGCTTTAAAGAAAAATAAAGTGTGAAAAAGCTGTTGAACCTAATGATATTTCAATAGAGGTGTGGAAATGCTTAGGAGATGAAGGAATTTCTTGCCTTATTAAAATTTTTAATATTATTTTGAAGAATAAAAAGATGCAAGATGAGGGGAGAATGAGTGTGTTGTTTCATATTTTGAAGAATAAATGTGATGCACAATTTTGTGCAAATTATAGAGGAATTAAGTTAATGTGTCATACTTTAAAATTAATGTTTCTCAAAATCAAATTGGATTCATGCCAGGTAGGTCTACTATGGAAGCTATATATTTATTGAGAGGTTTGATGGAAAAGTATAGAGAGAATAAGGAAGATCTACATATGATTTTCATTGATTTAGAGAAAGCACATGATAAAGTTCTAAGAGAAGTGCTATGGAGAGTTTTACATAAGAAAGGGGTTAATAATGCTTATAATCAAATCATTAAGGATATGTATACATGAGTTGTTACTTGTGTTCAAACATAAGGTGGTTTGACCAAGTATTTTCTTATTTCACTTGGATTACATCAAGAATCAGCCTTAAGCTCATATCTTTTTGCTTTAGTCATAAAAGTTCTCATTAGACATTTGCAAGAGGTTGCACCCTGGTGTATGCTTTTTGCTGATAATGTTTTTTTTTGTTGATAAGACTAGAGAGGGAGTTGAAGGTAAACTTGAAGTATGGAGGTCAACCTTAGAGTCTAAAGGCTTCGTATGAGTAGATTTAAAACTGAATATATGGAGTGCAATTTTAGTAATAATTGATCTAGTGGGGGGATTGTGACTTTGGGCGATCAAGTCATTAATAAGAGTACACGTTTTATATATCTTGGGTCTATTGTTCAGAGTGATAGTGAATATTATTAGTAGAATTCAAGTTGGATGGTTGAAATGGACGAATGCATCGGACTTATTGTGTGATGGAAAAGTCCCTCTCAAACTTAAGGGAAATTTTTATAAGGTGGTAGTGAGACCTGCAATGTTTTATGGTGCAGAATGTTGGCCATTAAAAGAGAAGCATAATATTAAGTTAAGTGTTGCAGAGATAAGGATGCTCAGATGGATGAGTGACTTTACAATTAAAGACAACATATGAAATGAGCATATACGTGAAAAAGTTGGAGTAGCTCCAGTGCAGGATAAGATTAGAGAGAGTCGCCTTAGATGGTTTGGTCACATAAAACAACGGCTTTCCGATGACCCGGTTATGAAAGTAAATATATTAGATTTGATTTATGTTGATAAATGTAGAGGTAGACCTAAAAAGACTCGGTTAGAAATTATTAGAAATGATCTTTCTTTATTTAATTTAAATGAGAATTTGATTCTCAATCGGACACAATGGAGAAAAATTATTCATGTAGTTGATCCCACATAGTGGCATAAGGGCTTGTTGTTGTTGTTGTTGATTTGAAATGGTGATGGTCCACATTTTAATATGAAAAAGATTAAAAACCAGGTTGAACTCATCTTTTACAATTTACAAATTATAAATAAAATTTAAATTACTCACTTTTCCTTATTCTCCAGACCTTCACAAGCCTCGTTGATGGCAGTAGTAGAAAAATGATGATTTGTCTGAGCTTAGAGAAAAAAAGGATAAATGTTAGAATACTTGAACAGCATACCCAAAGTAGTGGTGGTAATTAATAAGCATTGTCTGAAGAAAAAACAACTGTAGCATTGACTTGACAAACCGACTTGAGTATTTTTGCCTAATAAAAATCTTCATTACTCATCATATATAATAGTATAAATTATGGTTCATAATATCATAATATGTATATTTATATTTAAATTAAAAATGATAAATGATTCAAAAGATGGCAGGGTCGCATGCATGAAAAAACAAACCTAAAATGAATATATTTGGAAAACTTTTAGACCGAATAATTTACTCCGTAAATGGATGCAGACTTTATTTTGTGCGTTTAAGTCACGCCATGTAAGGATCAAGCATCTAATAGATGATTCTGCAGCTTTCTCAGCATTACAATGTATCAAAGTTTAATAACTCATGCAAATAGCTCAAGTATTAGAATGACTGTATTAATGGTTCAGAAATTAATAACTCTCAAATCATTGCCTTGGAATTTAACAAGTCCCAAGCCATTTATTGAGGGATAGCTTAGGGCAATAATTATGCTACCTCCATTGTGAATGAGGTTGTCCATTCAAGTCATAAAAAGCTACTTTATGATATATGAATAAGGCTAAATAGAATAACCCTTCACAAGAAACCATACCACATTACCACGTGAGTGATGGAGGACACTTAAGCTCAAGGGCTAATGCAACCAAATGGTATGCAAGGTGAAGATAAAAAAAGTAAAAAATTTGTGGGTTACTAATTCATAATTTTAGCAAAAACTTATTGCTTTTAATGTAAGGATAAAAACAAGCTTTACTAATCCCAAAAGATAATTTAATAATTGCCAAATTTAAAATTTCACAAGAAAAAAAAAACAAGCGCACAAATTTTTTTGGCAACATTCAAGTTCATATTTCAAAAATAGAACTCAAAATTTATATTGAGAAAATTTCAAGCATCAGACAAAACCAGTGATCAAACAATTTAAAAGACGAGTAAGAATAGAAATCACCCTGAAGAGAAGAACAATGTCTCAAATAAGTACAAGGAATCTCTCCCTAGAGTATTCATCCACAACTGTAAAGCAATCTAAGAATACATATCCAACAAGCATACATGCAAAGAGAAGAAAACCTATAATTTTTTTAATTGAATAAAGTGTAATATCCTGCTTTAGATGACATCATGATTGAATCATAGATTTTGTTTGATGTAGGAAAATTTAAGGATCTAAGATTTCGAATGTTGTCTAGAAAGACATGCAAGATGAAAACAGAAGAACAAATAATAACTCATGGATTACTATTACATAATTTTAGCAAAAATAGCAAGAGAACATGAGGAGATATCAACTTCACCTGAGAATCTAGCAGTAGCGAGAAAAATAGCCTATAACGAAGGCCTATGATACACTGAAAAAACTAGTGGCATAGCAGTTAGAAAAAAAATGTTGACTCTCTAAGGTCATGGGCTCAAGCCACATATTTTAAGTTTTAGCACAAATATTGGTACGCAGGTATAACTAAAGTTTTATTTGGTACAGCTTTCTTGTTGCTTTTTAAAGCAACTTTTTAATACAAAAATTTTAAATGAAGACCAAATCTATCATGCTTGGCATATGTAATTCACTACCAACATCATATTCAAGAGGCACATTCGAAAAGCATAAAATAAATAATCCACAAGTGAATAGAAAGACGTTAACGCATAAAAAGGCACCACATAATCATAAAAGAGACGTCTAATGTAACTAACCATCTGATGCATATAACGATTGAATATTGCACCAAAATAACTTGTGCTTGTTGAGGATCGACTTACTGCAAAAAAAAAAAGTTTAATTAATTTTATTTATCCCCCCCAATACAGAAGAAAAAAGACAATCAATCACAAGTTTAATGAAATATATAAGCAGAACAACATAGAGGTCACATTAACTTTCGATAAAAGAATGGAATACTTCATAGGCAAACAGAAACTTGCCATTCTTGGTACTAATTAAGCATGCCCATCACTACTTGAGGAAAATGATTATTTTAAAAGCATTAGAAGGCTCAAAAACAAAGGGAAAGCGGCTAAGAAAAAAAATGAACCAGGCAATCATAGAAGAACAAGCAACAGCTAAAAAAAATTTTAAGGAAATAAAATGTGCGCGTTAGTTTCCTCTCAAAAGGATGAGCCTCCGTTCAATAAGAAAGATGAAACCAAAATCTGAACGAAGCATGGACGTCCGAAGTAAACTTGTCACAATGAGTAGAAGAATATGAATCAATTATTAGGATACATTGACTGATAAAAAATATTTAGCTGAATACCAATCATTATCAAGTTCTCTAAAAGGAGGAACATTCCCTAAGAAGTCACAAGAATATTCATATTTTATGGCCTGGAAGATATTTAGACAGGAATATCAATATTATCACCTTCTCTAATATAAAACTTACCATAAAAAATTATAAGAATCTTTAAAACACTTTGTGGTATTTTCTAATCCATCTTTGCTTATTAAGCAATATAATATGATTTGATTAAACAAAAAAAACGTAGAAATCATAACAAATAAAGTGCCGTTTTGCAGATATGAAATTTTGGAAATAAGACTGTGACTCCGGTTAGTTGAAAATTAGTAATAAGAATCAACAGAAGTTGAGCAAATCTGGAATTTAACCATATATATAGGCTGGTCAGAAAAACAGCTCAAATAATAACGAAATTAAAAGTTTCCTCCTAAATTTATTTTCACAACTGCCAATTTATATAATCTATAGGCTGAATAACATGTTTCATCAATATATATAATAATTTAATCATTCATTAAGCATATGAAGAAAACAAGAATGATTGGGCCACAAATAAACACTAAAAATAGTCTAGTTTTACCAATGCATTTCCCTAATTAAATCCATCAAATACACTATAATAATTGCAAACAATCCACACATTTGATTACAAGCCATGCATTATAATTGCAATTATTTTCTCATGTAATCATAGTCATCCATTAAAAAAAATTTTGATGCACATGATTTATGATTAATTAATCTTAAAATTTATTTAAAAAGTGGATGCAACTAGTTTTAATAATGCTAATGAGAACTGATTATTTCGATTTTACTTATTTGACGGAACTTTGATTTAAGAGCCTTGATGGAAAGTTAGATCCGGGGTACAAAAAATGCCAAGTATGCTGATTTTGTGACATGCCTCAGTTAACAAAGGCAGTTTTGCTTTATTGGATAGACCAAGCGGCTTAGAATAGAACAAGATGGCCACCCAAAACCGATTGAGTTTTCTAAGCATGACTGATTAAAAGATTTAGAAGCGCGCATAAGGCATGATTTAGGTGGAGAATGAAGATTCTCCTCTTAGGAAGAGAAACATTGATACTGTCCTATAAGTCCAATCTCCTAACTTTTTTTTTTTAATTATTATCTTTAGATGAAAAATGAAAATTATTAATGATAATCTATAATATAAGAATATATTGATGATCTAGCCTCGTCACATTTAATGATGATTTTAGAACTTACCAAAATTTCAGAAATGAATAGCTCGTAATGACTCACACTGAAAGAAATAATGAAATTTACAGTTCGGAGACCAACTAAAATAACTACTAGCTTTCTTTTGATGAGTATTTGAAAATACAAGAAATTTAAGTCAAACGATAATCTAATGATGGTTTAAATCAAAGAAATCAACAATAATATTAAACTAGAAAATCATAAATAGAACAGGGATATACGATTTCACATTTCAATAAAGAAATTGAGTTTGTATTGACTTGGACTGAAATCAAGAATGCTTGCAAAACAAATCACAGAAAAGGATGAAAAAAAATAAGAAAATAATTCCAAGAAGAGAAACTAGCACTCATGTTCGTACAAGAAGATTACTTCTCCGGAAAAATGGTAAGTGGTTATTATACCACACTCAAAGAACTCATCATCCAACCAAGCACACACAAAAAAATGATAAATAATTTGAAAATTTTATTAAACAGGAAGTTCCCATTACATGCCTCAGAATTTGCATTTGTAATCATGTACTCTCTTAATCAACCCGTTTATAAGAAAATGCCAACAAGTGCAAATATCACCAATAAAGATGCACCATTGAATTAGACAATAATAGAGGCAAACAAATATCATGAACAACAAAGAACATGAACAAGCACATCCACATGATTATCATGGTAGCGAATTAATAGTGAAATCTGGTAAAGGAATCAAAGCTACATGAATCCAATAACCCCATATGCTACAATGTTTCTATACCAAAATAATTGCACCTATTTGATACAAGATTAAAACAAATACCCTTACATATTAAAAATCTCTCTCATATGTTAGAGTTCTTCATATCATTCATCACTCGTACTCAAACTCAAACAAAAGCTTTTTTTTTTTTGCCTTGTCATGAAAGAAATGTTGACTAAAGAGGGACCAAAATTGGGCTTAATACTCAAACAGTAACCCAAAAGCTTACCCTATAGTAAAAAGGCATTTGATATTAATACACCAATGCAATGTCATAACTTTGATGTGGGACTAAACCCAATACTCCCATGCCATGTGTGTATTAACATCATAGGCCTTAGTTAAGGTTGAATCAAAAGATACTTTTAAAGCTTAAGGCCTACAATTTAGATTTAGAACTCATTTTGGAATGTGAAGAGAAAGAAAATCAACCTTGAAGGAACGTTTTTGGTATTTTTCACTAATATTCTTCAGATTGAATTACGTTGAGGTCCCATGGCTTTAAAAACACGAGCATGCATTAAACTACTTTAAATTTAAAATTCTTTATTTATATGCAATTCTAAATTAGTTATATAATTTTATTTTATAATAAAACTCAAATAATAAATTATATATTTTATTTTTTCTAGTTGCTAATTTTGATTTCTAGAACAAATAATGAAAGTTCACGAGCCCACACTTGCTCTAAGTTCGTAACAACTATTTTTCTATTAAGTGACATGTGGCCACCTATGATGCACCGACACGGACACGACACGGGACACGGCAATTTTTAAAAATATAGGACACGGGTGCGGCGTGGACACGACATAATATTTTTTTAATATAATATATAATAATTTTTTAAAAAATAGGACACGGACACGGCGTGGACAGATGGCTCTTTTAAAACTTCACCTAATCAACCCCCGCCAGTAGCAGAGCTCATTTTGCTAACAAACCAATCATACACCAAATGAAATTGATATGAAGTGAAATTAAAATATCCCAATAATAAGACAGCATGAATACAACAATATACCAGTCTGCCAGGGGTCCAAGGGGGCGCTGCCCCCTGGCGGGGTTCGACCTGCCCGGTCAGATCGCGGGGTCAAGGGGCAGCGCCCCTGCGGGGGTTTCCGGGGGCAGCGCCCCCAGAACAAAATTTTATTGTAAGAGTAATTTTGAAGTTCTGCTTGTTTTTAAAGTTCGTAAGCATGTACTGAGTGGTACCGAGCATGTACTGAGCGGTACCGAGCATGTACTGAGCGGTATCGAGCATGTACTGAGCAATACTGAGCATGTACTGAGCAATACCGAGCATGTACTGAGAAGTACCGAGCATGTACTGAGCGGTACCGAACATGTACTTAGCGGTACCGAGCATGTACCTAGCGATACCTCATTTAATAACCAGACACGCGTGTCCGGCACGCGCGTTCGATTTTAATTTTAATTTTTTAAATTGCGACACTCTGATGCCGTGTCGGACACATGTCCATGCTGTGTCTGACGCGTGTCCATGTCCGACACGTGTCTGACACTGCATACCCTCTCTAAGTGCCGTGTCGGTGCATCATAGGTGGCCACATGTACCTCTATGCAAGCCAACATGTGTCTATGATCTTCCCAATAACAGTTACCTGTTTATCAAAATCTAGTTGACTTGTAGCTGAATTTTCGGCATCCATGTAAATTGAATTTTTTCTACATTATCCTTTACATAAATCTACATACAAAAACACTCATTTGAATAGTTGAAACTCTCTTTTACGATGTCCCATTTGACTCATGGAAGAGAACTATGTCTATTTTACAAAAATCAATCGATTGTCATATGCTGCATCAAATAGTGAATGATTATAAATGAAAAATCACCTTCAAAATCAATTAATGGAGTTGAAATTGAGAAATCATTTGAAGATTGAACATTAAGAGAAATAGATCTCACTCAACTCAATGTTAATTTCATCACTTCTTTTGCACACTAAAGTCGAACAACTATCTCTAGGTTTCTATGTTGAGGAGTGGAAATAAGATCTAGCATAGGCTTATTGTTACCTGTTGAGGAGTGGCAATAAGAGAACTATGTCTATTTTTCTTTTCTTTTGTTTTTGTCTCTTGGTTGAATTTCCTTTTTGTTGTCTTTTCTCATCATAATGATTTTCTAAGTTTATCTTAAATTTATTTAGTTCACCAATATTGTTTGATAATGTAATAATTATTTTATCACATACAAAGTCTGCTTACTTTAGAAATTGGGTTTTTTCATTTCATGCATCTTTATTTGGTACCCATGTTTATTGAATATAGCTTCTTAATGATGCCAAAGAGGGTGAAGAATAGATGTTAATTTATTTTTTATTTATTTTTTAAACTTAGATGTTGGTTTATTGGCAATTGTATGAGCTGGGAACTCTATGATGTGATTTACATGTTATGATGATATGATTGTGGGAAGCTAATATGAACATGTTCTTTTATGATTACATATTATATGATTGTAGATGTCAATATGTTTAGATAATTGATTGCATATTTAAAGAGGAGCTATTACCATAAAAAAGGAGATTTTTGATCATGTGAGCCCAAAATAAACTTATAAATAGTTAAGATGACAACAAAGACCTATTGGTGTGTTCATTTATGGTTAATCAAGTGTATCACATACTTGCATCAACATTAAACTGTAAGAGATCTTCAAAGCTTACAGAAGTGAAAAACAAATAAAATTCATTCTAGAAGTGAAGGATGAAAGAACTAATAAGCTTGAAGGCCTAACTTAGAAAACTAGAAAATTTGGGATTCAATTAGGTTAAGGGGTCCCATGGTCCAAGAAACATTTAAATTCATAAAAGTACATTAAATGTATTTTTTTTCAATAAATAACTTAAATTTCTATAAACCTGTTTACAAAGAGAATTTCAAATTATAGATAGCATATTTCATTTTTGCTAGTTATCAACATTTATTTCTAGGAACCACAGACATGTACTCTTATGTTCACCCACACATGTCATGTGTAAAAGATGACTATTTTATATCAGGGAATGGGCCCCATTTGTACCCTCACATTAGCTCATTCAACGCTATGATGTGTTCAACAATGAGTAGTTGCTTTCAACAACTAGTTGAACTTTAGGTGGACTTTGAGATTCGAATAGGTTGAAAATTGCCTTTAGTATCCCTCTCATAATCTATATAAAGAACGCTAATTTAGTTATTGAAACTCTATTAAATGAGCTTTTATTATGAACTCTTTACTAGCTTAAGGTGTTCATTTCTCCAAGTTTATCTTGCTTCCAATTCATTCTTAGATTTTTAGTTGATGTTTACCAACATTGCGAGTAAGGATTGTTAGTTGAACTTTCTTATCCCCCTATTTCTACTTGCCAAGCCTTGGCGAAGAATTGAAGCGGCTCCCTTTGCTCAGAACAGAAGTTGTAAGGTTTCCCTTTCCCTTGGAAGAAAATGAGCGCTTGTATACAAGGCTTCTCCATCAACATTGCGTGAAGGAATATCGAAATCCAGAGAGCAAAGTGTGTGGGACATGAATGCAAGTAGTTGGTATCTAATGATCTAATCACATAAAAAATGATTTGCATTCCCTAGTTTAATCTTCTTTGAAATCCATTTCAAAACACCCACCACCCCTAAAAGTATGTACCATAACTATTAGTCATAAGCCTACCAGTGCCAAGCTATGGCCTTCTACAAGTAAATGGTCGATTAATTCAAGCTAGGGTGCAAGCCGGCTTGAGCTCGACTCATTAACGAGCTCGTGAGCCAAACTTATCGAGTTTCGAGCTCGAGCTTGAGCAGAATTTCGAGCTCAGCTCGTTAGCAAACTCATTTGTTTTTCAACAAAACAAAAGTCTCAAATGAGACCCAGGTTGGTTGATTCACCAATTGGATAAATGAAAAGATAGTTGATTGGTCGATAAATCAAATAATACTTTGGCTTGATTGACCAATCAAACTCCCATTTGGTTTGAATGATAGGTACAGCACGATGGTTGACAAATGAGTTTGTTTGGCTAACTAAGAAATTCACTCCAAGTAGATATGTTGAGGTCATATCCATCCCATATAAGTATTCCTTAAATGCAAATCATGTATTTTAGCTAGATTTGGATGCAACTTAGGCCTACATATCTAATTCATGCATTTATTCTTAAGTTATAGGCCAAAAAAGACTTCATAGGTTATATGCAATGAAAAAAAATTGTGGAGTGGGCACAATCAACAAAATAAAAGCAAGTCAATAATAATAGTGACCAAACATGCTTGATCATCTCATGTATTCCTCGATTATAGTTAGTTGGTTGTGTGCTTGTGTGGCCATGGCTAATCAACTCATAATCTTGTGTGATTATAATGGGTATTTAATCAACCATTAAGCTCAAAAGCATCTTCATATTCTTCATCATTGTTGTTTGCTAAAGAATAATTAATGAGTTAAAAAAAGAAAGAAAGTTAGTTAACCTAATTTAATGATAAATGTCTTTGTTTGCAAGGAGTACAAATAAAGAGAAATGCAAACTTAATAGACATGTCCGTGCTCACAAAAAAAGGTAAAGCATAAGAAGTTCTTTAAAAAGTTCCTTATATGACATTCACATTGTATGGAAAATAGAAAATTATTAAAATTGGCAATTTTCCATAGTTTTAATTTGTTAGAGTGGATAAGCGAGGGGTCATAATAGGAAGGATGAGATGCGAAAGAGAACAGAAACAGGGAATATACTTAACATGTAAGCCATCAAATGAGATAAAAAACCTCAAATTCAACTATTTGGTAAGGTGAAAGCTTGACATAAATTATTCGCACGGAAGGCAATTATTTGTGTTTAGCTTGAAGTAAAATTAATGGGTAAAAATCAGTTACTTCATACTTCACAGTTCATTTCTCTCTGAGCTCTGCTGCTAAGTAAATGCAGTTAAATCTGCAGCATCTACAATGTATGGGTTTAGTTTACATGCATTCCATATGCAGCCATAAACAGCTCACAACTCACCAATATTAAACATGTATCCTTTCTTTCCCAAAAACTAGAAAATTTCAAATATGTGCAACAGTCACTAAACAAGAGGATGGAATAAACTAAAGCAGAATAGTCATTCAACATAACTGAATTCAGTAAGAGCCATAAGAAGAAGATTAGTAGAGAATAAAATAAAAAAGGCACCTGGCATAGACGTTCGTGCAATTCGGAATCCTACCCGAGAAAGCCTGTGAAGAAACATGATCCCTTGGATCGATCTATAAGAAGCTAGACGCCTAGAGATTAAAGGGGCTGTTTGGATACAGGATTTATGCAGGATTTGAGCAGGATTTAACAAACAAGATTTAGGGAACCGTTAAATCTCATAGCGAGTTAAATCCTCCGTTTCGCCCTTTTTGCCGTAAATCCGGGAGTTCGGTGGATTTACGGGATTTGGCCGAAGAAGCGCGCGAACGGAAGAAAGATGGCCACCTTCGCAACGAGCAAGCTCCCTTCGTCGTCGTTACTTCCGATCGAACAGACGAACGACGAGGAGGTGTGATTTAGGATCCGACAGGAAGGAATGTCGTCCAAGAGGCGAAGAAGTTATTTAGCGACTCACTTCAAAACTCTTGACCTAGCAAATCTTCGGCTAAAAAGACAGTGAAGAACAGCGAACAGATGGATAGCAGAGAAATAAATTAATTTAATTTAAATAAGAATATAATATAATTAACAAAATTAATTAATAACTTAAATTAATTTAAATTCTAATTATATTATTTATATTAATTAGTTTGTAATAATAATTAAAATTTAAAATTTAAAAATATAATCAAAATTAAAATTAGTAAATTATTTTTAATTATATTATTTTTGTAATTATAATTTATTGACATTAATTATTATTAGAATTAATAAATAACTTGTTTTTAAAATATAAATTAAAATTAAAATACAAATTAAATTTATTTTTTTAATAAACTAATTGCCTTAAATCCTAAATTACATTGTCAAACAATTCCATAAGATTTAATAGGATTTAACACTTGTCTTGCCGAGCAATTATTAGGTCCTTTCAATGGATGCAGAGGAAGGTTCGGTTTTAGGCAAAAATAGGTCAAAAAGTGCAAATACCGAGTTTTTCAAAAAACTCGGTATTTTTTCAAAAATCTCGGTATTTGCACTTTTTTAGGCAAAACCGAACCTTCCTCTAAGTCCTTGCACCGGACCAAATAAAAATCCTGTCTTGCCAAATAGTTTTCAGGATTTATCTTTACTAAATCCTACTTGTCGCCAAATAGCCCCAAAAGGAGAACATAGCATTAGGAAATATAAGAAGCAAAGCGGCGGTGATAGTTAGAGATGGAAATAGGAGAGTTTGTAGCAAGACATCGAATAGGAAAGGTGAGGGGTTTGTAGGCATGTCGTAAGCCAAACATTCGCGGGATTGGGTCGAATCCTTTCATATTAAATCAGAAATCACATCAACTCTAAGTCAAAATAAAATTAAGTTAAAAAATATTTTTATTCTCTAATTTTATCAAGAAATTTGACTTTTTGTGCTTTACAATAATATAATTTGAATAAAATTTTAACATACTCAAATATTTTTTTTAATAAAAATATTCTTTATATACTTTTGTCTTCATTTTCAAGTGTTTCTCATTAAAAAGAATGAGTAACGAGTTCCCCTTTTTCTAGCTCACTCATGCACTTTGAGGCATTTGCATTTGCTAATTTCAACCTCCTTTGCTGTGATTTTTTTTGTTTGATGTGATAATAGTAACTTGAAGATGAAGTTGAATTCGAAAATGTAGTGTAACATAGACTTTTGGCATTTGCGGATATCATTTTTTATGTTTGAACGATGTTGTATCATTTGACAATAAATGACTGTAATATATTTATTATATTTAATTAAGATAAGTTTGAAAAAGATCTTATTTTTATTCTAGCCTTGTTTGAAACCTATGATGTTTGAATGGTGTTATATCATATGTTTGGTTAAACAAGTTCGAGCGGTTTTCAAATATGTTTGAGCCATGTCTAAACATGGTTCAAACATGTTAGAACATCTTTCAAACCATGTTTGGATTATGTTGTAATTAGGAGAGTAAACGAGTCGAGTTGAGCTTGAGCCGAGCTTGAGTCTTGCTTAACTCAAACTCGGCTCATCAGCCAAATTGCGAGCTCGAGCTCAAAGGGCATGTTCGACCTCGACTCGTAGCAATAGATGCGGGTTCGCAAGCCGACTCGTGAGGTGTAAGAAGAGCAAGAAGTGATTGGAGTTCTTTCCTAATTTTGGATCGAAGAGCATGCTTCTGTTCAACAACAGACTGATGGATGACAACACAAAAGGTGGACATGATAGCAATAGCATTGAGCGAGCCGGAGATGATCCAAGAGGAAGAAAAGACATGTGCATGTGAAGCCAACAGGCACTATCAAATTAATGAAAGTTGTTGTACAATTTGGTCACTCCTCCTCGCTCATCAGTCACAAACTACAACAAAAGCCCCATCTCGCACTTCACACTTCGTACATGACAATAAAAGAAAACCTTATTTGGTTCGGCTTGACCAAAAATAAATGGATATTTAGCATTTTATGCTTTTGGATCAGCCTTTTGCGGATCAACCTTTTGCTTCTAGTTTTGTCTTATGGTTCCGCCCGACAAGTCAAGCAACAACTCAATCAAACTCGAGCTCGAAACTCGACAAGCTTGGCTTATGAACTGGTTCATGAGTCAAATTTGATCAAGCTCGCGAGTTGGGTTGACTCGTTTGTACAGCTAGTTAGAATAGGGTTCAAAAATGACTTTGAAACATGCTGGGGCATGGTTTGAATAGAGATCATGTAACAACCAAAACTCTTAACTATCGAGATATTACCCGCTTTGTCTAATGACCTCATGATTTTATCTCATGTGTGTGACTTTCCAAGATATCACCTATAACAACCCAAAATCTTAACTATCGAGATATTGTTCTCTTTGGCGTAAGGGCCTCATAGTTTTGTCCTATTGGTGTAACTTCTCATGAGATCATCCATCTCAAGATTTCTCCGGGATGAGCACACTTAACTGTGGAGTTTCTTAAGTGAAATTTCAACCATTACACCAAAAGACGCATCAATATTTAAGAGTTTAACTTCTTTTACTTAAGGAGTTCCATGATTTTTCCTACTCAAGTAAATGACATCCTCATTATTATCCTTATCCCAAAATCATCCACCATGCAAATAGAATTCTAAAGGTGGCTCCTACAAGTTCAAGTGGTGGCTCCAACTACATAGCACTTTGTTTCATATAGAATTCAAGAGGCAGCTTTCATGGCGTATCATTGTCTTATAGGACACTTAGTTCCCTTCTTCCGGATGATGTATTGTTCGATATCATTTTTAATATCATAGAATCAATTTTAAAAAAATGATCTATTTTATCTTCTTAATTAATCAACTAGTTCTATAAAGCATCAAAATAATAAATATATATATCTCGTGAATGTTACTAGTGTCACGACCCGACCTGACGGGGACGGATCCCGCCCGAGCCGGACCGCGACAAAACCTTCTTATCCAGGATCTGGCTTTGGAATTGGTTTACTGAACTGAATCTTCCAAATTACTCAACTCAACAGACACACAACCACAGAGCTACTATTTATCATCAATCACAGCGGAACAAACATCTATAGTTACATTTTCCTCAAAACAATCATCTACAGATACAGTACATGGCTTTTGAACAGAAAGAAAGACAGAACAGAAAAGCCATGACTGTACAAAAATCAAAAGGTACAAATAATACCTATACGGATCAGAACTCAGAAATCTATTCCTGGACTTCCTTCCCCTTCCCAGAACCTGAAAACCACCAGAAAATAAGAGTGAGTTCAACAGCTCAGCAAAGCAACAGTCCTCCAATCAAAATTCTCAGAATCCAAAACCAAACTCATCAGACAGAAATCCGAACAGAAATCGGAACAGAATCGTACATAAATCAGAAATTCAGATTATATCGGAACAGAACAGAATCGTATCAGAATCATATCAGAATCATAGTATACATATTGGAATCAGATTTATATCGTGTCAGAATCACAATTGCTTACAGAACAGATACAGAAATCAGAATCATATCAAATCAGATATCAGATAATATTTAATTCATAGTTAAATGCCCTGACACTGACGGAATCTCTACGGATTCCGGCCCCTTATGCCTCCCTTCCCAGACACTGACTGAATCTCATAGGATCCAGGCCCCTTATGCCTCCCTTTGTGCTCACGGCACCGGAACAGATGTGCTTATAGCACCAGAACAGAATTCATCGGATCCGGAACAGAACAGATATCAGATTTCAGATTTGAGCTCATTTCAGATTTCCCAGACACTAACTGAATCTCATAGGATTTAGACCCCTTATAGCTCCCTTTTTATAGCACATACAGATAGCATTTCAATTCAGAAGAAATCCGGGCAAATCCGAAATCAGACAAAAATCGGGCAGCACAACGGTAGTAGACAGAATTTACACAAAATTTCCTGCAAAGAAAATTTACCAAATTCGCACAGAATATAGATAATCACATTCCAGAACCTTTATTCTACTACACAGAGAATTTACAATTTCACAGAAAAATGTAGTCTACGAAAAACTCCGCCGAATCAAAAATACCCGGACAAAAATCTTCGGAAAATAACCAAAATATGCACACTCGGCACGTCAACAATATACAGAAAGTTACGCAGTAAAAACTGAACCGATCAAAAGATACGGACGAAAAACAGTAACGGAAACGAAATCCGGACAGAAAATACCGCCAAACGCGACGATTCTGAAAATTGAGAAAGGCGGAATGTGCCTTACCTTGCGTACAGCAAAATCCTGAACAGTCTCTTCGGACGAAAACGGCTCCGCGTCGTCCGAAAATCAACTTTTCCACAAAAGTCCACGACTTTCTCTCTCCTCGGCTGATATTTTCATTTTTAATGATTTTCTCTCTCCTCAAAATGACTTGAAATCAGCTTTTTAATCTTCAGATCGGCCCGGCCGATCGACAGATCGTCCCACGACGATCAGACCATCTTGGATCGTCCTGGACGATTCCCAGAACTATTCTCAGGACGACATTTTCTACAGTGCCAATCGGCGTGGACGATGTCCAAATCGGCCTGGATGATATGTACAGAAAATCACCTGGAGCAAAACTGGGCAAATTCTGGAGCAAAATTTCCACTGATCGTCCTAGGACGATCCTGGAGCAGATTTTTGATATTACAATCTCCCCAACTTCAGAAAAATGTCGTCCTCGACATTATCCCAATCCAAACTCAGTCAAAACAAGTACGGGTACGACCGTCTCATATCAGACTCCTTTTCCCAAGTTGCTTTTAGTGCAGTCCGGTGCTTCCACTGGACTTTAACCATCGGAATTTCTTTATTTCTTAACTTTCGGACGTCGTACGCCAAAATCAACTCTGGCTCTTCCTTGTACGCCAGATTTTCCTGAATCTCAATCTCATCAGCTGATAGCTTCTTCCCAGAGTCTGAAACCCACTTCCTCAGAGTGGATACGTGAAACACATTGTGCACGTCCGACATCGAATCAGAAAGCAACAGTCGGTAAGTAGATTTTCCAATTCTTTCTAAAATCTCAAACGGTCCAACATACCTTGGATTCAGCTTACTCACCTGACCAAATCTGCTTACACCCTTCATCGGGCTGACTTTGACATACACAAAGTCACCAACTTGAAACTCAACGAACCTGTGCTTCTGATTATAATATTTCTGCTGACGGTCCTGAGCCGCTTTCAATCTTTCTTTTATCAAATTGATCTTCTAAGCAGTTTCATCAGCAAAAATGGCACCCAAAGCCTGTCTATCTCCGATCTCAGTCAAAGTCAAAGGAGTACGGCACTTCCTGCCATACAGAGCCTCGTACGGTGACATACCAATACTGGACTGAAAACTGTTGTTATAAGCAAATTCAATCAGCGGAATATGATCCTCCCAGCTTCCGCCAAAGTCTAGAACACAAAGCCTCAACAGATCTTCCAGCACCCGAATGGTCCTCTCAGACTACCCATCGGTCTGAGGATGAAAGGCTGTACTTAAATGCAGTTTCGTACCCAAGCCTTGCTGAATGCCTTTCCAAAGTCTGGAAGTAAACCGTCCATCTCGATCAGAAACTATCACTCGAGGCACACCATGCAATCTGACTATTTCCTTCACATAAATCTATGCCAAACGATCCACAGGATCGGTCTGTCTGATCGGAAGAAAATGGGCTGACTTCGTCAATCGATCTACGACTACCCAAATAAAATCATGTCCTTGCCTAGATCGAGGAAAACCCATCGCAAAGTCCATCGTCACCTCCTCCCACTTCCACTCAGGGATAGGCAACGACTGTAACAGTCCACCTGGTCGATGATGCTCTGCCTTCACCAACTGACAGGCCTCGCATCTCGACACAAACTCCGTCACATCCTTTTTCATCCCAGGCCACCAGAATAAAAGCTTCATATCAGCATACATCTTACCATTGCCTGGATGAACAGTGTAGCCAGAATGATGAGATTCATACAGAATCTCCCACCTCAAATCTCCGAACACAGGTACCCATAACCTGTTCTTACAGAAAATAGCACCAGAAGCAGAAATTCGAAGTTCAGGAGTCTTACCAGATCCAATCTGAGCAATCAACTTCGAATAATCAGAATCTGACTTCTGGGCTTCCTGAATCCTTGTCTCCAAAGTAGACTGAATACTCATCTGAGCCAAATCCAAACCACTGGAGGAAATCACCTCCAACTGCAATCGCTCCATATCTCGAATCATGAAAGCATCACAAGTAAGCTGCAAACCTGATAGTCCAGAAGATTTCCTGCTCAGAGCGTCCGCTACTACATTAGCCTTCCCAGGCTGATACTGAATAGTCAGATCATAATCCTTGATCAACTCGAGCCATCTTCTCTGCCTCAAATTCAGATCCTTCTGAGTGAAAATATACTTCAGGCTCTTATGATCTGTAAAAATCTCACATCTGACGCCATACAGATAATGACGCCAAATCTTCAAAGCAAAAATAACAGCAGCTAACTCCAGATCGTGCGTCGGGTAATTCTTCTCATGTGGTTTCAACTGTCTCGAAGCATAAGCAATTACCCTTCCATGCTGCATCAGCACACAACCCAAACCTTTCAGTGAAGCATCACTGAACACCTGAAAACCTTCCGTACCGGACGGAAGTGCCAACACTGGAGTTGAAGTCAAAAAATCCTTCAATCTCTGAAAACTAGCTTCACACTCCGGTATCCAAACAAAAGCTACTGACTTCCGTGTAAGTCTCATCAGAGGCGTCGAAATCTGTGAAAATCCCTTCACAAATTTTCTGTAATACCCGGCCATGCCCAAGAAACTACGTACCTCAAATACCGTAGTCGGCCTTGGCCAATCAGCAACTGCCTGAATTTTCTGGGGATCCACAGAAATACCTTCTCCGCTTACCACATGTCCCAGAAAAGAAATACTCTTCAGCCAGAATTCACACTTGGAGAACTTGGCATACAGCTGATGCCGCCTCAGAGTCTCCAACACAATCCTCAAATGTCTGGCATGATCATCTTCAGAAGCAGAATATACCAGAATATCGTCAATGAAGCCGATCACAAACTGATCCAAAAACTCCCTGAATACTCGGTTCATCAGATCCATGAAAATAGCGGGCGCATTGGTTACCCCAAAAGGCATAACCAAAAACTCGTAGTGCCCGTACCGAGTACTGAAAGCAGTCTTCACCACATCAGATTCCTTCACCTTCACCTGATAATATCCGGATCGCAAATCAATCTTCGAAAATACTGAAGACCCAGAAAGCTGGTCAAACAAGTCGTCAATCCGAGGCAACGGATACTTGTTCTTGATCGTGACCTTGTTCAAGTCTCTGTAATCCACACACATACTGAGTGTCCCGTCCTTCTTCTTCACAAATAGAACAGGTGCTCCCCAAGGCGAAACACTAGGACGGACAAAACCTCTGTCAACCAACTCCTGAAGCTGAACTTTCAACTCAGAAAGTTCTTTCGGTGCCATCATGTACGGAGCTTTTGATATAGGAGCTGTACCCGGAAAAACATCGATAGAGAACTCCACCTCGCTATCCAGAGGTAAACCAACCAACTCCTCAGGAAAAACATCAGCAAACTCCCGTACCACTGGGATCTCAGAAACAGAACCAACTTCCAGGTTCAGATCCCGCACCGAAGCCAAAAAAACTGGGCATCCTTTCTTCCACATTCTGCTCACCTCCAACTCAAAAATCAGACTGAAAAGAACACCTCATAATCCCTGAAATACAACTCTCTCTCCAGCCATAAGCAAACTCACTTGCTTCTTCAGACAGTCAATTTGAGCCTCATACCGACTCAGCCAATCCATGCCCAAAATCACGTCATACGAAGAAATCGGCAACAAAATCAAACTAGATTTCCACTTCTTGCCAGCAATGTTAATCTCACACAAACAAAACTTCCGAGCAATCAAAGGATTTCCAGCCGGTAAAACCATCGAATCCGAATGTAAAGTCTCAAAACATCGCTCGGATAGAAAAGAATGACTCGCTCCAGAGTCAAACAAAATACGACAGGGCTGATCAGAAATGTAAACCGTACCTGTCACAACATCCGGAGCATCACGAGCCTCCTGCTGACTCAGGTTGTAAACACGTGGCTGAACTAGAGCAGGAGCTGAAGCAATAGAACTACTCTGCTCAGAGGGAGCCGTAGGTGGTCTCCGTGGTCCAGAACTAGTACCACCACCTCTACCAGAAAATCCCTCAGGACGAGGAGGAATAGTCCTCAGTCTTCCTGCTGAACTGACAGGTCTACCAAAGCCCTCAGATCGGTACTCAAAACGCCGATCAAATCCAGCCTGTGGACACTCTGCAATCCGATGTCCTGGCTGACCACATCTGAAACACAGACCAGCCATCTTGTAGCACTGGCCATGGTGTCGCCATCCGCAACTTTGGCACACAGGTGCCCCACTGACAGACCCAGAACTCGTCGTACTGGTAGCAGTACCAGACGACCCTCCGCTCCTCCTGGAGTCAACGGATCCAGAACCAGCTATAAATCTCCTCTTCCCAGAGGAACCACTGCCCGAAGTCTCACCTCCAAATCTCTTCCTACTCGCAGTCCACCGCTGCTAAGTAGCCGTCATGTCATTCTCAAGCAAATGAGCTCGCTCCACAAGCTCAGAGAAATCAGTAATCCTGAATGGTATCAGAGGCTGCCTCAAAGTATCTCGTAATCCCCTCAGGAATCTGTAGCACCTCTCAGTAGAAGTGCTGACCAGCTGCGGAGCGTACCTGGCTAATGCAGTAAACTCAGCCTCGTACTGCATCACCGTCTTGCTCCCCTGAACCAGCCTCAGAAAAGTCTCCTGCATCTGCTGTCGTGCAGAAGGGGGAACAAACCAGTCTCGGAACACCTCAGTGAACTCTTCCCAGGTAATCAAAGAGTTCAGCCTGCCTTGAAATCTGGCTGCCTGCTAGCCTTCCCACCAGTGCTCAGCCTCTCCATCCAACAGAAAAACAGCTAACGGAACCTTCCTATCCGCAGGACACTGCATCCCATCAAAAGTCTTTTCCACTCTCCTCAGCCACTCCTCGGCTGCTCTGGGCTCAACAGCGCCCTCAAATCTCGGAGGTTTCAACCTCAAAAATAACTGCAGATGTCTATCAATGTCCTCAGATCTGACAGTAGAAGCTCTGCTCTGAGTCTCGCTCATCATCTGAGCAACAAGCGTAGCAAACTGAGACAACGTATCTGCACCGGCCACTGGGGCTGTACTCCCCACTGGTGCTGCCTGACTGGCACTTTGTCCGTCTGTCATGTCTGGGTCTGACTGATCCATACAGAAAATCCAAAATCCGGAAAACTATCACAAAAACAACACAAAAACAACACCATAAAAAGTCAAACGACCCAAAACTACCCCCAGACAGACTCACTGATCACTTCCTATAGCTCTATCTTACAATCCAACCAGTTTCCAAAACCAGTGCTCTGATACCACTAAAGTTTGTCACGACCCGACCCGACGGGGACGGATCCCGCCCGAGCCGGACCGCGACAAAACCTTCTTATCCAGGATCTGGCTTTGGAATTGGTTTACTGAACTGAATCTTCCAAATTACTCAACTCAACAGACACACAACCACAGAGCTACTATTTATCATCAATCACAGCGGAACAAATATCTATAGTTTCATTTTCCTCAAAACAATCATCTACAGATACAGTACATGGCTTTTGAACATAAAGAAAGACAGAACAGAAAAGCCATGACTGTACAAAAATCAAAAGGTACAAACAATACCAATACGGATCAGAACTCAGAAATCTATTCCTGGACTTCCTTCCCCTTCCCAGAACCTGAAAACCACCAGAAAACAAGAGTGAGCTCAACAGCTCAGCAAAGCAACAGTCCTCCAATCAAAATTCTCAGAATCCAAAACCAAACTCATCAGACAGAAATCCGAACAGAAATCGGAACAGAATCGTACATAAATCAGAAATTCAGATTATATCGGAACAGAACAGAATCGTATCAGAATCATATCAGAATCATAGTATACAGATTGGAATCAGATTTATATCGTGTCAGAATCACAATTGCTTACAGAACAGATACAAAATTCAGAATCATATCAAATCAGATATCAGATAATATTTAATTCATAGCTAAATGCCCTGACACTGACGGAATCTCTACGGATTTCGGCCCCTTATGCCTCCCTTCCCAGACACTGACTGAATCTCATAGGATCCAGGCCCCTTATGCCTCCCTTTGTGCTCACGGCACCGGAACAGATGTGCTTATAGCACCAGAATAGAATTCATCGGATCCGGAACAGAACAAATATCAGATTTCAGATTTGAGCTCATTTCAGATTTCCCAGACACTAACTGAATCTCATAGGATTCAGACCCCTTATAGCTCTCTTTTTATAGCACATACAGATAGCATTTCAATTCAGAAGAAATCCGGGCAAATCCGAAATCAGACAAAAAATCGGGCAGCACAACGGCAGTAGACAGAATTTACACAAAATTTCCTGCAAAGAAAATTTACCAAATTCGCACAGAATATAGATAATCACATTCCAGAACCTTTATTCTACTGCACAGAGAATTTACAATTTCACAGAAAAATGTAGTCTACGAAAAACTTCGCCGAATCAAAAATACCCAGACAAAAATCTTCGGAAAATAACCAAAATGTGCACACTCGGCACGTCAACAATATACAGAAAGTTACGCGGTAAAAACTGAACCGATCAAAAGATACGGACGAAAAACAGTAACGGAAACGAAATCCGGATAGAAAATACCGCCAAACACGACGGTTCTGAAAATTGAGAAAGGCGGAATGTGCCTTACCTTGCGTACAACAAAATCCTGAACAGTCTCTTCGGACGAAAACGGCTCCGCGTCGTCCGAAAATCAACTTTTCCGCAAAAGTCCACTACTTTCTCTCTCCTCGGCTGATATTTTCGTTTTTAATGATTTTCTCTCTCCTCAAAATGACTTGAAATCAGCTTTATAATCTTCAGATCGGCCCGGCCGATAGACAGATCGTCCCAGGACGATCAGACCATCTTGGATCGTCCTGGACGGTTCCCAGAACTATTCTCAGGCCGACATTTTCTACAGTGCCAATCGGCCTGGACGATGTCCAAATCGGCCTGGACGATATGTACAGAAAATCACCTGGAACAAAACTGGGCAAATTCTTGAGCAAAATTTCCACAAAACTGGGCAAATTCTGGGCAAATCCTGGACGATCCTGGAGCAGATTTTTGATATTACAACTAGCTACCAATTAAATACCTCAAAATATTGCATAATATTCATTCTCCCAAAATCAATATGTAATAATCAAGAGATCAGTATAATT
Organism: Dendrobium officinale; assembly: GCA_019514585.1. Lineage (NCBI taxonomy): Eukaryota > Viridiplantae > Streptophyta > Magnoliopsida > Asparagales > Orchidaceae > Dendrobium > Dendrobium officinale. The sequence continues at coordinate 19,699,524 of CM033692.1, forward strand.
ACTAATATATCACAAACTCCTGGCTACCAAAGAATAAAAGAAAATATATAGCAAGATCTAAAGAATAACCTGACGATCTTTATTAGTATCACTGTTCACAATCCTGACCCTTTCACTAAACTAAAATCATTAAAATCCATATAATGAGCAAAAAAATCCAGCAAAAAATCAAAATTTTATAACTGCTTTAAATGCAAGGCAAAAGAATCAATATCTATATTCAATTCTAATCAATATCAATCATTCTTAATATGAGTAAAAAAAATCTCAAAAATCAATAATAAAATCAATATGATCAATAAAATCAAAAGAGATCTATCAAACTATAAGGCATGGTAAAGAGTATTATCACCCAATAAATTATGTCAGTATGATATGCTATGTTGTATCAATATTAATGTCAGTATATGCTATCAATATGTCAATCAGTTTAATGTACTGTCAGGTAAATATTTTCATGAGTATAATTAGGAAAATCAAGGCATGACATTCAATTTTAAGGTTGTGTTTTCTTCTGTACATATGTTATCTGTCATAGCTCTCAATCTGTCAGCATAAAACATATTTGATTGTCTTCTAATCTCAACATTGATTGATTAAAAAAAAGATTCTCAATATTACATATATTTCATTTAAGTAGTTTATCTTCGAATATTTTCTTAGTATCTATTTAAGCACCTAAAAATTAGTTTAATTTGTAAATATAATTGCTCATTAAAAACAAGATAATATAAAAAATTAAATAAAATCTTTAAATAAACTTTTATTCCTTAGCTTTCTTAAGGCCATCTCTAGATTTGATCAAATTTCATCAATACATTATACTTCAATATGAATTTCACCTTGTATATGCCCTTAAAAATCAAATTAGAAATTTTATTCAAGATTTTAAGACAATAATAAAAAATATTTAGGCGAACAATGAAGAGTTTTTCAGTGCATTTAATACACCTATAAATGACACTTATCCAAAAGAAATTAATCGAACTAGTAGAATTATTCATTCGTCAGCTATAACTATAGAAACTGAATATTTTAGGATAGAGATGTTGAAAGTTATTGCAACTAAAGAAAGAATAATAACTTAGATTCAATGGGGGATCTACAACTTTCAAAGCTACTAATGACTATTAATTATTAAAGACCTTATACAAAGAAAATAACATAGTAATATTGAATATTTTCTCATTCAAGATAAGAAATGTAGCAACTTTTAGCTTACATTGAAGTGCCAAAGGAGATATAGGCTTCGTTTGGGACGACTTTTTTATTGCTTCTTGAAACGGAGTTTTAGTTAAAAATTTTTCTTTGTTTGGGGCGGCTTTCTTATTGCTTTTTAAAGCAACTTTTTAGAAAAAAAAAATTATATTAAAAAATTGCTTTAAGAAGCAATAAGAAAGCCACCCCAAACGAAACCTTAGACTTAATTTGGGACGGCTTTTTCACTATTTTCAAAGCAGTTTTACAAAAATTTCTTATTACTAACTATAAATTTTTGTACTAGAAATGTGCTTTAAGAAACAATAAGAAAGCTATCCCAAATTTGTTACTTCAAGATAACTTGATGCTTTTCAAAATAATTTTTTTGTTAAAAATTTTCTCATGATGAATGTTTTTAAGGCAATAGAAGATAAAAATGAATCAAATGGGTAAATGATTAGTTGATGAAGTTTAAATATGTTAAAAGTGTGGCAACATTTACTTTAAAATAACTATTATTGTCCTATCTTTTATATAAAGTAATATGTTGGATATAAGTTTGGCCATTTATTTAAATTTTGTGAAAAAAATTCATAAACATAATAGGTTATTATATACACTTTTCCTTAGATAATATAGCTATAATGAGATCTAAAGCATGCTAACTAGTTGTGATAACTAAGGTTTCATTTGGCATGGCATTTATACTGCTTTTTAAAATAGTTTTTTAGTACAAAAATTAAATTTTTTATACTAAAAATCTATTTTAAGAAGCAGTAAGAAAGTCATCCCAAACAAAACCTAAGTCTATATGAAAAATCAAATGTTTTTGAAATGTGTACTTTATATATATATATATATATATATATATATATATATATATATATATATATATATATATATATATATATATATATATATATATACTTTGTATCATTATGTTAAAATATTTCATAAAATATAATATATAGAATATGCACCACAGCCACCCAAATGAACATTCGACATAGATAATTATCATTCATATATCGAAGACTAAGGCTTCGTTTGGGACGGCTTTTTTATTGCTTTCTAAAACGGAGTTTTAGTACAAAAATAAAAAAATTTGTATTAAAACTCCGTTTTAGAAAGCAATAAAAAAGCCGTCCCAAACGAAGCCTAAATATGCGAAAATTTTGCTTAATAAGACACAAGGGTATCACAAAAATCTTGCTCAAATAAGACACAATTGTATCACAATAAATCTTGAGTCCTCATAACTCAAATACGACATAGCTATCTTATGTCTCTCGCACCACTCTCTCTTTATCTGTATATGTCTTGGATCTTCTTTCAAAACTAAAACATTAAACTTTTTATCTCTCTACCGCCACGAATGTTCCAGTCCACAATTCTCCTACTTTTAATTTGTATTTTTCTTATATAGCGAAAAAAAAAAAAAAAAAAAAAAAACAAACAAACCATTCCTTTAGTACAAGAATTAAGATTTCAAACAGAAAGGGGGAACAAAACTTCAACTGAGAGAGGATAAAAAATTATACAAAAATTAGCAGAGTAAACTCCTGTAATATACATAATTATATTCTTCATATTATATATAACCACATAAAATTTTAAATCAAGTAGGTTAGAGACACCCCAACTACCTTTTGATGCCATCATTATTAACATCCAAATCATTATAGGCATTATAATCATAAAAAATCTTTCTAAAATTTTATATGTACAATGGAGTATTATTATTTTTTGCTGGTTCATGTGATAGCTTTCAAGCAACAAGATTATTAATAATGTAGCCTAATAAATCTTATTATCTAAATAAGTTCTTAAATCATTGTACAATGTTTTAGTACAATCATTGTACAAAATAAAAACATAAAATACAGACCTAAAAAACTTTAATGGCCTTGACTTTAATATAAGGTTTAGGCTTCGTTTGGTATGGCTTTCTTACTGTTTCTTAAAGCAGCTTTTTAGTTATAAAAGTTTAATTTTTATACTTGAAAGTCGCTTTAAGAAGCAATAAAAAGCAGTCTCAACCATAGCCTTAAGCTTCGTTTGAGATAGCTTTCTTACTGCTTCTTAAAACAGTTTTCTAGTACAAAAGTTAAGATTTTGGTACTTGAAAGCTGCTATAAGAAGCAGTAAAAAACCATCCCAAATGAAGCCTTAGACTTCGTTTGGGACAGCCTTCTTACTACTTTTGAAAGCAGCTTTTTAGTACAAAAATTAAGAAATATTAAGAAAGCCGTCGCAAACAAAGCCTTGATTAGACATCTTCTGGCAACTGTTTTTTGATACTTTCAAAAAAAAAAAATTTATACTAAAAATTATTTTAGAAAGCAGTAAAAAAATTATTCCAAATGGTATATAAAGTTATGCTTTATTTTCCATGCAATTCACATTTATAAAGTCATGTGGTAAGCCCTTCCAGATTATATGAAACAGATTGCATATATTGATACACATTACAACTTGAATACAATCAAGTCCCCAACCTAACCCTTCTCTATCAGTTTCAGATCCCTTCTACCTAGCACGGAACGGCACGATACAATTGCTTTAATCTCAGCCGTCCAAATAAATTTGAACGACCAGCTTCCAATTCATGTGCTAACCGAAGAGGAATCGAATCCCTCCTCTACAACCAAACTATTAAGAAAAAAAAATCTAAAAAACGGCTTCCTCCGTTATCGTCTCCAAGGCTGGTCTCCTCGACCGGCACAAGCTCCTCTTATACCTGAACTCCGCAATCAAAATATGGTCATCCTCCTCCGGCTTCAGCGGGTTTTCCGCCGCCGTCTCCGACGAGAAAGCCGGAGAAGACGACTCTGCGGCCGGAGTAATCTGAGCCCTGTCCCGACGGGCCTGCCTACCGGCTGCGAGAAGAAGCCGACCCATGTCAGCGGCGGAGGCGGCCGAACCAACCCGGTCCATTGGAAACATGACATAGACCACGCCGAGCTCGAGTTCTTCATCGGCCGAGAGGGCAAATAGGCGGCGGTTTATTAGAATGGCGCTAGAGTGTACCAGGAAAAAGCCAGGGTGTTCGAGCATGAGCTCGGCTGCGGTGGCCGAGGCGGCGCTGAGATGGTGGATAGCGCCGGAGGGCAGGATGACTTTGGGGCCGGATTGGAGGCCGGCGACCGGAGAGGAGAGGGAGCAGGAAAGGTAGTTGCCCATGGAGAAACTTGTTGAGAGAGAGAGGGAAGTAGAGGGAGAGATATGGGGATTTGAGGGTTACGGCTTAGTTGGGGGAAGAGGTAAGCGGTTATAAATGGAGAAAGGAGAAGGGCGGCAGAGGGAAGATTCGTGAACGCGGAAACGGCAGGTTTTTCATTTGAGGAAATAATGTGTTTGTGGACGCCTGGCTGGTATTGCGTGTGGGACCCAGGTAAGTTCGGGTAAAGCTGGATATGTAGCCGTTTATGTAGCCATCAACACTAGTGCAACACTGCAACGCTTAACGCACAGAATAAATTTCACGAGCGTGAGGGGACTCCTGCTGAATTTAGAGTTCGATTTATTTTAAAACAAATATAAAATATAGGAATCTCAAAATATAAATTTAATATTTAGTCTAATAAAAAAGTAATTAAAATATTCTAACTTTTTATTAATATTCTTAACAATATGATTGTTACGGACTAGAATATACGCGGCAATAGAGTTAGAAAATTTCCTGTCTCAGCGTTGTACGGATATCTATCACACAAACAGGGAATAAATAATGACACCATAATTTTTACGTGGAAAACCCTGGAAAGGGAAAAAATCACGGGGCCACGCCCAGTTGAAATAATTCTACTAGTATTTGTTTGAGATACAAGAGGTCGACTCGTCCTTGAAATTTAGGGCAATCAGATTACAGTGAATCACTTATAGATTGAAATTCAGTTACAACGTCGGGCAGAGTTTCGGCGTCACTTGGAAATCGGGCGGAGTTCCGGCTTCACTTTAGTGTCAGGTAGAATTCTGGCGTCTCTTGGGTGTTGGGAACAATTCCGGCTTCACTCGGGCGTTGAGAAGAATTTTGGCGTCACTCGGGCGTCAGGTAGAATTCCGGCATCACTCGGGCGTCGAGCAGAATTCCGACGGTGGTCATGGAGGAGTTTCTTCCCTACAATCATTCTCTTCTTCTTCTTCTTGCTTGGATCCCTTCTCAAGAGAAATGAGGGATCTATTTATAGATTTCTGAAGTAGCAAGGCCCGTAAATGTCACGACCCGACCTGACGGGGACGGATCCCGCCCGAGCCGGACCGCGACCAAACCTTTTTATCCAGGATCTGGCTTTGAAATTTGGTTACTGAACTGAATCTTCCAAATTAATCAACTCAACAGACACACCAACACAGAGCCACTATGAATCATCAAACACAGCGGAACAAAACATCTATATTTTCATTTTCCTCAAAACAATCATCTACAGATACAGTACATGGCTTTTGAACAGAAAGAAAGACAGAACAGAAAAGCCATGACTGTACAAAAATCAAAAGGTACAAACAATACCTATACGGATCAGAACTCAGAAATCTACTCCTGGACTTCCTTCCTTTTCCCAGAACCTGAAAACCACCAGAAAACAAGAGTGAGCTCAACAACTCAGCAAAGCAACAATCCTCCAATCAAAACTCTCAGAATCTAAAATCAAACTCATCAGACAGAAATCTGAACATAAATCGGAATAGATATCAAATCGGACATATCAGAACGAAACAGAACAAATCAGAATAGATACGGACAGATCACATCAGAATCAGATATTGTACACATCAGAACCCGAACGGATTAAATCAACAGAGTCAGAATCGTACTGAAATCAAAAATCAGAATTGATCGTAGCAGAATCACAATTTCTTACAGAACAGATACAGAAAACAGAACATATACAGAAATCCGAATCATATCAAATCAGATATCAGATAATATTTCATTCATAGCTAAATGCCCTGACACTGACGGAATCTCTACGGATTCCGGCCCCTTATGCCTCCCTTCCCAAACACTGACTAAATCTCATAGGATCCAGCCCCCTTATACCTCCCTTTGTGCTCACAGCACCAGAACAAATGTGCTTATAGCACCAGAACAGAATTCATCGGATCCGGAACAGAACAGATATCAGATTTCAGATTTGAGCTCATTTCAGATTTCCCATACACTAACTGAATCTCATAGGATTCAGGCCCCTTATAACTCCCTTTTTATAGCACATACAGATAGCATTTCAATTCAGAAGAAATCCGGGCAAATCAGAAATCAGACAAAAATCGGGCAGCACAACGGCAGTAGACAGAATTTACACAAAATTTACTGCAAAGAAAATTTACCAAATTCGCACAGAATATAGATAATCACATTCCAGAACATTTATTCTACTGCACAGAAAATTTACAATTTCACAGAAAAATGTAGTCTACGAAAAACTCCGCCGAATCAAAAATACCCGGACAAAAATCTTTGGAAAATAACCAAAATGTGCACACTCGGCACGTCAACAATATACAGAAAGTTACGCGGTAAAAACTGAACCAATCAAAACAGTAACGGAAACGAAATCCGGACAGAAAATACAGCCAAACTCGACGGTTCTGAAAATTGAGAAAGGCAGAATGTGCCTTACCTTGCGTACAGCAATATTCTGAACAGTCTCTTCGGACAAAAACGGCTCCGCGTCGTCCGAAAATCAACTTTTCTCCAAAAGTCCACGACTTTCTCTCTCCTCAGATATTTTTATTTTTAATTTTGATTTTTCTCTCTCTTCAAAATGACTGAAATCAGCTTTATAATACACAGATCGGCAAAACCGATCGCCGAATCGTCCCAGGACGATCAGACCATTTTGGATCGTCCTGGACGGTTCCCAGAACTATTCTCAGGCCGACATTTTCTACAGTGCTAATCGGCCTGGACGATGTCCAAATCGGCCTGGACGATATGTACAGAAAATCACCTGGAGCAAAACTGAGCAAATTCTGGAGCAAAATTTCCACAGATCGTCCCAGGACGATCCTGGAGCAGATTTTTGATATTACAGTAAATATGTGAGAGATCAGTGGCAAATGTGGAGTGGTTCGGATGGACGATCGATATTGAATCATTTGATCATGGACCGTTTGTCAGACATATGAAGGTCTTAATGATGTCGGAATTCAGCCATCTTGAGCTTGTTGGATTCATCTCGTCGAGCCGCTCGATTCAATTGTAAGCACGTTATGTTTGGAAACCGTTTGGTAACTCAAATTGTGGTTTGAACTTTCCACCATAGCTTCGGGTCCTTGATTTGGTTTAATTTGCGCTCGGATTGAGTCAAATTTGGTGTCGTTGGATTCGTATTTCCGAGACGCTTAGTTTAGCTATAAGTTTGCTAAAATCGGAGTTCAATTGATCACAGATTTAATTTTTGAAGTTTCCGACTTGATTTTGCCTCCAGATTCGTGCCCGATCAAGATGATTTTTTTAGATTATAACAATTATATTTATAGAGATGACTCATATAGGTAAAAAAATAAATAATATCAGGCAAAAATACTAAATTCAATATTTAATTATCATGCAATAAAAAAGGCAATATATAACTTATTTATTTTTTAATTTATAATGATGTTATGCTAAAGAGTAAAGACATTAATAAGCAATGTTGGCTTAAGATTGGATTTAGAGGATTAAGGTTTTGTTTGTGACAACTTTTTAACCGTTTCTTGAAGCAATTTTTTAGTACAAAAAATAAAAATTTTGTACTAAAAATTATTTTAAAAAACAATAAAAAACCGTCCAAACGAAGCCTAAGTCATGAGAATTAACCTGCACCCGTGGATTTAGATAATTGGACCTTTGGGCTATGAAATTATTTCATTATAATATTTAACAAATATTATCTAAGAGGTGCAATTAAATATTAAATTTATTGATTTAAGTTTCATTTGGACGTCTTTTTTACCGCTTCTTAAAGCTGCTTTCTTTTATAATTATAAAATTTTTAATTTTTGTATTAAAAATATAATTTAAGAAGCGGGAAGAAAGCCGTCCCAAAAAAAAAATTTAGCAGTTGGAGAATATTGCCAAGATAAGAATAAATTATCATGATTATGTTTAATTACTGTAATTAAAATATAAAGTGATTAATGGCATAAGAATCTGCTGATTATGACATAAATGATTTTTATTATTTTAAAAATTAAATTGAACTATGATAGATTTATGATTTTTTTTTTAATTGAGAGGATCACAAGTGTCACTATTTCTACTTCATTAAGTAATATGTTGATAAGAAAAACAAATAAAAAAATACTATTATAATAAAAGGTCCTTATTTTTATTAAAATAATTAAAATTTGAGAAAACAAAATTAGAATAAAATATAAAAATAATAAAAAAAGAATTATTTAAATCTATGATTCGAACAATCACATCATTCACATAATTGATATGCTATTTTACCCAAAATGATTAACGTGTGGGAGCTGGAAGCATCATCGGTATCAGTTTGCTGCTACAGGGAGAGCTACAGTGTTGGCATCTCGCGTTGAATGTAGAATATAAAAGCTGCGAAGATAATTGGGGAAATTGCTGTTGACTTCACCCAGTTGTTGGGGCCACCGCGTATTTGCATTTTGGGTTTGAACGAGGGTTGATTCTGTCATTATGGGTTTACAAAATTGAAATTTCGTCATTGAATTTGCAAAATTTGACTATATCAAGTCAGCAACAAGCGAAGGTAGCTCTTCTCCTGTTTTTACTTTTTAGTATAAGATTTTCAATGCGCAATTTGGTTCTTTATTAAGAAAAAAATTATGTAATATCTAAATTTTAGTCTTTTTTTTTGTAAAAATAATGGTTTTTAAAAAAATGTAATTATAAGTTCACAATAAAATCTTATAACATGATTAAGACTTCGTTTGAGACAGCTTTCTAACAGCTTCTTAAAACAGTTTTTTAAAATTTTTGTACTAAAAATCTATTTTATGAAGCAGTAAGAAAGCCGTCTCAAACGAAGCCTAAGTATCTAATTGAATAATAGTAGTATTTTATAAAGTTGATTGCAAAATTATTATAAGTCTTCTTTTGATAACAACTTTTTTTCTTTGAAAAAAAGTGATTATAAACTATTATGAGAAAAGTTACTTTTTATAAAACTATTGTAAAAAAAAAAATTTTAGCACAAAATTTTTTGTGAAAGTTGTGAAAATATCGTTGCCAAACAGAAACTATGATCCCTAACAAAGCAGTAAAAAGGTTATCCCTAACAAGCGTTAGTAGCTCTGGTCCCAAAATGTAGCTTTCCATTACACAAATTTTATTAGTAGCCAAATAAATTTGTGATTGTTATCTAAGAAACAAAGGTAGAGAGAAAGTTGTTCTAAACAAACCCTAAGGATTTGTTTGGGACAGCTTTCTTACTGCTTCTTAAAATAAGTTTCTAGTAAAAAAAAATAATTTTTATACTAGAAAACTGCTTTAAGAAGCATTAAGAAAGCTATGACAAATGAAGTCTAAATCTTTGATTTCATTAAAATACATATACATTTGTTTTAATTTATGAAAAAACTATATTCTTACAATATTTTGATCGTAAAAAAAATTGTCCAAATTTTTATGAAATTTGCTAAATTTATGTAAAATGAATTCCTATTTATAGAGAATATGTGAATTCATATATTTGTAAAAAAATAGAGGGCTATTTAATTTCTTATATAGGTATATATATTAAAACTATTTTATAAAGTTATAAATTTTCTTTCATTTAAATTATATATAATTTGAATATAAAATACTAAATGTAAATCAAATAATGAATCTAATAACTTTAATTTAAGCTTGAATAAATATACTTGGCCTTATAAGGATGTTACACTCCACACGACGTTCAAAGAAAAACCCCAATGATAGGAGACGGTATTGGCTATTCAATGTTGTAAATTATTTTTTATTTTTTTTAAATTGGCTTATTAAGAAAGTTATTCAAAATATTTTGTTCATATTTTATTTGTTAATTAATAGAGCCAAATATAAATTATATAATGATCACTGTCATAAGATTTATTTGAAAATTCCTTATAAATTATATAAGATATGTAAATATAATCAATTTATTAATGAGTCGAACACGGACAAATAAAGGCCTCGTTTGGGACTGTTTTTTTATTGTTTCTTAAAGCATGTTTTTAATTTTTTTTTTGTACCAAAATCTTTTTCATTTTGAATAATTTATAAATAAGATTATAAAAATTAGTTGAAATTGAACGAATTATCAAGCTCAACATAAACAACAAATTTTGTTGGCAGTCCAAAGTCTAAGGCTTCATTTAGGACAACTTTTTTGTTGCGTTGTGTTTGAGATCGCAACTAAAATTTGTGATTGGAAGTTATTTTTTCGTTGGTTTTCAAAAATTGTTTGTACTAAAAAATGTTTTTCACAATAGTCTTAAAAAGTTAATTTAATAACAACAACTTTATAAAGTTATTCCAAACGAAGTCTTGGGATGACTTTATTATTACCTTCTGAAACATTTTTTTTGTACAAAAAATTTATTTCAAGAAAAGCTTTTGTACTAAAAAATTGATTTAAAATAGTAAAAAGTAGTTGTTTGGGACGGCTTTTTTGTTGCTTCTTAAATCAATTTTTTAGTTTAAAAATTTAATTTTTATACTAGAATGCTGCTTTAAGACACAGCAAAAAAGTCATCCCAAACGAAACCTAAATCTAAATGATCAGTCCCACACGAGGAGTTAAATTGCACAAGACCGATTAAATGATTTTTTCATCAATCAGATATTTTATGAACTTTGAGCGAATTTAATCATAAATTTACAAATATATATAATGTATATATTTGTAAATTTATGAATTTGAGATCAATTTAGTGGGTGCTTAAGCTCTCAATCAATAGGCTAAGGCCATCTCCAACCGAAAATCCCATTTTTCACTCCAAAATACAGTGAAACTAAAAAATGTCGTGATTCATCTCCAATCAAACTCCATTCTGAGTGCTTCTGCGAAGGTAACCGACTTTCTCCTCTGTCGCACTTTTCTTCAACAAATTTGGTTTAGACAAAAAAACCACGTTGGTAAACAGTATAACGTCAATATTTACGTCACACTGTTCACCTGCAAGTAAATAGGAGAAGATTTGACGTTCAACTAGAGCGACTAAACGACATCATACACATATCCGACGTTTGGTTGGAGATGCCCTTAGAATCATCAATGAAAGCTATTCAATTATTTGATTAGATGGTGACATCATAAAAAATAATTTCTTCACAAGGAATAATTATGTGGGATTTAGTGGTTGTAAGTGAATTATAAGGCTTCAGTGATGATTGATCATGACGTGGGATCTGCAGTCACTTTAAATATAAAAAAGTTAACAATTATTGTGATTATTTTGTTAAAGTTTCATGGAGTTCATTAATTAACGATGATTTTATTTCACAATAAGCAAATTAAAATTAAGTTGAGAGATTTTTTATTTATTCTGCCATTTATTTGGGTGTGAATATACTCGTAAAGCCTGCACTGAGTCTCCTTGTTATTTGTAATCGCATTTAATTTTATTATTTTATTATTTTATTATTATTATTATTTTAACTAAAAGAAAATTATAATTAATTATTTTATTAATTTAATAGTATTTATTATTATTAGAAAAATCACTACTTCCTAGCCTATAAGAGAAACTATCCTTTTCTTTAAATATTAGTTTGTTGCGTGCTAAAAAATTTGAGTCAGTAGAGTATGTGTTTCATGTCTTTAGAGGTTTAGAAAGATTCAACACGGACATATAAAAATAGTAAGAGAAGAGAATTTCTTAGGTGAAAAATCTAGAAAGAGAAAAAAATCACGATGCTTACCCAAGTTGTAAAATCCTTTATGTAGTAAGTGATACAAAGATAGCTCATTCTTCACTTTTGAATAAGAGAGAGTACAAAGATCAATTGTCTACAGATGGACGATCTATGCATAACAATAAGGCTTAATTTTTCTAAGTGGGAGTTTAAAATGTAGATGTTCATAGGCTGACAAACACACCCAACAACAGGGTTAATTGTTCTTAGTATCATGGAGATGATTTTTGAAGTTTGATCATCCGTGGTGATGGTGGTAGTTGGTGACAATAACTGATGGGGTTGTCGGCGACGATGGCTGAAAAATGTAAAAGAGCTTTCACTAGTTCTCTTTTCCTTTTTTTCATCCTCTCTTATGTAAAGAATGAAAGCCTATTTATAGCTTTTAGGGAGTGGTTTGCTTCGTAAATATGAAAAAAAATATAAGATAAATTAGGAGTGCACATCAAACGGTCCATATTGATTATTTTGATCATAGAGCTTTCATCAAATATTTAAGTGTTTAATGATGTCAGAATTAAGTGATCTTGGGCTCTTTGAATTTGTCTTGTATAGCCGCTCGATTCAATTATAAATATGTCATATTTGGAAATCACATGATTATTAAATTAATGCTTTAAAGATTCGACATATGCTTCAGCTCCTTAATTTGAACGCATTTGGACTCGGATTGTATTGATTTTGGTGTCATCGGTTTCGTCTTGTCGAAATGTTTAGTTTGACGGTAAATTTACTGAGATTAGTGTTTATATAGCTGTAAATTGAATTTTTAAGGGTCTCAATTCAAATATGCCTCGAAATACATGCCCGATTTAGGTGATTTTTGATAATGTATCAAGCTTAGAGTCGGTTTGCGACAATTGTTTTACAATTTTACATTTCAAATTACAATTAAATTTTTTTTTGCTATTGTTTCTCTCTACTTTTAACAAAATTTTGTACTATGAAGCTTTCACTAGCTTTAAAAAAAATATTTTCCCATAATAACTTTATAATCACTTTTACAAAAAAGTATAGCTATCCCAAACAAACCCTTAGGGTGTGTTTGAGTTAGCTTTCTGATTGCTTTATTTTTTATATCACAACCATATTTTAGTATGACTAGTATTTTAAAAAATTTAGCCGTGGAAAATTGTTTTTGTAGCTAGATCTGCTAATGTGTGATATCATAAAACATCAGTGGTTCGATTTATCAAAAAATGATATATCTATAGTTCTCACTTCTCATAATATTTTTTCAATAATAACTTCACAATCAACTTTATAAAAAGCTACATAAAACAATTTTAGAACGAAGGTCCAATCAATTCCAAATATTTAAACAAATTTGTTTCGGGAGGCTTGCGTTCGGATCTTGAAATGAGTTAAATTAAAGTGAGTAGCAATGATATTTGTTTGTTTTGCAAAAAATTCTTATGAATTCATATTAAATTTTTACTATATTATGATTGACTTTTGCTTAAATAACATTTTAATACATATCAAATAACTCTTTTATTATTTTATTAGAATTAAAGAAAAAAACAAAAAACAGACTAACTGAAAGTGATTTCCTGCCCTTAAGAATATTAGGAGATTGTTCATTCTTATATGTGCCTTTTGAGTGAGCCTTTAAGTCCTAGGAAGTCTCCTTCTTACAAAAATGATGGGGATGGTGGTGGTAATAGTGAACTTTAGTAAGACAACTGCCCAATTGATCACCATTATGATAGATAAGAAATAATTTTGCTAATAATAAAGTGTTAGGGCAATGAGCATGATCTGATGATTTTGATGCACTTCTGCCAATGTCGAATGTGCTCAATCCCATCACGGATGGTGTTGCAATGACATGTATAGAACATATGTTCCTCGCCATTGAAAGAGAGATCCGTGAAAAGGTTCGCAACAAGAGAGGCGCTAGAAGCAGTCAAGCTCTAGCTCCGGAATTTGAAAAGGTTCAACGTGTGGCACCGCGGATTTTCGGGTTGACTCGAATCCGACCCGAAATTTGAAATAGTTCATAATTGAGGACCTGAAGCTGGCCCATTTTTCAAATATGTTGACTCTATCCTGAAAAATAAGGGCCGAGTTTGAGTCGGATTTTCGTGTCGTGGCAATTTTTGACACCCCTAGTAATATTTACCACTTCAGCTTAATTTGGTTGATTTAAGGTCATTAGAACCCTTAATTTAACATGTCTTCTCCACATATCTTAACCAATGTTAGTCTGAAAGTTTATTTACTTTTGGGCGTTACAGATCTGATCAAAATAAACTTATTTTCAACCTTTATAATCCACATGAGATCGTTACCTTTCCTCAAAAGATATAATTTGGATCTATTTGGGACAATTTTCTAATTACTTTATTTTTTAGAGAACAATTATAATTTCTTTTAGCTATTATTTTCTCACAACTTTTCAAAAATTTTTATGGAGGAAAGTTACTTTTTACAATCATAATAGCTAAATTACGTTCTGAACAACAATTGCATGACCATTTTTATAAAATACTATAGTTGTGACAAATAGGCACTTACGGTCCGTGTGGGATAGCTTTCTTAATGTTTTCAAAAACAGCTTTTTAGTATAAAAACTTATAGTTCAAAAAATTTTTGTAGAAAAAATTTTCTTTTGAAAGCAGCATGAAAGACATTCCAAATGAAGCATACAATTTTTATTATCAAAATAATAATATTTAATACATAAGTTTAGTCAAGTTAGATTTCAATTTGAGTTCTAATACATTTTTCTAGCTGAAAACTCAAACCCATAATATTATATTTTTTTTTAATTTATTAAGACTTTTTATCAATATCATATTACTTATTTTGTCTGCTTTTTCTTTTATATATATATTTTATTATTTTCACACATTCAAGCATTCCCCACGTGCGTCAAATCCACACGCTTTTGGAAATCTTACCAAATGGTTAAAACGATCGGCCATTCTAACTCGCTTCATCGTAGTAGTTGGACAGCAAATCTATTACAATTCAACAATAAATAGATAAAATTAAACTAAATATCCATATCTTTTTATTTAATTAAAATTATTTTGTGATGTTAAAAGAGCGTATACATGAAAAAGTTGGAGTCGATTCAATAACAGATAAGAAAAAAGAGAGTCATCTTAGATGTTTTAGTCCCATAAAATGTAGCTTAAAGATTGTATGTGTTTGTAGGGGTGTCAATTCAGGTCAACGGGACGGGTTTGGGTCGAACCCGGAACTGACCCAGCACTGTTCGGGTCAATCCGAACCCGACCCATTTTTAAAAATGGCTCAAGTTTTCGGACCCGAACCGATTCGGGTCCGGGTCAACCCGACCCCACACGAATGACTTGAAGTTGACCTAAAATTGCTAGTTTTCAGGGTAAAAAATCGGGTCAATTTTCGATTTTCGGGTCAATCTCGGTTTTCAGAGTCAAATAGGAGTTTTCGTGTCAATTTCGGGTTGCTGGGTCAACCCGAACCCGTCCCGATTTTTAAAACAGGTTGATTTGTTGAACCCGAACCCGACCCATTCGGGTCCGGGTTGACCCTAACCCGGATTTTTCCGGGTCGGATTCGGGTCATGTTTCGGGTTGTGTCAAAAATTGACACCCCTATGTGTTTGTGGTTAAAATTAAAATTTTATTAGTTCATCATTATTTGTTCTACTTCTCATATCTTATCCTTTGTGAATTTAAGCATAAGATTATAGTTAGACTATAATATTTTAACTGACACCAAATTTTTATAAGATAAGAGAGAGTCATCTTAGATGTGTTAGTCACATAAAATATCGACCTTTTGATAATACGATTAGAAATGCCGATGTATTAGATTTTGCCTATGTTAAGAAAAATAGAGGTAGACTCAAAAAAAAAACTTGACTAAAAAGTATTAGAAATGAATTTTTTTATTAGATTTAAATAAAAATTTGACTCTTACTAGACACAATGGAGATAAAGAATTCATAATAGCCAAATCACATGAGAGATTATTACGTGAGGAGTCCGGACACAGGGAACCATTCGATTTTGTGACTGTAAACAGTAAAAGTACACGTACTGCTCATCACTGCTCTTTTACTGTTTATCGTTGTATTTTTACTGTGCTTTTACTGTTCACAATCACAAAACCAAAATGATATATTTGTCCTAACTACGCATATAATAATCTCTTCAGTTAGTGGGATAAAAACTTGATATTATTGTTATTGCTGTTGCTGCTAATTATATAAATTAAATTACCTGATTCCATATATTTACATGAATAATCCCAAATTATTACAAATTTATAAAATTTATGCTCTCGTTTAATAGTTTCTTTTTTTATAATTTTAATGATTTGACTTGTGACTTAGAAAAGAAAATCGATTGAATTTTACTTTACTAAATAAAAAATAAATGGTTACAAGCCTAATTATCCCAAAAAATAAATTCAAAGAATTATAACTTTTTCTTTACGCTTTGTTATTAAAAATGATCGTGATGCTGATGTTCAAAAAATTTGTCATTAAAAATTATAGTTAGAAGAGATGCACAAATCATTTAATATATATTTTTTGATGATTTATTTTGGTTAATTAAGACACGCAAAACTGGTTTAATGTTTTTAATAAAGGCTTTAGGATGGTTAGCCATACACAAACGGCAACTCCTTTTAATAGGCTAAATTCAAGAGACATAAGAGAAATAGAGAACAAATGTGATGTCAAAACGGGTCAACATGTCGGGTTCGAGTTCAACCCAAGTCTAAACAGGTTGATCATAACCTGACATAATTTTGTAAACGGGTTATAAATTGCAACTCGGATCTGAGCCGTGTGGGTTACAGGTTGACTCGATCCGACCCACGAACCTGAAACAGCGGCGCAATCACGTATGGGGTCGGGCGGGGTCATTTTCACAGATGCGGGTGTCGAACAAGGGGTGTGGGTCCTGTGCGAGTTTGCAGCAAGGAAGTCAGGCAGGTGCATGGGAGGGTCGAATCCCAGCCCGGTTGGCAGCGCGGACAAGTTTTGCTTCCGCGGGTGACTGGTGACTGGGCTAGGCCACATTCGTCATGGGTGTGGGTCCTGCGATAGGCCAAAGGAGGTGGGGTTGACCGTCGACTGTGTGTCGGATCTGGGATGGTCGGATCCGAATGGAGCTAGTCATCAAGCGGGATCTGGTTTACCCGGGTCAACTTTGGGTTTTCGAGTCAACCCGAACCTAACCCGTTTTTTAGACGGGTCAGAAATTCGAACCCGGACCCGACCTATTTTGAAAATAGATTGATCTGAACCCAAATTTTTCTCGGCCACATTTCGGTAGGGTCAACTTTTGAAATAAATATTTTTAGCACGATTTGCTCGTTGCTTGTAAGAAAACAATTGAATTTTAAAGTATGAGCTACAGTCTCTTAAACTTTATGCCTTTGATTTTTTTTTAATTGAGCAATATGAAAGAGGATGTTGATTAGTTCTAGCTTTGTATCAATTTTATTATCCAAAACTTACATTGAAGTATAAGACCATCTCATTTGTGGTTTGAATTAGAATTTAGAATTAATTGCGTTAGTGGTTGAAACACTGTTAAGAGCATTGACGTTGATAGATATGCAAACCAAATTCAATGGAAGTTATAGACTTATGATAAATAGATTAAACAAAGTTAGATAAGCGAATCAAATCTTTAGTAGTTAGAGACTTAGGTTTTGTTTGGGACTATTTTTTTAATGCTTCTTATAAAGTAATTTTTTAGTGAAAAAATTTAAACTTTATACTTCAGAGTTGTTTTAAAAAGCAGTAAGAAAGTCGTCCCAAACGAAGCCTTAAAACCTATGCTCTCTCTCTCTCTCTCTTAGAGAAAGATAGATATAGAAAGAGAGGGAGAAAATATAACTAATAGTCGTCAACAAATAGGGGTGGAGCAACAAATTATTATTAGTGGGTACAAGAATTGATGATTTCTAAAATATTTTTTTAAAAATTTAGATGAATTATTTTGCTTATATATATATATATATATATATATATATATATATATATATATATATATATATATATATATATATATATATATATATATATATATATATATAATAAAACAAGTAAAAGCTTAGGATGTGTGTATATTATAAAATTAATGTTTAGAATTTGATTAATAATTTAAATAAAACAAGTAAAAGCTTAAGAGTAAATTATCCAGTGGTCCATTGGATGAGAGATTGTTTAACAGAGTAAGAGGTGCTGTGTTTGATCTCCAATAGTAGACTTATTTTGTTTTTAAATTTAAAATCAACTATTTTAGGCCGCATTATAAGTTTTAGCAAAACAACTCTCCTTGGCCTATTAGTTGAGAGCTTAGGCTTCCAACTAAGAGGTTCAGGGTTCGAGTCTATGTGTATTCATTGCGTGTGTGAGGTTGCTTAAATGGTCTAAATGTCCCAAAAAAAAATAAGTTTTAGCTTTTAAAATTAATTGTTTTGTTATTTTTAATTGTTATGTAATGGGTCAGTGGGGGGTTCACGTTATGATGGGGGCAGGTGCCCTCACTGACCAGATGAATTTATTTTATTTATTAATTTTTTATTTGTATCACATTATTATTGATCTACTCCCAAATTTCAAGTATTGGTCCGTGTAAATTGATGTGGGTTATATGCTAAGTCGATTGAGATTTTCACTGACTTTAGGACAGTGCTTTCTCATCAAAAAAAAAAAAAAAAATCTCACTTTGACCGTTTTACTTGTCTCCTCTAAACTCTCTCTCTCTCTCTCCAGGCTTTACGTGTAGCTTTAAAGGTTGCTTGCAAGTCTTGTAATAACCTACTTTTTGGGGAGAAATAAAAATAAAAATAATATTCTATTTCAAAACATTATTTTTGTTTGCTCTTAGCTTTTTAATAATTATTTTTTGCATCGTGGAACATTCGCAACAATAGATATTAAGAGATTAACATATTAACTTTGAACGAAAATCCAATACACATAAATAAAAAAAAAGATGTAAGAGTCATAAATATATCAGAATTTTTATGTGGAAAACTCTAAAAATGGAAAAATTATGGGATTTTTTCAAGTTGAAAATGATCAGCTAGTATTTATTGCTGATTAAAAATGATGTCCTTCCTTAGGGGGGGAGATGTTGGTGTCAAGGAACATTAAAATGTATTTCTATTTTGGTACTTTGGCCACGTCAGCTGTACTCTTCTTGTATTTCTTTTATCCACTGTCTATATAATGCTTTGTAATAGGTTGTAATAGGATATACAAGGAATACAATTTCTCTGGTTTTCTTTCCATCTTCTCCAATCTTGCTCCTGTTTCATCATGGTATCAGAGCTCTAAGCTCTACAGCATTTTTTTTCTCTCTCCTCTCTTCCGCTCGGCTCATCCCGTACCCTCTCTTTCTATGGGTGACGAAGTTTCGGTCGGGTCTCACCGGCAACACTCCACCATTTCCGGCCAAGACACCGATCTTGCCATTCCCATCCATCTCAAATTCTTAATTTCCAATATCAAGAATCTTGTTCCCACTATTCTCACTACCGAAAATTATCCTATCTGGAAGCTTCAGCTCAATCAACATTTCGCCGCCAATGGGTATGACGGTCATCTCTCCGGCACGGTCCCCTGTCCTCCCGACTCCGACGCTCTTGCTCAAAATTGCTGGCGTTTGATTGATAGAAATCTTGTCTCGGCTCTTCTGTCCACAATTTCTCCGAGCATTCTATCGTACGTGATTACTTTACACACAGCCCATGACATCTGGCTTACATTAGAGCGCCGCCTCCAACCAACAAACCGCTCTCGCGTCATCCAGCTCAAAAATGAGCTTCACCAGATCAGGATGGCCGACCAAACTATGCAACAATATCCTGATCATATCAAGAAACTGGTGGACAACATCGCGGCGGCTGGTTCAACGGTAGACACCGAAGATATTGCACTGTACATTTTAAATGGCCTTCCCGCCAGTTACAACTCGTTCAAAACGGCAATAAGAACCTCTCTTCAACCAATCAGCCTCGATGATCTTTATTCGCTCCTTAGTACTGAAGAAATCAATATTCAACATCAACTGGCTCAAGAAAGCCATCATTCCGACACTACGGCTTTGTTTATCAGTCGGTCCAGCAACTACAGGGGGCGTCCGAACAAGTCACGCGGTAAATCTTCCAATTCTCGATCACAGCAGGTTGATCGTATACAACAAACCTCCGATGCGCAAAATTCTGCTCGCCCTCAACAACCTCGCCCGGTTTGTCAAATCTGCGGAAAGATCGGCCATACCGCCGTAAACTGCTGGCACCGTCAAAACTTGAACTACGCCCCTCCTACCAACTCTCGGGCTTTTTCAGCGCAACAACAATTTGCAGCAACGAACGTCTGGATATTAGATTCTGGGGCTTCTTCTCACCTAACGGCTGACGCAACGAATCTTCACCAGTCAGCACCATATACCGGCTTCGATTCCATCTCTACTGCCAATGGTAGCAATCTTTCTATACAAAACTCGGGGCAAGGATTACTGCCGCTGCCCGAGTCTCAGAGTAAGCTTTATCTTAATAAAATTTATCATGTTCCATCGCTTACTAACAATCTTCTCTCTGTTTCCAGTCTTGCTTCCGATAACAATGTTTCAATATCTTTTACGGCTAATGAATTTATTATCAAGAATCTTCAGGACAACAGGGTGCTTCTCCGGGTTCCCAAACGCAATGGTCTTTACCACATTAAAGCTCTCGTCCGCTGCAACATGGATGAGCTCACAATGTCTGCATCCCGCAAGATGATGTGGCACGCTCGTCTTGGTCATCCTCACGGCAGGAAACTTCAATTACTGTCTAAAATTGATCCCGATATTATGTTTCCTTCTCCTACCTCTGTGTGTGTCTCTTGTAATGTGTCCAAGAGTCATAAACTAGTCTTTCCTTTGCGTAATTCTGTTTGTAATAAACCGTTCCAGCTCGTCCACTCGGACGTTTGGGGTCCGGCTCCAACTTGTTCTTTCACTGGCTTCCGATTTTATGTTACATTTACTGACGATTTTTCCAGATTCACTTGGCTTTATTTGCTTCAAACAAAAGATGAAGTTTTACCGAAATTTCAACATTTCTGCAATTTAGTTAATAACAAATTTAACTCCAAAATACAAATTCTAAGGTCTGATGGCGGTGGGGAATACAACAGCCACAGGTTTCGCTCTTATCTTGAACAGAATGGCATTACTCATCAAATGAGTTGCCCGCACACACCGGAGCAGAACGGTGTTGCTGAACGAAAGAATAGACATCTTCTTGACCTCACCAGAACACTCCTTCATGCTGCTCAACTCCCAGCATCTTTCTGGGCCGAAGCTGTATCTACAGCCAACTACCTCGTGAATCGCCTACCATCGTCCGCAATAAATGATCAGACACCGTATTATCGTCTTCACGGACGTCAAGCATCTTATTCTCATCTTCGAACATTCGGTTGCCTTTGCTTCCCGTGGATAAAACCTTACGCAAAGCATAAACTATCTCCTAGATCTCAGGTTTGCGTGTTCTTGGGATATTCAAGCTATCATAAGGGCTATCGATGTCTTCAAATTCCTCAAAATCGTCTCTACATCTCGCGACATGTGGTATTCTATGAGAACAATTTTCCTTTTATATCATCTAATATTAACAAATCGAATGAATCCAGTGCAGGATATATACCCCCGTCGCTTCTGGTTCCCACCTCCAAGGTTCAATTCAAACAGCACACCGTCAAAACAAATATTTCCCCTGACCTGTCTCCCTGTATTCCTCCGTCAGTGGTCATGTCTCCTGAGATCCATGCTGCATCTTCATCAACCAATTTGCCACCCGTTCGGCATCCAATGCAAACTCGTCTACGCTCTGGCATTACCAAACCAAAGCAGATTTTCACATTATCAGCTGTTCAAAACACGAATACCACACCGTCTTCATACAACGAGGCCTCCAAACACAGCCATTGGCGCTCGGCCATGTCAGATGAGTTCCTAGCATTGCAAAAACAGGGTACATGGTCACTTGTTCCATTACCGTCGGACAAACCCCTCATCGGTTGCAAATGGACCTTTAAAACAAAATTACTTCCAAATGGACAACTCGACCGCTACAAAGCTCGTCTGGTCGCTCAAGGATGTTATCAGGAGTTTGGCGTAAACTTCACCGAGACGTTCAGCCCAGTTGCCAAGATGGTCACTATTCGCATGTTGTTAGCTGTAGCATTAAACAACCGATGGAAAATCACCCAATTGGACATTTCAAATGCCTTTCTCCACGGTGATTTGAAAGATGAAGTTTACATGAGGCAACCGCAGGGCTTTGAGGATTCAAAATTTCCCAATCACGTGTGCCGATTACATAAATCTATCTTTGGTCTACGGCAGTCACCACGTCAGTGGTTTCAGAAGCTCACATATTTCCTTCTTCGCCTTGGGTTTGCGTTCAGCAAAGCTGATCCATCTCTTCTAACTTTTCATCAAAATCACATTCATACACTTGTTCTAATATATGTTGATGATATTCTAATTACAGGAAATAACGACGATCACATTCAGCTTGTTCTGAATCGACTTCAGTCAGAATTTAGCCTGAAGCAACTGGGCGAGATTTCTCTTTTTCTTGACATTCAGGTTATTAAAACTACGTATGGTTATTTCCTTTTTCAATCACATTACGCACAAGATTTGCTTGCTAGTGCAGGTTTTACGGACTGCAAACCAGCAATGTCTCCGGCCTCATCCCGTCCACCATCCTCGTTTGACGCTCAACCGTTCCATGATCCACAGTTGTTCAGGAAATTAGTGGGCTCGCTGCAATACCTTTCTATTACACGACCCGACATTGCGTTCGCCACTAACTCCGTCTGTCAACACATGCACCAACCGAGGGATGGCGACTTTCTTGCTCTTAAGCGCATTCTTCGCTATCTCAAAGGATCTCTGCACTATGGTTTACCACTAAAGGAAGGTTCTATGCAACTCCGGTCTTACACTGACGCAGACTGGGCTGCGAACACCGAAGACAGAAAATCCATATATGGATTTTGCACTTTTTTAGGTCCGAATTTTGTCTCATGGTCGGTTAAAAAGCAAACGACGGTAGCAAGTTCTTCCACCGAAGCTGAGTACCGATCGCTGTCTTCCACAACTTCAGACATCTTGTGGATTCGCCGCTTAGCCGAGGATCTCAGCATTCAGCAAACTTCCTCAACTGTGATACACTGTGACAATACCTCCACAATAGCACTGGCTAACAACCCGGTATTTCACGCAAGGACAAAACACATCGAAATCGACTATCATTTCATTAGTGATCATATCCGCAAAGGTCATATTTCGATACATCACATTTCCACTATTGATCAAGTAGCGGATATTCTCACTAAATCCCTTCCGGTTAATCGTTTCCAACTTCTTAGATCCAAATTAACCATTTGTTCACAAAATGGTTAATTTGAGGGGAGCTGTCAAGGAACATTAAAATGTATTTCTATTTTGGTACTTTGGCCACGTCAGCTGTACTCTTCTTGTATTTCTTTTATCCACTGTCTATATAATGCTTTGTAATAGGTTGTAATAGGATATACAAGGAATACAATTTCTCTGGTTTTCTTTCCATCTTCTCCAATCTTGCTCCTGTTTCATCAGTTGGCTCAATGTAAAAAATATAGAACACAATAGATAGTGGGGTTGAAAAAAATTGAATGATATGAGAGTTATTCTAAAGAGAACATTGTCATGTTCATTTAGTTGGGAAGACCATAGTGGGTGATGGAGGTTGAAGAGACAATAGTCTGGCAACTTTAATCGGAGGGACTGTATGTGACGACCCCAAGATCCGTGTAGCAAAAGGATTCATCTGATCGTTCTATTGCCTCTTTTTTTTTTCTTTCTTCTTTTCTTTCTATCGGTTTCCTCATCTGTTGTTCATATCAATCCATACATACATATATCCAGAGCCAGAGATAATTACATTACAGAAAAGAAACATCAGCGGATACTATAATTCACATATAGTACAACAGTCAGAGTACAGCCAAAAGAGAAATCTACACTAGCCGCACATGCTACAAAAGAAAGCCTACCAAGGCTACAAAAGAAAAAGCTACAGAACTCGGCAGAAAGATCTTCAAGCTGGAGGCCCTGCACCTGAAATTATTAACCACATATAATGAGCTTACAAAGCCCAGCAGGTCACCAAAGCCTACAACTGAAATCAAAGCACGACACTGAAAACAATATGCAGGTTAATCAAATCAAGTCAAATCAATCAGTCGTACATGATTAATGAGTCAATGCAATACATAAATCAATACGAAACAAAAATCAATAAAATCAATAACCAGTAGGAAATCCATAAAGCTAAAAAATCAATGCGTCAATCCATTCTCTACAATCTCTATCATAGCAATCGATAACATCAATTACATCAATACAATTGTCTAGTCGTCTTACTTATCGAGATTTTAAATGATTCTCTCCTGAAAAGCTGTGCTGCTTTCAATCAAGTTCTCACATCAGTCAAATCAATAGAGTGGAATCGTATCGGAACATATACTTGCAAATCAATCTATCGTTCAATCCCACTACTTCTTATCAATACGGCAGTGTATGTATCCATATCCATAAAAAGAACCATCCATTGACGACCACGAACGATGCTACAACAGTGAAATCGTATCAATCAATTCTGCCAGTCAATAGTACCAATCGGCTCAAAATCCCAATAAACGATCAAATCAATATGGCGAAAGATCAATTGAAATCAAATCAATACAAAGATCAATTGAAATCAAATCAATACAATCAGCTTCATAAAGAAATCTATTTTACGATAAATTAAATCCATACGGCAACAATCCATTCAATCAATCAATCGATAATCGGTACGACGAATCAATGTATCAATGTATCAATAGCATGTCAGGATCTGTCGTATCAATAGTATCCATATGTCAATATCATATCTATATCAATGTCGATGTCGGTATCTATCAATCGGTACAATCTATATCAATATCAGTGTCAATATCTATGAATCAATACGCATAATCCATATCAATATCAGTGCCGATATCTATGAATCAATCAAGTCGATAATATCAATCGGAAATCAATACGATAAATCAATAAATCCGTTCAATAATAAATCAATTCAATAAATCTATCAATATCAATAAATCAATCAGAAATCAATAAATCGATATATATCAGGAAATCCATACTATGCAATATCGTACACATGCAATTCCATACAATGGTCTTACTCGATAAGTACAAACACTAGCTATGATCAATGGTGCTGTTGTAGAAATCCATAGTGCTGTTGTAGAATCCATATTGCTGTTGTAGATATCCGCACGTTGGTTTCGATCAAGAAGAGTCGTCACTCTTTTGCCCGTCGGCCGCCCGTCGGCCGCCCGTCGGCATATAAAACTCCTTATAACTCCCAATCGTTATATCGATGATCTATGATTTAAAGGAAAGCCCGTCGGCCCACCATCCTGTACAGGTCAAGTTCTATCTCTAACCAACGTTCAACCAATTTCCCACTTGTCTTTCAGTAACAATCAATTCAATCAATAGTCAATGCAATAATCGATGCAATAAGCAATATGAAAGAAATCTAGAACAATCATATCAATAGTCATACGCATATCAATCCAATCTATCAAATCCGGGAAAATCAGAAATCATACGAAAATCGGGCAGAGTAACGGCAGTCTGTCAAATTTACACAAAAATATCAAAAAATTACAATTCACCAAATTAATACAAAACGTGCACAGCAATATTATAAGACTATTCTTCTACTGCTCAAACCAATTCGGACATCATAATAAATTGCAGTCAAAATAAAACTCCGTAGAACCAAAACGGACTGGACGAAATCTGCCAGAAAATAATCAAAACGTGCAGAATAATCACATCTACAACATACCAAAATTTATGCGGTGAAATCTTCGCCAGTACCAAACCGGGCACGAAAATCACTTACAAAAAGACAAATCTGAGCACCATTTTACAAAACCTCAAAATCTTCGAAAACAGAAGTAGGGTTCGGAGTCCTTACAGCGAGACAAACAAAATATCCAACAGCAACGAACGACGAAAATCGCTCAGCGGGCCCCGAAATCGGACTTCTTCCTTTGCTTTTCCGCTCTTTCTCTCTCTTCAAAATATTTGATATTTTAAAATGATTTTCTCTCTCCTCAAAACGAGCTCATTTTCATATATCATAAAGCTGATCGGCCCGGCCGATCGTCAAATCGTCCCGGGACGATCAGACCAAAATCGATCGTCCCGATCGTCTTGGACGGTTCCCAGAACTATTCTCAGGACGATATTTTGAACAGTACAGATCTGCCTGGACAATCTCACTATCATCCCGGACGATCCTGGGAGGAAAATCCAAGTCAGAGAGGAACAGTAAGGGAACGAGGTCTCACACTGTAGTTGACGAACAATGATGGTCAGATGGTCCATAATTTTTAAATTTAAAATAAACTATTATATGGGTTTTAACTTTTATGTACTTTGTGATGAACCACATTGTAAGTTTTAGCTTTTAAAATAGTTTGTTATGTAATTTTCAACTACTACGAGATGGTTCAATGAGGACCCATGCCCCTAGGCAGTGACAGAGCTACGATGGGGGCACAAGCCCCCATTGGCCGAATGTATTATATATATATATATATATATATATATACACACGATAGTATGAGGGATCATATTTGGCAAGCAAAGGGGGTCGGAGGGACCATAGTCAACGGGTGATGGTAGGTTAGAGGGACTGTAGTTGGTGGGATGATGAAAATCAGAGGGATCGTAGTCACCGGGAAATGATGGTCGAAGGGACCATAGTCGACAGACAATGAAGGCTGGAGGGACTGTAGTTGGTTAGCTACGGAAGTCTGAGGTACCATAGTCGGCGTGTGACGATGGTAGAATGGATTGTAGGGGGGGGGGGCACTAGCCGTGGGAGGGATGGTAGAGGGTGAGCGATCGAGGTCAGAGTTATCGTAGTTTATGGGTGTCGGTGGTCAGAGGGACAGTGGGTGACAGGGTTCAGAGGGACTGTAGTCAGCAGGAGACTGGAGGTCAGAAGGGCCATAGTCGACATACGAAAGTTAGAGGGACGTCGACAAGATATAGAAGTTTGAGGGACCATAGTCGGTGGGTGGTGAGGGTCAGAGGGATCATAATCGATAGGCGACAAGAGGTCAGAGAGATCGTAGTCAATGGGAGAAGGTGGAAGGAGGGACCTTACTCGGTGGGTGGCAAAGGTCGAAGGGGTTATAGTTTGTAGGCGTTGGTGGTTGGAGGGATGATGGGTGACGGGGGTTAGAGGGATCATTGTCGACGGATGTTGGAAGTTAGAGGGACAATAGTTGAGGGATTATTGTAATAGCCTAAACTTTTAACAATTGAGATATTGTCCGCTTTGGCCTAAGAGCCTCACAATTTTATTCTATTGGTGCAACTTCCTAGGAGGTCACTCATCCTATGATTTATTTGGAATGAGCACACTTAACTGCGGAATTTTTTAATAAAATTTTAATAATTATACCAAAAAGTACCCATATGTTTAAGAGGCAGTATCTTTATCCCAAAATCATCCACTTTTAGAGGTGTCCCCTACAAGTTCATGTGATAACTCCCACCACATTCACTTTGTCCCATATAAGATTCAAGAGGTGGCTCTCATGGTACAACATTTTATCTTGTATGACACTTAGTTCCCATCTTTTAGCTGGTGTATTACTCTGATATCACTTGTAATATTCTAAACTCTTAACTATTGATATATTGTCCGCTTTGATCTAAGGGCCTCACGATTTTATCATGTTGGTGTAACTTCCCATAAGGTCACTTATCTCATGATTTATTCGTGATGAGCTCACACTTAACTGTGGAATTTCTTAATGAAATTCCAATCATTACACCAAAATGTGCCTCAATGTTTAAGAGTTTTTTTTACTTAAAGGATTTCACAATTGTAGTCGGCGAGGGACTATAGTGGCGGGAGATAGTGGTTGGAGGTGCTGTAGTTGGTAGATAACAAAAGTTAGAGGGGAATGTATTTTGTGGGCGACATTGGTTGGAAGGACTGTAGTTGACGAGTGACGGTGGTCGTAGGGATAATAGCCAACGAGCGACATTAGTTAGAGGGAATGTAATCGACAAACAATGCTGGTCAGATGGACCAATCAATGGGGGATGGTAATTGGAGAGACTATAGTAGGAGGGTGACAGAGATCAGAGGGACCATAATTGTAGTCGGTAGGAGACAAAGGTTGGAGGGACCATAGTTGAAAAGCGACGGAGATCGAATGGATGTAGTCAGTAGGCGACAGTGTTTGGAGGGACTATCGTCGGCAGGCTATAGTGGTCGGAATGATCATAGTTGTCAGGTAACTATAATCGGAGAGATCGTAGTCGGCAAGCGACGGTGATTGGAGGGATCTTAGTCAGGGGTCATAGAGGTCAGAAAGACCATAGCTGGCGGACAACGGTGGTCAGAGGTAGACTTGCTGGTGGTGGCCGAACGATGTCCAACGACGACGACGATGATCAGACAGATATTCAACAGTAGTGGCTGAGCGACGAGGGTTCGACAGTATTGGTGTATGGGTGGAGCTCCATGATTCTTTAAAACTTATAGTTCTCTTGATCTCAAGCCCAATGTCCAAGCTTCCAAATATCCAAGCCACCATTCATATGGGAAGAGAGTATCTATTTATAGATTTTTGAGGCTAAAATTTTTCATAAATATGAATAAGATCAAGGGCAAATTCAGAGTACTCCATCGGACGACCCATATCGATTTCTTCAATCATAGAGTGGGACAAATTACCTAAATAATCATATAATCGATTTTTTTTTTTTCGGGGGATTGCACCCCCCCCTCCTAATTCTCATCTTTTGTCCTAATCGCCCAGTACGAGTGAAAGAGCCGCATTCCGCAGTCAGCACTCGTAATTTCCTCCCGGTTCCCTCTTCTTCTTCTTCTTCTTCGTGCTGTAAGCAACTCTTCGCCTCTCCCCTCTCAGTTGCCGGTGACCAACTACCACTTATGCTTCCACGATCGTTGCCTAAAAACCCTTATAATAAATACTAAAAAAATTGATTGAAGTGGGACAAATTACCTAAATAATCATATAATCGAATTTTTTTTCGGGGGTTTGCACCCCCCTCCTAATTCTCATCTTTTGTCCTAATCGCCCAGTACGAGTAAAAGAGCCGCATTCCGCAGTCAGCACTCGTAATTTCCTCCCGGTTCCCTCTTCTTCTTCTTCTTCGTGCTGTAAGCAACTCTTCGCCTCTCCCCTCTCAGTTGCCGGTGACCAACTACCACTTATGCTTCCACAATCGTTGCCGTTCATAATTGTAGCCATCCTGTACATCCTGCATGTTCGTAGCTGTAGAAGCATCTTCTTTATTTCTTTCTTTTTGTCAGAAAATACCAAATAGAATGAAAAACTTATAATTTTGGTATATAACAATTATAATGCAATATAAGAATTTGTTTTGATTTTTATCTTTTATATATATAATTCACTCGTGGTTTATATATTTATATATATACATATTATATATATTTGCCCTCCTTAAAAATTAAGATTGTTTCCTCCCTGCCTGCTAATATAGTTGAGTCATTATTTTTTTACAAATAAGCCAATATTAAAGGTTGTAGATGCAATGAGAAATTGCAATCTATGCCTAATATTGTTGAAAATTAAATAAAAAAACAACCCATTTATTGTTATAGTTCAAAATAATGAATCACATGAAAAGAAAGAGAAAATATCAGATCCAACTATAAAAAAAAAGTTAATACATTCCTTTATCTTTTAAATTCTTTAAAAATATAAATCCCATAAATTAGAAAGACCTCCAAAATTAGTATCCAATAATTTGAATTTCTTACATTATATTTCTATTTTTTAAGTTGTGATAACGAATTTTATAATATTAAATCATGACAAATAATTAAATAAATCTATTACGGCAAAGTAAGACCCCGTAATTTTTAATTTTTAGATTTTTCATTTAAAAAATTATTATTGAATATTACAATTAATATGACATTAAATTAATGTAATGTTTTTAAAAAATATTGTTATTATTTATATAACTGTTATAGTCAAAAAAGTGGACCAAACACAACAAAAGATTAAAACAATTATCGTGTTCAAAGCCTCCAACGACAATTGAGACGACGACAAAGAAGGGAACTCAGCCAGGGTAAAAAGAAAGCGATAGGCATTCCAGCTTCCGGCACTTCAATCGCTTGCAGCTATCAATGGCGGGGTTAAGGTGGCCTCCGGATGATTCCGATTTACCCCAACCGCGGGCACAGGCTCCGGCGGACCTGATCTCGGACGACGATCGCTCGGTGGCTGCAGATTCATGGTCAATAAAGAGTGAGTACGGGAGCACGCTTGACGACGATCAACGCCACGTTGATGCCGCTGAAGTCCTATCCAGTGGAAACTTTCAAGCTGCTTCCGATTACAGGTCTCTTTCTTTGTTTTCGTTTGATTTTCTTCGGATTAAGTGGTCATATCTATCTAGGGTTTGCTAGGTTTCTCACAAATTTTTAGGGCACGTAGAAGCTGGAGAAGTTCGATTGTATTTGGCTTCGTTAGGGGTTTAGAGGGTTGTTCATGTTCGAACACATGCAAATGTTCGGTTAGGAAGCTATTTTTTAATGCCGACACGACCGTTAGAATTAAATATGGTCTGTATCACTTTAGATGTTTTTTTCTGATATAGCAACATTTGGGCGTTCTTGGTTATGTTAGTCTAGGTGGTTATTGGATGGAGAAATACTTGTCTGTGCTAGAATTACTATTGCATGCCCGTGCAGAATGCTGGTTGCATGCTGTGTGTATCATATGACAAACTGCATTGATTAAAAAATCTGTTTTCGCTAAACTCCATGTTGGTTATTTCCTTCACTAAGTTAAAGTGTGCTGTTTTGTGGGATCTTCTCTTTAAGCACAATGTATATGCTATGATGCACAGACATGGACACCGCAATATGGACATGAAACGGACACGAGACATCTCAATTATTGAAAATATATGATATGGACATGGGTTGGACATTGTATGATAATTTTTATGTATTAAAAATAGTGTATAAAAATTAAACAAGCAAAATATTAAGAATAATTGAAAATTAACAATTAATTTAACTATTTTTTGTGCTTAAAATGATTAATATTAGAACGCTGAGAGTCGAACATCAATGTCATGTTAGGCATTGAGAGGGGAGACGACAATGCTCTTGACAGTCAGGCATCATTGTGTGTAATGATCTTCAGGCATTAATGTCAAGATGACGTCAGTCTTCAATCTTGAGATGATGTCGGTTGTCAATTTTAAAACGATATTGGACATATGAGATGTCAAGATTGAATGAGGGCGTGATCGTGGGTGTAGAAATTGTTGGTGCCGAGCGTCAATGTGATAGGAAACACTTGGATTTCCAAGTGTTTCTCACCAAAATCGGTTAGATCCAAGATGAAAACTGCTGTCCACAGCAGTAAAACAGCCAAAAACAGTAGAAAACAGGGGAAATCTGAGAGAAAAATGAAGAAACAACTTGTATTTTACTAGTAGGCGCAAGGAAAATAGCAAAGATACAAGGATCCTCTATTCGAGAGGAGGATCGCACTCTCCCAATCTCTAGATTTCGATCTAGAGCCCTCACTATCCAAGAAGACAAAGAAAATTCTCACAAAACATGACATAACCCTAATTCCTCTCTTTCTCCCTACTTAATGCATTCTAATTCAAAACAAAAGCAAAAGGACTACTCTACCCCTCCTTCTCCCTCCAAAAACACTTAGCTCATGTTTGAATTGCAAGTGGACCCCACTCCCTGGCTCCCTCTCTCTTCTGCCCGGCCCTGTGTCCGCCTTCGGTAGAACTGGACCGGCTGGGCCGGTCCAAGCTGGACCGGCATAACACAATGTCAACACAACGTCAGACTTTGATTTTAAGATGATTTTGAAATGCTTATGTTGTGATGGTATTGGAAGTTGATATTGAGCTGGCTTCAAGTGTTTTGGTGGCAGCTTATAAGAGACAAATGAAAATGTGAATGTTCTGGAATGCCGAAGCAGATCAACGTGATTAAGGATTTCCTTCTTACGGCTAGAAGGATGCTCGTTCTGTTAAGATCAACAAAAGCAAGGGTGTTGTGAAGTTCAAGGTTAGATGCTCAAGGCATCTTTACACTTTGTGTGTGTTTGACTATGAGAAGGCTGATAAGCTCAAGCATTCTCTTCTCCCAGGTTTGAGCGTGTAGGATCTGTAAGGATGAGTCTATCGTCTTACTTTCTAGTTAACATCTGGCAGAAGTTTTAAGTTTTCCTTGTCATGTTTCAGCTTCCTTTTGAATGGAGTTGTAAAACTTGTGTTCTTCTTTTTGCAATGAGACCTTGATTTATTCTTTATCCACCCAATCATGTTGAACTCATAGATCACAGTCCTATGCTTTACTTAAAAAAAAAAAAGACATTGAGAATGTTTAGGAAATGAGATATTGAGTGCAGACAATTAATTTGAGGCTTTGGAGAGGAAATAAGAAATTAATTTTTTTTTATAAATAAAAAATTGTGACAATAAATTATATTTATAAAAAAATTTCATAAAGTATTTAGACATGCGTGCTGGATACGTGTCCAATTTATATATATATATATATATATATATATATATATATATATATATATATTTATCGGACACATTTTCGATGTGGCCGATATTATTGAAGGTGTGTTAGACGCATGTCGCACTCGATACGTGTGGGACTACATGATTATTTGAGGAGAAGTGTCGGTGCATCATAGTTTATATACTCTTTGAAATGAAAAATTAATAAATTTTATTGTTCTGATTGTATTGTCAATCTCTTGTTCTCCTTCAGTTTAGTTTGATATTTTGTTGATTAGATTTGTACCAGTTCCATGTTTAGAAGCAGCGGTGCAATGCAATCTTGTTGATAGTTTGAAAATTAGTTTAAAGTTTGTGACATTTTTATCATATGACTCATCCCATTGTTGTTGGTTACTAACTCGAACTAGGTGATTGAACTGATTTTAGTTGAAGTGGTCTGTTTTAAAGTAATAGATATTAGAATTGGTTTGCGAAACTAAGAGAATGGCTTTTAAAATTTTATTGGGATGGTTCTGAACTAAGCATTTTATAAGTTGAAGCTTTGGGGTTGTTCAGAAAATAGTTTGAAGAAGCTCCACAATATTTAATATTTTGATCATAGTATCATTTGGAGAAGCTGTGTATAGTTTGGTGTCAAGATTATGTCAAGGAGCTCATTCATAATCATCCCAAGGGATTGATTGAAACAGATTGTTAATATAGTATGAAGAACCATAACTTGCTTTTTAAAACTATTTCCTTCTGTCCAACTTTAAGGACCATAACATAAATGCTTGACTATCAAAATTAAACCCCTTTGTTATTCATGTCTTGCATTGCATAAGATTAGCTTCCAGTTGTGTCGTCAATGTTCTATTTCTCCAACAACAATTAAAAGATATTTTACACATCCTGTAAATTTTTCTGGCAACTAGCAAACAACCCTTACGTTTTTACTATATTGTTTATTGCATACAACAAGTATGCCAGATTTAAAATAAGTTCTTTGCATGAGGTACATCTTGTTTTTTCACAGCACAACTTCTCTAGCAAATTAGACTTGTGAAAGGATAAAGAAGATTTAATTATTTATAGTTAATTTTTTATATTAAAATTGGACAATATCCATTTTGAGGGGATTCTGAACATTCTTGTTTATTTGATATTCTCTTGTATAGTTGTTCTGATGATGGCTATTATTATAAGCTATGCTAACTTTGACACTCATAAAATTACTATTTACATTCTTGTTAGTTCAAAGCACTTCTACTTTTGCTAAACCATTTGTTAGATTTATTTAGAATATTGTAGCAATTGTTTATTGTTTGCAATGGTTGATGCAGTTCAGATAAGGATGAGGCAGATGTGAATGAGGACGAGCCATCAATGCTTGGCTTACAAAGTTATTGGGATGCTTCTTATGCAGATGATCTTGCAAATTTTCATGAACATGGCCACGCTGGTGAAGTATGGTGGGTAGCTCACACTATGGAAAGAGTTTTACTAGGGAAATTACCAAGCAAGGCATTTTTGGTTTTTTTGTTTACTTTTCAAAGTCAAATCTATTAGAGAGAAGGTGGTAATTCACGATATCTTGAGTGGGTAGGTGGGGGTGAGGTGGATTTTCTGCTTACACCATTATTCACATTCTTTATGTAAATTGTCAGCTGTAGTTTTTTATTTTTATTTTTAAGTCTATTCAGGGTTCGTTTGGGATGGCTTTCTTACTGATTCTTAAAACAGTTTAAATTTTTGTACTAAAAAACTGTTTTAAGAAGCAGTAAGAAAGCCGCCCAAACGAACCCTCAATTTGCTCCTATATTGTCTTTAACTTTTTGTGTTAAAGTGAGTGTTATTAGCTTAAATGCACATATAAATAGCTTATTGCTTTTTTCCGGTGAACATGTTTGCTGGTGAAGATCTTTGTTGGCTTCCAGCTAAAAGCTTGCATCTTATCCATACTTTCATTTTCTGAACTCTCTGTCAGGGGGAATGTAAGTACAAAACTCAGCAAGTCTATTAACATTGTTATTCTCTGTAGGTTTGGAGCTGAAGTCATGGACATTGTTGTGGCATGGACCAAAAGCTTGTGTCTCAACTTGCCCCAATATCGGATTGCAGTTGATAACAATGGTAAATATGCATCAGATGATATCTCTAATCGTTTGTCTGGTTGGAGTGTATTGGACATTGGAACTGGGAATGGTTTGCTTCTTCAAGAGCTTGCAAAGATTGGGTACGTCACAGATCCTGATTGTTCAACATAAAATTCCATCCTGCTTCTTTCTCTACATGACAAAAAAATCACAAATATTTTAAAGGGAAAAGTTTCGTGCTCCTTTTTTACGGATTACAATTTTTTTCTCCTTTTGTTTCCTGCCTTGTAAGCAAGCCAGTAAATTAGCTTTTCGGTTTTGTAGGAAATGTAAAGAAAGATAAAACATTTATAAGATTAATATAGAGAAAGTTCGGCTGGCTCCAATATGCTTGACGATGGCTATTTTGAAAATTAGTTTCTTTAAATGAAAATTTCGTTTATGTTAAATTATGCCACCACTTTTTAACCTGGTTCAGGCTTCCTTGCTTTTTGTGCCATTGGCTGCTAAGTATCATTGTTATGTGCAAAAAACCATTATCTTTTAATGAGTTCTTTTTTTCTCTAAGAAAATAAATACATTAGTATGAAGTTTATTTTTATTTGCTGAGAAACCAATGTTTTACAAGTTTTTCAGATTTGATGCTGGGATCAAGTAGTTGAGTTTCATACTAATGGTTTGAGCAATATTGTACTGCGGTTTCATTTGAGTTTTAGAACCCATATTTCTTATGAAACATTTATATTTCTTAAGCTAAAAATTAAATATATTATATAAGGAAGATCCAAGTAGGTGGGGGGGGTTAATCGTCCAATGAGGAATTATTAAGATTTTAGCATTACAATATATGCAAGTTCTTACTAGAATCAAGTCTGATTCTCTTAAAAAATAGTTTTATAGTACGTAAGTCAACATACTTGGTGGTCTGGCTCTGCTCCACGTGCATAACATAAGTATAGATGATATTCACTTATATTATCCAAAGTAACTTTTTTTTTTTCCTTGCTAACCTATTTCCCCTCCTTCCATACTCATTAGGAATGGGTTTAATTACGTTCTTAGATACTTTATTTGGTCATTGCTGCTTATTCATGGGCTTTTGATTTTGCATGATTGGCCATTGGAACATACCTAAAATCACAACCTCAGTCTGTAAAAAAATTGGAATTCTTGTTATCCCGATTACTTTCATTGGTGGTACATATAGTATCTTTTGAACTACTATTTATAGGCTTTTGCTTTTGTATGATTGACCACGACTAATCTATCGATTTGCTTATCATTCTTTGATTTTCTTCTGGAAGGCTTAGCCACCTTAGACCTGTCTAATGTTTCATTGGAGTTTAGCCAAGGTTATGAAGACTAGACCGGACATAGAATGAGAAGAAAGGAGAGTTTCAAGGTTCAATGCTTTTATTGGTGTTGGACTGGATGATCTAATAAATATTAAAATTATTTAAATAAAATTTAAATGACAATAATAATATACTAATCATGCAGCGATTACATTTATTACTAAAAAATAAACATAATTCATACACAAATAATATCATCTATAAATTTAAATTTAAATACCTTAAAATTTTAAATTTGATTTATATTTAATATAAATTTATTTCACATATAATCTTATAAATTATTTTTAATTATTAGTAAATAGATAAAAAATTACCTTTTATAGTGTATAAATAAATAAATAATTAATTATTAACAAAAATTAATAAATATTATTCACATTATAAAATATTAATTAAAAAATCAATTTGATAATATTTGATGTATATGTTGTGAACTTGAGAACTTTAATTTATTTGTTTATTCCCATTTCACTTTGGAACTTTTATTAGCATTGTTTATATAACTTTTTGGGTTTGCATGTTTTAGAAACTCATATAGGGAGGTGGAATGCTTGATTGTTGTTTCTTTGACAAAAAATTATTATAGGAATTTAATACATTTTTATAAATTAAAATATGTTAAATTTAATTTTTTATCCAAGCATATTAAATTAATTTATTTAATTATTTAAGTAATTCAACAATTGAATCGGCCAATTCATCGGTTGAATTGCAATTTTGATCGGTTTATTTTGATTCTATGCAAAGTCAATTTTTAAGATGGACTAGATCAACCATATAATAGATCCACAGTTAAACCGATCAAACCGTCTAATTTGATTTGATTATTAAAACCATGGTTTAGCCACACTCTTATTTTCCTGATCATTGGATTCCCACCATATGGTCCGAGAGCAACCTATGGAACAATCTGAATCTTACAATTGTTTCCAAGTACTCTCACATAATAGTTGCCAACAATGTCTGTAGGAGTATTATTTAATTAAAAACTTCAACAATGGATGTTCCTGACCTTTTCATGCTTTTTTTGTGTTTAAGATAGGGAGATTGAAAAAAGTTAGCTTCCTCACTAGGTAAGATAAGAGCCATCCGCATAGCCAAATACATCAGATTGTAAACTTGTATGGTCAAGTTGCTCTATAGTTGATCACTAAGTATCCTCCTAATATTGAGTGCTACTTTGACATTAATGCTTGAATGTCATAAAGTTTGGTTCAATTGATGTACTGATCCTTAGTTGTCTACGATTAAGTAGCTAGCCAAAATCAAGTCCTCGATTGCTCTCTTAAGTAGGCAAGCAGTCCATATATTACTCACTCTAGTCAATAAAGTTGCATTTGTCGATGACTGGCACATATCATCATACCAATTAATCAAGTTGGATAGAATGCACTGGGTAAAGTGTGGTCAACTTGGTTAAACTCAAATAAGGCATGATATGTTTGAAAGGAGACCATATAAAAACTAGTTTCAAAGCAGACTTGAGAGGATTTGTGATGTGAAACAACATGCGATGGAAACGAAAACTGCTTGGGGATTTTAATATAAGATTTTAAAGCTTTGCTAGTTATAGAATTAATGCTTAACCAAGTTAGGTTTTCAGAATTATCAATTTAAGATTAAGTAAGGCATGCAGTTAAAACTAGATTAATGGGACAATATCAAATTGACAACATAGAATTAAAGAGTAATGCTATGGGGAGAAACAATAATCCACAATTAACAAATAGAACTCTCACCTTGGGTCTCTCACTCACTCTCTTGTTGGTGGCACTTTAATGGAGGAAGATTGAGATCAACCGAGCGATGCCACTAGGAGACAAATGGCGCACAAAAGCGTAGTCCGTTGGAGCGATAGCCGGTGGCGGGTAGTCCATGGGATGACCAGTGGCATCTAACGTCTTATCCTTTCTTCCTTGACGGCTATGGTGGGGGCTAAGAGGCAAATGCAGGAAATTTGAAATAAAGTTCAGATTTTAGTGGTTTAGGAGAGGGATTTAATTTGAATTTCAAATTAATCCAAGGAGGGAGAGAGGGGCGGCAATGGGGAGAAGCTTTGGGCTGAATTTGTGGTGTTCATATGTCATTTGGAAGGAGAAAGAGGCCCACTAAGAGTGGCCGGCCCAATAAGGAGGAGAGAGAGAGATTTAGGAGTTATGAGAGTGGGGCCCAAGTTTAAGTAAGAAATTCAATTAAAGCTGAATTTTAATTTCAGATTTAATTGGACTTAAATAACTTCCCACAATTTAAAATAAGAGGGAATTTGAATTTCAAAATTGTAACCCTCTTAATTAATTCACTAATTTAAGGGACTCAATTAGGAAGGTCATTAAGTGAGGGAAATTCAAATTGCAAGGAGGGCTAAAGGGAGGCCGGCGGCAAGGGGAGCTGGTGGGCTGGAGGGCTGGCCGGCGGCTGCTGGCAGGCGGGTTGGGCTGACCGGTGGCTACTAGCCGGCGAATGGGAGCTGCAGGCCGGCGGCTGGGTAATCCAGAGGTAGGGGGGCGACGGCAGTGAGCAAGGGAGGGGAAGAGGAAGGAAAATTTAGGGATTCAGGGAGTGAATTCCAATCTCCGACAAATGCTTCAACCGAATCTCCACGACGACAAATCGATCACAAGAAATAAAGAAAAAAAAATGGTAGAACAAGAAGACCTAGAACTCACAAAGAGATCTAGCTTCTCCTACGAACTCACTAAGAGACCGAGGAGGGTGAACTCACAAAGAGATCATACGTGGCAAATAATTTTCATTCATCAAAACTAAAAACTATTACAAGAGAAGGGCCATATAAATAGGCCTCACAATGACAAAGAAAAATGAAAGACTAAAATGCCCCTTCGGACTACAATAGCAACTAACCACCCATAAGGGCAAAAACAGAAAAAATACAAAAATAAATAAACAACTACATAAAATGACTCAAAATAAACTCATGATCGTAGCCGTCGATCTCCGGCATCTCCTGATGGTACACATGTCGAAAATGCTGACGATGTCCTCATCAATTTGCTTGACACAGTTTTTGTATAAACATGCCTACGCCATTACTTTACTGAATTAATGCTCAAGAAGGGTTCACCGAGAATGTCCTGGGTGACTACACCCAAATGACTCTAGGGAGCCGAGATCGAGTCAATTGGCGGCCAAGACAATTAAGCGCACTATGATAGAAAACACTCAACCACAAAAGTGAAAACTACTATTCCCAGAGAAAAATAAACAATAACAGAGCAGAAAAACTCAAGAAAAACAATAGAAATAGTAAAAAATCTGAGGGAAAACACTTGAAATTCACTAGTAGAAGAAGAAAAACAGCAAGATACAATTGATCCTCTATTCAAGAGGATGATCTATCTCTCCCAAATCTCTAGATGCCGCTAGAGCCCAAAGAAAACCTAAA
This sequence comes from Dendrobium officinale, assembly GCA_019514585.1. NCBI lineage: Eukaryota > Viridiplantae > Streptophyta > Magnoliopsida > Asparagales > Orchidaceae > Dendrobium > Dendrobium officinale. Next base: position 19,739,081 of record CM033692.1, read on the forward strand.
CCTAAGATATCTCAAATTTCAGCAAAATTCAAGATGCCTTAACCCTAGGAAAACAAACTATTTAATGCATACAAATCAAAAGGAAATATCTAAACAGTCCCTACATTCAAATTTCCCTCCCAAATTCCTCAAAATTCTTTCCCAAAAAGTTCTTTGAAACCTGGCGGCTTGATCGGCATACGCAGGAGGCGGAGAAGTTCTGCCTCAGTCATGTCTGGGCCAGTCCCGTGTGGACCGGTTGGCAAGGTACTCAAATTGCTCACGATACTCCATCACTGTCCCCTCCTGTATCAAAGCGAAGAACTGTTCGTAAAAGTCCCCTCTCCTTATGGTTTGAAAACGATCCTACAGGCAATCCGTAAACTCCCTTTATGTCCTTTTTGGTCGCCTCGTATCCTTCCATTGGTACCATGCTAAAGCTTTCCCTTCCAAGCACATCTCGGCTGCCATCAGTCTCTCCCCCTCCATCAACCTGTTGATGTTAAAGTATATTTCCAATTTGTAGATCCATCCATGAGCATCCTCCTCCTCAAAGATAGACATCTTCAGTTTCCTCACCCTCAAATCGCCTTCGTTCCCTCTGTTCCCTTCATAACTTCCCCATCCCCAAGGGGTTAGTTCCCCCGAAGTATCATAATCATCCATTCTACATTCATACCCCAGCCTTTCATCAAATTCCCACCTCTCAAATTCAGCACCCCTTAGATCATAAAAAACCCCTCCCCTTTCAAATTCAGCCTCCCTTTGGTCATAATTACCCATTTCCCTATCCAATCTCACCCCTCTCCTCTCCAAATCAACACATCTTTGTTCTTGTCCTACATCCTCACGCCTCTCCTCTTATCCTCTGCCCGACTCCTCCCTAGAAATAGGCTCGAGCAAAGGTATTCTCTCTTCTCCCTTTCAAGTAACTATCTCCTGATCTCCCTTTTGCCTGATTGGTCTAGCGTTTTTCCCATCCCCTTGGCTGTCAACGCCTTCCTTCCCCTCTGACGGTGATATTTTGGTTTGGCCCTCGAGCACTTTCTTCAACCTCTCCTTCAAGATGGAAAATTTCAAATCGAACTTATCATGGATTGCTGAAACATCTTTTTTAACTCTAAAATTTTAGTTTGGAGATCTGAAATTTCAGATTTCATTTGTCCATTCTCCACTTCGAGGTGTTCCTCCAATGCTATTGATGCCCGGATTTTTTTAGAAATAAAAATATGAACTTTGACTTTCAAAAATAGCAATTTCCTTCTTCAAAATCCCAAGAACAGCGGCTGAAATTCACCAAAACATCCCACAAATGGTCCCAAAAACAGCTATGATACCAATTTGATAGGAAACACTCCCACAATAGTGAAAACTGCTGTTTCCAGAGAAAAAACGGCAATAACAGATTAACAGAGATTGAAAATCTCAAGAAAAACAATATAAACAGTAAAATATCTGAGGGAAAACACTTGAAATTCACTAATAGAAGATAAGCATCACTAATCAGGTTCTTTGGTAATAGAATTCCCAGACTTCTTTATAGAACTCCTCTCTCTTTTTTCACTCTCTATCTCTATATGTACTTTCTCTTTGTTGGAACCTTGCTAGCCTTGCAATTGCCCACAAACAAATTCGGATTCAACACCTTGAGTATGCCCTTTGTATTGTATGATATAAGTTTGACTCGCATGCATGCCTTGCATCAAGTGATCAGGAAGCACAAAATTGTATTGGTTTCATTGTCTTAAAAATTTAACAAATTATTGGGAATAGAGTTGGTAGTTTTTTGTGTTCTTCAAATTTTGGTTATTTTTGTAAATAGATGTGGTTATTTAAATAAATATATAAGATTTGAGTGATACACATCCGAAATTTCCCATTTAAGTATGCAAGTTGAATCCTGATACGCCTTAGGTTTCACAAATTAGGGTTTGCCCTAATTTTCCTTCAAGGATGAAATTTCTCCACCAAATCAAAGTTAACCCAAAACAAGAAGAATGAGAGGAAGAACAAAAGAGCTTTGCATTAATCTTCAAGACAAAACAAAAGACAAAGCTAGTCCACTTCGAGAAGGACCAAATCTCCCAAAATAAACCCTAGAGAAAACAAGAAGGAAAAGAGAAAGAACTTTCTTCACATGATACCCAAAAAATGAACCCTAAGCCTCCCTTCATACCACCCCAACATACCAACACATCCCTAAATTACCCCTCCCAATCCACCCTCCATCTCCTCTAAAGATTCCGCCCCCCCCCCCCCCCCCCCCTCCTTAGCCGTTGGATCAAAAGGTGGGCCCATAGGGCCCACCGTGGCTGCCTCCCCTGCTTCCTTCAGGAATGTCCGCCCGCCCCCTTTCCGTCTGTAGACCCGCGTGGGTCTGGGCGGATGGACCGGGTGGAAATTGCCTCGTACATCTCTCAAGTAGCCTCATGTGCCGGTAAGTCCTTCCACTCGATGAGCACCTCCCTCTTGCCTTGATCATTCTTCCTCACTTCCTTCACCTGTAGTGGCTCTAGTACGAATTGCATATCTTCTGTAAGGCCCTGGGATATAGTAGGAGTGGTCACAATATGTTCCCCTATGCTCCTTTTCAATAGTGACGCATGGAATACAGGGTGGATGGAGGAGTGAGGAGGCAACTTGAGACGGTAGGCCACCATCCCAACCTTCTTTTCAATCTCGAAAGGCCCGTAGTATCGTGGAGAGAGCTTCTCACTCTTCCTGCTAGCTAGAGTCTTCTGCCTATAAGGCCGTAGCTTCAGGTATACCATCTCTCCCACTTCAAATGTCAAATCCTTGCGGTGAGCATCCGCCTTGGTTTTCATGATCTGCTGGGCTCTCAATAGGTGTTCCCTCAACTCTTCTAACACCCTATCCCTCTCCTTCAAATATTGATCTACTAGGTATACAGGGGTTGTTCCCTTCTGATAATTCACCAATGGTGGCGGGTCCCTCCCATAAAGAATCTTGAAAGGTGTGAACTGAGATGCAGTATGATAGCAAGTGTTGTACCAATATTCTGCCCATGGTAGCCATTTGACCCACTGTTTAGGCCTCTCCCCCACGAAGCATCTCAAATAAGTCTCCACGCTACGATTCACCACCTCAGACTGTCCGTCTGTCTGTGGGTGATATGCTGTACTGCGCTTCAAGAATGTACCCTGCATCTTGAAGATCTCCTTCCAGAAAGAGCTCAAGAATACTTTATCCATGTCTGAGACAATAGAGGTGGGAACTCCATGCAAGCGAACCACCTCTCTGATGAAAGTAGATGCTACAGTAGGGGCAGAGAAGGGGTGCCGTAGTGGAATAAAATGGCTATACTTGCTCAACCAATCCACTACCACCATGATGACTGTATACCCCTCAGACTTGGGTAATCCCTCAATGAAATCCATAGTGACTTCCTCCCAAATCTTGTTTGGAAGCACTAAGGGCTGCAGCAAACCACTAGGGGCACAATCTTGATACTTGTTCCGTTGACAAATATCACATTTGCTCACCATGTCCTCGACATCACTTCTTAACCCCTTCCAAAAAAATTCGGCTTTCACCCACTGATAGGTCTTTTCCACCCCTGAATGTCCCCCAACACGGCTGTCGTGGTACTCCCGTAGAAGAATGGGGACGAATACTGAATTACGGTGTAGTACCAACCTCCCCTTGTATAACAAAAGAGAGTTCTCCAGGTGATACCCTTTGAACCCTCCTCCCTTCTGGACAGCCGCCCGAATCCTCTCTAGCTCCTCTGCATGTTGATTTTCCTTCACCATTTCACCCCAATCCACCAATTGTGGTACAGATAGTGCCATCAACTGTGAGCACTCGACACGGGAAAGAGCATCTGCCGCCTTGTTTTGAGCTCCGGGCTTATACTGAATCTCAAACTCATACCCCAAGAGTTTTTCCAGCCACCTCTGATGTTCCTCTGCCACCAACCTCTGCTCCAGTAAGTACTTGAGGCTCCTCTGATCAGTACGAACTATGAATCGTTGCCCCAATAGATAAGGCCGTCATTTTTGAATGGCCAACACAATGGCCATCAGTTCTCGCTCATAAACTGACTTCAACCGCGCTCTAGGTGATAAGATCCTGCTGAAGAAAGCAATCGGCCTATGATTCTGCATGAGCACTGCTCCCAAGCCCACTCCTGAAGCGTCAGTCTCAACCACAAATTGCTGGGTGAAATCTGGAAGAGCCAAAACCGGGGCACTAGTCATGGCTTCCTTCAGAGTCTTCATGGCTTCCTCTGCCTTCTCTCCCCACTGAAAGTTGTTCTTCTTTAGCTGATCAGTCAAAGGGCCTGCTATGGAACCATAGCCCTTGATAAACCTCCTGTGATAGCCAGTAAGTCCCAAAAATCCCCGTAGGCCTTTAAGGGATTTTGGTGTAGGCCACTTCATCATGGCCTCTATCTTGGTGGGGTCAGCCGCCACCCCACTCTCTGAAATGATGTGTCCCAGATACTCCACCTCCTTCTGAGCGAAAGAACACTTCTTCTGGTTGGCATATAGCTGATGCTCCAATAAGGTCGTGAGTACCACCCCAAGTTAGGTGATATGGTCCTGCAGAGATTTACTATACACCAATATATCATCAAAAAAAACTAGAACAAACCTCCTCAAGTAGGGCTGGAAGACCTGATTCATCAGGGCTTGGAAGGTGGAGGGAGCGTTAGTGAGCCCGAATGGCATCACTAGAAACTCATAATGACCCTCATGTGTCCGGAAAACTGTCTTCTGAATGTCTTCAGTTTTCATCCTAATCTGGTGATAACCAGATTTCAGGTCCACCTTGGAGAAGATGGTGGCTCCCCCAAGCTCATCCAAAAGCTCATCTACCACCGGAATAAGAAATTTGTCCAACACGGTCTCTTTGTTGAGGGCCCGATAGTCCACACAGAATCGCCAACTACCGTCTTTCTTTTTTACCAAGAGTACAGGACTGGAAAATGGGCTCACACTGGGCTGGATCACCTGAGCCTCCATCATCTCTGCTACTAACCTCTCAATATCCTCCTTTTGAGCATGAGGATATCTGTAGGGTCGCACACTGATGGGTGCTACCCCTGTCTTCAACACAATAGCATGTTCCCTGGATCTGATAGGGGGTAGTCCTTTGGGCATCTGAAACACTGTGGAGTGCTATTGTAGAAGATCCTGGACCACCTCAGGTATGACTTCTGGCTCTCTTTCTACCTCCATGCCCACCTGCTGTAGCTCTATCAAATAGCCCTCCCCATCATCTCTCAAAGTCTTGAAGATGGACTTCAATGCCACTTTGGTTCTGCATAAACTGGGGTCTCCCTGTAGTGTCACTCTCCTGCTCCCCTTCCCATACTCCATGTATAATTTCTTCCAATTCACCTTCATCTCCCCAAAGGACTGGAGCCACTGCATCCCAAGTATCACGTCAGTGCTTCCCAAATCCAGCAGTAGGAAGTCTTGCACTGTCTCCTCTCCTTGCAATGTAAGGGTCACTCCCTTACACTGCCCACTACAGCGCTCCTTCTTTCCTGTGCCCAAAATGACTCCTACACCTCTCCCCTGTGTCACTGGTAGCCCCACCCTCTCCACCAATCTGCAAGCAATGAAGTTGTGGGTGGCCTCACTATCAATCAGAACCATCACCTTGTACCCTACAATCTCCCCTTCCAGCTTCATGGTGCAATGTGATGTCAGTCATGCTATCGAGTTGAGTGAAACCTCCACCATAGCCAAATGAGGGTGCTCCTCCTCTTCTCCCTCCTCCTCAGTTGCCCTTGTGTCCTCTTCCTCCTCTTCAGAATCCCCCACTATGATCACATGTAGTGTCTTCTCCTTACACCTATGCCCGGGTGTAAACTTCATCACATCGGTAGCAAAGGCCCTTGGCCCTTTTTTCTTTCAGCTCTGAATCAGTTAATCTCTTGAACCCTCCTTGGTTCACTGCCGTAGTGGGTTTCTCCTTGGCTATCTCCCTAGGAGGAAGGATGGTAGTCGCCCTCGGGCCTCCAGTCATGAGTGGTGGTCGGTAAGTGGGGTAGGACACCCCTGATCTCCTCGGTGGCTCCACCTTCAGCTTGTCCTCTACAAGCTGTGCAGTCTCCATGATCTTCACTAACCCCTGTGGAGCAACTACCCTGATGGCTGCTCTGATGTGGGGCTTCAACCCCTTCATGAAATTTCCCTCCAAAAGGCCATCTGGAATCCCTCTCAATCTGCCTGACAGTAGTTCAAAGTGCTCTCTATACTCTGCCACTGTGCCCTTGTCACGACCCGACCCGAGACGGATCCCGCCCCGCATCGGCCCGCGACCAGCTTAACGAACTAACCAGGATCTGGTTTTGGAATTTGCTTACTGAACTGAATCTTCCAAATATTTCAACTCAAAAGTAAACACACAGACAGACACAGAGCTACTATGAATCGTTAATTGCAGCGGAATAAAACATTGATATTACTTTTCCTCAAAACAATCATCTACAACTACAGTACATGGCTTTTAGACAGAAAGAAAGACAGAACAGAAAAACCATGACTGTACAAAAATCAAAAGTACAAAAGATACCTATAACAGATCAGACTCTGAACTCTAGTCCTGAACTTCCTTCTCTTTCCCAGAACCTGAAAACCACCAGAAAGCAAGGGTGAGCTCAACAGCTCAGCAAGACAACAAACCTCCAATCAAAACTCTCAGAATCCAAAACCAACATATCAGACAAATCCGTACAAAAATCAGAATTCAAATCATATCGGAACAGCACAGAATCGTGTCAGACTAGTATCAGAAATCATATCAGAATCAGAAATAAAACAAAATTATTATAATATCACATCATAGCTGATAGATCTTACAGAAATCAGAAAATCAGATTAATCACATCAAGAGTACAAAAATCAGATAATATTTAGTTCAGAACAAATCTTCCTTCCAGATATCAGAACTTCCCCTTATATCTCCCTTGTGCATATAGCACCCCTCTTCCCCTTAAAGCTCCCTTAACTTCCCCTTATAGCTCCCTAAATAGCATATACAGAATCAAATCATTGCAGAGCAAATCCGGAAAAATCAGAAATCAGACAAAAATCGGGCAGCACAACGGCAGTATACGGAATTTACACAATTTTTCCTGAAAATCACAATTCATCAAATTTGCACAGAATATAGATAACAACATTTCAGAACATTTATTCTACTGCCACAACATTTAATATTCACACAGAAAAATACAGACGGAATAAAACGTCGTCAAATCAAAACGATCCGGACAAAAATCTCCAAAATATATTCAGAATGTGCACACCCGGCACGTCAACAACATACAGAAAGTTACGCGGTAAAAACTAAACCAGTCAGAAAATACGGACAAAAATCGCTAACAAAAACGAACTTCGGACAGAAAATACCGCCAACAGCGACGGTTCTGAAAATTGAGAAAGTCGGATTGTGCCTTACCTTGCGTACAGCAATTTCCTGAACAGTCTCTTCGGACGAAAACAGCTCGGCGTCGCCCAAAAATTCACTTTTCCACTTTTTCCTTCGTTTTTCTCTCTCCTCAGCTTTTTATCTCTCTTCAAAATATCTCATTTCTATATATATCCAGACTGATCGTCCTGGACGATCGAGCTTCGTCCTGGACGATCTCAGCTCTGGAGAACTTCGTCCAGACGAGATTTAATTATCATCCCCGGCGACGGGTTCTCTGGAAAATTTTCGTCCAGACGATCCAACATTTCGTCCAGACGAACCATACAGACAGAACAGTTTTCCTTGAACAACCTGTACTGATCGTCCCGGACGATCCAACTTCGTCCTGGACGAACCTGGAGCAAAACTGATATCACAATCTCCCCAACTTCAAAAAAAATGTCGTCCTCGACATTGTCCAATCAAAACTCCGTCAAAACAGATACGGATACGACTTCCTCATGTCCGACTCCTTCTCCCAAGTCGCTTCCCGTGCAGTCCGGTGCTTCCACTGGACTTTAACCATCGGAATCTGTTTACTTCTTAGCTTTCGGACGTCGTACGCCAAAATCAACTCTGGCTCTTCCTTGTACGCCAGATTCTCCTGAATCTCAACCTCATCAGCTGATACCTTCTTTCCAGAGTCAGATACCCACTTCCTCAAAGTGGATACGTGAAACACATTATGCACGTCGGGCATCGAATCAGAAAGCAACAGTCTGTAAGCAGATTTCCCAATTCTTTCCAAGATTTCAAAAGGTCCAACATACCTTGGACTAAGCTTGCTTACCTGGCCAAATCTGCTCACACCCTTCATCGGGCTGACTTTGACATACACAAAGTCACCAACTTGAAACTCAACAAACCTGTGCTTCTGATTATAATACTTCTGCTGTCGATCCTGAGCCGCTTTCAATCTTTCTTTAATCAAACTGATCTTCTGAACAGTTTCATCAGCAAAAGTGGCACCCAAAGCCTGTCTATCTCCGACCTCCGTCAAAGTCAAAGGAGTCCGGCACTTCCGGCCATACAGAGCCTCATACGGTGCCATACCGATACTGGACTCGAAGCTATTGTTATAAGCAAACTCAATCAAAGGGATATGATCTTCCCAGCTTCCGCCAAAGTCCAAAACATAAAGTCTCAACAGATCTTCCAGTACCTGAATAGTCCTCTCAGACTGTCCATCAGTCTGAGGATGAAAAGCTGTACTGAAATGCAGTTTAGTACCCAAGCCTTTCTGAATACCCTTCCAAAGTCTGGAAGTAAAACGTCCGTCTCGATCAGATACAATCACTCGAGGTACACCATGTAATCTGATAATCTCCTTAACATAAACATGTGCCAAGCGATCTACTGAATCAGTCTGTCTGATCGGAAGAAAATGGGCGGACTTCGTCAATCGATCTACAATCACCCAGATGGCGTCGTGCCCTTGCCTAGATCGCGGAAAACCCATCGCAAAGTCCATCGTTACCTCCTCCCACTTCCACTCAGGGATAGGCAACGACTGCAACAGTCCACCTGGTCGCTGATGCTCTGCCTTCACCAACTGACAGGCCTCGCATCTCGACACAAACTCCGCCACATCCTTCTTCATCCCAGGCCACCAGAACAAAAGCTTCATATCAGCATACATCTTACCACTGCCTGGATGAATAGTGTAGCCATAATAATGAGATTCATACAGAATCTCCTGCCTCAAATCCCCAAACACAGGTACCCACAACCTGTTCTTGCAGAAAATAGCACCAGAATCAGAAATTCGAAGTTCAGGAGTCTTACCAGATCCAATCTGAGAAATCAACTTCGAATAATCAGAATCTGACTTCTGGGCTTCTCGAATCCTTGTCTCCAAAGAAGACTGAATACTCAGATGAGCCAAATCCAAACCATTGGAGGAAATCACCTCCAACTGCAAGCGCTCCATGTCTCGAATCAGAAATTCATCAGAAGTAAGCTGAATACCTGATAATCCAGAAGACTTCCTACTCAGAGCATCCGCTACCACATTAGCCTTCCCAGGCTGGTACTGAATAGTCAGATCATAATCCTTGATCAACTCGAGCCACCTTCTCTGTCTCAGATTCATATCCTTCTGAGTAAAAATGTACTTCAGGCTCTTATGATCAGTAAAGATCTCACATCTGACGCCATACAGGTAATGACGCCAAATCTTCAAAGCAAATACCACTGCAGCTAATTCCAGATCATGTGTCGGGTAATTCTTCTCATGTGGCTTTAACTGTCTAGAAGCATAAGCAATTACCTGACCATGCTGCTTCAGTACACATCCCAGTCCTTTTAGTGAAGCATCACTGAACACCTGAAAACCTTCCGTACCTGACGGAAGTGCTAACACTGGAGCTGAAGTCAAACAGTCCTTCAATCTCTGAAAACTAGCTTCACACTCCGGTGTCCAAATAAAAGCTACTGACTTTTGCGTCAGTCTCGTCAGAGGCGTCGAAATTTGTGAAAATACTTTCACAAATTTCCTGTAATATCCGGCCATGCCCAAGAAACTACGTACCTCAAATACCGTAGTCGGCCTCGGCCAATCAGCAACTGCCTGAATCTTCTGGGGATCAACAGAAATGCCTTCTCCGCTAATTACATGCCCCAGAAAAAAAATGCTCCTCAGCCAGAATTCACACTTGAAGAACTTGGCATACATCTGATGCCGCCTCAAAGTCTCCAACACAATCCTCAAGTGTCTGGCATGCTCATCCTCAGAAGTAGAATACACCAGAATATCGTCGATGAAGACGATCACGAACTGATCCAAATACTCCCTGAATACTTGGTTCATCAGATCCATAAAAATCGCGGGCGCATTGGTTACCCCAAAAGGCATAACCAAGAACTCGTAGTGCCCGTACCGAGTACTAAAAGCTGTCTTCACCACATCAACTTCCTTCACCTTCACCTGATAATATCCGGATCTCAAATCAATCTTCGAAAACACAGAAGATCCAGAAAGCTGATCGAACAAGTCATCGATCCGAGGCAAAGGATACTTGTTCTTGATCGTGACCTTGTTCAAGTCTCTGTAATCAATACACATACGGAGTGTACCGTCTTTCTTCTTCACAAACAGAACAGGTGCTCCCCAGGGCGAAACACTAGGACGGACAAAACCTCTGTCAACCAACTCCTGAAGCTGAACTTTCAACTCAGAAAGTTCTTTCGGTGCCATCCTGTACGGAGCTTTTGATATAGGAGCGGTACCCGGAAAAATATCGATAGAGAACTCCACATCTCTATTCGGAGGTAAACCAACCAACTCCTCAGGAAAAACATCAGCAAACTCCCGTACTACTGGGATCTCAGAGACAAAACCAACCTCCAGGTTCAGATCCCGCACCGAAGCCAAAAACACTGGACATCCTTTCTTCCACATCTTGCTTACCTTCAACACAGAAAGCAGACTGAAGAGAACACCTCTTAAGCCCTGAAATACACATCGCTCTCCAGCCATAAGCAAACTCACTTGCTTCTTCAGACAATCAATCTGAGCTTCATACTGACTCAGCCAATCCATACCAAGAATCACATCATAAGACGAAATCGGTACCAAAATCAGACTCGATTTCCACTTCTTGCCAGAAATGTCAACCTCACACAAGCAAAACTTCCGAGCAATCAAAGGATTTCCAGCCGGTAAAATCACAGACAGAGAAACCGGTAAAACCATCGAATCCAAATGTAAAGTCTCAAAACACCGCTCGGACAGAAAAGAGTGACTGGCTCCAGAATCAAACAAAACACGACAGGGCTGATCAGAAATATAAATCGTACCTGTCACAACATCGGGGGCATCTCGAGCCTCCTGCTGACTCAAGCTGTAAACTCGGGGCTGCACTGGAGCTGGAGCTGAAGCAACAGAACTACTCTGCTCCCTCTGAACAGTAGGTGGTCTCCGTGGTGCAGAACTAGATCCACCACCTCTACCAGAAAATCCCTCAGGGCGTGGAGGAACAGTCCTCGGTCTTCCTGCTGCTGAACCGACAGGTCTAACAGAACCCTCAGATCGGAACTCAGAACGCCGATCAAATCCAGTCTGTGGACACTTTGCAATCCGATGTCCTGGCTGACCACACCTATAACACTGACCAGTCATCCTGTATCACTGGCCAAAATGTCGGCGTCCACAACTCTGGCACACAGGTGCCATGCTGACAGAACCAGAACTCGTCGTACTGGTAGCAGTACCAGACGACCCTCCGCTCCTCCTGGAGTCAACAGATCCAGAACCAGCTACAAATCTCCTCTTCCCAGAGGAACCACGGCCAGAAGTCTCGCCTCCAAATCTCTTCCTACTCGCAATCCACCGCTGCTGAGTAGCTATCATGTCATTCTCTATCAAACGAGCTCGCTCCATAAGCTCAGAAAAATCAGTGATCCGGAACGGTATCAGGGGCTGCCTCAAAGTATCTCGTAGTCCCCTCAAAAATCTGTAGCACCTCTCAGCAGATGTGCTAACCAGCTGCGGAGCGTACCTGGCTAATGCAGTAAACTCAGCCTCATACTGCATCACCGTCTTGCTCCCCTGAACCAGCCTCAGAAAAGTCTCCTGCATCTGTTGTCGTGCAGAAGGGGGAACGAACCAATCTCGAAAAACCTCAGTGAACTCTTCCCAAGTGATCAAAGAGTTCAATCTGCCCTGAAATCTGACTGCCTGCTGGCCTTCTCACCAGTGCTCAGCCTCTCCATCCAACAGAAACACTGCCAATGGGACCTTCCTATCTGACGGACACTGCATTCCGTCAAAGGTCTTTTCCAATCTCCTCAGCCACTCCTCGGCTGCTCTGGGCTCAACAGCGCCCTCAAATCTCGGAGGTTTCAATCTCAGAAATAACTGCAGATGTCTATCAATGTCATCAGATCTGACGGTAGAAGTTCTGCTCTGAGTCTCGCTCATCATCTGAGCAACAAGCGTAGCAAACTGGGACAATGTATCAGCACCGGCCACTGGGGCTGTACTCCCCACTGGAGCTGCCTGACTGGCACCCTGCCCGTCAGTCATGTCTGGGTCTGGCTGATCCATACAGAAAAATCCAGAAAAGTCGAAAAACTATCACAAAAACAACACAATAAAAAGCCAAACAAACCAAAACTACCCCAGACTAACTCACTACAGATCACTTCCTATAGCTCTGTTTTACAATCCAACCAAATTCCAAAATCAATGCTCTGATACCAACAAAAAGCTTGTCACGACCCGACCCGAGACGGATCCCGCCCCGCATCGGCCCGCGACCAGCTTAACGAACTAACCAGGATCTGGTTTTGGAATTTGCTTACTGAACTGAATCTTCCAAATATTTCAACTCAAAAGTAAACACACAGACAGACACAGAGCTACTATGAATCGTCAATTGCAGCGGAACAAAATATCGACATTTCTTTTCCTCAAAACAATCATCTACAATTACAGTACATGGCTTTTAGACAGAAAGAAAGACAGAACAGAAAAGCCATGACTGTACAAAAATCAAAAGTACAAAAGATATCTATAACAGATCAGACTTTGAACTCTAGTCCTGTACTTCCTTCCCTTTCCCAGAACCTGAAAACCACCAGAAAGCAAGGGTGAGCTCAACAGCTCAGCAAGACAACAAACCTCCAATCAAAACTCTCAGAATCCAAAACCAACATATCAGACAAATCCGTACAGAAATCAGAATTCAAATCATATCGGAACAGAACAGAATCGTGTCAGACTAGTATCAGAAATCATATCAGAATCAGAAATAAAACAGAAATCATATTATAAAACAGAAATATAATATCACATCATAGCTGATAGCACTTACAGAAATCAGAAAATCAGATCAATCACATCAAGAGTACAAAAATCAGATAATATTTAGTTCAGAACAAATCTTCCTTCCAGATATCAGAACTTTCCCTTATATCTCCCTTGTGCATATAGCACCCCTCTTCCCCTTATAGCTCCCTTTTTGTGCATACAGCACCAGAACTTCCGCTTATGCCTCCCATTTGTGCTCACGGCACCAGAACAGATGTGCTTATACCAGAATACATATATAGTGCTTATAGCACCTAAACATATATACAGAATTTCAGAACTTCACAGAACTTCCCCTTATAGCTCCCTTAACTTCCCCTTATAGCTCCCTAAATAGCATATACAGAATCAAATCATTGCAGAGCAAATCCGGACAAATCAGAAATCAGACAAAAATCGGGCAGCACAACGGCAGTATACGGAATTTACACAATTTTTCCTGAAAATCACAATTCACCAAATTTGCACAGAATATAGATAACAACATTTCAGAACATTTATTCTACTGCCACAGCATTTAATATTCACACAGAAAAATACAGACGGAATAAAACGTCGTCAAATCAAAACGATCCGGACAAAAATCTCCAAAATATATTCAAAATGTGCACACACGGCACGTTAACAACATACAGAAAGTTACGCGGTAAAAACTAAACCAGTCGGAAAATACGGACGAAAATCGCTAACAAAAACGAACTTCGGACAGAAAATACCGCCAACAGCGACGATTCTGAAAATTGAGAAAGTCGGATTGTGCCTTACCTTGCGTACAGCAATTTCCTGAACAGTCTCTTCGGACGAAAACAGCTCGGCGTCGCCCAAAAATCCACTTTTCCACTTTTTCCTTCGTTTTTCTCTCTCCTCAGCTTTTTCTCTCTCTTCAAAATATCTCATTTCTATATATATCCAGACTGATCGTCCTGGACGATCGAGCTTCGTCCTGGACGATCTCAGCTCTGGAGAACTTCGTCCAGACGAGATTTAATTATCGTCCCCGGCGACGGGTTCTCTGGAAAATTTTCGTCCAGACGATCCAACATTTCGTCCAGACGAACCATACAGACAGAACAGTTTTCCTTGAACAACCTGTACCGATCGTTCCGGACGATCCAACTTCGTTCTGGACGAACCTGGAGCAAAACTGATATCACAGCCCTCCTGCACTAGAGCCACCAACTGCTCATAGTGTGTACCCTCGTTGGACACCCTGAATTTATGAAGTAGGAGGTCTTTGAACTCCTCCCAACTCCTAACATGTTGTCTCCCCTCAAGCCATTGAAACTAGGCCAATGCCTTCCCTTCCAAACATACCGGAACTGCCATCAGCTTCTCCTCTTCTGTGACACCATTCACTGCAAAATAGCGCTCCACCCTGTAGATCCACCCGTAAGCATCCTCCCCTTCAAAAATTGGAATCTTCAATTTCCTCATGCGGTTGTCAGCTCGGTGGAAGGTTCTTCCCTCTCCCCATGTCCCCTGAGTAAATCCCTCTCCTTGTGGTCTTCCCCTCCTCTCCACCGGGTAAGGATTTTGAATCCCCCTCCATGGTAGTTTCTCTTGGCTCTCTATAGCCCATGCCGTAGTCTTCCCTTCTTCCTCCCTGTTCCCACGTGGCACGATTTCCTTCCGGAAACCTCCCCATCTGATTCGGCCACCCTTCACGTGTGCCTTAGGGGCCCACCGAGCCCATGTATGGCCGGCCCCCTTGACCACCGGTCATTCCCCAAGGGCCACCTACTCCCGACCCTTCTCCTCCTTCCCTTGGCCATTGCCCTTGCATGCCATCTTCACTTTGATTTACTCATTCTTCCCTAATTGGAAAATTAGGGTTAGAGTTTTGGTTCGTTACCGGAGATTTCCTTTTTTCCTTAGGGTTTGATGGAACAACTTGAGCTTCTAGCAATTTCCGGATCATCTATTCCATTCCCCCAAATCTCTCTTCTAGGGATGAAAATTTTCCCTCCATCGACGAAAGTTTCTCACCCACCTCCTCTTTCAATTGGCCCATCTCTCCCTCCAACACTTCCACTTTCTTTGACGCCATGCCGTCTAGGATCAAGAGCTCTGATACCAAATTGATACGCCTTAGGTTTCACAAATTAGGGTTTGCCCTAATTTTCCTTCAAGGATGAAATTTCTCCACCAAATCAAAGTTAACCCAAAACAAGAAGAATGAGAGGAAGAACAAAAGAGCTTTGCATTAATCTTCAAGACAAAACAAAAGACAAAGCTAGTCCACTTCGAGAAGGACCAAATCTCCCAAAAGAAACCCTAGAGAAAACAAGAAGGAAAAGAGAAAGAACTTTCTTCACATGATACCCAAAACATGAACCCTAAGCCTCCCTTCATACCACCCCAACATCCCAACACATCCCTAAATTACCCCTCCCAATCCACCCTCCATCTCCTCTAAAGATTCCGCCCCCCCTCCTTAGCCGTTGGATCAAAAGGTGGGCCCATAGGGCTATGGGCCCACCGTGGCTGCCTCCCCTGCTTCCTTCGGGAATGTCCGCCCGCCCCCGCTCCGCCTGTAGACCCGCGTGGGTCTGGGCGGATGGACCGGGTGAACCGGTCCATCCAAAGCCGGTCCAACAAATCCACATCATCATATCTCTCCTATTTTCTTCATTAGACTCTGCAAGCTACCATACCTACCTCCACAGAAGTACAAACATAACTTTTTTCAAATTAAGATATTTAGTTACATCCCATGAAATCCATGCTAATTCTCTCTTTATCGTCTTATTGTGAACGACAGGTGTGGATTCTACAAATTTATAAACTATCCTTGTGATTCCTACTTAATAATTTTGAAGTTTCACTGCTCTAAACCTTATTTTGGGAGGCGTGATATTTTTCTCAGTTGGTTACAATCACTGGATCTATACCATGCTTCTCTTGTTGTCACAGTTCATCTAAAAAACTTTAGTTGCTAAATTTTATTTCCAGGTTTTCCGATTTGACTGGGACTGATTATAGTGAAGGAGCAATTGAACTTTCAAGGAACCTCGCAGCTCGCAATGGATTTTCACATATAAAATTTTTGGTATGGCATTTCTTGTTATCAAGATGTTCAGTGTATTTTTCTTCCTGAGGTTTTTAGTAAGAATTTGGATCTTTGAATTTCTGTGCCCGGAAGTATTCAAGATGAATGTGATTAGTGAAATTCCATGTGATCTGATTATCCCTCTTTTTTTATGGATCTAGTCTAACCACATGGTCTTTTTTTTTCTTGTTAATTATGAAATATGAATATATTTTTGACTACTTCATTGCAATCAAACCTTTGTATATTAGTGGCAGGTTTATGACAAAGTGATCTGATCATAAAGTATTTTAAGTTATTAATCTTGATTCTGAAAATTATATTTAGTTATTGTGATTTAATTGTTGTCCTATGGTTCTGCTTTCCTTTGAGCATTCTGGCAATTTATTGGTTTGGTCATAATGCATATCAGCATATGCAGGTTGATGATGTACTGGAGACAAAATTGGACAAAAAATTTCAACTAGTCATGGACAAGGGTACCTTGGATGCCATCGGTTTGCATCCAGATGGTCCAGTTAAGAGGTAATTTCATCCCAGCTATATGGGAAAGATGCTCTTAACTTTAATTGCTTTTTGGACGTGTTAATTTGTCATGGCACGGAAATTGCAGCATATTTCCTTATAATTTGTAAATTAAAAAATAGTATGTAGAAAGTTGCTCTTTGGTTAAGCTTTAAGTTTCAGAGGCAAATCCCTTTAGGAATGGTCTTTTCATTGCAATAAAACCATTGTCATTTGTGGCCCTCAAACTTGTTCTACTTGCCACTGGCATTCACATATGGGTGTAAATGAGCTGAGCTTGATATGCATTCGTGTTCGGCTCATTCGAATTTTATTTTGTTCGAATTCAACTTGTGTTTGACATTTTTCGTAAATATTATGTTTGTGACTGATTTGTTCTAACCCAACTGGCTTTTTTGACTTGTGTTTAACTCGAATTTGTCTCAAATTATGAGAAATTATGAGAAATTGTAAAATCTCTCTCTTTTTAAATTAAGCATGCCATGTCCTGCCATGATTAACTCAGTAACACATACTATATAAAGCAAGTGATACCAATTTAAAATAACACACACATATATTACTTGGTTTGCTGAATCTTCTTGAACACCTTAGATAGCATTATCTATTATGTTTTATAGTTCCTATTTTCTGATTGATAAATCAACAGGCTCATGTATTGGGACTCGGTTGCCAAACTGGTAGCTCCTTCTGGAATACTGGTCAGTGTGCTATAATTTAAATAAATTTCTGCTGGGATATTCAAACTTAGGTTTTGTTTGGGACGACTTTCTTGCTGATTCTTAAAGCAGCTTTCTAGTATAAAAATTTAATTTTTGTACTAAAAAGCTGCTTTAAGAAGCAGCAAGAAAGCCGTCCCAAACGAAGGCTTAGGCTTTGTTTGGGATGGCTTTTTTATTGCTTGTTAAAACAACTTTCAAATTAAAAAAAAAAAACTGCTTTAAGAAGCAATAAGAAAGCCGTCCCAAACGATGCCTTAGTCTTTTATTCAACCACTAACTAATTGATGAGACTTTTCATGATACAATTTGGCTCATAACTGCAGGTGATCACATCATGCAATAACACAAAAGATGAACTGTTGCAAGAGATGGAAAGTTTTAATGAAAAAAGGCTCGGCTCCCATGACCAGGTACCTGGGGAAGCCAGCAGGGGCCCTTTGTTCAAGTACATTGATCATGTCAGAACATATCCATCTATCATGTTTGCTGGCGTCGAAGGTACTCGCGTGTCCACTGTTGCTTTTCTTAGGAAATGAGCCTGAACTATGAACCTATCTTAACTTCGTTAATATCTTGTGTAAATATCTCAAATTGATAAAAATTGGACTAAATTTGAAGATAGTAGTTGTAACTTAATGTCTGTTTTTACCCTGCTTCTTTAGTTAGAATTTGAACGTTTCCAGATTGTCTTATATTGAGAAAGCTAATGTGTTTCTGAATTTAGTTGTGATCTTTTATGTTGTTCTACCTGAGTGACAATGGGTTTTAGATCTTTTACACTAATATTAGATAGGAGTATGTTGGACCGGTCCAGCAGGACCCTTCTAAGAGGCCGGTTCATATATATAGTAGAAAGGGGGGTGGTGGCAAGAGAAAGAGCAGGATTGGGTGGGGTCCACTAGAAATTCAAATTCAAAGTTTAGAGCCAAAGGAGGGGGCGGCTAGGGTTTTTGGGTCTTTTTGTTTTAATGATTAATTGTATGCCTTAAGTATGAGGGAGAAATTAAGGTTAGGATTATACTTGATTATTGTGTTGTCTTAAGAGTTTCTTTTTGGTGTCTTGGGCTCTAGATTCGTCTAGAGATTGAGAGAGAACGATCATCCTCTCAAATTGAGGATCAATTGTTTCTTTGCTTTCATTGTCTCCGTTAATTCGTCCTTTTGCATTAAAAGTAAAATTACTGTTTTTTTTTTTTTTTTGGAGTTTTCCATTAGATTTTCTGGAATTGTTTGCTGTTTTATCTATCTTTTGTTAAGGTTTACTTGAAATATTAAAGTATTTCCTATCAGAATCATGTGAAAATTGTAGAGTGACTCTCCTGGCTTTGGTTTTGTATTTATAACATTCAAGAGAGTTTTACAGCTCATCAACAAGTTTTTGGCATTAGTGAAGTTAATGAAGTATCATTTCCCCGGGGAGGATGAGAGAATCACCGTAGTGATGTCAGTTTTAAAAGAATATCCAACATTTCACAACATCTCTTCTAATTAGTAGAGAAATTGTGAACTCAATGTGAGCAATGTAATCGTTCGAATCTAATTTCTCTCAATATGAATTCAACTCCAACATCCTAAACTTTGGTAGAGCTTTTCTCTACAAATCTTGGGTGAGAAAGCATTTATTGTTTAAGCTTTGCGCTTTTAGGTTGGTATGAGATAGAGAGAGAGAGAGAGAGAGAGAGAGAGAGAGAGGCGTCTTGAGAGTACTCTTCTTGTGTAAAAGGCTTGACATTTTGTGATGTAGTCCTCAAATTTAGGGGAGATTATTACGTGCGGAGTCGGACACAGAGAATCGTTCGGATTTGTAATTGTCAACAGTAAAAACGCAGTGGTGAACAGTAACTGCGTTTTTATTGTTCACAATTATAAAATCAAACGGTTCTCTGTATCCGGACTCCGCACATAATAATCTCTCCAAATTCAGATAGTGCTGATGGTTGATGTGCACAACTAATACTTGTGTGCAAGGGGATGTAGGAAGAGGAACAAGTTGTGAAAAATGCTAAACCATGTTCATGATCATCTTTATCAAATGATACTCTTGGTGCTATAGCTATTATGAGGTGACTTAGTTGTTAGGCCATTTGATGTGCAAGGATCTATTCCTTACCCAGACCAATCCATATTATTGTTTTGGTCTTTGACATAATTTAGATTCAATTCACCGCACCAAAAATGATTTTGGATCCATAGTTTTTTTTTCAGTTAAAGCCTATCAAAATCATATTAGAAAAATGAATTAGGCTCAAGGTGCAGCAAGAGGAGGCGAGCAGGATTTGATAAAACTCTCAGGGAATTAATTATAAAAAAATCGGACTAACTCATTTAGAATAAAAAGGATGTGTCGAATTGATTTTAGAATAATTTAGATAATAAGAGATTTAATAGATAAATCTATAAGAATAGGAATTGTAAAATTTTTTAAATGTTTGCACTTGTCCAATGGCCAAGTCGATGTTCTTTTATCGAGAAGTTCTATGCAATTGGTGAATACTTAAGCTCAGGTGACTAATTCATTGGATGCATAGACCTGATTGTTCCTCATTAATGGGATTTACGATTTAGGGGTATAAACAAGTCAAGTAGTGGCATTATCGAGCTGAACTTGTTTAACTCATATTAAGATCGAACTCGAGCTCTAGCTTGACTCGAGCTTGTTTGATGAGCACGAACTCAATTCACTGTATAAGCTCGGCTCGATTACTCGAGCTCGTTTAAAAATCTCGAGCTCGGCTCGATTGAAAAGCTCGAACTCGACTTATTTATGAAGCTTGAAATTTTGTTATCTTTGAAAAATTCTTAAGAAAGTGATATATTAAATTTTTTTTTTTTTCTAAAATTGAGTAGCTCGAGGAGCTAATGAGTTGAGTTAGATTAAGTTCGAACTCAAAAAATTTGATAAGCTTGATTTATGAGCTCGTTAGCGAGTGAAGCATGAGCCGGCTTGTGAGTTGGTTTGGCTCATTTACAATCCTAATGGGGATCCTCGTGAGTCCCTTGTATGCGTTTTGACAAGCTAACTTTTGGGTAAACTTATTTGGGATGTGACAAATATATCTGATGGCGCATGTTGATTTGTGCTTTCCTTGTGATCATTTATGTTTCATTTGGGACAACTTTTTTACTGTCTTTTGAAATAATTTTTAGCACAAAAAATTAAAAATTTTGTATTACAAAGCCACAAGAAGGAAAGCTGTCCCAAAAGAAATTTTAGTTGAGATGTATGTTGGCATCAAACTGGTAGGAGGTCATAACATCAAGCTGGTAGCAGGGCGTACCAAACCAATGAGTCACAAATTTAGACGAAGATATATATATTTTATTTTCGGACAAATAAAATTTGATGTCATTATATTTTTATATATATATATCTAACGTTTAGTTTTCATTTGAGACAATTTTTTTATTTTTTAGATTTTAACTATAATTTTTATTTGACAATTATTTTTTATTATTAAAAAAATAATTATACTAAAAAAATATTATTACAATAGTTTTAAACAGTTATTTTCTCTATAATAATTTAATTCCTTATGAAATCTTAAAATTTTATATTTATTTACGTAACACTATTATTATATAAGTAGTATGAAAATATGTACATATCATTTAAAATTTAGGAAGCTATATAAATCAACAATAAAATTTGAAAAAAAAAAAAAATCATGTATTTCATAAGTGGCTTTTAATTATTAGAAAAATATATCAAAAGACCTCACCAGAAGTAATTACTGATGTAGGGAGCCAGAAGATTGCAAGAATTTGCCTGACGAGATAATCGACGAGGGTTTGTTTGGGATAATTTTATTAAGTAATTTTTAATAAAAATTGTTTTAAAATACAATTTTTTACTAAAAATTTATTTTATAAAACAGTAAAAAAAGCGGCTAAGATAATAATCGGTAAGTGTTGCGGTGCTTATTTTTCGCGTGCTTAAGCTGAGAGTGTGAACGAGTTGAGCTTTAAGAAGATTTTAAAGGTAGGCTGAGCTTATACCCGACCAAGCAGTGGCTGTGGCTCTAAACAAAAATATTAGGTCATCATGGTGATTTATTTATCTCTTATTCATGAAAAAATTAAAAACATATTTTATCTTGAAATTTAAGATGTATTTTTATAGATAGATGAAAACAAATTTAATTTTAATTTCATTTTATCTTTTTTTATGCCTTTTAGGCTATGCATGTATCAGAGATGGATAATACTTTCCCATATATATATATATATATATATATATATATATATATATATATATATAACAGATTCATTTCTGATGAGCTATGTTAGATGATGTGCTCGCTTAAAATGAACATCGTCATGAGGATCAATCGTTTTTATAAGTTTACAGGCATGCATGTATTCACTCTAATTGAGTTCACAGTGTAGGAGCTCGCGTTGGGCAACCTGATTAATAATGCATATATTTCGAGCGAGTTTGACTAGAGAACTTAGTCTCAGCAAGTTTTCACTCGAAAGAGGCATTTTCCTTATGAGGACTTATCTCTTTTAGTAGTTCTTTCTAATTAGTGCAATTTGTCTATCAAGTATATCATTGTCTATGCTCAGGAGGCACACAAGCCTATAGTGTCCACAATCATGACTCCATTAATTATGGATGTATCTAGTTCACAGCCACACTTGCCTAGAAGACTCATTGCTCGCTTTGAAGGACTCACTACTTGTCTAGGGGATTCGTCTTTATGGACTTACCAAATATGCCATCCAAGAAGTCTAGATTAGGGCACTTACCATTAAGGATTCATCAAGGGTACACCCTAGGGGCATCCAGAGCCATGTCAGAGACATATGGTCATGTCTATAACTTTTAGCGTAGCTTATGTGTCTATTTCAATATGTATTTGTCAAAATATGTATTATTTTTCTATTTTTCTTAGGTGTAGTCTTTATGGTAACCCTTTCAATCTTAAAAATATGGGGTTAAGAAATATATTTTGGGATTCATGTTATTTTCAATATCCACAGAGATTACTTTGTTTGCTTTTCTCTAAACTCCCAAACTAGTTAGTAGGGTTAGGTGTCACACATAGGCAAATTTATATTTAAAATGAGAAAAATGTCATGAGTGTTGATTGATGATGGTGACCATAAGATAAGCATTACATGAAGAGCAGCTAAACTAGGAGTCATATGTGAACATGAAAAATTAGAACTTCACAACCCACAACAATTTAATGGAGATAAATGAAAGACTCAGACGGATGATTTAAAGTCATGGAGGCAAGCTTAAATGGATGTCTTGAGAACAATTACTCCCAAGAAATATTTTGACTTGGTAGACCACCAAAGATGCCCCGACGCTAGAGTGATAAATTCAAAAACCAGTTGTGGATTAAAGTCATACTCATACCAATGATGAAGAGTACATTCATCTCCTACGCGAGTAAGGAGGAGATACCTAGAGTTCACTAACGTATTTTCTAGAGAAATTATAGAGGAAAGGATGTCCACTAAGTTTAAAATGTCCACTTTTGAGTTATACTATGAGAGGTTTGACCCCATTGATCACGTCACATACTTTGAATTAGTAACATCATTGACAAATGTCAACGATGCATTAAAGTGTTGATTGTTCTTCACAGCCTTCAAAGAATCCATCATTCTGGTTTTTCCATTTGTCATTGGGCATCATCACATCTTTCTCCGAATTTAAGAGGATGTTTGTCTAGTAATTTGTGAGCTCCCAAAGATCACTTAAGAGCTTGTAAGCCCTTTCAAAGATAAGGTAGGAACCTATAGAGTAGCTAAGCTTCATCATCATCATATTATAAAGATATGTTGGAAGCATATATCTACATGCATAGCAAGATAATTCAATTTATTCAATCCGAAAAGAGAATATGAGTGCAAAATAAAAAAAAATTGAACTTTTCTCAAATTTTAATTGAAACTCGATCAATATTACTAGAAGTTGTTTAAACAATATCTCCGCATTGATCAAATTTTCTTAAACATTGATCACACCATTTTTAAATCATGATTGAAGCTTTTTTTACTACTGGAGCGAAAGATTTGAACAAATCTATATCAATGTTTGACCATAAATGAACATGTTTCAATTAAGATTAGAATAAAATTTAACCAAATATGTGAAGCAAGTGATCTCATATTTAATAGCTTCATAAGTTTGGAGTTTAGAGTACCAACATATAACATAATCATAGTTGAAAATTTTCTTAGATTTATATATATCACTAATCTTCAACTAAAATTATTGATCGGTTGGAGATAGAGACAACAATGCTGCCTTGGAACTTTGCCTTAGAACCTTTAGTCATGAACGAGAATTTTATTTGGATATTATGATCCAAATAAAATTCCCCAAAAAATAAAATATCGAACATATTTCTCAAAATTCGATCAGTTTGGAGCATATAATGTAAATTTTTTCTACATAATAAATCATTTTTCCTCTAAAAAAATCCTTATCATGAGCTAAACGGGAAAATGAAAGTTAGAAAAAAATTCAATTTATTAAAAGTGACAAATTCATAAAAACAGTGTAATGCCTTCTTAGAAATATATAATTAGAGTAAATATTAATCAATTTATATGTTATGTGTTTGCCTCTCATATTTAACATAATGATGTTATTAGTCTAATTTTTTTAAAATATTTTTCTCCATCACACCGTCAGCTTTACTAATGATTAGAGCATACGTCCACATAAATAGTAAGATTACTCAAAATGAGTCAATACCAAAAGAGACAATGAATGCAAAATTTGAACTTTTATCGAATTTTAATTGAATCTGGATCAATAGTGCTAGAAGTTGTTTGAACAATATCTCGTTATTGATCAAACTTTCTTGGATATTGATCACACCATCTTTAAATCATGATTGAATTTTTTTTTTTTTTTACTATTATTGATCATGGTTTTGAAATACAAACAGTTTTTGAATAAATTTCAATATTTGACAAAAAATTGAACATATTTCAATTAAGATCAGAATAAATTTAAAGAAATATGTGAAGCCAATAATCTCATATTTAATAGCTTTCTAGGTTTAGAGTTTAAAGTGTCAACATATGGAGAGATTATTACGTGCGGAGATTTGACACGTATAATAGTCCGGTTTTGTCTCTATGAACAATAAAAGCATAGTTATTGTTCATCATTGTGCTTTTAATATTCACCACTGCGCTTTTACTATTCATAGAGACAAAATCAGAGTGTTCTCTGTGTCCGTTCTCCGCACGTAATAATCTCTCAACATATGACATAATCGTAGATGAAAATTTTTCCAGATCTGTAATATCACTTTTTATCAAAACCTTTACTCGTGAACGAGAATTGCAAGAGAAGAAGTGGCTGTTGAGAATTGAGGGGTCGATTGAGTTCTTGCTCAAAATATTGCTTGTATAATATTCGAGCGCATGTTCTTCATGGGTATTTTGGTCCAAATGAAATTTTCATAGGTATTTTTGGTCCGAATTTCTTTTCATGTCTAAAGAAAGTTATACAGAAACTAATTAATTTCAAAATTATTGATTTTAAAGTTCTTACAGTTTCATTTTCTTTATATTATTTACATAGCAATAAATATCGCTTCTAACTTTCTTCTGATTAGTATTATTATTAAATTTAAATTATAATATATTAATTTATTAGTTTTATGCTAATTAATATAAAAATAAAAACAATTTAAGTTTCCCATTAATTGGCCATCTTAATTTCATAAATTGGCAAAAATAAAATTTTTGCTTACTTTCTATTAAATAAAAAAAGGAACCTAAGTTCATAATGGATCTTAGATAATGAAAAAGTGCATAGATTAAAATATTGATAATAAAAAGAGGCTTTCCCACAAAAAAGGTGGCTAAGGGGATTTTTGTACATAGCACTCAATATTGTAGAATTTACATATTTAATGCATTCACTATGTAATTAATATAGCACTTTGTTTGAATATTATTAATGATAAGCAGATCTAGACGGAGGTAGGAACATGGCTTTACTAATGACAAATCATCAGAGGCAGTTAGATGTAGGCATTATTGCATAAGCAATTTGCCTCCTCTTGATGCATGTCCTAACTTGGAAAAATTATTAGGTCAGATAACCTGACGTAGCTCTATGTTCGGTAGTCAATAATATGTCGCCACGTGCTCTTACCCTTTACCGTGCGGCCTGACGACCCGACTCGGACCGGAATCCGGGATTACTATGTTCGCGTATTGCTCAGTATTTGCTCGGTATTGCTAGGTATTACTTGGTATTGCTTGTCAATAACGAGAAATACCGCTCTGTGAAGATTAATACGGAGCAATACCGAGTAATACCTAAAAGAACTCGGTATTGCTCGGTATTGCTAGGTATTGGTCTTTACAGAATGATATTTTTCATTTTTGTCGAGCAAAATTGACCAATACCTAGCAATACGCAAACTCCCGAGTCCGTTACGGGTCGGGTTATCGGGCCACGCGGTAAATAGTGAGAACACGTGACGCATGTTTAGTGCTCACCAAATATAGATCTACGTCAGGTTACCTGACCTAATAATTTTTCCCTAAATTGGCCTCCTCTTCGCTAGACCGCCATTGTGTACTGCTTGATGTTGACCACCACGCCTCTAGCAGCTGCCGTATTGACTTTATTGTCGCTAGTCAATTCATTCTCTCCTTTGATAGCTCTAACAATGGTCTTGAGCAGGGGCGGATCTACCTCAAGCTCGGGGGGCAATTGGCAATTGCCCCCATAAAAGTTCTAAAATACTATGGTCTTTAGGTAATTGCCCCTAGCATAATTAAACGCATTGTGTAGAGGTGTTATTGTTGGAGAATAGTGAACTAAATACAAAAAAATAGTAAAGAGAAGCTAAAAATATCCTTACAATCGAAATTTGTTCCAGAGGCAGCTGCCCCTTGACCCCACGACTTGCCCGCTTGGACCCCCAACATATCTGCGAAGCATACAACAATCAAAGATATAAACAAATAGGAGTCGAGTCAAATTTTATACTTTTACTTATAAATTTGCCCCTCCTATAAATTAAGCTTGATTCTTCCAGGTGGTCTTGAGTCTTTGGATAAATAAATAAATAAATAAATAAATAAATAAAACATAAAATTTGAAGTTACGTATGCAAATATTACTATTTTAGTGGTATATAAAAAAAGTTTGGTGGCTCACACAAAGCGATTTCAAACTTCTCTTTTTATATTAGTGCTGAGTTTCATTTCTAACATCGGGCAGAAGAAACTTAAGGAAGCTAAAATTGCCGTTCCCTAGAAAATAAATTTCCTTTACGTTTTCCATTAAAACCTCGAATCCAAATAGCAAATCCCCCGACTTTGAATCAATCTGTAACCCTATCCCTCGAACTTGAAAGCATAATCAGTTTTACTCAACAAAGTCCACGATCGGTCTCTAATTTGTTCTCTTATTCTTCGATCTCCATCTTTTCAATGCCTTTTTTGAGATATCACATCCTTCTTTTCCTTTTTCTCTTGGTATTCTTCGAGATCTTCGCTGCCGCCGTTGGCTATCAGAGATCATTACTTCGGTCCCTAGGTGAGGGTAATGGCCAGCCGGACTACGCCGTCGATCTAAACAGTACCACCTTTGACAGCATCCTCAAGGAATCCCCTGCTAGCTTTGCCGTCGTGGAGTTCTTTGCTCACTGGTAAGATCTTTTTTCCATGAGATTTTGTTTGATCCTTTCGTTCGCTGCTACTTTCATCCGGGGGATTGTTTAAATGATATTAGTATTGTTGCGTGCCGGAATATTGGTGACGTATCAAGTATGGCTATTGTTGGGCATGGAATACTGATTGAGGTTGTAGTAGTTTAGTTTTTTTATTCGATGTATTTCATTCTGAATCTGAGTGGTCTTTTTGTTGAGTTGGAATGTTTGATTGGTAGGATTTGGCTGGCTTTCTAAATGAATCTGTGCGTTTTAACTTTACTAGGAATGACTGTGTTTGTTTAATATATTTATATGCATTTTTTAGCAAGGCTCCGGTAGGAGTTTTTATTGAAGAATAGCCTATTTAACTCTATTGGAGATTGTTGTTGTATGTACTATGTGCTTAGGAAAAATAATTATTTTAGAGGGGATTAGTTGAAAGATTTATATGCTGTTCTTTAACGGGCTGTTTGGGTACAAGTAGGACTTAACTCAAGAAGGATCTAGGAAATCATGTTAATCGAGATTTAGTTGAATTTCAACAGAATTAAAACTTGAAAAATGTTTGACATGATGATTGTTGAATTTTGCTAAATTTTGATATACTATTTGTTTTTTTTTTTCAGTATTTAATATTTGTGTGGCAAGACATTATGAAATCCATCAAATATTGGATTTAACCAATAATAAAATTTATCAAAATGATTTAAAATCTACCCCACGTAGCGGGACAAAGGCTTGATGTTGTTGTTGTTGATTTAAAATCTACCATATTCTAATTGTCAGGATTTAAGAGAAAGCTTGCATATAACCTGCTTAAAATGGGATACTAAACAATCCTTTAGTCTCCTTACTTTATTTGAGAAAACTTACGTTTAATGTTAGATTGAGGATTTGTCTTTTAGCATTTGGAGCGAGAGTTGGTTTTCAAAGTTGTGTTAATTTAAGGAATGATTGTATATTATGATAGATAAAAAAAGAAGGAAACCTGAATTCCCTCAGAAGGATATCTAGCATCAATATAAGTGGTTCCATGTTCCTGCTATTCTTTCTCAGAGTCTGTGCATCAATATCTAGTTGATTTTTTTATAATTTTTTTTAATAGATTTGTAATTCTCTAGTTTCTTTTATTTATAGGGTTGAACCTAGTCATGGAAATGGGAAACAAAGATGATGTAGTTGGGAAGGGATTGGAAGACTAAAATTAACTTGTTTGTAGTTATATTTCTGGATAATGATCAACGTACAATGTGGAGCTTGGTTAGAATGAGTTTAAAAGTAAGGATTCATATATGTTGCGCTTACAATATTTGCAAAATTAATTATAACAGTGGTGATTCTACCTCTATGATATCTCATCTTTGTTTTGATTCAATCATTCTTAAATTCATCAATTTGCTTTATCGTTTATTAAACGAACTTCATTAATATTTTCATACTACTTAAAATGCTAATGTTCTATAATTATAAATTTTGTAGGTGCCCTGCTTGCCGAAATTATAAGGTAAGCGAGCTTAGCTTTTGGTGTTATAGGCTTAGAATTTTTCTTGCTCTAATTCTTGAATTCCTTGTGGTACTCTATAGCCTCATTATGAAAAGGTTGCAAGGCTTTTCAATGGACCAAATGCTGTTCATCCTGGGATTGTACTAATGACGCGGGTAGACTGTGCAATGAAGGTATATTGGCCCTATCCTGATGGTTTGTTTATGTTAGCTTGTACACGTCATGGATCTTCTTTTGATGATTTAGTGTTGATAAATTAATGTTTCATGTTCTTTCAATCTTTTCATTACTATATCCATGATAGTGATTCATCTTTATTTGTTTGAAAGCTTATTTATAGAGCGCTAATACCTATTTGCATTAATGTGAGCAGTTGTGTAGTGCCTAACTGCAGTATTTATGTTAGCCCTACCTTTTGGTGGATCTTATTTAATTTTATCATCATCCTCATGAGCTTCATCAACAACTACTTGGGCTTTATCAACGTTTTGATCATCTTTATGAATTTTCTATCT
Organism: Dendrobium officinale; assembly: GCA_019514585.1. Classification (NCBI taxonomy): domain Eukaryota; kingdom Viridiplantae; phylum Streptophyta; class Magnoliopsida; order Asparagales; family Orchidaceae; genus Dendrobium; species Dendrobium officinale. Next base: position 19,768,286 of record CM033692.1, read on the forward strand.
CTAGTCATTCTTTTGGAATGCTACAAAAGCTTTTAATCTTATTTTGCACATACTCTTTGAAAAAAATTTAGACATGTTATCTTTGGTTTAAAGGTTTCCTTCCTAATCATTTACACTTTAATCCTTGTTCAATGTGACAATTAAAAAGTGATTGATGCTATCGAAAAATGAGAGGATGTACTAGGAAGGAAAATGCATTTGGGATGAGAGATAAAGGTGATGGTGTCATGTGAGGATGATATTTGATTGATGGAGCTATAGTTGATGGGGACAATATGATGCTGAAGAGAGCAATAAAGAGTGATATAAGTAGAGATGGCAACACTATATCTATAAGGTTTGGATTTTGGTGTGATGGGTAGAAATGTGGGGCAATGATTAACATCTGGGATGATGGTGATATCAATGATTTAGAGGAAGGGAGAGCAATAGAGAGCGTGGGGGTTGTAAGAGAAATGATTGGGAGCAAGGGACAAAGTGATTATCAATTTATAATTTTGATTTCTTTGTATTTTAGGAATTGAATCCAAACTACTAGTGTCTTAAAATTGATCTGTAAGTTTGAGTAATTTCCTCTAATCTTGAAACATTTTTGCACACACTACTCATCACACCTAAATATCACTTGAGTTCTATCAAATCCAGTTGATTATTAATTTGACATACATTAAAAGTTGCATATCATGTGCTTAATTTTTAGTATAACCTTAAACTACCTATATTTTGGAAAGTTTTGTGGTGTAATACTCTGCACTTATTTAAGAAGTGGTCTTATCTATCAAAATTATGTTCTTTGAAAATGGCATACCCCAAGGCAGTAAATGTTGTTGTTTTTGTATTTACTCAGCTCATTCATGCGCCTCTTCTCTTTAATTAATTTGTGTACACTCCTCAATAAATAATGGATGCTTTATATAAGATATGGAAATGCAACTTAATTAGCTAAGTTTCCCTAATATGGGTTTACTTTACAATTTGATTTGACTTTTAATAGCCTTATAACATAAGAAAATAAGCTTAAGGCGTGCTTCCAAATATTGTAGTTACTCTTGACTATACTTATATAGATTTTTGGTATACACATGATTTTTCTTCGAAGGGTGAAGTATACTCTCATATTTATTATGATTTGTGAAAAATGACGTAGGTTTACATCTTGGAGAGCAAAGATTAGGCATTCACTTATCTCAAGTCGTGGAATGCACACATAGTGAGGTAAAATGGACATAATTTATGGAAAGAATAGCGTTTATAATGTAGGGTTGAATGAGCTTCCTAGAAATAGCATATCTTCAAGAAGAGGATAGTGGTTTTTATACATCAAAAGAATGGTGTGGACCATGTGGTTGAGGGGATTGATAGGATCATTATGTAGATGACTTATTATATTTTTAGGCAAACTTAATAAGAAAATATGGAAAGAGGCACTCTTCTCCGTTGTTTATGTTGTAAATGAATTTTCGATTCATTCACAATTATTGCCTTCAAGAATGAAGAAGATGTGATTTTGTTATTGTGTGGAGTGATTTTGTCCACTATGCTCGTGCCAATGAAAGAAAATACTACTGTTATGGAATAATTAGATAGAAGGGATGATTAATAGGAAGACTTTTGTGGAAGGAGTTGCCTTTCATGAGATATTTTTTTTTTCTTTATTGCAAGGTTTAATTTTGAGCTAGAGCGATTGAGTTTTACATTTTTTGTAGGCATGATTAGCTTAAGGAATAGATTTACATGCAATATCTTGAGGAACTTATAGCGTAAGGAAAAAACGATTATGTGTGCTTACTTGACAGACACTGCTTTTTAGAAGTTTGACACCTTTATGTTGGAAGATGAATTCAGTAATTGGAGTTTGATTTTTCTGTTTTATTGAGAATGGTTTAGAATCATAACCATCCGTCATCATTGGAAGGTATATCCTTTATAATTATACTCATCATCATCAGATTTGATTTAGCTATTTCTTTCCAAATATTTGAGAACATCAAGTCTCTATGATATTCTTTTACCACCAAGTATCTCCAAGCACTCCTCCATTTGACAGCCAAACTTTAAATTTAGGAGGTATATCCTTTATCATTTTTCATCATTTTTTAATGTGTCATTTAAACTTAGGTAACATCAAGTCTCTATGATATTCTTTTACAAACCCAGTATCTCCAAGCACTCCTCCATTTGACAGCCAAACTTTAAATTTTGGAGTTATATCCTTTATCATTTTTCATTATTTTTTAATGTGTCATTTAAACTTAGGTCTTTTTATCATCAACTTTAATACATTTAACTTACTCAAACTTTCTAGCATTTCTATTTCCTGCCTTAGCTATGTTATATATCTTCTTAAAAATCTTTGTATAATAATCTATTTGAATTACATTTTCTTCTCTGCTTGATATTATTAATTTTGACCAAGGTTATGATATTTTAATTTTTCATATGTTCAACAATCCTAGTTGATTGATCTTCTTCTTTCTAGTTGCCTCATGTATTGTATGTTGGCTCATGTATTTTATATCTCCCTTTCTACTTCGTTAATAATCAACATATTTGATAAAAATCTTTAAGAAGTGTAGCTTTGTCTTTGATAATTATTGCATTTTCAAAAATTCTAGCTTCTTTTTAATTATTTTGAAAATTTGCTTTTCCAACTTTTAAAAATACTTTTTTCATAATCTTTTTTTTTCCTTCCACATTATTCTACTAGAAAAATCTTTACTTATGCACGATCTATTTCCAGATTCTTCTAAAACCTCTGTTGTAATATATTTTGAACTAACCATTTTGACTTATATTAGTTTTGATTCAACATAAAAATTTCAATTTGCCTCTCATAATTTGTCTTGGTAGTTTAAAAGCTCTCATATGTAGTATTATTATTATTTGTATACTTTTAAAAGGCATCTATTAAACTTTTGATAGGAAACACTTGAGTTCCCAAGTGTTTCTCACCAAAACTGAAGTTGACCCGATGGAAACTGCTGTCCACAGCAGAAATACAGCAGAAATCTGCTGTTTACAGCAGAAAAACATCAAACAACAAGGAAATCTGAGAGAAAACTCAAAGAAAATACTTGTATTCCACTTAGACGATGAATAAAAGAGCAAGATACAATTGATCCTCAATTCGAGAGGAGGATCGATCTCTCCCAAATCTCTAGACGCAGCTAGAGCCCAAAGAAGTCCTAAATCTACGGGATCTCAAATTTCAGCCAAATTCCAGATGCCCAAACCCTAGGAAAATCTACTATTTAATGCATACAAATCAAAAGGAAATCCCTAAACAGTCCCTACATTCAAATTTCCCTCTCAAAACGCTAAAAAATGCTTCCTAAAATGATCTCTTCGGCTGGTCGGGCCGCTCGATCTCCGCAGGAGGCGGAGATCACACGACATTTCGCGTCTGAGCCGGTCCCGTGGACCGGTTGGACCGGTCCAGTGGACCGGTCTAACAATACTCCCCTCCCAAAAATCCACCTTGTCCTCAAGGTGGAGATATGCTCGTGTTCCGGTGGAGGGGGCCATCCTTGAGGTGACTGAAAATCCTTACTGTATTGCGGAACCAAGGGCTGCACAGAACGAGAAACATCCGCTTCCTCCTCCATCCTGATCACATCCAGCTTGTGTAGTCCCACCAAATAATCTTCCCCCACCTCTTGTATATCCCTAACCATGGTCTTCAGTGATTTCGTGGCTTTGGATAGCCCTGCATCTCCCCTTATAACCATCTTTCTCCCATCCACCATTAATTCCATCGTGAGTGCTCCCCAATTGTCCTTGGTTTCCCCCAAGGTCTGCAACCATTTCATCCCTAGGATGACATCCGTACTCCTCAATTCCAAGGGAAGGAAGTCTTCCTTTACATGGATCCCTTGAATCTTCAGTACTACTCCTCGACAGACTCCTCTACCCATCTCCACCTTCCCCGTGCCCATCATCACTCCATAGCCTCCGGTATCCACTAACTCCATCCTCAATGACTCCACTATCTGTTTGGAAATAAAATTATGGGTTGCCCCACTGTCAATCAACACAACCACCTCGCGGTCAGCTATCTCTCCTCTCACTTTTATAGTGCGACTCGGGGTGAATCCCACTACAGAGTTGAGGGAGACTTCTGCCACATCCAGGTGCAGCTTCTCCTCCTCCTCAACAGATCTGCTGCCTCCTCCCTCCTCGTCTTCCTCATCTTCACAGACGAGGAGAACCTGAAGAGTTCGGTCCTTGCACCTGTGCCCCGGCATGTACTTCTCATCGCATCTGAAGCACAACCCCTTTGCTCTCTTATCTTGCATTTCTTTTTCGGTCAGCCTTTTGAAATTTTCCCCACTCCCTCCTACTGGCTTCTCCCGGGTGGTCTCATTACTGTTGCCTGATGCAGGCCCCTTGGGTGCTAGAAGAGTGGTCGTCGTCCTGTAAGAGCCTCCTAAGTAGTTTCCTCGAGCCCCCCTTTCTGCTTTCTTTTGATCTTCTACCAACTGCGCCAGCTCCATAGCCTTTCCCAGGTTCCTCGGCTCCAGTACCCTGACTGCTGTTCGGATCTCTGGTTTCAACCCCTTCATGAAGTTCCCTTCTAAGGCTGACTCCGAAATGTGATCCAATCTGCTAGCTAAGTACTCAAATCTGTCCCGGTAGTCGGCCACAGTCCCCTCCTGCGTCAGAGCAAAGAATTGTTCATAGAAGTCTCCTCCCCCATCGGCTCGAAAACGCTCTAATAAATAATCCTTAAACTCTCTCCAGCTCCGGATAGGCTCCCTCCTGTCTCGCCACTGATACCATGCCAGCGCCTTCCCTTCCAGACACAATCCTGCCGCTGTTAGCTTCTCATCATCTGTCAACCCGTTGACAGCGAAGTAACGCTCCACCTTATAGATCCAACCATGGCCATCTTCGCCCTCAAAGATGGGCATCTTCAACTTCCTCACCTTCGGATCCCTTCCGTTACCCTGGTACTCTTCATAACCTCCCATTCCTCGAAGAGGAGGTGCTCCCCAAGTGTCCCGATCCTCCCTCCGACGTTGGTAACCGAATTCTTCGTCATAATCTCCTCTTCCCCTTTCAAAATCAGCACCTCGACGCTGAAATTCAGCACCTCGACGCTGATATTCTTCTCTCCTTTCTCCAAAATCTGCACTACCTTCATATTCCCCCTGCCTGCCTCCAAAATCCACACCTCGATGCTGAAAATCAGCACCTCGACGCTGAAAATCAGCACCTCGACGCTGAAATTCAGCACCTCGACGGTCATTTCCCATGCTCATCTCCTCTCTAGAAAGTGGCTCTAGAGGTGGCATGTCGTCGTCTCCTTCAAGGATCTCCACATCTTGATTCCTCCTCCCCCTACGCCGGTTCGGATTTCCTCCTACACCGTGGTCTCCGGTAGTCTCTCTTGTTTCCGACGTTGTCGGATTAGTCTTCATCTCCAATAATTTCTTCATCATTTCTTCCATCGCCGCGAACCTCCCTTCCAACCTCTCATTGTTGGTGGAGATCTCCATGAATTTCCCCTCCAGATCTGTCTTCAGTTGACCAAACTCGCCTTCTAAAGCTTCCACCTTCTTCCCGGCCATCTTTCTTTTAACGGATCCACAAAAATCTTTTTCCGGAGACGACGATCTTGCTGAAATTTCAGAATTTCAGCCGCCCGGTTGTCCCGAATCGGTGCTCTGATACCAATTTGATAGGAAACACTTGAGTTCCCAAGTGTTTCTCACCAAAACTGAAGTTGACCCGATGGAAACTGCTGTCCACAGCAGAAATACAGCAGAAATCTGCTGTTTACAGCAGAAAAACAGCAAACAACAAGGAAATCTGAGAGAAAACTCAAAGAAAATACTTGTATTCCACTTAGACGATGAATAAAAGAGCAAGATACAATTGATCCTCAATTCGAGAGGAGGATCGATCTCTCCCAAATCTCTAGACGCAGCTAGAGCCCAAAGAAGTCCTAAATCTACGGGATCTCAAATTTCAGCCAAATTCCAGATGCCCAAACCCTAGGAAAATCTACTATTTAATGCATACAAATCAAAAGGAAATCCCTAAACAGTCCCTACATTCAAATTTCCCTCTCAAAACGCTAAAAAATGCTTCCTAAAATGATCTCTTCGGCTGGTCGGGCCGCTCGATCTCCGCAGGAGGCGGAGATCACGCGACATTTCGCGTCTGAGCCGGTCCCGTGGACCGGCTGGACCGGTCTAACAACTTTCTCCTTTGAGCATCTTACACCTTTTGCCAAAAAAAGAAATATTTCTCTTCTATATAAAATATTTTTTTGGTAACACATTTGAATGAATGTAAGTGCTATTCTTATTTTTTGAAGTATAAATTTAATAATTATTAGAGCATATGCTACTCCATTATCAAATCGTTTATGCTAGTACATTTTTATCTCATATTCCACCTATAATGAATCCTCTTATAACATATCCTACTTAATATATGACTATTTATGTTATCTTTATTGTCATTATTAGCCTTATCTTATCCACTTGATGTTTTTTTTGGTGAATACTCATTCTTTATTCTTCCCCACCGAGTGTTATATGAGCTTTTAATTCTATTTTGGGAAAATTTGTTTTGAACAACACAGCCATATTAATTTTCTCTTGCCAATGTTCCTTTATGATCTTTCCACATTTATTTTATTTTGTTGTCTTATTTGTGAGCACCTACATCTATTTTAATTTTTCTTTTTGGTGTAGAACCAATAAGAACCAAATTTCTCGCTATTGCAAATCTTCTTCCTTCTTTTTCTCAAGATAAAAGCCATTAGGTTTGTGTGAATTACTTAAGGATAAGCATTATTATTATAAGATGATAACTTTTTAATTTTAAAAATAAATGAGGTTCTAAGACTTGCGAAGGACATCATCCATTTTGGGCTTAAATAAAATTTTCAAATTCTTCAAACTGGCGTGCTTGATTGTATGTTAAATTTTTTGAATGCAGTGCATTCACAATTACTGATTTTCTTGGAAGTCAGCTCCTTCTATTAGTGTGAGGCTTGAAATTTTTTGTTTGGTGATATGCTACCCTATTCTTTACCATGTTTCATAATTTAGTATTAGCTCCGCAAGTGTTATTAATTGTACTGAAAACTTGGTGTTGCTGGAATTTTGGTTTGTAATAGAATTGTTGATAAAAACATAATTGTTCATGTTTGTAATTTTTTTTGATATAAATGATCATTAATAATCATCATGTTGACCTTCAAATTGTCTCATTTGTCATGCGAATTTGCTTGGGCATGACCTTCAAAATATCTCATCTCTTGTGTGAATTTGCTCGAATATGATTCAAGCATCATTCCAAGAATAAAGCAATGAGAGATTTGTTTGGAACTAAAAACACAATGAAAAACAACAACATAAAGCCTTTGTCCCACTATGTGGGGCGGCTACATGAAAAACAAACAAAAAAAATAAAGCAATGAAAAGAATTAGGATTTAACGTGAAAAAATTCAAAATTGAGAAAAAACATAGATACACCACCGTAAGAAATTCACTATGAAAATGAGAGATATTAAACAATGTCTCTTCTTACACTCTCTCCTTATCTCTCTTTACTTTTCACTACGTTCTCCGTACAAATAAGATAAAAAGGCATACTTAAATTCACCAAGAGACAACCTTAAAGTCAAATAAGAAAAACGAGAATGGAAAAACTACCCAACTAGACTTGCAACACCACAATTGTAATATTGTAGCGCTCCACTTTTTGCCTATGAGATCACCCTGTAGCCCCGTGGTGCTGTAGCCTACATCGCTGTGAAGCTCTACTTTATGTTTCTAACTTGAGACTGAAGCGTCGCAACACTCTTGTGTACAGCGCCGCAACAATCAAATTCTACAAATTCTAACAATCTCCTACTTGAAAGTATTTGTGATCAGACCTCCTGATTTGTAGCACCACCAATATAGTATTTGTAGTGTGGCTCACCCCTACCCTTAGTCTTCATGAAGAACAATTGAAGTTATACATAGCTTCAATTAATCAATTGCCATCTTTTTTATCAGCATGTCTACAGGACTCTGGGTCATGTGTATTTTCTCCAAAGATAACTGATTATCTTCTAGAAGTGGCCGATTGAAATGATATCGAAGCTGGATATGCTTTGTCCTGATATGGCATGCAACATTCTTAGCTAGATGAATAACACTCATGCCTCACTATGCAACTTCTCATTCATTTTCCCTTTCTCAAGTTTTGCCATAAAAGTTTTTAATCATATCATTTCCTTGCTAGCCTCAGTGATAGCAATTTATTCAGCTTCTGTGATTGAGAGAGCAAAGATCTTCTGTAAATTGGAAACCCAACTCACTGTTGTGTCCCCTAACTTGAAGATGTATCTAGTTGTGCTCCTCCTATCATCAATATCGTTAGCAAGTTCAGAATTTACACATCCCTGTAGTTCAATCACCATATATTCAAAGTAAAGAGCTTTATCAACTGATCATCTCAAGTGCTTGAATATCCACTCAACTGGCTCCCAATAAAGGTTTTATGGGTTATTCATAAATCTGTTGACTACTACCACTGCATGTGCTATATTTGGTCTCGTATAGATCATAACACATGAAATTTCTAATTATTGAAGCATACAGAGTCCTCTCCATCTGTTCTTGCTCTGCTTCAGATCTAGGCGATTGTTCCTTAGGTAGTTGAAAATGATTATGTTAGGGAGTGCAAACTAACTTTGCCTCACTCATGTTGAATCTTTATAACGCATTTTCAACATACTCAGCTTGAAACAATTTCTGTACACCAACACTTTTATCCCTATTGATTATTGTACCAATTATCTTCTTAGCAGGGTTTAAATCTTTCATTTCAAATTCCCTTGATAGCTACTCTTTTAGCTCTCCTATCTTCTTTATATTTGATCCTACAACAATCAACATATCATCCACATACAAGAGCAGTAATATATAACAATTATCGAAATATTTGAAGAAATAACAATGATTTGCTTAGGATGTACACTATGTCACAACCAAACCTGTTAAGACCCACAGACTGAACATATTCTATCGTGTTGAGCTGTAACAAGTGAATCCTATGATTTAAATTTTGGAAAATTTTCAGAAATCTTTTTCTAATTCAACTTAAAAATAACAATAAATACAAAGCTGTTAATAACATCTAGTACTGAAAAATAAACTTATCAAGAAAAATTATTTTTCATTCATCATAAAAAAATACATATACAATCACAGTGTATGACTATCAATAAAAGATACAAATCAAAGTAATGAAAATTAGACATGATTGTGCAAAAAATCGAAAGAAGAAATACCGACAAACTCGGATAGGATTTTGAAATTGCTATTCAATAGTCTTTAGTCTTTTTTCCCTTATCTAGACCCTAAAAACAAAATGCAAAACAATGGTGAGCTAAAGACAGCTCAACAGACCAAAAATATCAATCTAGATTTTCAAATCATTTTTTATTAAACATTTTCTTAGAATGATCAAATGCAATATAATAATTTACTGTTTTGAGCAGAGTAATAATAACATAATAATTATCCAAAAATTCATATAATAATAATGAGTAGTTAAATAAACTGAAATTTCATATCAACTTTATTTCACAGTGCAAATTTCTCTTGTCCTAGGCAGAATTTAAAGATTCTGGCCCTTTATAACACAACATAATTCCCACTCTTTCAGACAGAATCCAAGATTTTGACTCCTTATGGCTGCCAACAGAATTAATTTCAAAGAGTTTCATATTTCTGGCATCAGTCAGAATCCAAAGTATTCTGGTCCTTTATATCTCTCAATAGACATTTTTCTTATCAAAACTCACATAATTCAATCAATATAACACATAATTCATTGCAATATAACACATAATTCATTACAGTGCAATAATTAAAGCATAAAGAAACTCAATGCAAAATTTTCCTAACTTGCTATAACGGTAGGCAATAGAATACGCAACTGAGAAAAAATGTATTATTTTAGAATTTCACCAAATTATAAATGATTGTTCAAAACATTGTTTCAAAACTTTAATTGTACTACAACATTAATTTTTGGGTTTAAGATTATTTTCTATTCAATTAAAATGCATACATTTCAAAATACCCAGTATAAAATTTTTAGAAAATATTCAAAATGTTAAGAATCTCAATCTCTATAATATACAAAAAGTTACATGGTGAAAATTTTACTGGTATAAATTTATCCCCATTTTTTGGTAATGAACACTGCCGTTGCCAGGTCCCAAGTCCTAGATGAGAAAAGTGGAGGGTTGCGTTAGGTAGTCGACAGCCAGCGTAAAACTTGTCGAACAATAATGACATGAATCCTTTAAGAAATTGTGTTAATGCTAGGGCGTCCCCTGGAAGCGACGCGCTGTATGGCCTGAATACAGTGACAAGTGTGCAAGGGCCGCTGCACCGGCGCCCGGGTGCAGTGTTAAATAGGCAAGGGTTCCCACATCAAGGACGGATGTGGGCAAAGAAGCTAGTCCATGAAACTAAAATTAGGATAGGAACTTGGAATATAGGTTCCCTTACAGGAAAATTAATGGAATTAATAGATATTATGATTCATAGGAAGTTAAATATTTTGTGCATTCAGGAAACTAAATGGGTTGGAGATAAGGCTAAGGAAATTGATAGTTTAGGATTTAAACTTTGGTATTCGGGTAGGAGTCGTACTAGAAATGGTGTAGGTGTTATTATAGATAAGAGTTTAAAGGATAATGTTATAAAAATTAATAGGATTGGAGATAGAATTATAGTTTTAAAGATTGTTGTTGATGATAAGATTGTTAATATTATAAGTGCTTATGCTCCACAAGTAGGTTTGGATATGAGTTCTAAATTAAATTTTTGGAATGACTTAGAAGAATTAATACAAAATATACCTCTTGAAGAAAGAGTTTTTATTGGAGGAGATTTAAATGGACATGTTGGTAGAGAGGTAGTAGATGATTTTAAAAGCATTCATGGTGGCCATGGATTTGGAACGACGAATGAAGGTGGCAAGACCATATTGGATTTTTGTTTAGCTTATAATTTTTTAATTGCTAATACTTTTTTTTAAGAAAAGGAATGAGCATCTCATCACTTATAAAAATGGTTATAATACAACCCAGATTGACTATTTTCTTATTAGAAAATTAAATCGTTTAGATTGCAAAGATTGTAAAGTTATTCCGAGTGAAAATTTTTATGTACCCAACATCGTTTATTAGTTTTGGACTTTAAGATAAAGGGGCATAAAATAAAAAAATAAAGTAAAATAATTTTCTAGGATTAAATGGGGGCATTTAAAGAATATTAACAAAAATATTTTTGGAAATAAGATTTTAGATCTTAAGATTTTGTCTGTGCATGAGGATGCTAATATTATGTGGGAAAAAGTGGCTACTGATATTAAGAATATTGCAAAAGATGTCCTTGGAGTATCAAAGGGAAAAGCTCCCAATAGTAAAAATAGTTGGTGGTGGAATCCTAATGTGCAAGAAAAAATTAAAAATAAGAAACTTTGTTATAAAAATTGGTTTAATTTTAAAAATTCTGATAATTATGAAATATATAAAGTGGCTCGTAAGGATGCTAAGAAAGCAATATGCGATGCAAAGGCATTAGCTTTTAGTGATTTATATAATAGATTATATACTAAAGAGGGAGAAAGATATATGTATAAGTTAGCCAAACAAAGAGATAGGAGTAGTAAGGATTTAGTTCAAGTGAAGTGTATTAAAGATGAAGATCAAAAAATACTTTTCTTAGAAGATGATATTCAACAAAGATGGATGAGATATTTTGCTAAACTTTTTAATGAAGATTGTGAAAATAAGATTGACTATAGTGACCTTAGCACCCTAGATGAAAATAAAAATTTATGTTTTTATCGGCGTATTAGTAAAACTGAAGTTAGAGAGGCTTTAAAGAAAATGAAGGGTGGAAAAGCTGTTGGACCTGATGATATTCAAATAGAGGTGTGGAAATGCTTAGGAGATGAAGGAATTTCATGGCTTACTAAACTTTTTAATACTATTTTGAAGACTAAGAAGATGCCAGATGAGTGGAGAATGAGTGTGTTAATTCCTATTTTTAAGAATAAAGGTGATGTACAAGATTGTGCGAATTATAGAGGTATTAAGTTAATGTGTCATACTTTAAAACTATGGGAGCGAGTTTTGGAGCATAGGTTGCGGCGTGATACTAATGTTTCTCAAAATCAATTTGGATTCATGCCGGGTAGGTCGACTATGGAAGCCATACATTTATTAAGAGGTTTGATGGAGAAATATAGAGAAAATAAGGAGGATCTACATATGATATTTATTGATTTAGAAAAAGCATATGATAAAGTTCCAAGAGAAGTGCTATGGAGAGTTCTTGAAAAGAAAGGAGTCAATAATGCTTATATTCAAATCATTAAAGATATGTATGCAGGAGCTATTACTTGTGTTCAAACACAAGGTGGATTGACCAAGTATTTTCCTATTTCGGTTGGGTTACATCAAGGATCAGCCTTAAGCCCATATCTTTTTACTTTAGTCATGGATGTTCTCACTAGACATTTGCAAGAGGATGTACCTTGGTGTATGCTTTTTGCTGATGATATTCTTCTTGTTGATAAGACTAGAGAGGGAGTTGAAGGTAAACTTGAATTATGGAGGTCAACCTTAGAGTCTAAAGGTTTTCGCTTGAGTAGATCTAAAACGGAATATATGGAGTGTAATTTTAGTAGTAATAGACCTAGTGAGGGGATTGTGACTTTGGACGATCAAGTTATTAATAAGAGTACACGTTTTAGATATCTTGGATCTATTGTTCAGAGTGATGGTGAAATAGATGGGGATATTATCAACAGAATTCAAGTTGGATGGTTGAAGTGGAGGAATGCATCGGGCTTGTTATGTGATAGAAATGTACCCCTCAAACTTAAGGGAAAATTCTATAAGATGGTAGTGAGGCCTGTAATGCTTTATGGTGCCGAATGTTGGCCTTTAAAAGAGAAGCATAATACTAAGTTAAGTGTGGCAGAGATGAGGATGCTCAGGTGGATGAGTGGCTTTACCCTTAGAGATAGGATACGAAATGAGCATATATGTGAAAAGGTTGGAGTAGCTCCAGTAGAAGATAAGATTAGAGAAAGTCGCCTTAGATGGTTTGGTCACATAAAACGGCGGCCTTGCGATGACCCGGTTAGGAGAGTAGAGGTATTAGATTTGACTTATGTTAAGAAAGGTAGGGGTAGACCTAAAAAGACTTGGTTAGAAAATATTAGGAATGACCTTTCTTTATTAGATTTAAACGAGAATTTGACTTTTAATAGGACACAATGGAGAAAAAGGATTCATGTAGCCGACCCCACGTAGTGGGATAAAGGCTTGATGTTGTTGTTGTTGTTGTTGTTTTTTGGTAATGGAAATATAAATTTAATAATTTTTTTAGAAAAAACTTTATATTTTTTAAAACTGAGATAAGCATGGTGTTACCTACGTCGATCCGGACAACTTTCCTATTTCATTTGGATTACATCAAGGATCAACTTTAAACTCATATCTTTGTGCTTTAGCCATGGATGTTCTTACTAGAGTAACTAGACATTTGCAAGAGGATGTACCCTGGTATGTGCTTTTTGTTGATGATATTCTTCTTATTGATAAGACTAGAGAGAGAGAGAGAGAGAGAGTTGAAGGAAAACTTGAATTATGGAGGTCAATCTTAGAGTCTAAAGGTTTTCGTTTTGAGTTGATCTAAAATCGTGTACATGGAGTATAATTTTTGTAGTAATAGATCTAGTAGGAGGATTGTGACTTTGGGCAATCAAGCCATTAAAAATATTATATGTTTTAGATATCTTGTGTATATAGTTCAGAGTGATGGTGAAATAGATGGAAAATTTAGTAGTAAAATTCTAGTTGGATGGTTGAAATGGAGGAATGCATCGGGTTTGTTCTGTGATAGAAAAGTACCTCAAACAAACATAAGAAAAAAATTCTATAAGATGGTGAAACTTGCAATGCTTTATGGCTCAGAATGTTAGCCATTAAAAGAGAAACAACAACAACAACAACAACATCAAGCCTTTGTCCCACTACGTGGGGTCGGCTACATGATTCCTTTTTCTCCATTGTGTCCTGACTAAAAGTCAAATTCTCGTTTAAATCTAATAAATACAGATCATTTATAATATTTTCTAACCAAGTCTTTTTAGGGCTACCTCTATCTTTCTTAACATAAGTCAAATCTATTAAGGGATAAAGGCTTGATGTTGTTGTTGCCTTCTTTGCTCGACAGACTGGATAAAACTTTAGCAATTTGATAATTACCTGCCAACTGATCTGATTCTGTTTTTAGTTTGCTACGCTGATAGATGCATCTTGAGCATTCAATTGGCCTTTTTCATAATTCTGTTAATTTCAGCAGCATCTATATCTTCTGACTGATCCAAATTTTTGTTTGGTCACCACTTGGCAGCACAGGTGAATACAAACCTGTGTGATAAGTTTTCTGTTGGTCGTTACCCTATGCTTCTTTGGGGTCCACCACCTAAATTTACTTCTACTGGATGGGATCCTAATCAGGAAAAAAGTGAGATAAAGTCAATTGATGATGCAAGGACAGCAGAGCAGTTGCTTAATTGGATAAATAAGAGAATTGGAAGGCAAGTTATCAAGTTTGTTTTTTGTCTGTTTTCTTTTTTACCTGGTTGGCTCTCTTCATATGAATACTGTCATTTTTACTTGCTGTTCAGGTTACTGTAACTATTGGTTGGTAGTTCTCTTTTTATCCATTAGTCCTTCAACATTAGACCTCCCACGATATTTCACTTTTTATTGGTGCTTCTTGGAATATTTTGGTTTAGATATAGAAATTTGCCTTTGCGGTCTCTGAGAAGAAGTAGGGCTATTTGTTGTGAATGTTTTGTTGGATTTTTAGTCCCCTTCTGTTGGTTCCTTACAACATTTCTCTAGGAGAATTTAAAGACAATGAGAGCATTGCATCGAGGAACCGGTCTATCCACAATTCCAATTAGCTTTTAGATCATCAAAGGCCTGTTCTTTTTATCACAGGCAAGCTGTTATTTCCTGGCTTTCGTCATTTCTAGGGGAGCAGAATTTGATTGCTCAAGGCAAACATAGGTGCTTCATGGAGTTGAGACTCTCTTTCTCCAGGAAGCCCCCTCAATATCTATAGTAATGAAACTTAACAGCATACTAAAACGGCACAGTCTTGAATTCTTTCTGTTTTCCCCCTTTTCTGACTTTCGGATTTTGTAAAGTTTTCTTTTCCATGGACATTTTATGTGCCATTGAAGATCAACAAATGCACTAACGATGGGTACATCTTTTATGGAGTGTTCTTGATTGATAATTGGCATTCGTATTATGAATAACACAGACATCACTTTTTGTTTGGCTGAATGGAAGAATGGCTATAGGTTTGTATGGCATAACTAAAAAAAGTTTGGAACCAAGTTAAATGAAGAATTCTGCAGTAGGGCTCATTCAACCCAAATGAATAATTTGATGTGGTTGATAATGATGAGTGAATTATGTGGACGTAGTTCTGTAGTAGTTAACTTGATAACTTAGGCTTACCCACTTATGTGGCTATTCAAGCCAGGAGAATGGCTGATTAAAGAAATGAAATTTATGATTTATTTTAAATAAACAATCACCATCCAAAAGTTGAATGCATCATCCCTTTCGATTTAGGCTTCGTTTGGTTATTCGATACCTTTTGTAAAAGATAGTTTTAGAAATATTGGTTAAGGGAATGGAGTTTTCCAACGGGGAAACAAATATCAATAAGCTTATGAAAACAACAGAAAAATGAAGTTACCTAAAAACATTTCTATAGAAGTGTCCCACCCAAACAACGACAAAAAAATAATTTCGCAAAAAAAGGCCTCTCAAATGAGGCCTTAAAATCAGAGAAATGGTGGTGAATCGATCTGGTGCATTTTTTTAATCAACCTTTACTATTGAATTTCATTTGTCAAACTATAGTGTTTCGTGCCACATGCTAATTGCCTCCAAAATAGCAATTAGCAAAAGCATATAAGTAGTCTAGTAGCAGATTTGTTGAAAGTCAAAGATGTTTGTAGGAAAACTAAGTTTTATTTATTTTGAGAAAATAATCAAAATGGTTCATGAACTCTTTGTGAGGGACCAAATGGCCCCCAAATCTTTTTAGGTACTAATTTGGTTCCTCAACTCTTTAAAATATGATCTTTTTTATCTTAACATCCAATTTTGGAGTTAATTGTGTTAAATATAAGGGTATTTTTGTCATTTTTAATTAAACATTTATTAAATGTAATTTTTAAATAATTTTAATTTTTCTAAAAAGTTTTTCTAAATGTTTCTTTAATAAAAAAATTTAATAATAAATTTAATTTTAATTTAAAAAATTAGTCATATTTTATAAAATATGATTGGTAAAAATATGTGCAAGTTAAAAATAACATCTATTTGCATTTGATTTCTCTAAATCAATAAATATCATATTTTATAAAATATAATTAAAATTTTTGAAATTAAAACTAAAATTATTATTATTATTATTATTATTAAAGAAACATTTAATAAATTTTTTTAGAAAAATTATAATTACTTGAAAATTATATTTAATACAACAACAACATCAAGCCTTTATCCCACTACGTGGGGTCGGCTACATGAATCCTTTTTCTCCATTGTGTCCTATTAAAAGTCAAATTCTCGTTTAAATCTAATAAAGAAAGGTCATTCCTAATATTTTCTAATCAAGTCTTTTTAGGTCTACCCCTACCTTTCTTAACATAAGTCAAATCTAATACCTCTACTCTCCTAACCGGGTCATCGCAAGGTCGCCGTTTTATGTGACCAAACCATCTAAGGCGACTTTCTCTAATCTTATCTTCTACTGGAGCTACTCCAACCTTTTCACGTATATGCTCATTTCGTATCCTATCTCTAAGGGTAAAGCCACTCATCCACCTGAGCATCCTCATCTCTGCCACACTTAACTTAGTATTATGCTTCTCTTTTAAAGGCCAACATTCGGCACCATAAAGCATTGCAGGCCTCACTACCATCTTATAGAATTTTCCCTTAAGTTTGAGGGGTACATTTCTATCACATAACAAGCCCGATGCATTCCTCCACTTCAACCATCCAACTTGAATTCTGTTGATAATATCCCCATCTATTTCACCATCACTCTGAACAATAGATCCAAGATACCTAAAACGTGTACTCTTATTAATGACTTGATCGCCCAAAGTCACAATCCCCTCACTAGGTCTATTACTACTAAAATTACACTCCATATATTCCGTTTTAGATCTACTCAAGCGAAAACCTTTAGACTCTAAGGTTGACCTCCATAATTCAAGTTTACCTTCAACTCCCTCTCTAGTCTTATCAACAAGAAGAATATCATCAGCAAAAAGCATACACCAAGGGTACATCCTCTTGCAAATGTCTAGTGAGAACATCCATGACTAAAGTAAAAAGATATGGGCTTAAGGCTGATCCTTGATGTAACCCAACCGAAATAGAAAAAATACTTGGTCAATCCACCTTGTGTTTGAACACAAGTAATAGCTCCTGCATACATATCTTTAATGATTTGAATATAAGCATTATTGACTCCTTTCTTTTCAAGAACTCTCCATAGCACTTCTCTTGGAACTTTATCATATGCTTTTTCTAAATCAATAAATATCATATGTAGATCCTCCTTATTTTCTCTATATTTCTCCATCAAACCTCTTAATAAATGTATGACTTCCATAGTCGACCTACCCGGCATGAATCCAAATTGATTTTGAGAAACATTAGTATCACGCCGCAAACCTATGCTCCAAAACTCGCTCCCATAGTTTTAAAGTATGACACATTAACTTAATACCTCTATAATTCGCACAATCTTGCACATCACCTTTATTCTTAAAAATAGGAATTAACACACTCATTCTCCACTCATCTGGCATCTTCTTAGTCTTCAAAATAGTTTAAAAAGTTTAGTAAGCCATGAAATTCCTTCATCTCCTAAGCATTTCCACACCTCTATTGGAATATCATCAGGTCCAACAGCTTTTCCACCCTTCATTTTCTTTAAAGCCTCTCTAACTTCAGTTTTACTAATACGACGATAAAAACATAAATCTTTATTTAATAAATATTTAATTAAAAATAACCGAAATATCTTTACATTTAATACCATTAACTCCAACATTGAGTGTTAGGATAACAAATGTTCCATTTTAAAAAGTTGAGGGGCCAAATTGATCCCTCAAAAGAGTTGAAGATTATTTTGATTCCTCACAAATAATTGACGGACAATTTTGATCATTTTTATACATCATTATGCTCTTTCAGACATTATAGACTGATTTTAATTGTTATTCTTTTTTTTCCAGTTCATTCAGTTTGGATGATGAAAAATATGATAATGAAAGTACTCTTCCATGGAATGCCACTGATCCTGAACAGGTTAAGTCCTTGTATGAAAATTATGGTGTTCATCAGGACCACTAAAAATATTTCTTGAATAACCTCTTTCCTTAAAATAATATGCTTGTTAAGAGACTAACTTTTTTTTTTGCCTGTTGGTGAAGATTGCCCGAGCAATATATGATGTTGAAGAAGCAACATCACAGTCATTTGAGATAATCACGGATAGCAAGGTAGTTCTTCTATAGTTGTGCAAATTTTTAATTTTAAGCCTGAGTGATTTTGTTTATATATGTTTCAGAGGATCAGGAAAGAAACTCGTGCACCACTTATCAAGTTCTTCCAGCTTTTGATAGCTCATCATCCTTCTAAAAGGTGGTGATGTTCTTTTCCATTCGTTTGATTTTGAAAAGATGATCTTTAATTTCTTACTTTGGAAGTTGTTTTTCAGGTGCCGAAAAGGAGCTGCTGAAATACTCATCAATTTTGATGAACTGTGGCCTTTACATCTTTCTAATAGTTCACAAAATGCTTCCACATCTTATGCACGAGATGTGACGAAAAGTTTCCCAATTTGTGGAAAAGAAGTTCCTCGTGGCTATTGGGTAAGCATTCAGCCCAGTACATTCTTTCTGAACTGACTGTTCTCACTTTGAGCCGAAGTATTTAGTTTGTAGATTGTGTTGGTTTGCTTAGTTGATAATATTATGTTATGCTGCAGATATTTTGTCGTGGGAGCAGAAATGAAACAAGGGGGTACAGGTATTTTATCCATCTTCCCCTTCATAGCTCTTTTCTTTTTGTAGCATTTCATGCTTTTGCGACTTATTCATATTGTCTGCCTGTTTGACCAAAAATAACAAGTTTTTTTTTGAATGTTCTATACTCACTTACGCTCATATCCTCACCTATGATGCACCGACACTTCTCCTCAAAGAGGCGTGCAGTGTCCGACACCGTATCTGACACGACACTCGTCCGACACGTGTCGGATACGTCGAAAACGTGTCCGATTAAAAAATATTAAATACAAATTGGACACGCGTATCTTAAATATTTTATGAATTTTTTATATATAATTTCTTGTATTTGGCGGGATTTAAACTAAATTTCTTATTTCCTATCCACAACACCAAATCAACGCCCGCACTTAATACCCAATCATCGAATATTCTCATTTTCATTTTTTTTTTGCAGTGAATGTATTTTCATCTCCTCTCTCGGTGACTGATAAACGGCATCGACATCTGACTCTTGACATCCTAATACTAATCTTTTTAAGCACAAATTCTAGTTAAATGACTTATTATCAAATTATTTTTAAAATTATACTTATTTAATTTTTATATACTATTTCTTAAATATAAAAACTATAATACCGTGTCCAACCCGTGTCCGTCTTCTATATTTTCAATAACTGACGTGTCCCGTGTCCGTGTCATGTTGTATCCGTGTCGCCTTGTCCGTGTCTGTGCATCATAGATCCTCACATATCAATACACAAACCCATGATCACTAAAAAGGGACCCAAGCACCAACCAACTAGTAGACCATAGGGTTGAAGATGTACGTTTACATTTTTCTTGCTTTTGTTGAAGAGAGTCTTCTGTAAAAGGGAATAGGCTGTTTTATCCAAATTCTTTATGTTGAGGCATAATATACAAGGTAAGGAAAGTAAGTAAAACCAAATATACATTTTTTTAAGATAATAGTCATCAGTGATATCATATTATTCTTTCTATATACTCTGCGCACAATTTCTTCATGTGTCTATTATGATATCAAGGTCTACTAGACAGTCTAACAAAATAATAGGTCTAAAAAGTAAGTAAGCCAGAATTGGTTCCTCTTCAAACAAGAATAATGATTTAAAATAGAAGTGTTAATTTAGATGCCAGTTAGGGTATCTCCAACCGAACGTCAAACATGTGTATGGCGTCGTTCGATCACTCCAGCCGAACGCCAAATCTTCCGCTATTTGCTTGCTGGTGAACAGTGCGACGCCAAATTGGTGTGGCACTGTTCACCAACACGATTTTTCTGTCTTAATCAAGTTTGCCGAAGAAACACGCGCAATGGAGTTCGATTGTAGATGAATCACGACATTTTTAAGTTTCATTGCATTTTGGAGTGAAAAATAAGATTTTCGGTTGGAGATGCTTAACAACCTTGTTAACATCTCAAGCGGCCTTTGCTAATGATGATTGAACCAATATAAGTGGCGCTTTTCAAATGTTTTAATTATGAGGTTGAGATAGATGCATGTATTTGAGAAGCAAGTAGATGGTAATTTCAAACATTTTCACTTAATTGGAATCGATACAATGGAGCTCATGCCTAAACATTTATTGTAGTTGTGGCCTCTGGATTCTACTACACTCACTTTCTGTAAGAATTGGGGATGGAGAGGCTCAACTAACATTCACAGTTATACGGGATTTCATTCATAATTTCTTCATGTGTGAAGAATGCCGAAGACATTTTCATGAGATGTGTTCCAGGTATATAAACCTAAAAGCAGCTGCAAATTTCTTCATAAATTTCATAATTATTTTAAAAACTTTTTATTTTCATTTTTGGCAATTGTAGTGCCCCCGTCCCTTTTAACACAACTCGTGCTCTAGTCCTTTGGTTGTGGAGCTCTCATAATACTGTCAATGAAAGGTTAATGAGAGAAGAAAAGGAATTGGGAACTGACGACCCCAGATATCCAAAGATGATCTGGCCTCCAAAGGAGCTCTGTCCATCATGTTTAGTCTCTTCTAGCAGCAAAAGTGGCCACACCATGCGAGACTGGAATGAAGATGAAGTTTATAAGTTTATAATGAATTATTATGGAAGTTCACTCGTCTCTTCTTACAAAGATGGGAGGGTCACAGACAGAATAAAGGATGAATCAATTGATGATGTGATAACAACCACACACGCTGTAGCTGTCCCTGTTGCTGCTGCGCTCGCCATTGCCCTCGCCAGCTGTGCCTTTGGGGCTTTGGCGTGCTTTTGGAGGACACAACAGAAGAATCGGAAGTACTTACACCACTCTTTAAAGAACGTTTGATTAGTAGGAGGGTAAACATCACTATTTTAGTTGATCTGTTAGGGAGGATTGTGGTTCATGTGAGATAAAACTTAGGCTTCGTTTGAGATGGTTTTCTTTCTACTTCTTAAAGCGGCTTTCTAATACAATAATTAAAATTTTTGTACTAGAAAGCCGCTTTACGGAGCAGTAAGAAAGCCGTCCCAAACGAAGTCTTATCCTTGTTTATAAATCTGTCATTAATTACTCTCTTGTTTCAGGCGGAAGAGCTCAAATTAGGAAGAGGTTTCTGCCAATTAAAGGTCATGTGACCTGTACACGAACTGGTTGCGTGGGATTCTGCAACTGGGAAGGATTTTGAAATCAATTAGTTCTGAGTATGCAATATTTGCAACACTAGTGTTAGATTACAGTTCACATTAGCAGCATCAGATAGAAGCAGTCCATGCATTACGTGGTCTTTTCCGAGGGCAATAAATTAGTTCATTTGTTATACACTACAGTTGATGCCAGTTTTGAATCTGATTGAATCTTTTAGCTTTCAAGTGGCTAATGTGAACTGAATGGATCTGACCCATGAACATTATCTATAATTATATTCAATTTTTATTTTCTTCCTTTTTGAAAAAAAATAAAAAATCTAAAGCTTTTCAGTATTATAGATGACTTGAGGGTGTCTGTACTTTGCATTTTTATTTTTTATTTTTTATTTTGAAAAGATAGGATTGCAATTGAACCGAGCAGAACAGGTTTATGAACTTGTCATCTTGTTCAAGTTGATTCAAGTTTTTTTTTTTTTTTTTCAAATTTTGTTTGTTTAGAATGGTTGATGTTCAAATTTAATTTGTATATATATATATATATTACTGTATGAAATAGCTCATACAAAATTATTTATGTTTGAATTTGTGTTTCATATATGTTTGATTTATATTGTGCTTATAGTAACAAGTTTTACTTTTGGGATATCATAAGATAAACGAAATGAGCCTTTCTATCGAGCATTTTTAACTTAAAAATGAGGAGTTTGTTAAGAT
The DNA here is from genome assembly GCA_019514585.1 of Dendrobium officinale. Classification (NCBI taxonomy): domain Eukaryota; kingdom Viridiplantae; phylum Streptophyta; class Magnoliopsida; order Asparagales; family Orchidaceae; genus Dendrobium; species Dendrobium officinale. The sequence goes on from CM033692.1 coordinate 19,790,785, forward strand.
AAAAAAATATTTTTAATGAACGAGTTTATAAATGGATACTCAAAATAAATGTAGTAAATATGAATAAGTAATTCTAATTAATAGATGCTATAATATTTAATTAGTTTTGAAATTTAATTATTAATGCTTGTTATGCTATTAAATGCTTGTTATGCTATTAATAATAAATATAGCATATTGATATTATGTTCATTTTTTTTTTATAATGAAACTTAATAAAGCTATTTATTACACATTAATTGAATTTATTAATTAGCTTATTCTTGAGCTTTGTATGAAATATGGATTGAGGTTTTTAATGAGCTTCATATTGAGTTTTTTCACGAGTTTAGGAGATTATTTTTGAATATAAATGAATCGAACCTATTTTTTAATCTTGTTTGTTTAAATATTGAAGATTTTAACAAATGTTCAATCTTGTTTGGTGCTTTAATACCAAGTGTTCAAACATTGAATGTTTAATCAGACGATCAAGAACGAGTGCTCGATTCTTTTTATAGCCGTAAAGATAGTTTAACATGTATCCCATGTAGTAACATTTGGTGCTTTAAACTGTTCAACTTCAACACCTTCTTCATTGTTTGAATTTCAGATCATAAAATAACCCAATGTTTGATTGAGTTCCTTCCATGGCACTTATCTGATTTCTGTATCAGTGAAATGAAGTTGATCAGCTGCGGCCTGCTGCTGGTGGTAGAATCCATCAGAGAAGGCTAAGATGTGGTTGCAAACTAGCAGTTGTGCTATGAGCTTCAAGCTCTGCTCAGAGTTGATATTTCACTTGTCTCCTATATAAGGTACAAAATATAGAAAGATAATTGCACTAATGCTTAATGAAAACTAAAGGTTTGTTGATTTTCATTAGAAGGATAAGTATCAGTGAAGGAAAAATTACCTGCTGCTGCCGTAGTAGTTGTTGTTGCCAACACTGTAATGTGGTGACTGCTCTCAGCATTATGTACAGTGGCAGAACAATTCCAGCTGTTTTCAGCAGCTGGATCTGATGTAAGTAGAAACTGTTAAAACTGTTTTTTTTATTGCTTCTTAAAATAGCTTCATTGTTTAAAACTTAAAAATTTTATACTAAAAAACTATTTTAAGAAGCAGTAAGAAAGCCGTCCCAAACGAAGCATTAATGAGAATGTTACAAGAATCAAGATTGAGGCTTCCTTTGGGGGAAAATTATTACGTGCAGCGTCCGGAGGCGAATCTGGACGCCCAACATCACCCGGGGCCCAGTGCATCCGGGTGATGTGGCATGTCCGAACTCCCCTCTGGACGGTCTGGACACCGCACGTAATAATCTCTCTCCCTTGGGACAGTTTTTTTACTACTTTATAAAGCAATTTTTTAGTATAAAACTTTATTTTTCAATTTCTTTTTACTAAAAAGCTGCATATTAAGCAATACGAAAGCTGTCCCAAACGAAGCATGATTCACCTTATGATAATTTATGATTCAGGCTTCATTTGGGACTGCTTTCTAACTGCTTCTTAAAGTTATTTTCTAATTTTTTACTAGAAAACTGCTTTAAGAAGCAGTAAGAAAGAAGTCCCAAACGAAGCCTTTAGTCTACTGTGTGCATAAATCTTCCTTTAAATGTGAGAATTTCATGCATCAGATCAATCATTGTCTATCGTTACTGCCAACCAAAATTGCTACAAAAATCAATTTGTTAGATTTGAAGCTATTTCCATGAGAGAAGGAATCACCATGAAGGTCGGGAGTGAATACTGTTCTGAGCCGTTGATGATGATTGTAAGTCCTTCCCGAAGTAACAAAAGAAGTAAAAACTGAAAGCCAAGTGCCAGTGAAAGCTGCTTATAACAGTAAAAGTTCAGTGCGAAATTTCTCTTTCTAACAAGTAAAAGGAACTCACTATTATAGCTATTGAACGGCAGTATATAATGCTTCTTCTTCTTGAAATGGAGTACTCATCGTATTCAGATGGTATTGTTTCTTCATTGAACGGTGCTGTTGTTATCATGTTCGTAGTCATCATTCCATACTGGAAGAGCTTAGTAGGTGCATGATAGCCAGGCATGAATGGCTGGATCAAAACACAGAGACAATATTTGATTCTAAAATTATTGTTCATTTCAGAGATTAATAATTCGTTTGAGACAAATTTTTTTCAATATTTTTTTTGATATTTTATAAAATTTTTATATTAAAAAATTTCTTTAGAAAGCAGTAAAAAAGTTATTTCAAATGAAGCTGACATCAAAAATAATGGTCCCAGTTTTTCTTAGGTGATCAAGCAGACTATTTTTTTTTTTTTTTTTTTTTGAATGATTTAGGGTTAATAAGGAAATAATTTTAAGGTTTTTTGTGTTTACTGTAATAAAAAAATGGAGATTCACATATAATCCATTTTATTTCATGCTATTTACATATCTAACATTTAAAATTTTGGTATTTCATATCTACTACCTACAGAATAAACATAAGTGTAAGAAATAAAATATTAAAATTTATAGGATAGTATAGGTGGTAACTAGGAATGAAATATAGGATTATCATATTTAATATTAAAATTGTATAAAGTGGTAGACATGAAATATTAAAATTTTGAGTGTTAGATATATGATTTTTTTAAAGAAGGACATGATGTTTAATTTAAATTAGGAATAAGAGCAGAGTATTAAATTTTTTTTAAAAGAAACAAATTAGCTAAACAGAATATTACCTTCCATTGAATGCACCAAACTGTTTGACGTATTTAGAATAAGTCAAACAGTTTGACGCATTCAATGGAATGCGCCATTCTGTTTGACGAATCGCTACAATAATTTTAGAATTTAGTTCGGCTAGCTAGGGCGAATGCCTCAAATGATTTGGCGCATTCTTTAGAATGTGTCATTCTGTTTGAATAGTTTGCTTCTTTTTAAATTTTTTTAATACTCTGTTCCTATTCCTAATTTAAATTAACCCCACCATGCTCCTTAAAAAAATCTAATATCTTTAGATATATAAATAACATGAAATAAAATGATATGTGTGCAAATCCTCCTAAAAAAATTAATTGCTGAAAAAAAAATCAGTTCGATAATTTATGAATCTTTAATTTTTTTAAATTTAATTATTCTATTATGTTAATTGAATAAATACATTATTTTAGTTTAGCATAGATTATCTTAATTATCAAATTATAATACTATTTATTTCAATAACATAATCGCTCATATTAATATCACAATTATTTTTTATCTTATAATAATTTCTGCGCATAAACACAAAAAGAGTAAGCTTGAAAACGATAGTTCTAAATAACGTATTTTTTACCCGTCGGCATATTTCACAAATGATATCACCCTTCTCATCACACCACCTTTGTATGCATTTTCGATGAGCATACTGTAAGAAAAAAAATATTTAAAAAATATATAATATACAATTTCCTATATTAGTAAAATGAACCAAAAAAAGAAAAAGAAATTACAAAAAAAAATTTTAAATTGCAATCATACCTTCATAGTGCCACAGCAAGAGCATGGAGTTTCCATTTTGAAGACATCATCTTCATCATGGCAAATTCTGCAATCTACAATCTTACCAATTGTTTCATCATTAATATCATTTTTCTCAGGTTTTTCCACAGATAATTTTCTTACTTCAGCAGCTGCTTCTGCTGTTGATTCTCTCAGCAAATTGTCCACATGAAGCACAAAATGGTCCTCCATCTTCCAACAAAATTAAAGAGATATAATTAAAATTATTAGCTAAACTTAGGCTTCGTTTGGGGCGGTTTTTTTAATGCTTCTTAAAACAACTTTTTAGCAAAAAATTTTAAAAAGTTGCTTTAAGAAATAATAAGAAAGCCATGCATCTCAAACTAAACCTTAATAAAGTAATAATAATGCTTCATTTAGGACAACTTTCTTACTGCTTTTTATAGCAGCTTTTTAGTATAAAAATATCTTCAAAGCAGTAAAAAAATAATGATAAAAAGTTGTCTTAGACGAAGCCTACACTTATACATAAGATTCAAATTTTATCTATTTATAAAAATAACATTAAGATATTCTTACTTACATTAATAATAATGACACCAAGATTTTAAGGAGTAGAATAAGGCTTCGTTTGGGACTACTTTCTTATTATTTTCTAAATCAACTTTCTAGTACAATTAAAAATTTTTTGTACTAAAAAGCTGCTTTAGAAATATTAAGACAGTTGTCCCAAGCAAAGCCTAAGTCTATCTACTTTTATTCTCAATAATTTATTTAACTCTTATTGATTTGATTGCATGAGAACTCATTTTCTTGTAGAATAAATAAGATGAGAGGACCGTTAAGTTATTTTTTCATTATTTTGTAATTAAAATTTGATAAATAAAAATATTCAATGAAATGTACATAAATATCTCATGCTTATATTTATATGTGTATTTTATGCTACTATCTTTCTTTTAAAAGAATCGGTTAATAAATAAAAAAAAATATTAAGATGTGTGACTCATATTTAGCTCATTTACATAGGTTCACGAGTCATTATTGAGCTAAGCTTGAGTTGGCATAAGCAATACTAAAGGGTTTTGAATAGCCGAACAATTAGTAGCTAAGGCTCATTTTAGTTTGAGGAATTGAAAAAAATTAAATGAAAAGAAATGGAAAAAAAAAAGGATAAAGTAATTGAAATGAAGTCATTTGATTTATGAGAAATTTAGTGGAAAATAAATTATCTTCGAATTTTCTGATCAAATTATTGATTAGATGGATCACAAAAATTAATATAAATTTAAATGATTATTCATATATTATATTTATTAAAAAAGAAAGCAAAGTATTTTGAGATCCATAAAAATTAAATCTTGATTAGATATTTTGATCTATTTTTTTTTCTCTTTTTTATAGTAATAAACAGAAATATATTAATAAAATTACACTTTTGCTCACATTTTTTAAATGATTTTAATTAATTATTATTTATATTGAAATTGCCAGGAAGATAAGATTAGATAGAGTCTCCTTAATGGTCTGGTTACATAAAATGATGACCTTCCGATGACCCGGTTAGGAAAGTAGAGATATTAGATTTGACTTATATTAAGAAAGGTAGAGGTAAACCTAAAAAGACTTGGTTATAAAATATTAGAAATGATCTTTTTTTATTAGATTTAAACGAGAATTTGACTTTTAATATGACACAACGAAGAAAAAAGATTCAAGTAGCCAACCCCATGTATTGGGACTAAGGCTTGTTGTTGTTGTTGTTGTATTATTTATATTGAAATCAAATATGAAGTAAAATGCTTTTCCATTCCATGACTTTAAATAAATTGCATATAATATGCAAAATTAGAAGCCGAATACATAAGAAAAAAATGAAAATTCAAAGCACTTTCCTTGAAAGAAATCCAGGAAGAAAGCTCGAAAAACAGAATCAAAGCGGAAGAAGAACCCACCAGAAGAGAACACAGGCAATGGAAGGAAGAAGAAGAGATAAAAGGTGGCAGTTTTATCTATGTAGAAGAAGTTTCTTCTTTGTCATTCGGGTAAGGCAAATAAAGCAAACAGAATGCAAGCCGAGAAAGAAAACCAGCTGGAAGATGAAGACTTACGTACAAGCTGGGGATTGGATATCTTAAGCTAAGAAAGAAGAGTAAGGTGAGGTTCAAAGAGAAAGCAAGAGATGGAGTGTTGTTTATCCAATACTATTAATTATCATAAAATGCAAATGCAAACTTAGGACTTGTTCGGGATATATAGCCATAACTTTTTATAAAGTTGATTATGAAATTTTTTTGAAAAAAGTAATTTAGTTGCCAAGCAAAATTGTAATTGCTATTTGAAAAAACAAAGCAGCGAGTTAATTGTTCCCAACATACTCTTAGACTTTATTTGGGACGGCTTTCTTACTGCTTCTTAAAGCAGCTTTCTAGTATAAGCTTTCTTTAACTTTTGTACTAAAAAGTTGTTTTAAGAAGCAGTAAGAAAGTCGTCACAAATAATGTTTTAGTTGAGCAATCATATTTATATGCATTTTAGTGTGTTAGGTTGCATTTGTCCAAATAGTTTGAAATTACATTAGAAGAAAAAAAATGATATGTTCTCAGATAAATTAGGTTGATATACTAACTATGGTTGGCCCTCTCTAGAATATCTTGGCTTCTTTCCTTCATAAGGGACAAAATGCTTTGTTTTGTGTTATTTATAAAGGTTTGCACTCGTTACTAATTTAAAACATCCAAGCATTTCTCATGCAAAATTAAAAGTTATGAACTGTTTCTCATCTCTATAAGAAATTTTCTATATGGCTTAATTGTTAATGAGAAATGAGAACTAAGGAGCAGCATGAAGAAGCTCCATGATTTTTATTATCATAAGATTGTTGGTGGAGAACAATTTCTTTGGCATATTTTCCTCAACAATAACAACAACATCAAGCCTTTGTTCCACTACGTGGGGTCGGCTACATGAATCCTTTTTCTCTATTGTGTTTTGTTAAAAGTCATATTCTCGTTTAAATCTAATAAAGAAAGATAATTTCTAATATTTTCTAACCAAGTCTTTTTAGGTCTATTCTTAACATAAGTCAAATCTAATACCTCTACTTTCCTAATTGGGTCATTGGAAGGCTGTCGTTTTATATGACTAAACCTTCTTTGACATATTTTCCTCCAGCCTGAAAATTATTCCTAAGCAAATGAGAATGAGAGAAGAAGCTCAGTATCATTTCAAAATCACTATTTTTCAGCAGCCCTTCTCGTGAGGGCCAATCCAACTGATATCTAATCAACAATGAGGGAGAACAATCTCTACAAGGACTCTGAATATTCAAGGTCTTGTAAGATAAGCAATGGGGGAATCTATGTGCGAAGGCTGGTTATCAAATAAAAAACATAAAGGAAAAATTATGCTTTGCCAAATCAATGAGCTATTTAGCGTGGGAAAGAGATTCACATAGTAACTACAGGTGATTCATTAAAAAAATTCAAAATCAATTGTCTATTTGCAAATTCACATTAAAGATATTTCAATTAACTCTACTTTCTTCACAAAAGGAGCATTAACACTTAAATATTTGTTTGAGATAGTTTACTTAATGTTTTTTAAATGATTTTTTTTTGTGCAAATTTTTTTTTGAATTAAAGATTTTTATACTAGAAAATTGCTCTAGAAAATAATAAGAAAGCTGCCCCAAACGAGCCTTAATCTAAGAAAATTTTATGGGAATATGTTTTGTTGAGCGAAGCTATCTAGAATTTTAGAATATATTACACGGTATGCAAAATGTGCCTAATACATTGAAGAGAAGAACGACCGGCCAGGAACTTTCTCCCCAAGGCTAATTTCAAAGAGATTAGTAAGTTGGCGTGCACATTATCCAAAATCAAGGTAATAGGTTTACCTTAATAAAGCTTTGTTTGTGACAGCTTTTTTATTGCTTTGTAAAGCTGTTTTTTAGTACAAATCTCTTGAAAGAAGGAAAAAAACAGTAGTCTAAAACTGTCCCAGAGGAAGTTTAATTAGCTAAAGCAGACACCAGCAACACTAGGTGCTTATGCCCAAAAGGCTGTAGGATAGCACACAACAGGAATTACAAAGAACTTAGTAACAAATAACTTGTTTTTTTTTTAATTGGAGTGAGATGAAAAAAGAGATTAATAATGCAGCCTGTAATAACTGAATGATAAAATCTTAGAAATACAGATCATCTTGGTCTGTTGGTACTTTTTTTTTGTGATAAAATCCACAGAGGGGCCTACGCGTTAATATCAAAAAATGGTTACAAGGTCCTTAATAGGAACCTCCAGCTTGCTAATGCTCATAAGTGCTACACAAAAATAAATAAAAAAACCTAAAAGCTGGTGGTTCCTAATACTAACAATTACAAAATAACATAGTAACATGTTAGGGCTGTAAGATATCAGCACCCAAAAAAGGAGTTGAGAAATAAGAGCAATAAGCATAGAGCTCATGCAAAACTCAAAAACAAACCTCCAAAATCTCTGAGCTTTTAGCCTCCACTGCTTCCAATCAGGATGAGGAGATCCAGAGAACGCACTCCAAACCTGCAAAAAAGAGAACCTCCAAAAAGGCCAAGTAATATTAAACTTGTCATGCCAATGATAATAACGAGAACTACAACACATGATGAACCAGACGACAATGATCATGCCTTTCTTATAAGTCCCATTAATAAGACTGGAACGAAAAAAGACAGAAATCTCACGGATCCCTCTGCAAGTCGACCTGAGCTGGCAATTACAAGTAATGCCGTGCATAATAAGCAACAACCACCTAAACCAGAAAAACCCATCCTCATTCCCAACAACCATAACAGAGACCATAAAAGACTCCCATAAACTCCCTTGGACACACACAGAACAATTCTGCCTCAAGTTAAGGAAAAAAGGGAGGATCAGGGCAATCCATGAATCAGCCATATCAACCGCCCAGCAAACCCATAAAGTAATAACCATAAAAAGCATAGAAAAGAAATACCAGAAAAACACCACTTAATGTTGTCTAATATATGGTAAACCCCCACGGTCCAGGTTAACCAAACCTTTAACAACAACAGGAATATCATTATCATTGAACTCAAGTAAACCAGGATAAGTGCAGCCCATTTTGGCCAAAGCATCAGCGTACCCATTACCCTCACGGAAAATGTGAGAGATCTTATAATTAATGCTGGAAAGATCATGCTTCAGCTGCCTAATAAGATAAAAGTTCTCAGTATTAAACAAATAAGGACTATTAAGATAGTGTAAAATGAGCATAGCGTCAACCTCAATCCACACCTTGTTAAAACCTAACTTAAGACAGATATTAATCCCATGAATGAGACCATGTAACTCAGCAATAAAAGCAATATTACCAGAAACAGGACCAACAAAGCATTTGATCACCTTGCCATAGTGATTCCTCAGAATAAACCACACCTAGCCACCTTCCCATTGTAAGAACCATCAATGTTAAGCTTGATCCAATCAGGATCCGGTTTGAGCCAAGTAATAATCCTATATCCTTTCTATCTTTATAAGAAGGGATGTTATAGATGCCAAAATGAGTAGCCACTTTATAACAGCCTTTGAAATTCTTAGGTTTAATGATATTAGCCACATAAAACATTCTAATTTTATTACAAATAGAGAGGATGATACAAGTGGCATTCATCTTGGTCCCATCATGCTTAATGTCATTTCTACCCTTCCAAAGGTACCAAATAATGATTGTGATAAGACTATTCCTAATATGGCCTTTGGAATTAACAAACCAACACTTAAAAATGTCAATAATACTCTTGAAATTGTGATTGAAATTGAAATTAAAAAGATCTTCAAAACGAATCCAAACTCTAACTGCAATTGGCCCATTGACCAATACATGGTTAAGAGTTTCCACATGCTGGCAACAATAGCACTTAGAAACAATATGAAAGCCTTTTTTCTTGAGATTTATATCAACAGATATATAATTATAAATTACTCTCCAAGTAAGAATAGCAAAAGAATTGGAAATGGAATTATGCCAAATAACAGAAAAAAAGGGTTATGAGGTCTATTCTCTTTAAAAGTATACCACGCTTCCTTCAAAGCAAATTGACTATTATGAGACTTGGTAAAAAGAATGCAGTCCTCTTTATCACTTTGTAAAGAAGTTTTAATAATGATATTAATGATAAAATCAAGAATAATCTCCTTCAACAAATCAATATTCCACACCCCATTGCAAAAGAAATTTTTAACTAATAAAGTAGAAATAGATCTAGTGTTAAGCAATTTGTCGATAGAATAATTGCCCAACCATTGATCTTGCCAAAAAAAAAAAAAAAAAACACATCATTATTGCCAATACCCCATTGAATGAATTCATCCATCTCCCCCTTGATGTTACAAAGCCTTTTCCAAATGGAGGAGTCACCCTATTTCGGGCTCGTGGGATGGTTGAACCCACAATACTTACTATGTAAAAACTTCGCCCATAAACTCTTATTAGATCTAAAGTTAAACCAAAGTTTATAAGTAAAAGTTTTAATCATATCCGCCAAATTTTTACAACCCAAACCCCCTTCCTTCAAGGAACCGCAACACTTCTTCCAAGATGCCCAATGAATAGCACCTTTACCATTTCTAGAGCCCCAAAAAAATTTGTTCAACATCTTTTCAAACTTATTGCACACAGAAATAGTAGGATTTAAAGTGTGAAAGAGATAAATAGGCAAAGCAGAAAGCACACTTTTAATTAAAACAAGCCTACCACCATAGGAAAGAAAGTTAAAAGCCCAATTATTAAGCTTTTTCCCCATCATTAAAGTGATACCATAAAAAAGATTGGACTTTCTCTTACCTTTGTAAAAAGGAGTACCCAGATAAGTGATAGGAAAAGTTAAATGAGTGATGCCAAAATTATCATGAATTCTAGCAATACGTTGGGAACTTATCAACTTACTAGTAATGAAGTCACTCTTACTATTGTTAATCTTTAAACCACTTAGACGTTGAAAATGCTCCAAACATTTAAAAAGCATTTTAAGCATTTTAATTGAGCCATTCATAAAGATAATGAAATCATCAGCAAAACTAAGGTGAGAGATAGGAAAACCCCCATAAGTAGCATAATTAATAGCAGGGTGAAGCATATACAGATTCTCCAAAGCTCTAGAAAGATACTCCATAGCAATGATAAAGAGGGCAGGGGTCTCACACTATGCGAAGAAGAAAAGAAACCATGAAAGCTCCCATTAATGATTCCAGAAAAAAAAAAACAGTTATTAATACTATTCTTCACCAAATTAATAAAAATCTCATTGAAACCAAAAAGATCCAGAATAGTGTACATGAATTTCCCAATTAAGATTATCATAAGCTTTGGTGATATCAATCTTAATAACCATATTACCTCCTGAAATAGGTTTGTGAATATCATGGATAAGCTCTTGAGCCAATAGAATATTATCAAAGATAGCACGACCTTTAACAAAACCAGTTTGCCCAGGAGATATAATTTTATGCAACATTAAAGACAATCTCCCCATACTAATTTTAGCAATTAATTTATTAAAAAAAGAGTAAAAACTGATAAGCCTAAAATCATCCTAATAGTTAATAGCATCTTTTTTAGGAATTAAACCAATAGAACTAAAGAAGTATTAGAAAAATACTTAGGGTAAGGATTATCCTTAAAAAAAATTAATAACAGCTTCCATTAAATCATTTTTTGATAATAGGCCAAGTCTTTTGAAAAACTTTAGTAGAGAAACCATCAACACCAGCAGCCAAATCAGAATTCATCTTACTAATGGTATCCCAAGTTTCTTGTTCAGTAGGTAAAGCAGTAAACAACATGTTATCATTATCATCAATAAGACGAGGAATAAGAGAAGTGTCAATATTAAGCTGAGATCTGAAATCCTTGTTAAAGTTTTTAGAAAAAATACTCCACACCAGAGGCATAAATCAAATCAGGAGTATTCAAAACTAGACCATTTGGTTGACTAATTTTATGAATGTGATAAGAAACCTTTTTATGATTGGCAAGTGAATGAAAGAATTTAGTGTTTCTGTCACCTTCAGATAAAAATTTAGAAGCCGCTTTTTTGCTTCCAGTACATCTCTTCCTTCTCTTGTAACTTAAAAAGACCCATTTTGGCCTCATTAAGCTTAGAAAGATTCTCATTAGAATGGTCATTAATATAATTCATCTCCAAGACATTTATCTCATTTTCAGCTTCAGTAATATTAATAAAACTATTTGTAAAAACCAACTTATTCCACCATCTAAGCATTTGTTTAAGCCTCTTGAGTTTCATACAAAGCCTATTCATCCCAACAATGTTATCATTGGGATACACAGGGGAAGGCCAATTAGACTCCACAACGTTGAGAAAATCATTGTGCATTAACCACATATTATGGAACCAAAAATTAACATGCCTATTAACACTAGATAAATTGATATTCAGGAGCAGAGGAGAATGGTCAGACAAGGTTTTAGTAAGATGCTCAATATACGATAAGGGAAATTTATTAAGCCATTCATCATTAAAAAAAATTCTATCTAATCTTTGCCACATAGTACCTCTATTCCAAGTAAAAGCATTCCTAGAAAAATCAATATCATGCAAATTACAATCTAATATCATGTTATTGAAATCCTCCATAGAAAGAGAATTTGGGAGACGACCACCAATTCTCTCCGTCGAATTGGCAATAATGTTAAAATCACCACCAATGAACCACGGTTTGTCAATCGCCTCCGCAAAAGTCCTCAAATTATCCCAATGAGGGAACCTATCTTGACAGTTACAAGCAGCATAAATAAAGGAACCATAACAAATAAGATTTTGATACTCAATAAGAGTGTGAATCGATTGGGTATTATCTTGGATGATGTCAATTTTCATATTACTATACTAAAAAATTCAAATTTTATTAGTACAGTTGCCAAAAGCCCTATTAAAACCAAGAAACTTACGAGTAACATCCAGTTTATTAGCAGCAATAAGAGGTTCAATTAAAACCAACAAAGAAATATTATGAATCCTACACAGATTCCTCACTCTATCCCTAGAGAAAGAACCACCCACCTCCCTAATATTCCAAATAAAGGTACTAAACATTAGAAAATTTCTTAGATAAATTAGGAGATCTAACAACTCTAGGAGCAGAAGCCAGAATGGTTTTAATGTTTTTATTCTTTTTTTTAGAAGTGACTATAGTAAAACCGTTATTCACATTTTTTTGGCCAACATTAGAATCAGGCGTGGACTTAGGCACCTTTGGTTGATAATCCCCATCGGAAGAAGCTAGTATGTTAGCCGCCACAACAACCTCCCCTTCTTCCACATCTTCCTCCCTATTAATGATAGAGTTAGGCTCATGATATTGCCCTTTAACTTTGTTGCCAATCTCCCTGTCCTTCTCAGGCACATTATGACTGTCCCCTATAAAATTTTCCTTCGACTGACACCGTTCCAACTCTTCCTCTAGAGACACCGCAAGGGTGCCCACATGATCAAAATTTTCCACCATATTCTCCCTTCCAACACACTCGTCCTCAGCCCGCGAGTCTATCTGAATAAAATTGGGTTCCCTCACAGCACCAGAAACCACCTCCAAAGGGAGATTAGTAGGATCGATTTGAGCATTATTAAAATGCTCAATAGGCATAATATCATCCTTTCCTATCAAGACTTCCTCCACCTGAGGATCCTCCACAGCCATCGCTATAGGTTCCCTGACATTCTGTAATTGATTGAGAGCAGAATCCTTTTCCCCACTCTCTGATTCTAACAGCTGATTGTTCGAAACAATTTGTTTATTTTTTAACAGAGGATAAGCAATAAAGCATTCAGGGAAAGAGTGACCATGAATTCTACAATGATTACAATAATCCGGGACCTTTTCAAATTCGACTCTTTGCAAATAACCCTGATTTTCAGAACCTAGCCAAACTTCTTTTCGGTGTTTTTTAGTTATATCAATTTATACGAGAATCCTAGCAACTGATAGCCTAGATCTAGTAGCCGTTGCCTGATCGGTTTGTAAAGGTCTCCCAAAAATCGAACATCTTGGTCTGTTGGTACATGTTTTCAATTTAAGGCTTCGTTTGGGATTTAAAGCGACTTTTTTGTACAAAAATTTTAATTTTTGTGTTAGAAAGCTGTTTTAAGAAATAGTAAAAATGCGGTCCCAAAAGAAGCCTAAGTCTTGCTTATGTTATTTGTTTGTGAGTAGATTATTTAATTAAATTTAGGAGCATATTTTAGGTTATAACATGAACAAGATTTTAATATGCTAAAATTAAATATTGACATATAGTTTCTCTTTATAAAATTAACATTTTTTTTTCATTTTAGAAAAATTAAAAGATCTACATGCCCTACATAATTTGTAAATGAAATAAAAATGTCATAAACCTAATAAATTCAAATATAACTATTAGTATTTCAAATATTAAAATAAATAAATAGAATTATATGATTAAAAAAGTTAAAGCTTTCGCTTCAATTATCCACTATAAGGCATCCACTTTTGCCTATGTTGGATGGCAGTAGTTATAATTTGTATGCTCAGATATAGGGGTGTCAATATTTGTCACGACACAAAAATCCGACCCGGATCCGACCCGAAAAATTCGGGTTGGACCCGACCCGATTTCAAAACGGGTCGGGTTCGAGTTCCATAAATCGACCCGTTTGAAAAACGGGTCGGGTTCGGGTTGACCCGACGGGTTGCCGGGTCAACCCGTTTGACCCGAAACACGCAGTCCGAGTCCGAGCCAGCCCGCATCCACCCTCGCACCCGACCGCGTCCGCGCGCGCTGCGCGCGCTGCCCGCTCCGCCCGCCGCCCGCTGCCGGCACTCCGCCAGCGCTCCGCCCGCGCTCGCGCGAATGCGCAATGCGCTGCTGCCGCTCCGCGCTGCAGCGATTTCGGGTCACGGTTCCGGGTCGGGTCAACCCGACAACCCGCCGGGTCGGGTTCGGATTTTCGACCCGTTTGCCTAACCGGGTCGGGTTAGGATCGACACGTTTGAACCCGGGTCAGTTCCGGGTCCGACCTGAACCCGACCCGTAACCCGAAATTGACACCCCTACTCAGATATAAGGAGTTCCAAGGAGTGAGATAAAAGCAGCTGGAATGAAGTGTACAACTGAATTGAAAAAACTCTGGATGGATTTAATGGATACGAATGAAGCAAGTATATGATTTCCTCTAAATTAAAGGAACATGATAACGTAAGAGCGAGTAACATACAAAGTACATAAAATTAACATAGAATGAGATGATGGAATCATATATGGATAGTTCAACAATTCATACAAGATATTCAATCTATGTTGTGGCGCAATTGGTTGGTGCGAATGTTAGTTGCATGGTGGCAAGGTCGTAGCCGATATGAAAGTTTTGTTGTGCAATATTACCAAATATGTTGATAGAATCGGCTATGGTGCCACTAGAAATCATGGCAAGGCATAAAATATTCTGCTCGGCCTCCACAAATGCATTGGATTGTTGCAAGACTACTGATGCACCACCAGAAAATTCGAAGGTCATCTCTGGAAATTGATCTGAAGCTCCTGTCCCAGAGATATCAAAGCAAAGGTTCAAGACACCATTTGGATCTTTGACCTGAGGAAGATTGATACTACTCTTCACGTTGCTTTCCACAGATTGTAGTGTATTATCATCAATAAGTGTGAGAGTTGTGCCTGAGTCTATGATGATGTTGCCTTGAGCTGACCCCTTTGCTTGCATGGGCTTCCCAACAGCGACGGTCTTGCCAGCAACACTAATATGCTCAAGGTTGAGGAAGTAGAATGTGTCCGGGGAACCCGAGATCAAGGGTGTGGTAACAACGTTGGAGCTAGAGATAATCGCATTGGAGCCAAAGTTGAATTGACTAGTTGCAGAGGTTTGGGTTGATGAGGGCAAGCAATAGGAAAACTTGTTGCCAATGGTAGAGCCAAGCTGGCGGATGAGAGAGAGCTTTCCTCCACCAAGGCCAACAAGTCCAGCATCATTCTTGTCAAATGTGCCATTGCTTTGATGGGTGCACCCGAAGAGGGTTGTGGGGATTTGTACTGGACGACCGCCCGTAGAGTCAAAGCCTATTGTTTTCGTAGAGAGAATGCCTTCGACGATTGACTTATCACCATAGCCATACTGATAGTTGCATTGGGAGGAGGAGCCACAACTGCTTTGTGGTAGTATCGAGCAAGAATCAGTATTGCAAGCGATAGTTTTATAGCTAGAGGAAGATTGCAGGTCGAAAAGAGGGACACTCTGAGGGTAGCAGTCTTTGCAGGGGGCACATTGGACCCATATGAGATCACTGCCTGTGTCTGCGATGGCGAGGATCTTGCTGGCCGGTGTGCCAAGGTAGAAGCTCATGAGATACTCAAAGGTGTTTGGGGTGATCTCCGAATAGAAGTTACTTGCATCGTCCATGGGGATTACAGAGGAAGACAGATGGGCTTTGTGGATAGCATCTCAAAAGTAGATGGCACGAGAACGAGAGCGCTCAGCAGCCGCACGGATACGGGAGGAAGGCGTGGAATTTGGGTCATGCAATGGCGACTTGGGGGAGTCGCGATGGATTAGCTCTAGGGAAAAGCCACCGCTAGTACACCATACTAGACTTGGAAGATGTATGACAACAGAGAGAATGAATAGAAAGATTACAAAACAGTATGAAGAACGAGTCATATCCCACTAAATATGTATGTAGGTGTGCGTATACGAATGTTCTTCTTACTTTTTTTTTCTCCTTTGCTGCTTTGTTGCTTTGTTTGTGATAATTGTTGTGCAGAAATCAAATATTTATAGATCCACTTAACAGAACAAAGGAAGGAAATGACCAATGTTTTTATTTTATATCATTTCCTAATTAAGTTCAAAGGAAAATACAAGCAACTTGACGTGTCTAATAAAACATGCTCTCTCTAATTATAAATATGAAATGGCATGCCTAAATCTTTTTCCTTCTACGTCAGCCTGCATTAGGAGAGATTATTAGGTGCGGAGTGCGGACGGGGAGAACCGTCCGCAACAAATGTTGGGTACCTAGCGGTACCCAGCGGTACCGAGTTGTACCTAGTACTTGTGCGGACGGTGCACACTCCGCACCTAATAATTATTCCTGCATTAGAGGTCCTTCAAAACTTGGACCAATTTATTAATTTAAAATGCATATAATATTTATATATCCACATCAACCGTACTTACGGCAAAAGAAATATATAAAAGACAAAAAAAATTAATTTAATATTTTTAATGACATATTACTTGAAATGTACTGATGACAGGTTGCTAATTCTGGATTAACAAATTATTTAATTTGTTTTATTTCTCTCTAAAAAAAAATTTGGATATTTATATTTCTGCCGATAATTTTATTTTTCATTATGCATAAGAAATTAATATTTTTATGCCATAAATTTCATTTGGATCATATCTGTAATTAGTTGAAAATTTAAAATTAATATTCATAAAAAGTTTACCAAAAAATTTAAAGGATTTTTTATTAGAAAAATTTTGTTTGGGGAAGGAACTCCTCCCGATCTCTTCATTTGCTTCTTTGCTGCCATCAGATTCATGGTATTTTGACCTACCTTGGAGCTTCCATTATGTTTGGATCTGTTCTTCATCTAATATCTTCATTGATAGCCCCCATTTTTTTTTCTAGTAGTGAAGGTACAAACCAGAGAGCTATAAAGATATCTAAATTTTGTTTTCCAATCATAATCATTAAATAACATTAAAATTTGGGAGGAATATCTAGCGAAACGAGGGCTCCATTTCACTGTCGCTTTCCTTTCGCACTTGCCACGATGGCAATTTGAATGACGTGTGATATAATTAGTGCTCACAAATTGAACAACATTCTCGTATCTACTAAATGAAGATGCATAAGCAGCCCGATTCAAAATATGTGTAGGTATGTGAAACTGAGGTCGAGTAGAGCAACATAGGGAGGCTAATGCAAGAGTAGATTTGAAAACTTGTTTTTGCCTTGTTAGTCAGATTGTGGATGGAAATAGGAGTAGATCTCGAAGAAGTTGATAAAGTGATTGAGACGAAAAAATGATTTTCAAGATGATGTTGGCATAACGAGAAGTATTAAGAGTGCTTCTAGAAAAATCAAAGGAAACATTAACCAATGAATCATCCCAATCATGTCAGTTTAAATTTAGTATTCCATTATAGACATCTTAGGAAGCATGTTTATCATCTTAGTATGTAGAGAATGAAATAACAATATATATAGAGGAAGAAACAGGAGCCTTTGTGTTAAAGACAAAATGAGGAGTAGCAGTTGAATGAAGTGATGAAGGAACAACAAGACTACTATTATTAGAATATTGATGGAAGAGAATTCTTTTTGGCGTATTTTCTGCAAGCTGAAAATTTTGCTCATGAAAGCGATAATGAGCGTAGAAGCCGAGCATCCTTTCCAAAACAAGTTTTTCCAAAAGCCAATCTCTTGAGACACAATCCAAATGAAATATGAAGATAGTATACAACAAAACAATCTCTATAAGGAGTCTAAATTGTGATAGTCTTGTAAGATGAGTCGTAGGGAGAATTAACACGTAAATGATTACAAAAAAGGAACCTAGAGAAAATAGCAAGATTTAACAAATTGGTTGGCTATTACATGTAGGAAGCAAATTCACATAGGTAGGGCAATTACTTAGAAAATTTAAAATCACATAGGTAGGGCTATTATGTGTAGGAAGCCAATTCACATAGGTAGGGCGATTACTTACAAAGTTTAAAATCAATATTTTATTTTGAGATTCACATTAAAGACCCATAAATCAACACTACTTTCTTTATATAAAGAGTTTTATAATCCTCAACCCCCCCCCCCCCCCCCCCCCCCCCACACACACACACACACACCCCAAAAAAAAAAGAAGAATGTATTTTTTTTTAAGCAAAGCTGCTCAGAACTTTCTAATAAATAGCATGGTTTGCAAAGTAGGCCCAACAAATTGAAAAGAAAGACTGTCAAAAACTTCCACATGAAGGCCAGCCTCAAAAGGTTCACTAATTAGTGAGCAAATTATCCAAAATAGAAACAATAGGTTTCCCATAGTATGATATTGAGAAGTGGGGTGTTGATTAGGGGAGAAAAAAGATTGACGAGGCATTACATGTAGTCATAACTAAACAATTCAAAGTGAACCCATGAATAATATCTACAAAAGAACTTCAATTTATAAGAGATGCAACAAACATCGGGTAGCTAATAGCATTGGGATTGGACATCAAGAGAGGGGGAGAGCAACATCCCTTCCACAAAGATTAGCATTCTTTTGTGATGATAGTCTCATACAAGAATTGCCTCAAAACGATCTTTAGTGTCGGGCGGGGGATTTGCATTCACCGTGACTTGCCACTAATCAAATGACCGAAAGTTAGCAATCAACACAAATTCCTAATTATTATCACTATGAAGATCAATCTTAGCATGAAGGGAAACTTTTGCTAAGTAATAGTGCTTCCTCATTATTGAACTTGATATTAAGGGTTGTAAGTTCATGGTTAAGATTAACATTCAATTCATTATCAAGATCAAACGTTAATCTCCAAGTTAACAATGGTATCATTATTATTAGGTTTTTTTCTTATATTTTTTACCGAAATTTGTGGATTATCATTCAATGACATATTGTGGATAAGATATTGTTGATATTAGGATAAAATTTGAAACAATCGATATTAATATGATCAAATATGTGATAACGAGTGTAATATTAATGAAGAGTTTTAAAAATAAAATTTTAATAATAACCATTTTTATAAGAACATATCCAACAAAATAAATCAAGTTTTTTAGAATCAACCATCTCAATAAGAATAAAAGAACCAGAAAGCCAAGACAATTAACCAAGGTAGAGTTTTCTTTCAAAATTTTCAAAGTACTTTAATAATAGAAAATAAAGTTTTTTGATTAATTAACAAAAACATAAGTCTAGAAAAAAAATCTAAATGAAGATAACTATCGATTCATTTGATTAATTAACAAGCCTAAATTCTATTATTTGACATTTGTAAAAAATTTTGAAAAAAAATCAAAATGGTAATTAGAAATATTCAAAACTACCCTAATATTTCTATTAAAATTTTTCTAAGAATTTGAGGTGCAGACAAATAGCAAAAAATATTCCAATCAAACTAAGGGAAAGAAGATTTAGCCATCTAAGAACTTATCCCAAAAAAAAATCATAGATTTCTTACACTTGAAAATCATTAATATAAAAAATAATTTAATAAAAAAAAGGCCAATATTTGTTTTCTTATGGTGAAGCTAAATAGAGCATAACAAGAAGATAGCTTGCAAACATCAACTTGAAGACCAAACAAAAAGCTGGTGATGAGATACCCGAGAACCTCTACCGGGAAACCCCACTCATAAGCATAGCGTCGATAAGTATAATATATATATATATATATATATATATATAAAGCCTTGTTAATCTCCTTGCATATTTTTTCATAGATTAAGAAAAGATTACACAAGATGGTGCGTAATTTATATCAACTATTAAAATAAGTAAAAGTTTTTGATTAAAAGAGTTAAATTTATAGCTTCAATTAGCCACCAACGTCCACTTTTATCTATTTTAGATGTAGGTACTTATAATTTGTAAGCTTTGAATTAAAAAGGAATGCATATAGATTGAAATAGTGAAACACTATTCTCTATTAGAGAGATTAACATAGATGGCAGATCATTAAAGCATTAACGATTTCTATGGAGTGAAAAAAAAAAAAAGGGAATCATGTGTGTAAGTGAATTAAATATACTATGGATGGATCCAATGGATAAACGTGAAGCAAACATATAATTCCCTGTAAATTAAAGAGAAGATGATGTAAGAGGGAGCATCATACAAAGTAGGTAAAATTAAGATAGAATAAGATGATGGAACCCGTGTATGTATGGCTAGTACAATAATTCAGACAAGATATTCAATCTATATTTAGGTGCAGTTGGTTGGTGCAAAAGTTAGCTGCATGGAGGCGAGGTCATAGCCAATATGGAAGTTTTGTTGTGCAACATTGCCAAATATGTTGATAGAATCGGCAATGGAGCCACTAGAGATTATGGCAAGGCACAAAATATTTTGCCCAGCCTCCACAAAAGCATTAGGCTGTTGCAAAGCCACTGATGCACTACCAGAAAATTGGAAGGTGATCTCTGGAAACTGTGTTGAAGCCCCAGTCCCTGAGACATCAAAGCAAAGGTTGAAGACATCATTTGGATCTTTGACCTGGGGAAGGCTGATGCTACTCTTTACATTACTCTCAAGGGCTTGCAGTGTATTATCATCAATGAGTGTGAGAGTTGTGCCTGAGTCTATGATGATATTTCCTTGAGCTGACCCCTTTGCTTGCATTGGCTTCCCAACAGCGACGACCTTGCCCGCAACACTAATATGCTCAAGGTTAAGGAAGTAGAATGTGTCTGGGGAACCAGAAATCAAGGGTGTGGTAACAGCGTTGGAGCTAGAGACAACTGCATTGGAGCCAAAGTTGAGCTGACTAGTTGCAGAGGTTTGGGTTGATGAGGGCAAGCAATATGAAAACTTGTTGCCAATGGTAGAGCCGAGCTGGCGGATGAGTGAGAGCTTTCCTCCACCAAGGCCAACAAGTCCAGCATCATTCTTGTCAAATGTGCCATTGCTTTGATGGGTGCACCCGAAGAGAGTTGTGGGGATTTGTACTGGACGGCCGCCTGTAGAGTCAAAGCCTATTGTTTCTGTGGAGAGAATGCCTTCGACGATTGACTTATCACCATAGCCATATTGATAGTTGCACTGGGAGGAGGAGTCGCAACTGCTTTGTGGTAGTATCGAGCAAGAATCAGTATTGCAAGCAATTGTTTTATAGCTAGAGGAAGATTGCGGGTCGAAAAGAGGGGCACTCTGAGGATAGCAATCTTTGCAGGGGACACATTGGACCCATATGAGGTCACTTCCTGTGTCGGCGATGGCGAGAATCTTGTTGGCCGGAGTGCCAAGATAGAAGCTCATGAGGTATTCGTAGGTGTTTGGGGTGATCTCCGAGTAGAAGTTGTTAGCATCATCCATGGGGAGTGCAGAGGAAGACAAGCTGGCTTTGCGAATAGCATCGCGAAAGTAGATGGCACGAGAGCGAGAGCGCTCAGCAGCAGCACGAATGCGGGAGGAAGGCGTAGAATTTGGGTCATGTAGCGGCGACTTGGGGTTGTCGCGATGGATTAGCTCTACGGAAAAGCCACCGCTGCTGCACCATACTAGATTTGGAAGGTGTGTGGCAGCAGAGAGAATGAACATCAATATTGTAAAATAGTATGAAGAACGTGTCATATCTCTCCAAATATGTAGGTATGTATGTGTATATGAATGTTGTTCTCACTTTGTTTCTCCTTTGCTACTTTGTTGCTTTGTTGGTGGTGATTGTTGTTCAGAAATCAAATATTTATAGATCCACTTGACAGAACAAAGGAAGAAAATGACAAATGTGTTTATTTTATATCATATTCTACTTAAGTTCAAAGGAAAATACCAGCAACATGACGTGACTAATAAAACATTCTCTCTCTAATTATAAGTATGAAATGGCCTGCTTCAACCCTACGTATGCGTGCAACAGAGGTCGTTCAAAAATTGGACCAAATTTTTATTGTCTACACAATCCGAACGCAGAGTAAGATTCGGATGCTGCGTATTTACTGCTTATTTAACTGCGTATTTTTTTATACATAGTTTTTTTCTACGTATTTTTTGAGTATTTATTGTGTATTTAATGAGTATTATTTTTTTTTTTTTTTCTTTCAATCAAAGGATGCTAATTCTGAATTAATAAATGATTTAATTTGTTTTCGGCAATACGCTTGGGAAGGCTGACTATTATTTTCCAAATTAAAAAACGATTTAATTTGTTTCATCTAATGCAGCCAAAAATGTCGTGAAGAACATTTGTATTTAATTTAAGCCTATTTAATTTCTCTTTATATATATATTTTAAATCATAGCATAAGAATTACATATTCATTGTGTTTATTTATTTTTTATGATAATTTAATTTTTCATTAGCTATATAAAAATATTATTTTTATGACCAAGATTTTAATTTTTTTATTAATATTAATCTAAAGTTTACTGAAAAAATTCTAAGGACTTTTCTTTAAAAAAATTTAGTTTGAGGAAGAATTTCCATCAATTTCTTCATTTGCTTCTCTTTTGTTCTCCATTTCACAACATTTTGACCAAGGAGCTTCCATTGAGGTCGGATATATTCTTCATATAATATTTATTTCCTAACCATATTTTTTAAAGATAAGCACTTTTATTCCAAAAGAGAAAACGAGAATACAACAAGGACACAAAGACTGCTGAAGTAAAAAAAACATTAGAAAACAGAGAATGTAAAAGCTAACTCAACAGAAAGACAATCAAAGAGGCAAGAGCAGAGCAACCAACAACGGACTCAGGGGATGGCGATGCTCCCTGCAATCACCCCGCGGCCAGGTTCAGACCATCCATTGGTGATAACCACTCAAAAGCACAACAACAACAACCAACAGCCCACTCAAGCAACCACCAAGTAGAAGAACAGACCACCAAGGTTGCCAAAGATCCATGACCACCAAGATGACAAGCAGGGAGCTGCCTCATCATCATCCAAAAATGCCAAAAAAGCTCACAGCAACAAGAAAAAGTTAAATACAAAATTATTTCTTCTTAGTTTTACTTTTCCGTCTCTTTCCACTAGGGGTGTCAATTTCGGGTCACGGGTCGGGTTCGGGTCGAACCCGGAACTGACCCGAGTTCAAACGGGTCGACCCTAACCCGGCCAAGGTAGACAAACGGGTCGGAAATCCGAACCAGGACCCGACCCGGCGGGTTGCCGGGTTGACTTGACCCGACCCGGTTTTGGGTTCTACCGGCGGCGGGCGGACGGCGGGGGCGGACGCGCAGGCGGGCGCGCTGGGCAGCGCCGCAGCGGGCGCGGGTGCGGGTGCACTGGGCAGAGCGCGCGGGCGCGCTGGGCAGCGGGCGCGCTGGCAGCGCGGGCGGCCAAAGCGGGCAGGGGCGGGATTCAAATTTTTTTGAATTAAACGGGTTGGCGGGTTGACCCGGCAACCCGTCGGGTCAACCCGAACCCGACCCGTTTTGAAACCGGGTCGAGTCCAACCTGAATTTTCCGGGTTGGGTCCGGGTCGGGTTTTCGTGTCGTGTCAAATATTAACACCCCTACTTGCCACCACCATTGAAAATTGCTTGATCAACGACATACCATACCATAAAATTATACATATCATCATTAACATGGTCACCAAAATCATCACCCTCCCCCCACAAGATGTAGGAAGGGGCTCATCCAAATCCAGCCAATCAGATTGATCCAAAATAGAATTATTTAAAAACTAGGCCATATGGTCTTTCAATTCTGCATTGGACAACATAAATAGGAACCTCAACAAACTCCTCATTTCCCTTCGAGCCATTCACAATCGGAGACAGATCCAAATCAACATAACCAAGGGGCAACACAACTAAAGTATTACCCAGCTCAGCCAAAGTTTCGTTAACAAAAAAAAAAAAACTAAATTATCACCCGATTCCACGACATCAACACAAGCGGGACTAGCACTAAGATTAATACAACAATTATTAATATTCAAAGAACCAACAACTCCCTCAACATTAGCTATATTAACGCATTCAATAGGTAAAGGTGTCACAACTTCCCCAACATAAGCAGAAGGCAATGGGACATCAGCATCCCCAACAACAGAGGGACCCAAATCCATAATAGGTCCTTACTCCGTACCCAAATCACTAACACCATATGCTAAAACAATGTCGCCAGCAACCAAAACAATCGGTCCAGTAGGGTAAAAAGCACAGATAAACCATTAACACGTCCTCCATCAACAAAGGCACTATATGAGACAACTTGACCAACAGAGGTCAAAGCCACAAGTACATCATCACGCAAAAGAACATTAGTTTCCACCAGATTTCCATCATCCTTCGAATCCTCCCTAACCCCTTATTCATTAGCAACCAAGGATGAGACAACCATATCATTACTTTTAGCACTCCCAACAGGAAAAACAAGAATGTGAGAGTTGAGAACAGGTAAACTGGCAGAGGAATTACAATACTCACTCTTAAGATGACCATGACACTTACACGACTCGCATAAAGCAGGAAATACTTCCATTTGCGCCCTTTGAACATACCCAGACTTCTCAAGCCCAACCAGATTTTCTTAGGATTTTTTTTTGTAATGTCCAGTACCATTAATACCCATGCAAGAGAAGGCCTAGAGCCAACATAAGTGGTTGAGTCTACTTTCAAGGGACAACTGAACATAAAAACCAGAGCATGAAGGATATGAGGAGAGAACAAATGGGGTCTCAGATTGGGAAAGGAAATCCCATATTGGAATGACCATAGATTCAACATTGACATCTAGAAATAGAGTCCATTTTGTGAGTTTCATGAAGCAATTGTTCACCAAATAGGATATATGGCAAAAAACTCTACTATAATAAAGATCATCAGAAAGCTTAATCAAAATATGCGACTGATCAAGAAAAGTCACAGAGAATTCGGCATCGAGCTACAAATTAAAGAAAAAATTTTGAATTGCATCTAGAGAAGGATGATGCGTAGTGAAAAAAACCAACTAGAGCAAATGGAAAGGTACTGAAAGAGCACAAATTTCTTCCTCCGAAATCTACAGGGAGGGCAATCCACGGAACAAGAAAATTTGAAGCTCAGGAAAACAAGCAGAAGGCGGAGAACCAAAAAGAGCATCAACAAAAGATTGCAATTTGAAAGACCCATCCAAAAAATCGGGGTCACAAACATGTTTAACCGCCATTCAAGCTGCGAATGACCAGAGGTGGAAGAGACAAGGCAGTCAAACCAGAACAAACACAAAATAAAACATAACAACAAAGAATAAGGGAAGGAAGCCTCCAACAAGAAGCGACACTAGATCCAAAGGAGGAAACCGTGCCAAAAGGGCAGCTAGGGCCTCCTTAGCGGAAAGGAAGCACCGTCGCGAGAGTTGTTGAGCCGTCGGTAAGTTTTGACATTGAATCTGATATTTATTTCCCAACCATAATCTTTAGATAACATGAAAATTAGGGTGAAATCTCTAGCATAATTAGGGCTCCATTTCATTGTTGCTTCCATGTTACCCTTGTCATGATGTCAAATTGAATGATGTGGGTCTAAATTAGTGCTCTTCAATAAAGCAACATTCTTATATGTAATAAATGATGATGCATAAGCAACTTGGTCCTAAATCTATACACACATGTGATGCTGAGGTTCGGTAAAGCAATATAGGGAGGCTAATGAAAGAGTAGTATTAAAAACTCTATTTTGCCTTATTAATCAGATGAATGATGGAAATAAAAGTGGCTCTTGAAGAAGTTTATAACATGATAGAGGAGAAAAAATAATTGTCAATATGAAGTCAACATAATGAGAAGTATGAAGAGTAATGTCAGGCAAATAGAGGCAATTGCCACCAATGAATCATCCCCATCAAGTTGATTTAAATTCGAGGTCAACATGTTGAGAATTATGGAGGATGCAATTAAAGACAACCTAGGATGGATGCTTATCATCTCTATATGTAGAGAATGTTGGGAATAAACAAAGATCGAAACAACAAGAAAACAACAAAGATTAGCACTCTTCGATGATGATGGTCTCATACAAGAATTATCTCAAAATGATCTTTGGTGTCGGGCGGGGGGTTTGCATTCACCGTGACTTGACACTAGTCAGATGACCAAAAGTTAGCAATCGACACAAATTCCTACTTATTATCACTATGAAGATCAATCTTAGCAAGAAGTGAAAATTTTGCTAAGTAAGAGTAGTGTCATAGTTATTGAACTTGATATCAAGGGTTGTAAGTTCATGGGTAAGATTAACATTCAATTCATCATCAAGACCAAAGGTTAATCTTCAAGTTAATAATGGTAACATTATTATTAAGTTTTTATCATAATTTTTTTCCCAAAATTTGTGGATTATCATTCAATGACATATTGTGGATAGGATATTGTTGATATTATGATAAAATTTAGAACAATCAATATAAATATGATCAAATATATGGTAGCGAGTGTATTATTAATGGAGATTTTTAAAATTAAAATTTTAATTATAACCATTTTGTTAATAACATATCTAACAAAATAAATCAAGATTTTTAGAATCAGCCATCGACCATTAACAAAGGCAAAGTTTTCCTGCAAAATGTTCAAAAGTATTTTAATTATAGAAAATAATTTTTTTGATTAATTAACTAAAACATAAGTCTAGAAAAATAAATCAAAATGGAGGTAACTATCGAATCATTTGTCACATAAAAAAGGAAAATCACTTTAGGATTTCGAACATAAAATTTTAGCATAAATTCTATTATTTGACATTTGTAAAATGGATGTGAAGCTAAATACTTATAATTTGTAAGCTTCGAATCCAAAAGGAATGCATATAGATTGAAATAGTGAAACACTATTCTTTATTAGAGAGATTAACATAGATAGCAGATCATTAAAGCATTAATGATTTCTTTGGAGTGAAAAAAAAATTTCAGGAATCATGTGGGTAAGTGAATTAAATAAACTATGGATGAATTCAATGGATAAAAGTGAAGCAAAGATATAATTCCCTGTAAATTAAAGAGAAGATAATGTAAGAGGGAGCAACATACAAAGTAGGTAAAATTAAGATAGAAAAAGACGATGGAACCATATATGGCTAGTTTCACTAATTCATACAAGATATTCAATCTATATTTAGGCGCAGTTGGTTGGTGCAAACGTTAGCTGCATGGAGGCGAGGTCATAGCCAATATGGAAATTCTGTTGTGCGATATTGCCAAATATGTTGATAGAATCGGCGATTGAGCCACTAGAGATTATGGCAAGGCACAAAATATTTTGCCCAGCCTCCACAAATACATTAGGCTGTTGCAAAGCCACTGATGCACCACCAGAAAACTGGAAGGTGATATCTGGAAACTGCGTTGAAGCACCAGTCCCTGAGACATCAAAGCAAAGGTTGAAGACATCATTTGGATCTTTGACCTGGGGAAGGCTGATGCTACTCTTAACATTACTCTCAAGGGCTTGCAGTGTATTATCATCAATGAGTGTGAGAGTTGTGCCTGAGTCTATTATGATATTTCCTTGAGCTGACCCCTTTGCTTGCATGGGCTTCCCAACATAGACGATCTTGCCCGCAACACTAATATGCTCAAGGTTAAGGAAGTAGAATGTGTCTGGGGAACCAGAGATCAAGGGTGTGGTAACAGCGTTGGAGCTAGAGACAACTGCATTGGAGCCAAAGTTGAGCTGACTAGTTGCAGAGGTTTGGGTTGATGAGGGCAAGCAATATGAAAACTTGTTGCCAATGGTAGAGCCGAGCTGGCGGATGAGTGAGAGCTTTCCTCCACCAAGGCCAACAAGTCCAGCATCATTCTTGTCAAATGTGCCATTGCTTTGATGGGTGCACCCGAAGAGGGTTGTGGGGATTTGTACTGGACGGCCGCCTGTAGAGTCAAAGCCTATTGTTTCTGTGGAGAGAATGCCTTCGACGATTGACTTATCACCATAGCCATATTCATAGTTGCACTGGGAGGAGGAGCCGCAACTGCTTTGTGGTAGTATCGAGCAAGAATCAGTATTGCAAGCGATTGTTTTATAACTAGAGGAAGATTGCGGGTCGAAAAGAGGGGCACTCTGAGGGTAGCATTCTTTGCAGGGGACACATTGGACCCATATGAGATCACTTCCTGTGTCGGCGATGGCGAGAATCTTGTTGGCTGGAGTGCCAAGGTAGAAGCTCATGAGGTACTCGTAGGTGTTTGGGGTGATGTCCGAGTAGAAGTTGTTAGCATCATCCATGGGGAGTGCAGAGGAAGACAATCGGGCTTTGCGAATAGCATCGCGAAAGTAGATGGCACGAGAGCGAGAGCGCTCGGCAGCAGCACGAATGCGGGAGGAAGGCGTAGAATTTGGGTCATGTAGCGGCGACTTGGGGGAGTCGCGATGGATTAGCTCTACGGAAAAGCCACCCCTGCTGCACCAAACTAGATTTGGAAGGTGTGTGACAGCAGAGAGAATGAATATCAATATTGTAAAATAGTATGAAGAACGTGTCATATCTCTCCAAATATGTAGGTATGTATGTGTATATGAATGTTTTTCTCACTTTGTTTCTCCTTTGCTACTTTGTTGCTTTGTTGGTGGTGATTGTTGTTCAGAAATCAAATATTTATAGATCCACTTAACAGAACAAAGGAAGAAAATGACAAATGTGTTTATTTTATATCATATTCTAATTAAGTTCAAAGGAAAATACAAGCAACGTGACGTGACTAATAAAACATTCTCTCTCTAATTATAAGTATGAAATGGCCTGCTTCAACCCTACGTATGCGTGCAACAGAGGTCGTTCAAAAATTGGACCAAATTTTTATTGTCTAAGCAATCTGAACGCAGAGTAAGATTCGGATGCTGCGTATTTATTGCTTATTTAACCACGTATTTTTTATACATAGTTTTTTTCTACGTATTTTTTTGCGTATTTATTGTGTATTTAATGAGTATTATTTTTTTTTTACATATTTATTGTGTATTTAGTGAGTATTATTTATTTGCTATTTATTTGCCACGAAAAACTTATGTATAAAAAAATACGTAGTAAAATAAACAGTAAATACGCAGCATCCGAACTTTACTCTGCGTTCGTATTGTGTACACAATAATTTCTCCTTTTCGATGACATAATATTTATATATCCATATCAATCGTACGATACGTGCGGCAAATGATATATAAAAGACAATTAATTTGATTTTTTTTCTTTCAATCAAAGGATGCTAATTCTGAATTAATAAATGATTTAATTTGTTTTGGGCAATACGCTTGGGAAGGCTGACTATTATTTTCGAAATTAAAAAACGATTTAATTTGTTTCATCTAATGCAGCCAAAAATGTCGTGAAGAACCTTTTGTATTTAATTTAAGCCTATTTAAGATCTCTTTATATATATATTTTAAATCATAACATAAGAATTACATATTCATTGTGTTTATTTATTTTTTATGATAATTTAATTTTTCATTAATTATATAAAAATTATTATTTTTATGGCCAATATTTTAATATTTTCATTAATATTAATCAAAAGTTTACTAAAAATTTTCAAAATTTTCTAAGGACTTTTCTTTAAAAAATTTAGTTTGAGGAAGAATTTCCATCAATTTCTTCATTTGCTTCACTTTTGTTCTCCATATCACAACATTTTGACCAAGGAGCTTCCATTGAGGTTGGATCTATTCTTCATATAATATTTATTTCCCAATCATTTTTTTTGAAAGAAAGCACTTTTATTCCAAAAGAGAAAAGGATAATACAACAAGGACCCAAAGAGTGCTGAATCCAAAAAATATCAGAAATAGAGAATGTAAGTAAACTCAACAAAAAGACAATCAAAGAGGCAAGAGCAGAAGAACACCCAATGGACTCAGAGGATGGCGAAACTCCCTGCAATCAACCCACAACCATGTTCAGACCATCCATTGGTGATAACCACTAAAAAACACAACAACAATCAACAACCCACTCAAGCAAACACCAAGCAGAAGAACATACCACCAAGGTTGCCAAAGTTCCCTTACCACCAAGATGACAAGTAGGGAACCGCCTCATCATCATCCAAAAATGCCAAAAAAGCCCACGACAACAAGAAAAAGTTAAACCAAAAATTATTTCTTCTTAGTTTTACTTTTCCGTCTCTTGCCACCATCATTGAGTACTGCTTGATCAGCTACATACCCTACCATAAAATTATACATATCATCATTGACATGATCACCAAAATCATCACCCTCCCCCCACAAGACGTAGGAAGGGGCTCATCCAAATACAACCAATCAGATTGATCCAAAATAGAATTATTCAATGACTAGGCCAGATGGTCTTTTAATTTTGCATTCGATATAACATAAATAGGAACCTCAACAAACTCCTCATTTCCCTTCGAGCCATTCACAATCGGAGATAGATCTGAATCAACATATCCAAGGGGCAACACAACTAAAGTATTACCCACCTCAGCCAAAGTTTCATAACCAAAAAAACTGAAGTATCACCTGATTCCACGGCATCAGCACTAGAAGGGCTAGCACTAAGATTAATAAAATAATTATTAATTTTCAAAGAACCATCAACTCCCTCAACATTAGCTATATATTAATGCATTTCATAGGTAAAGGTGTCACAACTTCCCCAACATAAGCAAAAGGCAATGGGACATCAGCATCCCCGACAACAGAGGGACCCAGAACCATAATAGGTCCTCGTTCCAGGCCCAAATCATTAACACCAACAGCTAAAACAATGTCGCCAGCAACCGAAACAATCAGGCTAGAGGGCTCGTTGGCGCACTCGGGCTCGCCTGGCGGTC
This sequence comes from Dendrobium officinale, assembly GCA_019514585.1. Taxonomy (NCBI): domain Eukaryota; kingdom Viridiplantae; phylum Streptophyta; class Magnoliopsida; order Asparagales; family Orchidaceae; genus Dendrobium; species Dendrobium officinale. Next base: position 19,821,754 of record CM033692.1, read on the forward strand.
CGACGCGGTCTGGTCCGGCGCGATAAGCGGGTTGCTGGCCATTAACACGCGGGTTCTTTTTTTTTTTTTTTTTTTTTTTAATTTCGGTTTTTCCCGGCAAACAAAAGCCAGAAAACGCCGTCGGAAAGTATTTTCCTACGCCGTTTTTTGAGATACCGCCGGAAATTGCTCAAATTCCGCCGGAAAAAAGCCGCCGGAAGTGGGTGACAGTGACTTCCCCAACACAAGCAAAACAAGGCTAATGGACCAACAAAGGTCAAAGCCACAGGTACATCATCACCCAAAAGAACATTTGTTTCCACCAGATTTACATCATCCTTTGAATCCTCCATATTAGCAACCAAGGATGAGACAACCAAATCATTACTTTTAGCACACCCAATAGAAAAAATAGGAATGTGAGAGTTCAAAACAGGTAAACCGACAGAGGAATTATAATACTCACCCTTAAGATGACCATGACGCTTGCACGACTCATAGAAAACAAGAAATACTTCCATTTGCACCCTTTGAACATACCCAGACTTCTCATGCCCAAGCCATATTTTCTTAGGAAAATTTTTCGTAATGTCCAGTTCCACTAATACTTGCGCAAGAGAAGGCCTAGAGCCGACAGAGTCTATTTTCAAGGGACGACTGAACATAAAACCTAGAGCATGAAGGATACGAGGAAGAAAAAAGGGTTTTCATATTGGAAAAGAAAATCCCAGATCGGAATGACCGAAGATTCAACACTAACATCTATAAATAGAGACCATTTTGTGAGTTTCATGAAGCAATTGTCCACCAAATAGGATCTATGGTAAAAAACTCTACTATAATCAAGGTTATTAGAAAGCTTAATAAAAACATGAGACTGATCAAGAAAAGTCACAGAGAATTCGACATTGAGCTTCAAATTAAAGAAAAATTTTTGAATTGCATCCAGAGAAGGATGATGCGTAGTGAAAAAAACCAACTAGAGAAAATAGAAAGGTACAGAAAGAGCACAAATTTCTTCATTCAAACTCCACAGGGAGGGAAATCCACAGAACGAGCAATGTTGAAACTCAAAAAAAAAAGCAGAAGGCAGAGAACCAGAAAGAGCATCAACAAACGACCGCGATTTGAAAGACCCATCCAAAAAATCGGGGTCATAAACACGAACCGCCATTCAGGCTGGGAATGACCAGAGGTGGAAGAGACGAGGTAGTCAAACCATAACAAACAAAAAATAAAACAAAGCAACAAATAATAAGGGAAGGAAGCCTCCAGCAAGAAGCGACACAAGATCCAGAGGAGGAAATCGCGCCAAAAGAGCAGCTAGGTCCTCCCTAGCGGAAAGGAAGCACCGTCGCGAGAGTTGCTGAGCCGTCGATAAGTTTTGACATTGAAAATGATATTTATTTTCCAACCATAATCTTTAGATAACATGAAAATTAGGGTGAAAGATCTAGCATAATTAGGGTTCCATTTCACTGTTGCTTCCATGACCCTTGTCATGATGTCAAATTGAATGATGTGGGACTAAATTAGTGCTCTCCAATGAAGCAACATTCTTATATGTAATAAATGATGATACATAAGCAACTTGGTCCTAAATCTATGCACACATGTGATCCTAAGGTTCAGTAAAGCAATATAGGGAGGCTAATGCAAGAGTAGTCTTAAAAACTCCATTTTGCCTTATTAGTCAGATGAAGGATGGAAATAAAAGTGGCACTTGAAGAAGTTTATAACATGATAGACGTGAAAAAATAATTGTCAAGATGAAGTCAGCATAATGAGAAGTATAAAGAGTAATGTCAGGAAAATAGAGGCAATTACCACCAATGAATCATCCCCATCAAGATGATTTAAATTTGAGGTCAACATGTTGAGAACTATGGAGGATACCATTAAAGACATCCTAGGATGAATGCTCATCATCTCTATATGTAGAGAATGTTGGGAGTAAACAAAGATCAAAACAACAAGAGAACAACAAAGATTAGCACTCTTCGGTGATGATGGTCTCATACAAGAATTATCTCAAAATGATCTTTGGTGTCGGGCGGGGGGTTTGCATTCACGGTGATTTGGCACTAGTCAGATGACCGAAAGTTAGCAATCGACACAAATTCCTAATTATTATCACTATGAAGATCAATCTTAGCAAGAAGGGAAACTTTTGCTAAGTAAGAGTAGTGTCATCTTTATTGAACTTGATATCAAGGGTTGTAAGTTCATGGGTAAGATTAACATTCAATTCGTCATCAAGACCAAAAGGTTAATCTCCAAGTTAATAATGGTATCATTATTATTAAGTTTTTATCATATATTTTGTTTTTCCAAAATTTGTGGATTATCATTCAATGACATACTGTGGATAGGATATCGTTTATATTATGATAAAATTTAGAACAATCGATATAAATATGATCAAATATATGGTAGCGAGTGCATTATTAATGGAGATTTTTAAAAATAAAATTTTAATAATAACCATTTTTTTAATAACATATCTAGCAAAATAAATCAAGATTTTTAGAATCAATCATCTCAATAAGAATAAAGGAATCAGAAAGCTAAGACAATTAACAAAGGTAGAGTTTGCCTGCAAAATTTTCAAAGTATTTTAATAATAGAAAATAAATTTTGTTGATTAATTAACTAAAACAAAAGTCTAGAAAAATAAATCAAAATGGAGCTAACTATTGATTCATTTGTCACTTAAAAAAGGGAAATCACTTTTGGATTTCGAACATAAAATTCTAGCATAAATTCTATTAATTGACATTTGTAAAAATTTGAAAAAAAAAAATGGTAATTAAAAATTTTCAAAACTACACTAATTCTAAGAAAAAATTCCTAAGAATTTGATGTGCACACATATAGCAAAAAAAAACATTTCAATCAAATTAAGGGAAAGAAGATTTAGCCTTCTAAGAGCTTATCCCAAAAAAAATCATTGATTCTTTACACTTGAAAATCAATAATATAAAAAATGATTTAATAATAAAAAGGCTTATATTTGTTATCATATAGTGACGATAAATAGAGCATAACAAGAAGTTAGCTTGCAAATATCAAATTGAAGACCAAACAAAAGGCTGGTGATGAGATACACGAGAACCTCTACAGAGAAACCCCACTCATAAGCACAATGACGTAAAAAATATTATATATATAAACCCTTCTTAATCTCCTTGGATATTTTTTCATTGATTAAGAAAATATTACGCAAGATTTTACGTAATTTATATAAACTATTAAAATAAGTAACAGTTTATGATTAAAAGAGTTAAAGTTATAGCTTCAATTAGCCACCATAAGACGTCCACTTTTATCTATTTTGGATGTAAGTACTTATAATTTGTAAGCTTTGAATCCAAAAGTAATGCATATAGATTGAAATAGTGAAACACTATTCTCTATTAGAGAGATTAACATAGATGGCAGATCATTAAAGCATTAAGGATTTCTATGGAGTGAAAAAAAGATGTGAATCATGTGTGTAAGTGAATTAAATAAACTATGGATGGATTCAGTGGATAAAAGAAAAGCAAACATATAATTCCCTGTAAATTAAAGAGAAGATAATGTAATGGGAAACAACATACAAAGTAGGTAAAATTAAGATATAATAAGATGATGGAACCATATATGGCTAGTACAATAATTCATACAAGATATTCAATCTATATTTAGGCGCAGTTGGTTGGTGCAAAAGTTAGCTGCATGGAGGCGAGGTCATAGCCAATATGGAAGTTTTGTTGTGCGATATTGCCAAATATGTTGATAGAATCGGTGATGGAGCCACTAGAGATTATGGCAAGGCACAAAATATTTTGCCCAGCCTCCACAAAAGCATTAGGCTGTTTCAAAGCCACTGATGCACCACCAGAAAACTGGAAGGTGATCTCTGGAAACTGCGTTGAAGCACCAGTCCCTGAGACATCAAAGCAAAGGTTGAAGACATCATTTGGATCTTTGACCTGGGGAAGGCTGATGCTACTCTTAACATTACTCTCAAGGGCTTGCAGTGTATTATCATCAATGAGTGTGAGAGTTGTGCCTGAGTCTATGATGATATTTCCTTGAGCTGACCCCTTTGCTTGCATGGGCTTTCCAACAGCGACGACCTTGCCTGCAACACTAATATGCTCAAGGTTAAGGAAGTAGAATGTGTCTGGGGAACCGGAGATCAAGGGTGTGGTAACAGCATTGGAGCTAGAGACAACTGCATTGGAGCCAAAGTTGAGCTGACTAGTTGCAGAGGTTTGGGTTGATGAGGGCAAGCAATATGAAAACTTGTTGCCAATGGTAGAGCCGAGTTGGCGGATGAGTGAGAGCTTTCCTCCACCAAGGCCAACAAGTCCAGCATCATTCTTATCAAATGTGCCATTGCTTTGATGGGTGCACCCGAAGAGGGTAGTGGGGATTTGTACTGGACGGCCGCCTGTAGAGTCAAAGCCTATTGTTTCTGTGGAGAGTATGCCTTCGACAATTGACTTATCACCATAGCCATATTGATAGTTGCACTGGGAGGAGGAGTCGCAACTGCTTTGTGGTAGCATCGAGCAAGAATCAGTATTGCAAGCGATTGTTTTATAGCTAGAGGAAGATTGCGGGTCGAAAAGAGGGGCACTCTGAGGGTAGCATTCTTTGCAGGGTACACATTGGACCCATATGAGATCACTTCCTGTGTCGGCGATGGCGAGAATCTTTTTGGCCGGAGTGCCAAGGTAGAAGCTCATGAGGTACTCATAGCTATTTGGGGTGATCTCCGAGTAAAAGTTGCTAGCATCGTCCATTGGGAGTGCGGAGGAAGACAGATGGGCCTTCCGAATAGCATCGCGAAAGTAGATGGCACGAGAACGAGAGCGCTCAGCAGCCGCACGGATGCGGGAGGAAGGCGTAGAATTTGGGTCATGTAGCGGCGACTTGGGGGAGTCGCGATGGATTAGCTCAACAGAAAAGCCACCGCTGCTACACCATACTAGATTTGGAAGTTGTGTGGCAGCAGAGAGAATGAATAATAATATTGTAAAATAGTATGAAGAACATGCCATATCTCTCTAAGTATGTAGGTATGTGTGTGTATATGAATGTTGTTCTCACTTTTGTTCCTCCTTTGTTGCTTTGTTGGTGGTGATTGTTGTGCAGAAATCAAATATTTATACATCCACTTAACTTAACGAAGGAGGGAGATGGCTAATGTTTTATTTTATATAATTTCCTAAATAAGCTCAAAGGAAAATACATGCAACATGACGTGACTAATAAAACATGCTCTCTCTAATTATAAATATGAAATGGCTTGTGTTAACCCTTTTTCTTTTACGTTAGCGTGCAATAGAGGTCGTTCAAAATTTGGACCAATTTCTTAATTTCCGATGACATATAATATTTATATATCCATATCAATAGTACGTACGGCAAATGATTTATAAAAGACAAGCAATTAATTTGATTTTTTTTTCAATCACAGAATGCTAATTCTGAATTAATAAATGATTTAATTTGTTTTCTGCAAAACGCTTGGGAAGGCTGACTATTATTTTCCAAATTATTAAAAAATGATTTAATTTGTTTTATCTAATGCAGCCAAAATGTCTTGAAGAATAACCTCTATATTTAATTTAGCCTGTTAAAGGTCTCTCTCTTTTTTTAATTATAGCATAAGAATTACATATTCTTTGTGTTTATTTTTTTTTTTATGAAAATTTAATTTTTCATTAACTATATAAAAATATTATTTATATGGCCACGATTTTAATATTTTCATTAATATTAATCAAAAGTTTACTGAAAAAATTCTAAGGACTTTTCTTTAGAAAAATTTAGTTTGGGGAAGAAATTCCATCAGAATTCCCGATTTTATCATTTGCTTCTCTTCTCTATATTTTTTTTTAATTATTTTTTATTTTTTTATCATTTGCTTCTCTCTTGTTCTCCATTTCACAACATTTTGACCAAGAAACATTTTGCCCCTCCAATTGATTACAACTCATAAAAACAAAGAGAAAACTGACTCAATAACCTCGCAACACCACGATGTTGGACCTACAACGCCTCGATGTTGGCTCCTTTATCTCAAAATAGTTCCATGCACAGCGTTGCAATGCTATATCCATAATGCCTCTCCGTTGAGCCCTCTTTCATATAAGGGATTCATATCATGTTGGCGTTATATTTATAGCTTGATTAATGGAATTAAGATTTGAGTCAATAGTATAATCTAATTGATTGATACAATTAGATTCCATAAAGAACTAACAAGGTTAGAATTATCAATCTATATAGAGGACAAAATAGGAGCCTCAATGTTAAACTAAGGAGAAACTAAGGAGTAGAATCTGAAATTAATGGACGCAGTGCACAAGTATTATTAAAATCATTCAATTAATACTAATTTCTTAAAAAATCATTAAAATCATTCAATTAATACTAATTTCTTAAAAAAAAAAAGAGTTGTATAATCCTTCAAAAGATTTTTTTTTAGAACATATTTTTATTGAGCAAAGCTATTGAGAACTTTGTAATAAATTGCATGGTTAGCAAAATAGGTCAAATAGATTGAAGAGAAATATTACCAAGAACTTTTAGGCAGAGGCCAATTTCAAAGGGTTTACTAAGTTGGCGAGAAAATTACTCAAAATAGAAGTAGCTAATATACTTCACCATGACGTCGAGAAGTGGGGCTGTTGACCAGGAGAGAAAAAGGTTGAAGTGGCATTACTTGAAGGCATAATCATTTTTTTAAAAACAAAACTAATATATTAAGATAAACAAAACGGTTACAACCAAGGTTGTGAAAATCGGACCGGACAACGAACCGGAAGAATGAGAGGTTCATGGTTCGACCGGTTCGACCGGTCGAACCGGGGTCGAACCGGATGACGTAATAAATAATAATATAATTAAAAGTAATAAAATTAACATAATAATAATGACAATTTATTCTTCAAATTTTTATAATTCTAAGAATTTTTTGATTAAAAAATAAACAAAATTCATAAATATATAATATATTACATAATTTTAAAATTTAATATAAATAATTATTATATTTATGTTATATATTTAAATATAAATAATTACTAATTTTAAATTTAAATATAAACATCTTCAATCTTCGATTTTAATTTATATTTAATAAAAATTTAGTTTATATATAAATATATAAATATATAAATTTAATATAAATAATTGTTTTATGTTATATATTTAAGCATAATTTATATATTTAAATTATATTTAAATTTTACATATTTAAATTGTTTTATGTCATACAATATTATTTCTTAAGATTTTTATTTTTCTATCATTTAATTTTGCATTTAGAAAAAGTTTTAAAACTTTAAAAATTATAAATAATTATTTTTATTTAAATAATTATAAATATATAATTAATAATAAATTTAAGAAGTTAAGAAATTATTATGATGATTTTTTATTTGAATATTTTACAAAAAAAATTTTCAAGAAATTCTCATTCAAAAAGGTCACATATACATATTGTTGAATGTTGGAGCAAAAAACAACTAGTTGTTTAGTCCCACATCACTTAGGAGTTTTATGTTGTGTTGTTTATATATTTTTCTTTGTATCCATGATTTAAGAGCTCTCATGGTATTATGGCATCATGTAAGCTAGTTTTATGTTGTGTTGTTTATATTATAAAATTTTTGGAATCATTTTAATTAAATAAAATATATGATATTTAAATTAATTTAATATTTATTTAAACATTTTATATAAAAAAATATTTAAATATATTTTTAGTTGAACCGGCCGGTTCTTAAGAAACGGACCGGTTCAACGGTCGGCCGGTTCAACCGGCGGTTCAAACTGGTTTTGACCGGTTCGTTGCCAGCCCGGTTCTTAGGGAAGACCGAACCGGCCGTAAGACCGGTTCACGGTTGAACCGGTCGAACCGGCCGGTCTGGTCCGGTTTTCAAAACCATGGTTACAACAACATAAGACCGGAAAAACAAAGAAAAAAGGCACAATACAATCAAAACTGGGCTCAGTATTCGGTCGAGGCTTCCATCATTCCCGAAGCCTCGCACGGACCATCCATAAGGTGAAGTCAGCGCCAAATATCCAACTAACTCAAAAAACAACACCAAAGGTTGCCACCAGCTCGACGACAAGGAGGCGAGCCTCAGCACATCATTGCCCCAAAAATCAGTGCACCACCCAAGGCATAATCATGAAGGCATAATCATGATTATACTTGAAGGCATAATCATGTAATGTTGAGTGAACCCACAAATAATATTCATGAAAGATCTAGCTATATCAGACAATAATCATTGGGTGGCTAATAGCAGTGGATTAGACATCAGGAGAGGAGAAGAGCCACATTCCTTCCCCAAAAATTAGATGCACTCTTCGATGATGATGGTCTTGTAAAATCCACTATACAAAAACCTAGGTAATAATGTAAATTAATATATATATATATATATATATATATATATATATATATATATATATATATATATATATATATATATATATATATATATATATATATTTGTAATTTTGATTTGGTTAGTGATTATTGTGAATACTCTAGTGTTTAATTAAGCTTGAATAAGCCAAGAACATCAATTGGATGAAAGAAAAATCTATCTTTTTTAAAAGTTTTGGGAGCATCATGACATCAAGATATGTGGTGTCACAGCATCCATATCTCTCTTTGGGAGAAGTGGGAGTGGTGCAGCAGAGTTATTATGTAGTGAAGATGATTTAGAATTTAGGTTTATGTGTTCAATCTTTCCATTAGATCTATACATAAATTAAACAGTTGATAGTAAATCTAATAAATTTAAATAAATAAAGATTTATGATACATCAATAGTTATATGAACTAAACTTTCGATCTTTCTATCTTCAATATGGGGTTCAAAAGATGTAGTAGGAGAAAAGATGTGTCATATATATATATATATATATATATATATATATATATATATATATATATTGCGGCGTCCTAAAATATTCGCGACATTAGAGAGATATAAAGTTTAGCCTCCAAGCTGTCTTGTACGAAGATCCAACACACAAACATATAAAAGAGTAGCGTGCAGCATTCATCTAAGACACCAAAGTTTTTATGTGAAAATTCCTGAAAAGGGTAAAAACTCACGGGGCCTTGCCTAGTCAAAATGAATCCATTAGTGTTGGTGGTTAATTACAAATAATGCCCCTCCTCAGAGAAGGGCTTTAACTCAAATATACATTATAGAGAGCACATTACATAGTTGGAGAATGAAATGAAAACTATTCTTCAAAAGACTACTGGTCAATTTATTTGATTATGGCCATAGTCAAGCAACGAAGGTTGGAGGGACCATAGTTGGTAGGCCACAGATATGATCAGATGGAATGTAGCCAGGCTATGGTGGTTAGAGGGATTGAAGTGAGGTGATGGTGGCCAGAAGAACCATAGTAAGGCGACATTGATTAGATGGACCGTAGTCGATGGACCACGGTGGTCGGAAGGATAGTAATCAGGTGATGGTGGTCAAAAGGATTGTAATTGAGTGACAGTGGAAGGAAAGATTATAATCGGACAATGATAGTTGGAAAGACCATAGTCGGGTGACGGTAGTTGGAAGGACTGTAGTTGGGAGGTGGTGGCCGGAAGGATGTTCAGTGGTGATTGGCGGTTAGATGGAAGTCTGGCTGCGGTAGGCTACCAGGCAGTGCAAGCTTGAGAAAGCTAGAGAGAACCTTCATTTTTTATATCTTCATTCTCCTCCCATTTGTGAAGAATAAGTAGTCTATTTATAATTTTTTTTGGGGTGGCATGGCTAGTAAATAGGGAGAAGATCAAAGACATGTTGGGAGTATTTTAATAGAGGCCCCATATCAACTCCCTCAATCATGAATCATTTATTGAGCATTTGAGTATCTTAATGATGTTAGAATTTGACGATCTTGGGCTGGTTGGATTCGACTTACTGAGCAGTTCAATTCAACTATAAGCATGTGACATTTGGATACCTTTTAGTCATGCATCCAATTGATATTCTGAAGCTTCCAAATAGGATCCATTTGGGTTTAGATTTGAAACATTTGGGTTTAGATTGGACTGAATTTTGGTATTGTTGGGTTCATCTCTTTGAGATGTACTAATTTGACTATAAGTTTGCTGAAATTGGAGTTTGGATGGTCATGAATTTAATTTCAAAAGTTTTTGAGTCACATTTGCATAAATATTTGTGCCCGATCAAGATAAATTTTTTGATGACATATATATATATATATATATATATATATATATATATATCAAATATTAAAATAAATAAGCATAATTATATGATTAAAAAGGTTAAATTTATCGTTTCAAATAGCCACTATAAGACGTCCACCTTTGCCTGTTTGGATTGCGGTGCTTAGAATTCGTAGCTCTCAATCCAAAAGAAACAGTGAACACTATTCCATACTTGAGAGTTTAATAAACATATAAGATTAGTGAAGCACGTAAGGAGTTATCTGGAGTGACACAAAAGAGAATTTTTATTGCATCCTCCCACCTGACATAGAGATACGTCCTCCCACCGCCAAAAAAACTCGGTTTTTACTCGGTATTGTTACGTATTATTTGATGATAACGAGGAATATCATCATGTGAAGACCAATACCGAGTTATACCGAGCAATACCGAGCAATACAAAAAAATACCGAGTTTTTTCTAGGAAAAACTAGGTATTTTTTTTGTTTTGCTCGGTATAGCTCGGTATAACTTGGTATTGGTCTTCACATGATGATATTCCTCGTTATTGTTTGGTATTGCTCGGTATTTCTCATTTTTAGCGCGATTTTAGCTCTGGGAGGACGTATCTCTACGTCAGGTGGGAGGACGCAATAAAAAGGCCGAAATCATGCGTGCAAGTGAATTAAATAAACTATGGATATAAACGGATAAAAGTGAAGCAATCCGATGATTTGCTACAAATTAAAGATAATTGAAAATGTAAGGGCAAAGTAGGTAAAGTTAAGATAGGATTAAGAAATATTATATGAAGAGTTCAACAACTCATATAAGATATTAAATCTATAGTGTGGCGCAGTTGGTCGGTGCGAAGGTTAGCTGCATGGTGGCGAGGTCATAGCCAATATGGAAGTTCTGCTGTGCAATATTATCAAATATGTTGATAGAATCACCGGTGGCGCCGCTAGAGATCATGGAAAGACACAAAATATTTTGCCCAGCATCGATAAAAGCATTGGATTTTTGCAAGACCACTGATGCACCACCAGAAAATTGAAAGGTGATCTCTGGAAATTGAACTGAAGCCCCATTCCCGGAGACATCAAAGCAAAGGTTGAAGACACCATTTGGATCTTTGACTTGGGGAAGGCTGATGCTACTCTTCAGGTTGCTCTCCAAAGATTGCAACGTATTATCATCAATGAGTGTGAGAGTTGTGCCCGAGTCGATGATGATGTTGCCTTGAGCAGACTCCTTTGCTTGCATGGGCTTCCCAACAGCGATGGTCTTGCCAGCCACACTAATATGCTCAAGGCTAAGGAAATAAAAGGTGTTCGGTGAACCAGAGATCAAGGGTGTGGTAATGGCGTTGGAGCCAGAGACGATAGCATTGGAGCCAAAGTTGAGTTGGCTCGTTGCAGAGGTCTCAGTTGATGAGGGCAGACAATAGGAAAATTTGCTGCCAATGTTGGAGCCAAGCTGGCGGATGAGAGAGAGCTTTCCTCCACCCAAGCCAACGAGTCCAGCATCATTCTTATCAAATGTACCATTACTCTGATGAGTGCAACCAAAGAGAATTGTGGGGATTTGTACCGGACGTCCACCAGTAGAGTCAAAGCCTATTGTTTCTGTCGAGAGATAGCCTTCAACGATTGACTTGTCACCATAGCCATATTGATAGTCACATTGGGAGGAGGAGCCACAACTGCTCTGTGGTAGCAGCGAGCAAGAATCAGTATTGCAGGGGATTGTTTTGTAGGTCGAGGAAGATTGTGGATCAAAAAGAGGGGCACTTTGGGTGTAGCATTCTTTGCAAGGGACACATTGGACCCATATTAGATCGCTACCCGTGTCGGCGATGGCAAGTACCTTGTTGGCTGGAGTGCCAAGGTAAAAGCTCATGAGGTACTCGAATGTATTAGGGGTGATATCTGAGTAGAAGTTATTAGCATCGCCCATGGGGAGTGCAGAAGAAGACATACGAGCCTTGTGGATGGCATTGCGAAAGTAAATGGCACGAGAACGAGAGCGCTCAGCAGCTGCACGGATGCGAGAGGATGGTGTTGAATTTGGGTCATATAGCGGCGACTTGGGGGAGTCACGATGTATGAGCTCTACGGAAAACCCATTGCTACTACACCACGCAAGAATTGGAATTGTGTGTGGCAACTAAGAAAATGAACAAAGAGATTGCAAAAGAGTAGACAAAATATGTCATATCTCTTTTTATATGTTTGTGTGTTTCTGAATGTTGTTCTCGCTTTTTTGTTTTCTTTGTTGCTTCGTTGGTGGTGATTATCCCGCAAAAATCAGGTATTTATAGATCCACTTAATAGAAGGGACTAGGGAAATACATAGTGTTTTTTCTATTACTATTTTATATTATTTCTAAATGAGGAGGAAGGAAAATACAACCAACATGGCGTGAGTAATAAAACAAATGATGGCGTGCGTCTACCATTTTCCTTAATGTGAAGGAACGTGCAGAAGAAAATACAACCAACATGGCGTGAGTAATAAAACATGCTCTCTATGACATATTCTTCTGCGGTGATAAAATTGAAACTAATTATAAATTACAAATGGCGTGCGTCTACCATTTTCCTTAATGTGAATTGTGAACGTGCAGAAGAGCAGATCAACCTATTTTCTTTGAATTTCAAAATTAGCATTATTATTATTATTATTATTTTTTTTCCTACTTTTCATGAGGATGAATTTATAATAATGTAAATATGAGATTCATATGAGTAGTGCGTCCATATCGAAATGATATATAAAAGACAAAAAAGAATTTGTCGTTTTTTTTTTCAATTAACAAATTGTGATTCGAACCTTCCAACAAATGATCCATTTGGGCTCGGATTGGGTTGAATTTGGTGTCGTTGGATCCGTATTTCCGAGACGCTCAGTTTGACTATAAGCTCGCTGAAATTGGAATTCAGATGGTCTCCGATCTAATTTTTGAAGTTTTCAACTTGATTTTGCCTCGAGATTCGTGCTTGATCAAGACTATTTTTGGTGATGTATCAATTATTATTTTACTTTGAGATGAAATATAATAATAATATATTCATATGAGTAGTGCGTCCAACAAATGATAAATAAAAGAAAAAAAAGAATTTGTTTTTTTTTTTCAATGACATATTACCCCAAATGTCACCACAAAATACTTTATTTATATTAATTTTCTCACGAATTCTTTCCAAAATTATGAATATATTTTTATTTGAGCTTTACCCTAAATTTCTCTTAAGAAATTAATCATTTAATGCACCGTAAATGTCTTGAAGAACCTTTGTATTCAATTCGAATCTGGTTTAAATCCTTTTTTTAATTAAAATCTCTCTTTTTTTAATTTAATATAGTGTGTTTATTTTTTTAATGACAATTCAATTATTCATTAACTATAAGAAAAACATATTTCTATGGTAAAAATTCTAAGATTTTAACTACTTTTTGACAACTACTCAATCAAGTATATCTATAATTAGTTGAGATTTTGAATTAAAACAAATATGCATGAAAACTTTACCAAAAATTTTCAAAGCATTTCTCTTTTCGTAAAACTTTGTTTGGGACAAAATTTTCATTAGAACTCCCGATTTCTTCATCTGCTTCTCTAATGCTCTCACTTTCACAAAATTTTGGATTATCGCATGTAGATTTTTGGATCTATACTCTATTCATCACTTGAAATTTTTCATTGATAGCAAATGATTTTTTCCCCTTAGTAAAGCTCTAAACCGAAGAGATGTAAGGCTATCCAGTTTTTTTTTTCTCAACCATATTAATTAGAAAACATGGAAATTTTGGAGGAAGATCTTGCATAACATGGGCTCCATTTCATTGTCACTTTCTTTTTGAGCTTGTCATGCACGATGTCAATTTGAATGATGTGGGACAATATTAGTGCTCTCCAATAAAGCAACATCCTTATATCTGATAAATAAAGATGCATGAGCAACCTGGTCCTAAGAAATGTGTAGGTATTTGGTGCTAAGTTCCAGTAGAGTTATATGGGGAGGATAATGCAATATATACTTGAAATATTTCTTTTATATTGTTATTTGAATGTGGATCGAAATAGACTATTGGTGGGAGAGCATTCCCTTTGGTATAATTTTTGCAAGCTAAAAAATATGCCCAAGAAAGTGATAATAATAGAAGAAGTTGAGCATCATTTCATAAATAACTTTTTTTCCCAAAAGCCCACTCATTTGATCCAATAATATCATACAATATAACTTATATCATATCATATTATATCATCCTTATTTATAATTATATGACATCATATAGAAGGTATCACTTCAATCAATCTTATTATCATCCATTTATGCCTTCTATCATGTCCTTTATACTATTCATTTAGCGTAGGGTATTATATTCTGTTTCCGCCAATTTGAATTAGTCTCTTTCAGTAGCTAGTCTTTATTACATGCACATATTTCATGACAGATACACATATATATTATATTTATTATGCATCAATAGTTTCATGTAAATTAGAATAATAGTGTTCAATAATAAATACAATATGCTTATTATCATATATTTTCTTTCAACATATAAACCAGTGTGGATAAACATGTTGTAGCCAATCAAATCATATCATGTCAATTGTACATATCATAACAATATCTATGTATTTTATGTCACAATATTATGCATGTAAATTATTTTACATAACCTTAATGTAGTTGTCATTTTTAAATTTTTTGTGCATATTTATCGTGTATTAGAGATTATGCATCAACTACTAAAATACCTGATGAAATATAAATATGAGCTTGTTAAAATCTATAGAATAATCATATATATATATATATATATATATATATATATATATATATATATATATATATATATATATATATATATATATATATATATATATATATATATATATATATATATATTACACAATAAAAGTTCCCTAAATATTATGCAATACTCAATATCGTTGCACATCAAACAGAGAAGGAAATATAGCATGCTTATAATCAAATTGAGCAGCTCGATGAGACAAATCCAATGAGACTAATAATGTTTAATTATGACATCATTAAGGCAATTAAATGTTAAATAAATACTATATAATCGAGGGAATCAATATGAGTCGTTTGATGGAGCACATCAAAATTACCCTAGATCTTCTTCATATTTATGGAGCTTGCCACTCACAAAAACTTATAAACAGGCACATGCTCTCTTCATGAATGAACTTTTTGGCTTAAAATTAGAGACAACTTTGAGGTTTCAATAATACTAGAGTTTTGCCCATGCACCACTGCTAAAGAACTTCCTTCTATTGCCGCTGGACCTCAGCCTGACCACCGATCATCACGGACCACCGTTTATTAGTTGATCATCAACAGACCTCCGCCCGACCGTCGACTGCTGCCAAACCTCTGCCCGATTGCCATTGACACACCACTTTGACCTTCATTGCCCGCCGAGACCACCATCTCCCATCTTTGGTCCTACTGACCAAACGAATATGTCAATACTCTCTTGAGAACGACTCTCATATCACTATATTCTTCGAACTCCTACCATGTAATATGCTTTATATGAATACTTATTATATCTAGCCAAGACCTTCCCTAGGGCTTCATTCGTAATTAATAATAAACACTAGTATAATCATTTTAATTGGATTAGGCCTTGTGTTTTTTCTCATTTTCAGAGTTTTTTACGTAAATATTTTAGTGTCATTTATAACTCTTACCCTCTCTCTATATTATCTGTCTATATACTGGATCTTCATACAAAGCCTAGACACTAAACTCCATATCTCTCTACCGCGTGAATGTTACAGGACGTAACAATCATAAACATGTTTTACACTTTTTCATTATTAGAATTGATCATAATATAAATTTGGGCAAAAAAAAAAAATAATGTGTTCTATTTTAGTTCATTTTCTCAAATTCCTTCTTATTATCATTGCGAAGATCAATATTAGCATAAATGAGACCTTCTGTTGAGTAAGTGAAGTATCATTGTTATTGAACTTGATATCAAGGGTCCTAAGTTCATGGATAGGAGTAATATCAATTCATCATCAACACTAAAAGTTAATCACTAAGTTAACAAAGGTATCATCATTACTATGTTTATTTTTTTACCTATTTTTCCCATGTCTTGTGGATTATCATTCATTGACATTATGTAGATAGGATACCTTTGAGATTATGAATAAATTGAAATCACTCCCTATTAGTATGACCAAATATGTGGTAGTGAGTATAATATTAACAAAGATTTTAAAAAAATAAACTTCAATAATGACCATTTTTAAAAGAAACTAACCAACAAAATGAATTAAGATTTTTAGAAACAGCCATATCAAAAAGAATAAAAGAAACAGAAAGCCAAGGCCATTAACATTCTTGATTTCGTGTGAAGCAATTTTCAAGGCATTTAATTTTAAAAATAGAAAATAGAGTTGTAGGACTAATAAAATGAAAAATAAGCCTAGAAAAAGAAATATAACTGGAGGTAATTAGAGGTCCATTGGTCACATCAAAATGATTAATATTAGAAGTTCCCAAATCCATCCCTTATGTAGACTTCCAAAAATTATTTAATGAAAAAAGGACTATATTTTTCTCATAGAGTGAAGGCAAACCAAGCATAATAGAAAGATTACTTACAAACATCAAATCGAAGACTAGACAATGGTTGGTGATATATGAGACGCTCGTCAACCACTCTAGAGAAACCTCACTTATAAGCACAATATCAAAAAATAAAAGATAAGAAGATGGAGTAAAGGTGACTGTAGATAATAAAACATACCAGAGATAGAGATATCTTTCAACATGAATTTCATCCTATATTCCTATGAATTATGAAGCCCCCACTGCCCTTGATGTCCCAATGCCATCACCACCATTCATAAAATGTTTGCCTCCTTTATTACCCCCAATATCCTTGTTGCTCAACTGCTCCTACTACTCTTTATCCATCCTTGGTGGTGATCCCTCAAGTATCCCTTTGGATGTTGGAACCTTTAGGTGGTGGCATTCTCATTTTTCATTTAAGTCAAAAGTCTAATATGATGTCACAATCAAGAAAGGATTTTTCTCAATTCTCTCTTAAATTTGGTGTTTTCTACTTCTCATTCCATCCTATCAAGATTGTGAATTTTTCAATCACTTACCTAGGTTGTTAAGCCTTTTTGCTAGTTGTCTTGAACCATTTTTGTCTCTTGCTATCCTCATTATTTTAATTTGTTAGATCAAATTTATCTTGCAATTTAGACCTCCATAGAGCTTCAAGAGACAACCACAGTTAATTCGTCATTGTCCATGGGATTTATGACCACAAATGCGAGTTAACGTTGATATAAAAAGCAATTGACAACATTTTACTAGTGCTTCTATTATTTATTGAATGGTAGCTGCCATTTGAGTAAGATAACTATAGTGAGTCTCATTATACCATCATAAGAGGGGTTTGTTTTGGTTCATTGAACATTTCTTATATATATATATAATAATAAAGTTTTCGTTGATTAAAATATGACAATATATACAAGATGTTGTGATATTGATATTATATATAGAAATAAAAAATTAAGTAGAATTACATAATAAAAAAGGTTAAAGCCATTGCTTCAATTAGCAATCATAAGGCATCCACTTTTGCCCAATTTGGATGGTGGTACTTATAATTTTTAAGCTCTAAATCAAAAAGAAGTGCTAAACAATCATCATATAGATACAAACAGTGAAACACTACAATGTATTTGAGAGTTTCAAATACATAACAGAGAAATGAAGAAAATAAAGAGTTTCATGGAGTGAGACAAAAGAGGTTGAAATCATGTGTACAAGCGAATTAAATAAACAATGCAGGTATATAATGGATAAAAGTGAAGCCATTAGATGATTTTTGCAAATAATGGAGAATTGATAATGTAAGAGTGAGAAACATACAAAGTAGGTAAATTTTAGATATAGTATGGTGTTGGACCCATATATATCGCAAGTTTAACAATTCATACAAGATATTTAATCTATTGTGTGGCACAGTTGGTCGGTGCGAATGTTAGTTGCAAGGCGTCGAGGTCATAGCCAATATGGAAGTTTTGTTGTGCAATATTACCAAATATATTGATAGAATCAGCGGTGGCACCGCTAGAGATCATTGCAAGGCACAAAATATTTTGACCGGCCTCCACAAATACATTGGATTGTTGCAAGACCACTGATGCACCACCAGAAAATTGGAAGGTGATCTCGGGAAACTGTACTGAAGCCTCTGTCCCTGAGATATCAAAGCAAAGGTTGAAAACGCCATTTGGATCTTTGACCTGGGGAAGGCTGATGCTACTCTTCAAGCTACTCTCCACAGATTGCAGTGTATTATCATCAATGAGTGTGAGAGTTGTGCCTGAGTCGATGATGATGTTTCCTTGAGCAGACTCCCTTGCTTGCATGGGCTTCCCAACAGCGACGGTCTTGCCAGCCACACTAATATGCTCAAGGCTAAGGAAATAAAAGGTGTCTGGGGAACCTGAGATCAAGGGAGTAGTAATGGTGTTGGAGCCAGAGATGACCGCATTAGAGCCAAAGTTGAGTTGGCTTGTTGCAGAGGTTTCAGTTGATGAGGGAAGGCAATAGGAAAACTTGTTGCCAATGGTGGAGCCAAGCTGGCGGATGAGAGAGAGCTTTCCTCCACCCAGCCCAACTAGTCCAGCGTCATTCTTATCAAATGTGCCATTGCTCTGATGAGTGCACCCAAAGAGAATTGTGGGGATTTGTATTGGACGTCCTCCATTAGAGTCAAAGCCTATTGTTTCTGTAGAGAGATATCCTTCAACGATTGACTTGTCGCCATAGCCATATTGATAGTCGCACTGGGAGGAGGAGCCACAACTGCTTTGTGGTAGCAACGAGCAAGAATCAGTATTGCAGGGGATTGTTTTGTAGGTAGAGGAAGATTGTGGATCAAAAAGAGGGGCACTCTGGGTGTAGCATTCTTTGCAAGGGACACATTGGACCCATATGAGATCGCTGCCCGTGTCAGCGATGGCGAGGACCTTTTTGGACGGAGTGCCAAGGTAGAAGCTCATGAGGTACTCGAATGTGTTTGGGGTGATCTCCGAGTAGAAGTTATTAACATCATCCATGGGGAGTGCAGAAGAAGACATACGAGCCCTGTGGATGGCATCGCGAAAGTAAATGGCACGAGAGCGAGAGCGCTCAGCAGCTGCACGGATGCGAGAGGGAAGGTGTTGAATCTGGATCATATAGTGGCGACTTGGGGGAGTCGCGATGGATGATCTCTACAGAAAAGCCATTGCTACTACACCATACAAGATTTGGAAGGTGAGTGACAACTAAGATAATAAAGATAGATGTTGAAAAATAGCGGGACGAATGAGCCATATCTCTCTCTTTAAGTACGTATGTATATAAATCCTATTCTCACTTTTTTCTTTTCCTTAGTTGATATGTTGGTTGTGATTGTTAGCCGAAATCAAGTATTTATAGATTCTTCCAATAGAAGGGACTAGGGAAATACAAAGTTTTTTTTTTTTCATTACTATTTTATATTTCCTAAATGAGGACGAAGGAAAATACAGCCATCTTGGCGTGAGTAATAAAACATGCTCTCTCTTACATATTCTTCCTTGGTGAAAAATTAAAACTAATTTTAAATAAGAAATGGCCTGCATGAACCATTTTCCTTCTACATGAACGTGTAGAAGAGAAGGTCAACCAATTTTCTTTGAATTTCAAAATTAGCATCAATTTTTTACTTTCAGATAATGTATAATATTTATATATGCATATGAATCGTACGGACAACAAATGATATATAAAAGACAAAAATTAATTTGATTTTTTTAAATGACATATTATTGGGAATATCACCAGAAAATACTTTCTTTATATTATTTGTCTCGCCACCTCTTTCGAAAAATATGAATATATTTTTATTTGAGCTTTATCCATTGTTTCTCCTAAGAAATTAATCATTTAATGCACCCTAAATTTCATGAAGAACCTTTGTATTTAATTCAAATCGGTTTAAAATAATTTTTTATTAAAATGTATTTTTAATTAATATATTGTGTTTATTTATTTTTTTGTGATAATTCAATTATTAGTTAACTATAAGAAAAACATATTTCTATAGTAAAATTCTATGATTTAAACTACTTTTTAACAAATACTCAATCAAGTATATCTATAATTAATTGGTTGAAATTTTGAATTAAAAATAATATTCATGAAAAATTTACCAAAAATTTCCGAAGCATTTTTTTTTAAAACTTAGTTTGGGACAAAATTTTCATTAGAATTCCCAATTTCTTTATTTGCTTCTCTAATGCTCTCACTTTCACAATATTTTGGTTATCTCATGTAAATATATTTGGATCTATAATCTATTCATCACTTGAAAATTTTTATTGATGGCAAATGATTTTTTCCTGTTATTAAATGTCTAAACCAAAGAGATGCAAAGCTATCCAATTTTTTTTCCCTCAACCATATTCATAGAAAACATGAAAATTTTGGAGGAAGATCTAGCATAACATGGGCTCCATTTTATAGTCACTTTCTTTTTGAGCTTGCCATGCATGACGTCAATTTGAATGACGTGGGATAACATTAGTGTTCTCCAATAAAGCAGCGTCGTTATATCTGATAAATGATGATGCATGAGCAACCCGGTCCAAAAAAATGTGTTAGACTTTTGATACTAGGTTCCAGTAGAGCTATATGGGGAGGCTAATTTAATAATATACTTGAAAATTTTCTTTTATCTTGTTTTTAGAATGTGATGGAAATAGGAGTAGGTCTTGAAGAACCTGATAAAGTGATAGAGTGCAAAAAAATCATTTTCAAGATGGTGTTAGCATCATGAGAAGTACTAAGAGTAATGTTAAGCAAATCAAAGGCAACTATCGCTAATGAATCATCTATATCAAGTTGGTTTAAATTTGAGGCCATCTTGTTGAGAACTATGGAGGATTCCATTAGAAATATCCTAAAAAAACCTGCTTATCATGTCTGTATGTTGGGAAATAAATAGCATTCTTTATGCTGAAAGAAATAGTGCTTGAGAGAAACTATGTAGTAGCATTTGATTGAAGTGATAAAAGAACTACAAGAATATTATTATTAGACTATTGGTGGGAGAGCATTGCCTTTGTCATAATTTTTGCAAGCTAAAAACTATGCCCAAAAAAGTGATAATAAGAGAAGAAGTTGAGCATCATTTAAAAAAAAATTTTTTTTCCCCAAAAGCCCACTCTTTTGAGCGAATAATATCATACAATATCACTTACATCGTATCATATTACATCATCCTCATTTATAATTATGTGACATCATATAGAAGATATCGCTTCAATCAATCTTATTATCATCCCATTATGCCTTCTATCATATCATTTATCATATTCATGTAGAGAAAAATCCATCGGCACATCCTTTTGTGTAGGGTATCACATCATGTTTCCGTCGATTTGAATCGATATCTTTCAGTAGCTAGCCTTTATTATATCCACATATTTCATGATAGATGTACATATATATCATATTTATTATGCATCAATAGTATCATGTAAATCAGAATAATAGTGTTCAATAAAAATATACAATGTGCTTATTTTCATATATTTTTATTTATTCTACAAATAAACAATTATGAATATACATGTTGTAGCCAATTAAATCATATCATGTCAATTGTACATGTCATATCAATATCTATGTATTTTATGTCAATCTATTATGCATGTAAATCATTTTACATAATCTTAATGTAGCAGTCATTTATCAATTTTTTGTGCATATTTATCTTATATTAGAGATTATGCATCAACTACTAATATACCCTGTAAAATATAAATATGATCATATCAAAATATATAGAATAATCATTGATACATCATCACAAAATTAGCTTGATCAGGCACGAATCTCGAGGCAAAAACTAGTTGGAGACTTCAAAAATTAAATCCGGGAGCATCCGAACTCCGATTTCAACGATCTTACAGTCAAACTGAGCGTCTCGGAAATACGAACCCAACAACACCAAGATCGACCCAATCCGAGCCCAAATAAGTCCGAATCAAGAGTTCAAAGCGCTGTTGGAAGGTTCAAACCGCAATTTGAGTTACCAAACGTTCTCCGATTTTGACGAGCTTATACTCGAATCGAACGGCTCGACGAGACGAATCCAACGAGCCCAAGATCACTAAATTCCGACATCATTAAGGCCTCCAAATATCCAACGAACGGTGCACGATCGTAGGATTCAATATCGGCCGTCCATTTGACCACTCCCTATTCGCCCTTGATCTCACACCTATTTACGGACCATGCCACTCCAGAAAATCTATAAATAGAGCCCTCATTCTTCACAAGAGAGGATCTAAGCAAGAGAGAGAAGAAGAGAAGAGAAGGAAGGAGTTCCTCCTCGACAGCCGCCGGACCACCGCCGGACCACCGCAGAACCTCGCCGGACCACCGCAGGAATCTCGTCGGACCACCGCCGGGCCACCGTAGGAACCTCGCCGGACCACCACAAAACCTCGTCGGACCACCACCTTAAGGCCCGACGTTCATCCCCGATGTCCTGCCAAAGACCCGACGTCTTGTTCAAGGCCTGACACTCAGTCCCTACTTCCTGCCAAAGACCCGACGTCTTGTTCAAGGCCCGACGTTAAGTCCCGACGTCCTACTGAAGACCCGACGTCCTGCTGAAGACCTAACGTCCTGCTTAAGACCCGACGTCCTACTCAAGGCCAGACCATCAACATCCGATCTTCCAAGTGACACTGGGACTAACACCTGACTCCTTATCTCCTACCGCCTACGGTCCTTCTGACCACTGTCGCCTAATACGGTCCGTCCGAACTCCATCACCAGACAACGGTCTCCGGCCGACTACGGTCTCCGGACGACTACAGTCTCCGGCCGACTACGGTCTCCAGCCGACTACGGTCTCCGGCCGACTACGGTCTCCGGCCGACTACGGTCTCCGGCCGACTACGGTCTCCGGCCGACTACGGTCTCCGGCCGACTACGGTCTCCGGCCGACTACGGTCTCCGGCCTACTACGGTCTCCGGCCGACTACGGTCTCCGGCCGACTACGATCTCCTGCCGACTACGGTCTCCGGCCGACTACAGTCTCCGGCCGACTACAGTCTCCGGCCGACTACGGTCTCCGGCCGACTACGGTCTCCGGCCGACTACGATCTCCTGCCGACTACGGTCTCCGGCCGACTATGGTCTCCGGCCGACTACAGTCTCCGGCCGACTACAGTCTCCGGCCGACTACGGTCTCCTGCCGACTACGGTCTCCGGCCGACTACAGTCTCCTGCCGACTACGGTCTCCGGCCGACTACGGTCTCCGGCCGACTACGGTCTCCGGCCGACTACGGTCTCCGGCCGACTACGATCTCCTGCCGACTACGGTCTCCGGCCGACTATGGTCTCCGGCCGACTACAGTCTCCGGCCGACTATGGTCTCCGGCCGACTACGGTCTCCTGCCGACTACGGTCTCCGGCCGACTACAGTCTCCTGCCGACTACGGTCTCCTGCCGACTACAGTTCTTCAGGCCTTTGTCGCCTACTATGGTCCTTCCGACCTCCATCAACAGACAACGGTCTTTCTGACCCAGGTCTCCTGCCAACTCCGGTCTCCTGCCGACCACGGTCCTTCAGGCCAAACAAACCTGTATATGTAACTCTTACCATGTAATGCAATCTATATGATGTACATTTGCTACATCAATCCAAGGCCTTCTCCTAAGGAAGGGCCTCATTTGTAATCGACTACAAATACTAGTGGATTCATTCAAACCGGGCCAGGCCCCGTGGTTTTTCCCCCTTTTTTCAGGGGTTTTCCACGTAAAAAACTTTTGTGTCTCTTATGAACGCTACACCCTCTCACTTATCTGATTGTGTGCTGGATCTTCGTACAACGCTAAGACGTTAAACCATATATTTCTCTACCGCCGCGAATATTCCAGGACGCAACAATCATATCTTTAACATACTAAATATTACACAATGAAAGTTCACCAGAAATCCACATCTCACACCTTCTACAATTTTTGATCAATTTAAAGCCCATAAAACCTGAAAATAGACACTGGGTAGCAATCACATACCTGAAGATGATCGATGTTCCTAACTGACTCAACAAAAGAAATTAGGTCTATGCCTCAAAATCTTAATTATCTCTCTTCCTTCTCCTCTCTTATCCCCTTCCTTCTCTTCTTCTCCTCTTCTTTTCTCCCAGCTAATTGACTAAGGGTATGGGGACTTGGGTAATGTGTTTAGATATTTATATAAAACTTTGAAATTGGACTAGGCGGGTGCGTGCGGCGAGCGCGGGTGCGCGCGGGCGAGCGTGGGTGGTGAGTACGCTCGTGCGCGGGCAGCCTCGGGTTTGGGGCGCCGACGCTGGTAGGCGCGGCAGAGTGCGCTGGTAGGATTTGTCGCACGGGTAGCTGAGTGGTCAGGGTCTGGGCAGCCGCGGGTAGGGGTGTCAATTTTGGGTCACGGGTTGGGTACCGGTCGAACCCGGAACTGACCCGGGTTCAAACGGGTCGACCCTAACCCGACCCGGGTAGACAAACGGGTCGGAAATCCGAACCCGGACCCGACCCGGCGGGTTGCCGGGTTGACCCGACCCGACCCGGTTTTAGGTTCTGCCGGCGCTGGAACGGCGGCAGGCGGACGGAGGCAGGCGGACGGCGGTGCGGACGCGAGCGGGCGCGGGCGCTGGCGGGCAGCTCGAACGCGTGCGCGGGGCAGGCAGCGGGCACGTGTGCGGGGCAGGTAGCGGCGAGCAGCGTGCGCGGGGGTTGCGCGGCGGGCAGCTCGGGCGCGGGGGCAGCGCGGGTGGGAAGCGCGGCGGGCAGCGCGGGCGGGCAGCGGGCAGCGCGGTATTTGAATTTTTTTTAATTAAACGGGTTGGCGGGTTGACCCGGCAACCCGACGGGTCAACCCGAACCCGACCCGTTTTTTAAACGGGTCAATTTCTGGAACCCGAACCCGACCCGTTTTTTGAAATCGGGTCGGGTTCAACCCGGATTTTCCAGGTCGGGTCCGGGTCGGGTTTTCGTGTCGTGTCAAATATTGACACCCCTAGCCGCGGGCAGGCAGGGCAGCGCGGGCAGTTCAAGTTAAATGGGTTCGCGGGTTGACCTGGCAACCCGCCGGGTCAACCCGAACCTGATCCGTTTTTCAAATGGGTCAAATCTAGGAACTCGAACCTTACCCGTTTTGAAATCAGGTCGGGTCCAACCCGAATTTTTTGGGTCAAATTTTCATGTCGTGTCAAATATTGACATCCCTACTTGAGACCTCAACTCCACAACACTCAATAACGCTGCCCATCAAACAAAGAAGGCAACACGGCTTGGTCAATGCAATAGCACCCTAAGGACTTTAATTTTTCTTCCATATACAGAAGGCTGAGCGACCTAATGCTCTCAAGGGCAAATATGGTATAATCAATTTTCTTTCTGAATTCATTTCCTAAGCTTCCTTTTCAATTCAAATATCATAATACTAATCACAATTATAATTCTTATCAAACTCTATTTGGGTCATCAAGTATTCTAATTATTATAAATGTGAGTGTTACAATAATTATGTACAAATTAAATCTTAAACTTGCTCTAATATCACCCAATTTTAATTGGCTAAAAAAATGAAATTTAGCTATTTTGACTTTGGAAAGAGTATTTATAGTTAATTCAATTAAACTAAAATTAACTTTGTTTATAATATTCATGAGTGCAAATAAATTTTAACAAAAATGAAACTAATACATATGCATATTCATTTACATATAATGCAGATATTCACTATGTTTACTTGTAAATTATAATTTACTATTGAGCATTTGCTTGTGTGATATTACCCCCACTACTAGCCAATGAACACTAGGAAGCCCTTCAATATTTAGATCATTTAAGTAAAAAATTCATCGGAGTTCTTAGGGTTATCTTTGATTTTATTGGGGAAAGGAAGTTATTGATCATTGATACGTCACCAAAAATCACCTTGATCAAACATGAATCTCAAAGTATATATGGCTTGGCAACTTCTAAAATTAAATTCAGATCCAACCAAACTTCAATTTCAGAAAACTTATAGTCAAATTGAACATCTTGAAGAGACGAATCCAACGACACCAAAATCCGTCCAATTCAAATCGGGGGGTCAAAGCACATTTGGAAGGCTTAAAGCATAAATTAGATGATCTAATGATATCCAAATATATATAGCATGCTTATAATAGAATCAAACGGCCCGATGTGGAGTTACAAAGTCTTATATATATATATATATATATATATATATATATATATATATATATATATATATATATATATATATATATATATATATATATATATATATATATATATATATATATAAAGACTTTGTAATCTACTTTCATGAAAAACAAAGTTATCATTGATTAAAAATGACAACACAAGATGTCGTGATATTGATATGATATATTAAAATAAATAAGTAGAATTACCTGATAAAGAAGGTTACTTCAATTATCAACCATAAGGCATCCACTTTGCCTAATTTGAATAGTGGTACTTATAATTTGTAAGCTTTGAATCTAAAAGCAGTCCCAACAAAATCATCATATATAGACCAAAATAGTGAAACATTACTATGTATTTGAAAGTTTCATATGCATAACAGAGGAATTAAGCAAATAAAGAGTTTTATGGAGTTAGATAAAAGAGGCTGGAATCATGTGTACCAATAAATTAAATAAACTATGCATGTATATAATGGATAAAAGTGAGTACATCAGACGATTTTTGCAAATTAAAGAGAATTGATAATGTAAGAGTGAGCAACATACAAAGTAGGTAAAATTTAGATAGAATAAGGCGTTTGAACCATATATAGAAACTTTAACAATTCATACAAGCTATTTAATCTATTGTGTGGCGCAGTTGGTCGATGCGAATGCTAGTTGCATGGCGGCGAGGTCATAGACAATATGGAAGTTTTGTTGTGCAATATTACCAAATATGTTGATAGAATCAGCGGTGGCACCACTAGATATCATGGCAAGGCACAAAATATTTTTCCCGGCCTCCACAAATGCATTGGGTTGTGGCAAGACCAATGATGGACCACCGAAAAATTGGAAGGTGATCTCTGGAAACTGTGCTGAAGTCCCTGTCCCAGAGACATCAAAGCAAAGGTTGAAAACACCATTTGGATCTTTGACTTGGGGAAGGTTGATGCTACTCTTCACGTTACTCTCCACAGATTGCAGTGTATTATCATCAATGAGTGTGAGAGTTGTGCCTGAGTCAATGATGATGTTTCCTTGGGCAGAATCCTTTGCATGCATGGGCTTCCCAATAGTGACAGTCTTGCCCGCCACACTAATATGCTCGAGGCTAAGGAAATAAAAGGTATTCGGTGAACCAGAGATCAAGGGTGTGGTAATGGCGTTGGAGCCAGAGATAATCGCATTGGAGCCAAAGTTGAGTTGGCTCGTTGCAGAGGTTTCAGTTGATGAGGGCAAGCAATAGGAAAACTTGTTGTCAATGGTGGAGCCGAGCTGGCGGATGAGAGAGAGCTTTCCTCCACCCAGGCCAACTAGTCCAGCATCATTCTTGTCAAATGTGCCATTGCTCTGATGAGTGCACCCAAAGAGAATTGTAGGGATTTGTATTGGACGTCCTCCATTAGAGTCAAAGCCTATTGTTTCTGTAGAGAGATAGCCTTCAACAATTGACTTGTCGCCATAGCCATATTGATAGTCGCATTGGGAGGAGGTGCCGCAACTGCTTTGTGGTAGGAGTGAGCAAGAATCAGTATTGCAGGGAATTATTTTGTAGGTAGAGGAAGATTGTGGATCGAAAAGAGGGGCACTTTGGGTGTAGCATTCTTTGCAAGGGTCACATTGGACCCATATGAGATCACTGCCCGTGTCGGCGATGGCAAGGACCTTTTTGGCTGGAGTGCCAAGGTAGAAGCTCATGAGGTACTCAAATGTGTTTGGGGTGATCTATGAGTAGAAGTTATTTGCATCATCCATGCGGAGCACAGAAGAAGACAAACGAGCCCTATGGATGGCATCGCGAAAGTAAATGGCACGAGAACGAGAGCGCTCAGCGGCCGCACGGATGCGAGAGGAAGGTGTTGAATCTGGGTCATATAGAGGCGACTTGGGGGAGTCACGATGGATGAGCTCTACGGAAAAGCCACTGCTGCTACACCATACAAGAATTGGAAGGTGTGTGGCTACTAAGAGAATGAACGTAGAGATTGAAAAATAGTAGGACGAATGAGTCATATCTCTCTTTTTATGTATGTATATGAATCCTATTCTCTCTTTTTTGTTTTCCTTTGTTGCTCTGTTGGTAGTGATTGTCCTGCTGAAATCAAGTATTTATAGATCTACCTAATAGAAGGGACTACGGAAATATGAATTTTTTTTTCCATTACTATTTTATATCATTCCCTAAATGAGGACAAAGGAAAATATAGCCATCTTGGCGTGAGTAATAAAACATGCTCTCTCTCCAACTTATTCTTCTATGGTGATAAAATTAAACTAATTTTAAATAAGAAATGACCTGCACAACCATTTTCCTTCTACGTGAACGTGTAGAAGAGAAGGTCAATCTATATTCTTTGAATTTCAAAATTAGCATCTATATTTTACTTTCAGATGACGTATAATATTTATATATGCATATGAATCGTACTTACAACAAATGGTATATAAAAGATAAAAACTCTTTTTTTTAATTAATATATTGTGTTTATTTATTTTATTCATAATAATTCAATTATTCATTAACTATAAGTAAAACATATTTCTATGGTAGAAATTCTATGGTCACTTTCTTTTTGAGCTTGCTATGATGTCAATTTTAATGATGTGGGATAGGGTTGTAAACGATTCAAGTATTTGTCTAATCGAGCTAAGCTTGTTTAGCTGTTATTGAGCTCGAGCTCGACTCATTAAAAAATTCATAGGTTCGAGCTTGACTTGATTGCTCGAGCTTGTTTAGAAAGCTTTAGCTTGACTCGATTGTTGAGCTCAATTTCTTAGTTTTAAATTAAAATTTTCAAATTTTTTTCTAAATTTATATATTTTAATATAGAATTAATTTAAATTTTATAAATTCTATTATATAATGCTAATTTAAATTAATTATTAAAGAAATTTAATGAGCTTTCGAGCTGAGCCAGAATTGAGCTCGAGTATAGTCTTGAGCTCGAACTCGTGGCTCAACAAGCTCGACTTACGAGCACGTTAACAAGTCGAGCTCAACTCAGCTCGTGAGCCGGCTTGGCTTACGTATACCCCTAATATGGGATAGTATTAGTACTCTCCAATGAAGCAACGTCCTTGTATCTGATAAATAGTGGATGCCTTGGTGTCATGGGCTCTCAGTGGCCCATTAACATAATTATATAGCACAAACCTCACAACAAAATTAAGGCCTATA
This sequence comes from Dendrobium officinale, assembly GCA_019514585.1. Taxonomy (NCBI): domain Eukaryota; kingdom Viridiplantae; phylum Streptophyta; class Magnoliopsida; order Asparagales; family Orchidaceae; genus Dendrobium; species Dendrobium officinale. Next base: position 19,851,450 of record CM033692.1, read on the forward strand.
CTTAAACAGCAAAAAGCCCACAACAAAAAATCATAATAACGTATAACAATAAGCCATAACAAATCGAACTCAGCTCACTAGCTTTACATTAGTTAACATTACTAAGTAAGCCTAAAAGCAATTGTTGCTTCTATTCTTACTATATTTATATTTATATTATGTGTTGAAATTTCTTTTTTGTACAATTAATACTTAAATATTTAGGCTAAAATATAGTAATTATAGATTTATGTCTAGTACGACTAATGTAATATAAAATTTGATAAATTATTAAAAAATAAATTCTAATATTTTTGAAAGATTAAAATATTACCTCACTATAAGATATTAAATAGAAAAGGAAAAAAAATATCACCCGAAGATATTCGAGAGTAATTTGAAATCATCAATTTGTGACTCCACTAATAAAAATTCTAGCTCCGCTCCTGTGCATGAGCGATCCGGTCCTAAAACTGTGCAGGTATGTGATGCTAAGTTCCAATAGATCTGTATGGAGAGGCTTATGCAATAGTATGTAGACTTGAAAACTTTCATTTACCTTGTTATTTAGAATGTGAATGAAAATAGGAGAGGGTCTTGAAGAACTTGATATAGTGATAGAGTGAAAAAATCATTTTTCTAGATGATGTTAACATCATGAGAAGTATTAAAAGTATTGTCAAGCAAATCAAAGGCAACTGTCACCAACGAATCATCCGTATCAAGTTGGTTTAAAGTCAAGGCCATCTTGTTGAGAACCATTGAGGATGCCATTAAAGACATCACTACCAAATATTGAGGAGGCCATTAGAAGACTTGGAAAATAAAATTAGAAAGAAAATTGATAATTATAGTTTTCCCTAGAGGGCATTGCGGCGTTAGTGTCGAGAGCACTACACGGCTGGTGTGGAGAGCATTGTGACACTAAGCTCTTTCTATAATAGAAGAAAAAGTTTGAAAGCACAAAAATGCTGAGGTGTCGGGTTATAGGAGGGTTTCATAAATGTGAAATCATTGGGTGATGTAGCAGTACACTGCTAGTCTAATTTTAGAGTTTTTATCAAGCCCCATTTCCTCATTCCTATTTGATTGGGAGAGAAGAAGAGGAGAAGATGAGAAGGAATTGGAGAAGAGGGGAGAGAGAAAGTTGGGTTTAAGACCGTAGAGTTGATTTCATCTATCGAGCCAATTAGGATAAGTGTTCATCTCCAGGTAGATGACTGTATTATTTATTTTTTATTTATGTTGGATTTCTTCGATTTAATTTGATCATATTATACAAAAGATGTGATATATGGATTTCTTGTAAACTTTCATCGTGTAACTTTGGTATGTTATAAATTGTTCATTCTACAAATTTTGACATTATCATATTGATGTTTCACAAGATATTTCTGCATTTGAAACATGTTCTATGAGAAAATTAAGACATGGAAAGCACTAAAATTCAAAAATGACCATTGCATTAAGATTAGATAAAATGATTGACATGCAAAATAGATTTACATGACAGCCATAGAAAGTGACATGAGATGCATAATTGACATGGCAAGTAATGTGACATGTAATATTAAATGACATTAATTAATTGGTTACTTTATACATATCTATAATGATTCATTTTTTAATTAAGCATATATGTGAGAATGAATATACTATATTGATTCATGAACATTGTGATTATGATTACACAATATTTCCTAAACATAAGAAATACGATGCATATGTATATTTATTGTGAATTGTGTGGATGTAAGAAAGGTTAGTTGTTGAATGAGACTAATTCAAGTTGGCGGAGATATGATATGATACCCTAAGTAAGAGGATGAGCTGATGGGATTTCTTTTAAATGAGCACAATACATGATATAATGAGAGATATAAGGGGACATGATATGATGACTCCTATATGATGTCACATGACTATGATTGTGACTGATGCGACATGATATAATGAATATTGTATAATATATGTTATACAAGGATGATAGATATGATATGATTATCCAAAATCCTATCTAGCTTACGATATGCATGTATGTGATACTTAGATGCCTTTATATGATGGTTCACATGATACAATAGATAATTATATGATGATAAAGAACATAACCTGTATTGAATATGATTATTCTAATAACTTTGTCTTGCACATCATTGTTTTATACATTATAATTTCATAAGACACATAGTACTAGCATATATGCTAATGATATGATGCCTATGATAACATACGATCATTATGATAGCTCTTTTCTGCATACCATAACCATGTACTTGATAATATATTAATAGTTATTGTTCTTCCATTCATGATGATCCCACTATGATACAGTGTATAGTATTATTATAGATGATAATGATTTATTGTTATGCCAATGATAACCCTAATATGATATGATACACAAAATAGATATATATGATAATGATGTTCATGACATGATGAGATGTATAGTATTGAGACACATGAACAAGATATGATACATAACATTAACATATATGAACATAATGATATATGTATACATCAACGGTGGACCTATACAGTCATGAGGGTGGGCAATTGCCCGCCCCCAAAATTTATTTAACTAAGGGTATTTTAGACATTTTCCCTACCAGCTTCCCTATTTTGCAACAAAAAATGTAAACATAGCAAAGGTTCAAATGAGAGCTGACGTTCTTCATTTTTTCTTTCCCTCGCGATGCACTTAGGAACAAAGCTGAAGAATTCCACAAGAAGGACATTGGTGCTTGATATTGGAGCCCTCTCAAATATCAAAAGTAGCCAGATAAAGGTTTCTTTCTTTTTCAATGATTTCTACATAGTTTTTTTTTTATCCTTTTATGCAAATATTAGCGGTATTCCTATTGCTAGAACAATTAGTCTAAACTCCAAATGCAATATTTATGATGCACATAAATTCAGTGCATAAAATATCAAGCTTATATAATTTTGGAACTTGAATTTTTGACTAGTGCCAATTGGATTTATTTAAAAAAAAATGATAAGGACAAGTTACCTTAATAATTATTTAATAAAAAAATAGCACATTCAGAAAACCTTCTGCATACCTCAAAAACTCTTAACAAGGACACATATTTCTATTCAATTATCCGGATAATTGCACCGTATTATTAATCCATTCTGTTCTTTAATTATATTTTCAACATTTATGTTTAATTGTTTGTAATGCATTGCTACATAAAATATAGTTACATCTTTTGCTTAATCTGTATAGTATTTTTTGTATTTAAATTTTAGTTGATTAATTTAACTTTTACTATGCTTAGTTTACCATAGATGGATCGATATTTGAAAACAAAGTAACGTGTTGAGGTACGGTTGACATTGATAATCTTCATATCGACCCTAGGCTTCGACCTTCTATATGGAGTTATTATGTAAATGATAGGGATAGAGTTCGACTAGCATATTTGGTGAAGGGATCTAATTAGTCTAAAAACCATAATTTCCCCAAAATAATAATAAGAAATGTTGCTCGAAGGTTTAATTCTAAATGGTTTGAATAATATCTATGATGATTGGTGTATAGTGTACTTAAAGATGTTACATTTTATTTATATTGTTACTTATTCAAACCTCAGTAGTAGATAAGTGTAAGTCAGGGTGGTGGGGATTCTTTTGTTGGTGAAGGATTTAAGAATTGGAAGAGGAAAGAAAAGTTATTAGGTCATGATGGGGAAACATAATAGTGCTCACAACAAAGCAAGACAGAAATGCAAAGATTTAATAAATCTTAAATTACAGAGTGTTCCTACTTTATGGCTCATTAAAAATGATAAGAAGAAAAAATAATATCATGCCCTATTGTCTGTTGTTGTTGATTATCTCCAAATGCAAGGTTTTTCATTTTGTGGTCATGATGAAGCATCTGATTTTGATAATAAAGGCAACTATTTAGAATTATTTCACTTTTTTGTTGACCACAATAAATTAATCAAGAAGGTTTGTTTTGAAAATGCAAGTGCAAAATTGAAGTTAATTTTACCAAATGTTCAAAAAAGAAATTTTTTATGCAGTGGGGTTTGAAACATTGATTTCTATCATGAATGATATTGACAATTTTTACTTTTCCATTATGGTTGATGAGATGTGTTATGTATCAACGAAGGAGTAGCTGGCATTAGCTATGAGATATGTTGATATAAAAGGGCAGAATATTGAAAGATTTATTGGTATTAAACATATTGCTTCAACAAATACATTAACACTTAAAGTAACAGTTGAAGAAATGCTTGTGAAGCATTCATTGAGCTTACATAAGATACGTCGGCAATGTTATGATGGGGTATCTAATATGCATGAGAAATTAAATGGCTTTAAAGGCACTCATTTTTAATGATAATCCTCAAGCTTTTTATATTTGCTATTTTTCCCATCAACTCGAATTATGCTTAGTAGTTGTTCCAAAGAATCATTGGCAAGTGAAATATCTTTTTGAGTTTACTTCTAGAATTATAAATACAGTTGAGTCTTTTTGTAAGATATTAGATGCTATGAAAGCTATTCAGCATGAAAAAAATACTTTCACATCTTAAAGCTAATAATCTAATAAGCTTTAGAGATTTAAATAAAGAGACTAATTAGGTGCTTGAGATTATTAAAGAATGGGTAAATGATCAACAATCAGTTGAAGCATGTACTTTTATTGATGTGATGAAGTATTTCGATTTCATTTTCACAATGCATTTGATTATTAATATTTTGGGGATTATGAATGAGTTATCACAATCACTACAAAGAAAATATCAGGACATTAAAAATGCAATGAAATTTGTGTCAAATATTTAAACATCAGCTACATACAAATACTGAGGGAGAGTAGATGGATTGTTATACTAGATGAAATTTCTCATTTTTGTAATATTTTGAAGTTAATGTTCCCAAGATGATTGAAACATACAATGCTCATCATCGAGCAGTACGAAGAGGTAAAGAAATAACAAACCTATATTATTATTGTGTTGAGCTATTATACTATAGTTGACATACAACTTCAAGAGATAAATAATCGTTTTTCTGAATCTAGTATTGAGTTGCTTCTTTGTGTGGCATGCCTACACCTAAGTGATACCTTTCAATCTTATGACGATAGGAAATTGATATGTCTAACAGAGTTATATCTATAAGATTTTTCTACAATTAATCTTGTGGCTCTTAAAGTTAATTATCAAGTTATATTATTCATATGTGTACTAGTGCTGAGTTCTCTTCTCTAAGCATTATTATTGATCTTTCAAAGGAAATCGTTAAGTTCAAGAAGGAATGATGTGTATCCTCTGATTTACAAACTCATTATTTAAGTATTGACTTTACCAGTTATTACTGCTATAGTAGATAGAGCATTTTTTTTTATAATGAAGAGTGCCAAACATCGATTACGTAGTAAGATGGGCTATAATTGATGCAATGATTGTTTGGTGTCTTATATTGAAAAATATGAATTTGATTTGCTTCTCAATGAATTTATAATGCAACATTATCATAAAATATTAAATAGATTATTAAGCTTGGAATAATTTTCAATTTATCAATCATAATGATTTTAGCTTGAATTATGTTCTTATTTTTTTTAAAAAAATATTTATCTATTTATATGTAAATTTTGCCCACCTTGAAACAAAAGGCTGGTTATGTCCCGGGTATACATGGAACATATAATGATACCCTCACATATAGGATGATATATATATATATATATATATATATGAGATGATCATTAGAACAAATATGAACATATGATTCTAATATAATGATCTTTATCATATTTGAATTATGATTGATATATTTACAAGGATAACCATAGAATGATATCGATTCACCATACAAATATCTTTCATTATTATATTGATAAAACATATACATTGATCTACTTTCCTTACAATGTATAAAATTGTAGGTTCCATGTGATCTACCGAGCTATACGCTCACTCTATCTATTTATATATTTCAGGGAAGGGTAAGGCACTGACAGAGAAGACTAAGAGAGTTGTTGTACCAGATGTACTATATGTATGATCTCTTAAATAGATTATTTTTATAATCAAGTTGTTAAAGATATTTTGATGGATTGATAATGAATCATGATCATTGCACATGTATCTTGGAATGAATGAATGTGTATACACATTCTGGATTAATGATGTTATATTATTTTATATATTAATGAACTTTAGTGGCTCTGTATATGAATGAAATGATAAAAAAAATTCCCTATAATGAAAGGGTATGGATAAATGATCTACAACACATTCGACTTGATATAACCCATTAGAGTATATAGGTTATATTGAGTCTGGTCATGACAAATAAAAAGTAGAACTAAACATCAACTGAGAGTAAGAGTTACCTCTCTTTCCAATAGATTTGTTGCACTCATCAATGATGATGATCTCATACAAGAACTTCTTCAAAAAACATCCTGAAGTTGACATACATGTGCTGTGGAAAAATCAATGTCAGCATCATGAGGTGCCAACGGTTAGAACACCACATGATAGAAAAGAGCATAGTAGAAGTGGGAAGATCTTGGCAACATAATTGCATCTAGCAGTGTTGTTAGGGATATGAGTCACATGGATTGAATAGACTTGGATGGGTAGGGCCTACATGGCAAATTTGGTGAGATTAGGATTATATAAGTGCAGGCGGCTTGATTTGGGCCGATTGAGATGGGTGCAATCAAATTTATACAAAAGTGCAAGAGCAAAGCAGTGGTTGTTGACATTTCTAAGACCTGGGCATACTACTAATTGGCAAAGCATGCAAACATTGGTGATTTAATGAGATGAAGTAAGATGGAGGGATGAATAACCTGAAGGATGCATGTAGTGGAGTCAGGCTTTTTCAGTGCAGTAGGTTATATCACTTGATTGGGGGTGCAAACGAGCTGAGTTGAGCTCGAGCCAGACAGTGCTCGAGTCAAGCTCGAACTTGAGTCGAGCTTGAGCTCGACTCGTCTCATATGTCGAGCGGCTCGTCGAGCTCTGCTGCGAACTCCATCCAGAGTGGCTTATTGAGCTCAGTCGAGCTCCATTACAAACTCCTTCGTTGTCACGAGCTCGCCATCAACTCCGCTCATCCGTCGTCGACTTCACATTCAAGATCCACTGGATCTGATCCAGCCGCGATGCCAAGACCGCGTTCATCGTCGAGATCTAGATTCCCGAGCTCGTCATTACGTCCGCCGTCAAGTCCAGAGATCGTCGTCGCGGCCGCCGTCGAGTCCCAAGCTCGTTGTCGGCTCTGCCATCAAGATGGCGTCCTCCGTTGAGATCTAGAATATGGAGCTCGTCAAGATCGCGTCTGTCATTGAGATCTAGATTCCCGAGCTCATCATTGCGTATGCTGTCGAGTCTCGATCTCGTCGTCGCGGCCGCCGTCGAGTCGTAAGCTCGTCGTCGCATCTGCCGTCAAGATTACGTCCACCGTTGAGATCTAGCATCCGGAGCTCGTCAAGATCGAGTCCGTTGTTGAGATCTTGATTCCTGCTCATAGGGTCACAGCTACCCTTTTTTTTCCCGTCCACTCACACACACAAGCTACTCGAGGAGCCTACAAGCCGAGTTGGAGGTATGGTCGAGCTCGAGCTCAATAAGCCATCGAGCTCGAAATGGTGTTCAAGCTCAACTCGCGAGCTAGAAAAAGCTCGACTCGTCGAGCCAGTTACTGAGTTGAGTTTGAGCCGGCCCGCGAGTCGGCTTGACTCGGTTGCACCCCTACACTTGATTAAGTTTAAGAGCATAATTTAGGTTATATTATGAAAAATTATTTAATAAACTAAAATTAAATTTTAATATAGTTTCTCATTATCATGTTGAATATTTCTTTATCATTTTATTAAAAAAAACATATTCCCATAATGTATACATATAATAAATAGTGGATAAATTAATTAGTAAACTTATCATTTTCATTTAATTAATTCATAAAGAGTGGAAGACTCTACCTTAATAGAAAAAAGAATAGTTCACTCATCTAATTTGATAAAAAAATATATTATAGAGAGTTTTCCAATATTGCACAACTATAAGAAAGATAGATCTTGATTAGTTATGAAATCAAGTTTCATTTTAGAGGGTGCTCCAATGATAAATTATATAATAAATTAGTTAAACAAGAAGGCCATTCTTAATTAATTCCTTGAACATAATTTAGATGAAAAAATATTAATTGGTGTTTCTGTGTTTTTGTGTGTGTGTGTCTTTATATTTAAAGGAACAGAATTTTCGTAGGACAAAATTTTTTTTTTTATCATTTTATAAGTAAGAGAGAAATTTATCTTTCAATATATTTATCTATAATTAAATTTTATTAATAACTACACATAAACCAACTAAACCTTAAATATCGGATCTACTTGAGAAGCCTCTTCTAATTCAATCAAAATATTAAGCTAATATTATTTTTTTTCTTAAAAATATATATAAATTCTAATAATATCAAATAAAATTACAGCTCATACATATAATAAATAAAATAGAAAAAAGAACTTGTAGCATTTAAGGAAAAATTCAAAATCTATCTATAGAAATATCCAAAATAACTTGCTTCACCATCCAAGGAGATGAACCTAGTAATACAAGAACAATGAAAAATGTTGAAGTATTGTTTAATACAAAATGTTGAAGTCAATATATGTACTATAGAATGTCCTAAATTTTGAAAGAAAGCTTCACAAATCTGATGCCAAATGCAACCTCTGATTAAAATATATATCATTGATGTAGAGAATGCCTCTACTATAGAGGCAGCCCCTATCCAAATTTAACAATACATAGTTGGAGAAGTCATAAGTAGTAGACCTTGACATCAAATTGACAACCCTTTTATAATCTCTAAGAAAATGTTAAGCCATTAAAATCTCTAAAAAATGTAGATTAAGAGAAAAATTATCACTCTTTATCTCTTATGCATGAATGACCATGAGTTGATTGTCATTACTTTATGAAATGACACAATCATTTCTTTTATTTTTATATCATAATATATTGCTCTAAAATATGATCAAGAATTATCGCGACCCAACCCACTAATCCATACACTATCATGGGTCATACCAGGTCGAGTGGATGACCGATCATTACACATAATTTTTTATTGAAGAGAATTTCTTTTATCATTTAGGTCACATATAAACACTGCCATTGCCAGGTCCCAAGTCCTGGATGAGAAAAGTGGAGGGTTGCGTTAGGTAGTCGACAGCCAGCGTAAAACTTGTCGAACAATAATGACATTAATCCTTTAAGAAATTGTGTTAATGCTAGGGCGTCCCCTAGAAGCGACGCGCTGTATGGCCTGAATGCAATGACAAGTGTGCAAGGGCCGCTGCACCGGCGCCCGGGTGCAGTGTTAAATATGCAAGGGTTCCCACATCAAGGACAGATGTGGGCAAAGAAGCTAGTCCATAAAACTAAAATTAGGATAGGAACTTGGAATATAGGTTCCCTTACAGGAAAATTAATGAAATTAATAGATATTATGATTCATAGGAAGTTAAATATTTTGTGCATTCAGGAAACTAAATGGGTTGGTGAGAAGGCTAAGGAAATTGATAGTTTAGGATTTAAACTTTGGTATTCGGGTCGGAGTCGTACTAGAAATGGTGTAGGTGTTATTATAGATAAGTGTTTAAAGGATAATGTCATAAAAATTAATAGGATTGGAGATAGAATTATAGCTTTAAAGATTGTTGTTGATGATAAGATTGTTAATATTATAAGTGCTTATGCTCCTCAAGTATGTTTGGATATGAGTTCTAAATTAAATTTTTGGAATGACTTAGAAGAATTAATATAAAATATATCTCTTGAAGAAAGAGTTTTTATTTGAGGAGATTTAAATGGACATGTTGGTAGAGAGGTAGATGATTTTAAAAGCATTCATGGTGGCCATGGATTTGGAACGACGAATGAAGGTGGCAAGACCATATTAGATTTTTGTTTAGCTTATGATTTTTCAATTGCTAATACCTTATTTAAGAAAAGAAATGAGCATCTCATCACTTATAAAAAATGGATATAGTACAACACAGATTGACTATTTTCTTATTAAAATACTAAACCGTTTAGATTACAAAGATTGAAAAGTTATTCCGAATGAAAATTTATGTACCCAACATCGATTATTAGTTTTGGACTTTAAGATAAAGGGGCATAAAATAAAAAATAAAGTAAAGCGATTTTCTAGGATTAGATGGGGGCATTTAAAGAATATTAACAAAAATATTTTTAGAAATAAGATTTTAGATCTTAAGATTTTGTCTGTGCATGAGGATGCTAATATTATGTGGGAAAAAGAGGCTAGTGATATTAAGAATATTGTAAAAGATATCATTAGAGTATTAAAGGGAAAAGCTCCTAATAGTAAAAGTAGTTGGTAGTGGAATCCAAATGTGCAAGAAAAGATAAAAAATAAGAAGCTTTGTTATAAAAATTGGTTTAATTTTAAAAATTCTGATAATTGGGAAATATATAAAGTGGCTCGTAAGGATGCTAAGAAAACGATATGCGATGCAAAGATATTAGCTTTTAGTGATTTATATAATAGATTAGATACTAAAGAGGGAGAAAGATATATGTATAAGTTAGCCAAACAAAGAGATAGGAGTAGTAAGGATTTAGTTCAAGTGAAGTGTATTAAAGATGAAGATCAAAAAATTCTTTTCTTAGAAGATGATATTCAACAAAGATGGATGAGATATTTTGCTAAACTTTTTAATGAAGATTGTGAAAATAAGATTGACTATAATGACCTTAGCACCCTAAATGAAAATAAAGATTTCTGCTTTTATCGGCGTATTAGTAAAACTGAAGTTAGAGAGGCTTTAAAGAAAATGAAGGTGGAAAAGCTGTTGATCCTGATAATATTCCAATAGAGGTGTGGAAATGCTTAGGAGATGAAGGAATTTCATGGCTTACTAAACTTTTTAATACTATTTTGAAGACTAAAAAGATGCCAGATGAGTGGAGAATGAGCGTGTTAATTCCTATTTTTAAGAATAAAGGTGATGCACAAGATTGTGTGAATTATAGAGGTATTAAGTTAATGTGTCATACTTTAAAACTTTGGGAGAGAGTTATGGAGCATAGGTTGCGGCGTGATACTAATGTTTCTCAAAATCAATTTGGATTCATGCCTGGTAGGTCGACTATGGAAGCCATACATTTATTAAGAGGTTTGATGGAGAAATATAGAGAAAATAAGGAGGATCTACATATGATATTTATTGATTTAGAAAAAGCATATGATAAAGTTCCAAGAGAAGTGCTATGGAGAGTTCTTGAAAAGAAAGGAGTCAATAATGCTTATATTCAAATCATTAAAGATATGTATGAAGGAGCTATTACTTGTGTTCAAACACAAGGTGGATTGACCTAGTATTTCCCTATTTCAGTTGGGTTACATCAAGGATCAGCCTTAAGCCCATATCTTTTTTGCTTTAGTCATAGATGTTCTCACTAGACATTTACAAGAGGATGTACCTTGGTGTATGCTTTTTGCTGATGATATTCTTCTTGTTGATAAGACTAGAGAGGGAGTTGAAGGTAAACTTGAATTATGGAGGTCAACCTTAGAGTCTAAAGGTTTTCGCTTGAGTAGATCTAAAACGGAATATATGGAGTGTAATTTTAGTAGTAATAGACCTAGTGAGGGGACTGTGACTTTGGACAATCAAGTCATTAATAAGAGTACACGTTTTAGATATCTTGGATCTATTGTTCCGAGTGATGGTGAAATAGATGGGGATATTATCAACAGAATTCAAGTTGGATGGTTTAAGTGGAGGAATGCATCGGGCTTGTTATGTGATAGAAATGTACCCCTCAAACTTAAGGAAAAATTCTATAAGATGGTAGTGAGGCCTGCAATGCTTTATGGTGCCGAATGTTGGTCATTAAAAGAGAAGCATAATACTAAGTTAAGTGTGGCAGAGATGAGGATGCTCAGGTGGATGAGTTGCTTTACCCTTAGAGATAGGATACGAAATGAGCATATACGTGAAAAGGTTGGAGTAGCTCCAGTAGAAGATAAGATTAGAGAGAGTCGCCTTAGATGGTTTGGTCATATAAAACGGCGGCCTTCCGATGACCCGGTTAGGAGAGTAGAGGTATTAGATTTGACTTATGTTAAGAAAGGTAGGGGTAGACCTAAAAAGACTTGGTTAAAATATTAGGAATGACCTTTCTTTATTAGATTTAAACGAGAATTTGACTTTTAATAGGACACAATGGAGAAAAAGGATTCATGTAGCCGACCCCACGTAGTGGGATAAAGGCTTGATGTTGTTGTTGTATTTAGGTCACATATAAAGTTATTAAAATCTATCAATACATAAAATAAAATATCATTCAGAACATATATAAATAGACACAGTCATATCAAATAATAAGAACAATAATCATAATTCATTATCGGTTAATCAAAATACAGTTCTATCATAATTGCCAAAAAAATCTTTCTAATGCAAAAGAACAATACCTCTATATCTACAACTCTCTATGTCAACTATGTTGATGTCCTACCCTTCCTTAAAAAAAAAAGTAGACAGAGTGAGCGTATAGCTCAGTAGGTCACCAAAATAGACAATAATATTCCATGCAAGAAAGGTAGATCAATATGCATGATATTATCAATTTAATAATAATTTATATTGAGTCAAAATTATTCTATGCTTATCCTTATAAATGCATCATATATGCAAGTATGATCAACATCATTATATTGAAATAATATTTTCATTTTTGTTCTAATGCTCATTTCTTATAAATCATATATGTGAATGTGTCAGTGCATGTATCCTATGTATATCATCATAGATGCTAAAGAATCATCATTAACATCATATATATATATATATATATAATACATTGCATACCATCATATTAAAGTATATCACTATCATATGAATTGATGTTATGGATTGTATTATCATATTTAGATATATCAATATATCACAGTCATGTGTATCAATATGATGCTTCATTTCACATTAGGGACATCGTTGGCACCGAAGGTTGTGCTTGCAACCACATTTCGGGTTCCTTTTATAATTTCAGCTATATGTAATTGTCCTGTTGTTTGTTCCCTACCTATGGTGTAGCCAACCTTGTGGCCCAGATAGTATATAAATAAACTGATTAATGAATAATAGAAGGAGGATGGTTAATCTATGATTCTTTAATTCCTTTTGAAGTTTTTCTGTATCCTGACATTATGTCAGGTGGTGATTCCAATTTCATTCATTTGGCCGACCTTTGTGCTTGGTCGCCTATCCCATTTCCTTCTGAGGCATTTTCTTGCCTTGTCCGCCTTATTGGTCGTCTTCATCGTGACCTTCTCTTGAGTGTTTGATGCCAAGTGGTATTAAAGCCGGCAAGACGCCGCCCCATCGAGACTCTAAAAGACCAGTTCAAAAAGTCATGATTGAAGATTTATAGCGGGAAATTGCCTAACTACAATAATGCCTTGCTAGATGTGAACAAAGAGAACCAGTGGTGCATCAGAATGAGGAAGAAGACGTCAACCCTTTTCACTAAGAAAGCTCCAGTGAAGATGAAGCTGGGAGGTGGGCTTTTGGATGAAATATCAGAAAACTATCATATAATTGTGGATTCAAGATTAAACTCCCTGAATTTAACGACGGGATGGATTCTGATGAGTTTATTCCCTGGTTGCAAATAGTGGAGAGAATTCATGAATCATGAGTTCAAGGAGATACCCACTGATAGAATTGTCAAGCTAGTGGCAATTAAACTAAAAAGAGCTGCTTCTTTATGGTGGGAAAACTTGAAGAGGACAAGAAAACTAGAAGGCGAAGCAAGATCTTGTCCTAGCAAAAAATGAGGAGAGAGCTATAATGGAAATACATTCCAGAATAATACGAACTAGACTTATTCTAGAATTTTATGCAACTGCAGCAACAACAAAGAACCCTGGAAGACTATGTAGCTTAATTTGAATAGTTATCCGTAAAATGTGATATTGTATGAGCAAAAAAGCATACTGTAGCCCATTTCTTAGGAGGTTTAAATCCTACCATCAGCAACGTCATACAGCTTTGGACCTTCCAGGATGTTATAAATCTAGCCTTAAAGGTGGAGAAACAACAAACTCAATTCAAGAAATCCATTAACAAGGTCTTAACGCCTTATTCTTTGGCTAAGAAAGAAGTTAAACCAAGCAAGTATGCAGTCGAACCAAGTGGAATGCCCGAAGATCGTCCATCCTATATTCCACCACATATAGTTCAACCCCAAAATTCTTTTCCTGCATGTAAATGTTGTAATCCATGATGCCTACTCAGTGATTTTGATGATGACAAATTTTATTGATTGAATTGTTGCTTTTTTCACTAAATATTTTAGATATTTCTTTTGTCTGTGAGCACTAATGTTTCAGGTAAGATATACACAACTCAAGACTGCTGAAGACACAAGATTGGGTAGAATATGATGTAAAAGAGTTTATAATTTTATTTTCTTTATGTTTTACTTCTTGAGTTTGACCACATAAGAGTGTATACAATTTAGGTGACCATGTTCACACTTACACAGGTACAGAAATTTTTTTAACTAATCATACTATACAATTTTCAATCGTACAATATGATCTATTATCTAGAAATAGGCTTAATAGCTAATTGGTAAAATTAGTTTCATTGAACTAATCGTACTGTAGGATTTGTTACTATCTAAAAACCCTAGCCGCCAGATTAATTTAAGTAAGATTTTGATATTTGAGTTTTGAACTAATCATATTGTACGATATCAATCGTACTGTATGAATATTTAAAATATTACTAAAATTAACTCCCATAATCATTCAATCAAATCATGGTTTAATTAATGATATATGACCGTATAATACGATATTAATAGTACCAAATAATTAGAAGAGATAAAATCTGGATGACCCATGGATCATACCAAATAAAATTATAATTTTTAAACTAATCGTATTGTACGATATTCATATCATACTTGATAACCTACTTGAAATGATCTAACCATACTGTACGAAAGAGCAGTACTTGATGATTAGTAGAGACAAATTTTTGTCGTACCTAGAATTATCCCATATGAATAGAGGAAATTAAACAGATCATACTAAATGATCTATCGATCGTACTGGACTATTGTTGGTGGAAGTTTGGAAAAGAGGTTTTTGAAAAACTTAATCTTATTTTGGAAATTTGATTTTTAAATTTACAATCTCAAAATTAAACACCCCATTATAAATAGTATATTTCTCCTTAAGGCAAATATATTATTTATTAACATGTTTAAATGATGAGGCTAAAAGTCATCACCCTGATTGTAGTAGTTGAATTCAAATAAGAATCACATATGATCTCGAAAGGTCGAAATGAGATTCTATTAATATTCCACCGCTATAATCCGGATGAGTGACCATTAATTTCATATTCTATATCACAATAGTGAATGATATATCCCTCCAAGGAGAGAAAATATCATTCATTATTGATTGATGGAATACGACGATAATGATCGTTGCTGTCTTTATTTTCCCAAAGAAGATTATTTTTTGAGCTTTGAAAATTTGATTTTAAAAAAAGATGGATGTTGATTTTAAAAAAAGATGCTTGCTACATGTGCTTCAGCTACTAAGCCTCCAAATAATAAAAAGAGTGTGGCCAATATGTTTACTTCTTTTTCTGCACATATATGCAACTATTTGGGATGTATTTTGGTTTATTAAATGACTAGGATAGCCTTACAGAAGAGTGTAGAATTTTTATATATTTTATATCAAATGTAATTTGTTTGAGATATTAAGAGTTGTGAAAGATGAACTTTGAGTCGGGATACACAGATCCAAAGGTTGGATTCCAAAGAGAAAAGAATACCCCTTAGGGGGATAGTCCTTTTCTATTTGGAAGCTCAAATTTGGATCATCTTTTTTATACCCAAAGAGAAAAGGTGGCCTTCCCCTTAATGGAAGAGCTCTCTTTTTCATTTGGGTAGCAAGCTATGAAGATCCAAGGAGCCTGAAGAAAAGGAAGACTAAAGAATTGAAGACGAAGAGTATCTCACTTAAAGTCACTTGCGTCTTTATTAGAATTAGAATATGGGTTGTTGTTAGTGGTGCCTGACCACTTTTACTTTCTGCAGATCTTGGGTTGTAATAAGTAAGGCAAATTATCTATGGACATTTATTAATTAATTTGATTATATCTGATATGTTAATATGATTGTGTAAAGGATGACTTATTTTTTTTAGTTTTTTTGGCATTTGTGTGCCACTTTTGCTTTAAATTGGATACGTGAGGCTTATGAGGGTGTGAAAAAATTTTTTTACTCATAATTAAAAGTTTAAAATTTTAGTAGTTAAGCAACATAGAAAGTTAACGAATCTAGGAAATTAGCCAGGGATCACCCCCGGGGTCGCATGCATATTACTGCACTTCTTCTTTCCTTGTTTTAGATACTTTCCCACCTGTTGGTAGAGTCCGAATAATATGACATATGAGTATGAGGTGTCAGACCTGGGGAAGCACATTCTTCTAAAAAACTATTTTTAAGCATTTTATGGAAACTTCAAACATTCATGATTTGGGTATTTTGACTAGCATGCATCGTATTAGAAACATATTTAAAAGAATCTAAATTTTAATTACATCAATATCTAGCATTTTCACCTAGCATAAGTCAAAGGGTCCACTTAGGACATTCTCTAGATGTCGGCCCCAACTCTCCAAGACTTTAATAAAAATGTCCCTACCACCCTCATAAAAAAATCAGATTCATGTATTTAAAATTGATTACGTGGATAGATGGCTCCCCAATGCAGGCTAGGGTAAGTCCAAATTCTACATTGTATTAGTTAGGTTTGGAGTACCGTAGTTCAGTGTCCAAATTTAGATTTAAGATCCAAAGCAGATCTTGGATCATAAGGCCCCAACCTCCATGAATTTAATCTCAAATTTCTAATAAAATACTCAACTTTAACTAAATCTTCTATCAATCTAAAATATAAAGCCCAACACTTAGATTAGGTTGGGACACTTCCGGATGGTTCTGGAATCTCAAAGTATCCCCTACTCTTCTTCCTTTGACTCCGTTAATAAGTGCTCCAATTTGATCCGATCCCACTTAAAATTTTGAAATTCACCCACTTTGATATCACTCCTATAAAATATATAACAAAACTTCACCACTATTTTAATCGAGAGTTTTTGTAGGAGACTCTATCTTCCTATGATGTAATTAACTACGAGGGCTTGTGCTTGTAGGAGATTTAGAACCATACACACCTGATTTTCAAAATTCACTTAATATTTCTTTTGTAAAATCTACTTCATAACGACCGTCATTGTCATAATCATATGATGGCTAACGAATGATATTCTTTTTCTTCAAAGAGATTTATGATGTGTTAGCATCATTTCGAATATGAAGCTAACGATCATCTTCTTTTAGTTATCGTGGTTTGATTTTAGATTGAACCCTACCTTGATCCTCCCAGGGTCATATGTGATTCTCCCTTAAATCAGATTACGATAGCCTAGAGAAAATTTATGATTATGGATCTGAACCTATTATGAGACTTTATCTCTGCCTTTCAAGGTGGTATATAATCTCTAATGGTCTGCTCGCCTTCAGAATTGAAATCTAAACTTAGTTTCAAATTTCCCAAAAGAAATTTTCAAAGCCCGAATTAGTATTCTTTGGAAAAAATTCAAACAACGACGATCATTGTCGTCATGCCCAAATAATTATCAAATAGTGGTATCTTCGTCTTCCTTAAGGGAGATACATCATTTGTCTATAAGATTTTGGGCATGAAATCAACGATAATCTACTTAGAATATCATAGTTGGAAAGTAGATTGAACTCCATTTTGACCTCTCGAGGTCACATGCGGTTCTATCTTAGATCTGGTTATGATATTCAATGTAGGATTTATAATTTTGGATTTGAAGCCCATTTTGAAATCTTATTTCTACTTACCGAAGTGGTATGACTTTTCTAATGGAATGTTCGACCTCAAAATTTGAATCTAAAATTTAATTCTAAATTTCCAAAGAAAACTAATATTTTTCAAAACCTATTTTCAAAAATTTCACCAACAGCCATTTGGCATATCTAATGATCCCAGCACCTGTATGAGGCTCATGAACCAAAAATTTTCAATCCTTATTGAACAAATGTGTAGTATTCTATTTCAATGATATTTTAGTGTATAGTCACACTATGGAAGATCATTTACTCTATTTGCAAAAGGTTTTTGATATTCTCGGAGAACAACAGCTATTCTATCTCCAACCCCCAAAAGTCTCAATATTTGTCCCACAAAGTGTCGTTTTTAGGATTCATCATCTACTTTGTGGATATTCAAGCCGACCCAATTAAAATTGAAGTTATTCTTCACTAGACAACTTCCCAATATGCTACCAAGGTCTGGCAGTTCGATCCATTGTTTGGCATCGTTCTATCGCCAATTCATAAGGAATTTCACCACTTTATTGCCGACCACTTTGGAAGAGATAAGACTCTTACCTTAATCAAAGAACTTTTTTTCCACTCTGTCTCGGGACGTTGATTATTTTATAAAATGACACAGATTTTGTGTGATAGCTAAATAAAACTCATAATCATAAATTAGGACTATTTACACATCTTCCCATCCCCAAAGGCTCATGGATTGATATCAGCTTAGACTTTGTGCTAGGCCTTCTGTGGGCTCAATAGAACAAGGACTCCATCATGGTTGTCATTGACTGGCTTTATAAGATGGCTCATTTTGTGTCTTGTAATAAAATACTTGATGCCACTCATGTAGCCGACTTGTATTTCAAAGAAATTATGCACTTGCATGGCATACCCAAAACCATCACCTATGATCATGATGTCAAGGTCCCAAGTCACTTTTGGAAGATATTATGGGGAAAATTAGGTACCAAAATTCAATTCATCTCAACAGCACACCCTCAAACCGACGACCAAACTAAAACCGTCAATTGAAGTCTTGGCAAACTTCTTAGATGTTTCGTGGGAAAGAACTTAAGACAGTGGGATCTCATACTACCTTAGATCGAATTCTCATTCAATCGCTCCACCAATCAAGCCATGGGCCATAGCCCATTCTAGGTAGTTTATGGAAATAATCCTTTTAATCGTATGGGTGTAATTCCATAGGTCCAAACGACCCACTACAGCGCCGATGAAGATCAGCACTGCAAGGAAATCCAAAGCATACACAAAAGCATCCAAGAAATGGTCCACAAGCATAATCAGAAGTGTCCAGACCCAACCAACAAATCTTGTCAAGCTGTTAAGTTCAAAGAAGGAGACAAAGTTTGGATATGCTTACCGAAGGATCAATTCTGACCTTCTGGTTTCGGAAAGCTCAAACCTAAAGGTAAAGGACATTTTCAAATTGTTAAAAAAATTAGTGACAATGCTTATCAGATCGATCTACCTGGTGATTATAATTTATCCGCTACATTCAAGGTTACTGATTTATCTCCCCACTACAAACCAGAAGTTCCTCCTAACCCAGTAGACTGACGCCGTAGTTATGCTTGCAGCCCCATTTTCGGGTTCAGGTTATACCTTCACCTATTTATAAATGTCTTGTTATTTGTTCCCTACCTTTTGTATGACCAACCTTAAGGCCCAAATTGTGTATAAATAAACTAATTATTGAATAATAGGAGGAGGATGGTTAATCTATGATTCTTGAATTCCTTTTGGAGTTGTTTTGTATCTTGACATTCTATCAGGTGGTTATTCTAGTTTCATTAATTTGTCCGGCCTTGTTGCTTGGCCGCCTATCCCATTTCCTTTTGAGGCATTTTCTTGCCTTGTCTGCCTTGTTGGTTGTCTTCACCGTGACCTTCTCTTGAGTGATCGGTGTCAATCGTCATCATATATATCTATCTATGTTATGGATCATATCATATTGGGAGCATTATTGTGTATGGAAAAGCATAAATCATGTAATAGTATCATGTATATAATTATGAAATGCAAAATATAGCTTAAATTTCATTTTTTTTTTTACTTCTTATTTCCTCCTATTAAGATTGTGAATTTTTTTAATCACATACCTAGGTTGTTAAATTTTTTTGCTGGTTGACTTGAGCAATATTTGGCTCTTGCTATCCTCAATATTTTAATTTTTTAGATCTAATTTATCTTGCAATTTAGACCTCCAAAGAGCATTAGGAGCCAACCATTGCTCATGGGTCTTCGTCCATGGGATCTATGACCGCTAGTGCGACTTAAGGGAGATATAAAAAGCAAGTTCCAAAATTTTACTAGAGCTCCTATTATTTATTGAATGGTAGCTACCCATTTGTGTAAAATAATTACATATAAGGGTTCGTTTGTAACGACTTTTTTAATGCTTTCTAAAACGGAGTTTTAGTACAAAACTTTTTAATTTTGTACTAAAACTCCGTTTTAGAAAGTAATAAAAAACCGTCCCAAACGAAGCCTAAGTCTTTGTATACCATCATAAAAGGGGTTCTATTTTGGTTCATTGAACTTTTTTTTCTTTTCACTTTTGACTAAAGTTTCCTTTATTATACTTTTATTTTTTGTAGTTAATATATATATTATACAAAAGACTTTGTAATCTCCTTTGATTTATTTTACTCATGAAAAATAAAGTTTTTGTTTATTAAAAAATGACAACATAAGATGTTGTGATATTGGTATGATATATTGAAATAAGTAAAAAAGAATTACATGATAAAAAAGTTTAAAGCCATCGCTTCAATTAAAAGCCATAAGGCATCCATTTTTGCCTAATTTGGATGGTGGTACTAATAATTTGTAAGGTCTAAATCCCAAAAATGACCAACCAATCATCATATAGATCAAAACAGTGAAACGCTACTATGCATTTGAGAGTTTCATATACATAATAGAGCAATGAAGCAAATAAAGAGTTTTATGGAGTGAAATAAAAGAGGTCGAAATCATGTGCAAAGTGAATTAAATAAACTCTGCATGTATATAATGGATAAAAGTGAGCCATCAAATGATTTTCTGCAAATTAAAGAGAATTGATCAAATAAGAGTGAGCAAAATAGGTAAAATTTAGGTAGAATAAAGCATTGGAACCATATGGGGCATGTTTAACAATTTATATAAGATATTCAATCTATTGTATGGCACAGTTGGTCGGTGCAAATGTTAGTTGCATGTTTGTGAGGTCATAGCCAATATGGAAGTTTTGTTGTGCAATATTACCAAATATATTGATAGAATCAGCGGTGGCACCACTAGAGACCATGGCAAGGCACAAAATATCTTGCCCGGTCTCCACAAATGCATTGGGTGGTTGCAAGACCACTGATGCACCACCGGAAAATTGGAAGATGATCTCTGGAAAATGAATTGAAGTCCCTGTCTTGGAGACATCAAAGCAAAGGTTGAAAACACCAATTGGATCATTGACTTGGGGAAGGCTGATGCTACTCCTCACGCTACTCTCCACAGATTGCAGTGTATTATCATTAATGAGTGTGAGAGTTGTGCCTGAGTCGATGATGGTGTTTCCTTGGGAAAACCCATTTTCTGGCATGGGATTCCCAACAATGATGGTCTTGCCATCCACACTAATATGCTCAAGGCTAAGGAAATAAAAGGTGTCTGGTGAACGAGAGATCAAGGGCGTGGTAATGGCGTTATCGCCAGAGACGACTGCATTAGAGCCAAACTTGAGTTGGCTCGTTGTAGAGGTTTTATCTAATGAGGGCAAGCAATATGAAAACTTGTTGCCAATGGTGGAGCCTAGCTGGCGGATGAGAGAGAGCTTTCCTCCACCCAGGCCAACTAGTCCAGCTTCATTCTTGTCAAATGTGCCATTGCTCTGATGAGTGCACCCAAAGAGAATTGTGGGGATTTGTATTGGACGTCCACCATTAGAGTCAAAGCCTATTATTTCTGTAGAGAGATAGCCTTCAACGATTGACTTGTCGCCATATCCATATTGATAGTCGCAATGGGAGGAGGAGCCGCAACTGCTCTGTGGTAGCAGTGAGCAAGAGTCAGTATTGCAGGGGATTGTTTTGTAGGTAGAGGAAGATTGTGGATCAAAAAGAGGGGCACTCTGGTTGTAGCATTCTTTGCACGGGACACACTGGACCCATATGAGATCGCTGCCCGTGTCGGCGATGGCGAGAACTTTTTTGGCTGGAGTGCCAAGGTAGAAGCTCATGAGGTACTCGAAGTTGCTTGGGGTGATATCTGAGTAGAAGTTATTAGCATCGTCCATGGGAAGTGCAGAGGAAGATAGACGAGCCTTGTGGATAGCATTGCGAAAGTAGATGGCACGAGAACGAGAGCGCTCAGCAGCTGCACGGATGCGGGAGGAATGTGTGGAATCTGGGTCATATAGCGGCGACTTGGGGGAGTCGCGATGGATGAGCTCAACCGAAAACCCACTGCCACTACACCATGCTAGAATTGGAAGGTGTGTGGCAAATAAGAAAATGAACAAAGAGATTGCAAAAGAGTAGAAAGAATAAGCCATATGTCTCTTTATATGTTTGTGTGTATATGAAAGTTGTTCTCACTTTTTCGTTTTCCTTCGTTCCTTTGTTGGTGGTGATTGTCCTGCAAAAATCAAGTATTTATAGATCCACTAAATAGAAGGGACTAGGGAAATACATAGTTTTTTTTCCTTACTATTTTATATCATTTCATAAATGAGGACGAAGGAAATTACAACCAAAGTGGCATGAGTAATAAAACAAGCTCTCTGTGACATATTCTTCCGTAGTAACAAACAAATTATAAATAAGAAATGGTCTGCGTCAATCATTGAACATGCAGTAGAGAAGATCAACGCACTTCTTTGATTTTTTTACTTCCAAATGGGATAAATTATTTATATATGAATCGTATGTACAGCTAATGATATATGAAAGAGAAACTATTAATTTGATTATTCTCAATTACATATTGCTCGCAATGGATGCTAATTCTGGATTAATAAATTATTTAATTTGTTTTATATTTTCTCTCTATATCTTTATAAAAAAATAAGTATATATATTTATATTTAACCTATACGTTTGGGGAGGGTGACTATTATTCTCCAAAAAATATTTTGTGAATTAAACAATATCAACTTTAATTTATTTCATCAAATATATAAGTGACAAAAATAAAGGTGAACAATAGTTTAATTCTAGCTTAGCCCATTATTCCTCTAGCAAAATTAGTAATGCACCCTAAATATTATCAAAAACCTTTGTATTTAATTCAAATATGTTTAAAGTCTCTCTCTTTTTTAATTATAATATTTGCATTACTTATTCATTGTATTTATTTATTTTTTATGATAATTTAATTATTCATTAACTATAAGAATATTTCCTTTTTAATAGTATTGCATAGCTGAACTTTCATATTGACTATGTTCTTGCCACCATATAGCTCACCTTCGTCGTGACTAACTGTCCATCTCTCTAAATTTAAGCAGCCATGCATGCTGTTGCTTCTCTTTTACCCATTAATTTCTTGATCAAATCCCCCAACAATCAACGCCAAATTCTTCTTATTTTTACAAAGAAGTACATTTCAATCTTTAGGAAACTATTCAGGACGGCTGCAATTTTTTGTAAAGGTGATTGTTTAGTTATTTAGTTTCATATTGGCTATGTTCTTGCCACCATATAGCTCACCTTCGCCGCAACTAACTGTCCATCACTTAAGAAACAGGAAGTCCGAGCTCTGGTTTCCTCTTATAATGCTCCCAATTATTTTTGTTTTCTGTGCCACCGTGATTTCCAGTCGCATTTTTCTCATATAATTCCACGTCCGACATCATTTTGTCCTCTTATTTCCCCTCCATGATCCTTAAAATTCGGCTGCCTGTGATAGAAAAGTTTAATTAATGCCATAATTTGGAGAGATTATTTGGTGCGGAGTCGGGACGGGGAGAACCGTCCGCACAAGCATTGTTTAGCGCTAGGTACCAGCACTCGGTACTGCTGGGTACCGTTGAGTACCGCTAGGTACCCAGTGCTTATGCGGACGGTGCGCACTCTGCACCTAATAATTTTTTCATAATTTGTGCACCCCATACGTCTATATATTTGAGCAATGCAGGATATTTAGAGTGTTAGTAGAAGAATTCAGTAACTTTTGTCACTTTTCTTTTCGATTTTAAGCAATAGAATCATCCATTACGATAAATAAAAAAAAAAAAAATTAGAAAATGCTTTACGCAATGAAATGTCACAATTTTTTACATGTACAAGTGATGAGAAACAAATAATATCCTTTACATATCCGCCCAGTTTATCGACTTTTTCGAAAATGCTAGAACAAAGAATTTCTTTATACATAATAGAAAAACTATACGACGAAGATCTTTATAATTCTTGGATTTATACTAATGAAAAATAAGTGCAATTTGAACAATGAATTGAAAAGACGAATCCAAATTCTAGAAAAAAAAATGAGGGAGAAATTTTTGAAGAATCAACTACAAAATTTCGAGGTAAATTTATTCTGCTAAAATATTTTATTTAATTTGATATTTTGTTAGTCGATTATGTAAATTAGATATTAATTGTAAAGTTCAGACATCTGTGAAAATATAATAAAATGATATTCTGATTTTGTAGATTGCTTTAAATTTGTATAAATTTTGTTGATGTTGAGGAGATATGTGATATATGCAGTGGCGGAGCCAGAAATTTTATTGAGGGGGGGCCTAAATTAAAATAATTTTTTTTGCTGTTTCATTACCATGGGGTCTGTCTTTGGAGGCAAGAGAGGAGCGAAAGATATTTAAATGAGTTTTATTTAACATTCTTTAAAATATTTTTATTTCAGCTAATTTAAGTGAGTTTCAATTTCAACTAAAATTTACCCGAGATTCTGTAAAATAAAGTTTTAAATAAAAGTCAAAGATTTTTACTAAAACGTGTGTGTGTGTGTGTATATATATATATATATATATATATATATATATATTATATATATATAAATATATATATATATATATATATATATATATATATATATATATATATCGAGATTTTTAATAAAATATAGCAAAAAAGGAAATTTATTGATTGCATGGCATAAATCTGAATAAAAATATAGCTTAATGATATCAGAAATCAACTATCTTTAGCTCGTTGGATTCTTCTCATCGAGCCGCTCGATTCGACTATAAGCAAATAAATTTTGAAAACCTTTTGATCATCCAAATTATGTTTTGAATCTTCCAAATGTACTTTGGGTCATTGATTTGGACTCATTTGTGCTCGGATTGAGTCGAATTTGGTGTTGTTGGTTTTGTATTTTCGAGACGTTCAGTTCGACTATAAGTTTATTGAAATCGGAGTTTAGATGGTCTCCGATTTAATTTTTGAAGTTTCCAACTTGTTTTTTTTTTTCAAAATTCGTGCCCGATCAAGATTATTTTTGATGATATATCAATAGCTTTGTCTTGATTTAAAAAAAAATAAATTAATCCAATTACTTCTTTCTTTTATCTAGCATGCATATAAGAGAAAATAATCAATTTCTCTCATATATTAAAAATGTACATGTGAACCTTTGCTCTTCCTTGTTGTCCTTTGGTGGTGGTAATTAGTTGGAGACACTTATAAACTCGTAACAAATAAATCTTAAATATAATTAAATAATCATTTTGTTAATCTCTCAGCGATCTAAACTTTAAACAACAAATCTACATATTTATGAACATAAATAAACGAATTCTTTAATAAATCAAGCTTAAAGAAACTGATCAAATTTATTCAATTATTTAAAAAAAAAAAGAAAATAAATAAATCTGATGTGAATGCACTAATTCACCTATGGTCCTAAGCACAACGAAGAACATCTGGAAATACCAGTCATAAATCAAAAGCATTGCATTTTCAAGCCATGCAGCTTTTTTTTTAGGGGGGACACGTGCCCCCCTTGGCCCCCCCTTCCCTCCGCCAGTGGATATATGTAAATTTTGAGATGATGAGGAGATATGTGATATATGTAAATTTTGAGAATATTTGTCGATTTTAGAAATATTTGTTCCTGATTTAGGTGAGTTTTGAGCAAACAGGGCCGGAGCTTACCTTAACTTTTATTGTGGACAAACTTCTACATAACATTTTAGTATAAATTTTCTTTTAAGATTATAGGTACAGACTGTAGTGCAGGGTAAAATTTCTATTGGACGGAAATTAAGAAAATTTTTTAATTTCACAATTTATTGAATGAATTATTTGAGAATCTAATTTTCAGTATATCTAACCAAAAAAAAAAAAAATTAAGATTCGGGTTTAGGGTAAGTATTGGAGCAAATCCAAGACGCCATAGAAAAAATGTCGAAAAAAAAAAAAACTCGAATGAGTCACATTTATCAGATTGATTTAATACAATATGCATTAAATATACTTTCTAGAAATTTAATAAAAATAGTAAACAAATTATATATTAAATTTATACATATATATCTATATATATTAGAATAAAAATACTAAATACTTTTTATTAATATATATTATATACTTAAATAAAATATTTATTATATTATAAATAAAAAATATTTATATTAGTAAATAATATAATATATAAAATTTCATAGTAAATTATATGATATGGAATAAAAATGTATTAATAAATTAAAATAATTATTATTTCTTAGATAAAAATAATTATTATAATAATTTCATAATACAATATTAATAAAAAGTAATATAAATATATTATATACCTTTTAATGTAAATAAATGTTAAACTTTTTTATGAAAATTTTCCAATTTTAAATAAAATAAAATATAATTATTTATTTAAAAATTATAATATATAAATAATAAAATCTGACATAACTAAATTAATAGATGATAAAATAAAATAAAATTGTATTAATAAATTAAAAAAAAAAATTATAGTATAAATTAAATATTTTATTATAATAATAATTTCTTATCATTACAATATTATAAAGTAATCTTTACATACCTTTTCTAAGATTTATATATAAAATAATGTTAACTTTTTTGTAGAATTTTGCAAATTTAAAATAAAGTATTAGTATTAATTAAATATCATTGTATATAAATTATAAAATCTGACATAACTAAATTAATAGATTATGATATAAAATAAAAATGAATTAATAAATTAAAATTACTATTATAGTATAACAAAAATTTATTATTATAATAATTTCATAATATAAAATTAATATAAAGTAAACTAAATATATTATACACCTTTTAATAAATTATAGCTATAATAATATTTAAATGTAAATTAATGTTAACATTTTTGTAGAAGTTTTCAAATTTAAAATAGCATATAAGTATTAATTAAATATTATTGTATATGAATTATAAAATCTATTTTATATAATAAAAATAAAATATATTATAAAAATTATAAAATTTAGTTTATATAATAAAAATTAATTATTTTAAATTATCATATTTAACTTATGACATTTTATTTAGAATATAATAATTATTTAAAAAATCATTATATACATTATTTATTGATTGGACGTAGTTTAGTTCATCTATTATAATTTATTATAATGTTTAGATTAAATTGTAAATAATTTTTAAATATATATATAAATTAAATTTTAAATATAAGTTGTAAATTGCTTTTCAAATATAAATTAAATTGTAATTAGTTTATATATATATATATATATATATATATATATATATATATATAATATATATATATATATATATATATATATATATATATATATATATATATATATATATATATATATATATATATATATATATATATATATATATATATATATATATATATATATATATAATATATATATATATATTCTAATAATACAATATAAATAGAAATAATTATATTAATAGATAATCTAATGTTTAAAATTTCATTATTAATTAAATTGAAAAAAATAGAATTATAATATAAATAGAAATTACTATTATAACAATATCATAATATAATATTATTAAGTGCGAGAGGCATAATATTATATTGATGGATTTATTTTATATTCATTTTAGTGTTACTAAATTCAATATTAATTATTTCATAATTTAAACTTTTAATATGAACTTATATTTTCTTAGAATTTGTTTTTTAAATAAAATTAAAAGAATAGTAATAAAAAAATGTGGGTTGAAGGTTCAATATGTTGTGGGGCTTATGTAGTGCTGGAGACTATGAACTTTTCTTTATAGTATTTTGAGGATAATTATAAGTTTTAAAAAAATGTTATTCTTATTTTAACATCATAAGTTGGAAATTAAAATCTCCTTTATTTTAAAGTTATGAGGCTGAGTTCTAAAGAAAAATTTTGATATAGTTATGTTTAATAGAAATGAAATTAAAGATATTAAATTAACACATATTTTATATATAAAGATATTATTTATATATAAAGATATTATATACATTAATTTTAATATAGTATATACATTTTAATTATATCTATTTTATACGAAAAATTATATTTATCAATGTAATATAAAAAATTAAAATTATATTAATAGATAATTTAATATATTAAATCTCAAAATAATGTATATTAATAAGAATAAAATTATATGAATATATTATAATTAATATTATAGTATAAATTAAAAATATTATTAAAAAATCCTAATATAATTTAAAAATATTATATACAATTTAATTAATTATTATTATTACAACATTTAAAAAAATATTGTTAAATTATCATATAAAACCTTGTTAAAAATTTAGATTATATATATAATAACATATTACTAAGTTCTTTTATAATCTATTTTAATTTATTAGATCTCTTATATATCTAATAACATATTACTAAGTTAATTCTTTTATAATCTGTTTTAAAATTTAATCTGTCCGAATTTATATGACAATATACATTAATCTTGACACTATGCATATATTAAGATTAATATTCTGAGAAAATTTTATTACAAATATGGAAAATTAGGTCGGTCAATCTCATTGTCGTCAACATGCTCAGAAGGCGACTGAATCTGAACCTCATGCAGCAGAAAATACTAGCGTTCCTAGCATCGCTGCATTAGGCAATACCCATAGGGCCACTGTTCCGAATCAGGTATAAGCTATTATTTCAGTTATATGCATGCTCTTACTTTTGGTTTATGAGATGATAATAATTTCAATTAAATTCACAAGCTTCAGTGTTAATATGCACTGCTCACATACACATTGCACGGGAGTGGCCGGTTGTATGTTAAAGATTTATTTATGGATTACATATCATTAGAATGGATCTTATTCGGCACATACTTTATGTTAGATTGGACCATTACATGATCACTGTGCTTATTGAGCGGTGGTGCCCTTCTACAAACACATTCCATTTGTCTGTAGGGGAAATGACCAACACCCTACAAGATGTTCAGGTTTTACTCAGACTTAGGGTGGACGGGAATGCAATGATTGGGCCACCTATTGTGGGGCCTGGTCTTCAATGGGAGACTTGACATGATTATTATAATGAACAGTTCGGTGCTCACCCAAATCCCAAGATAGTATATCACCACCATGCAGATCACAATGTCCAGGCTAGTTTTGGTATTGGGCTTTCGCAGATCAACTCGATGATGCCACAGCGCTGGTTGTTATGGACCTTCTACAAAAAGTCCTATGTTAATTTGGATTTCAATGTGTTCATGTAACATATTAGAGCTTATATTTGGTATTGATTGGATGCTTACTCATGTCAGATTGCTCATGCTCTCAGGGATTGTTATAGTATTTACCACTTATGGAAGATTTCATGCAGTTTAATGCAATGTCACTAGGAAGTTCGGTCCTCAAAAACTTGTATGAAGAACTATGTTTAGTAACGAAGCCTACATGATTATATATAACTAGAATTTTGGCCCTGCTGCAGGTTTAGTCTTGGGAGTGAGTACATGTTAGTAGACTAACACTTCGAGTGCCGTCTTTCCCCGATATTGTTGGAAAACATCTTGTTTACAAGTATAATTTCTTGTTATATTAAGGTGAATCACATGTCATTATATATTCTTTTATTATAACATATAAGCATCATTTTATGTACAGGTGGGTGAAAGATCATTTGCAAGAGGTCACAACTGAGAACATGTTAACTTATCGGGATGAGCTGAATGAACTGCGACAGAGACAGGTATATGTTCATAAATTTTATACATGAATTTGTATAATTAAAAATAAGAAACTCATTCGATCGAATATTTTCTAAATAGGTCACGGTGACACCATATAGTGATGAACTTCTTGTTAGGCTACCTCCCATATGCGAGGAGTCCTCGGAAATAAGCAGGGCATGGGTGTCGTTAATAAGCTGGAAATGAGTTGAGTGGCACTTGGTTGATCAGGTGATGCGCCAATATGGGGGTATTCAGTCTATAGATATACCAACCATCGAAATGACCTTCAAGCAAGTTGATAGTCCTGACAGAGCTGAAGTTGACTGGAAACGATATCATATGGATCACATTGCCTTATGGAATAATAGGTATAAACACATCATTCCAATAATTTCACTTGAGGGAAATGGAAGGTAAGAGTTATCTATATACATGAGATGATATTAGTCATGGGCTTCTCTATACTTATTGAATGTGCCATAGTAAGCTCCGGAGATTTTCTTCTCGAGGTCACCAAGCAAGTGGTTGATGGTTAGTATATTTGATTTAGATGCTCAATTTATTTATTTACTCATATATTATACTAACATTGTGTTTCCAAAAAAATAGTTTGATTACATCAGGCGTAGCAGACGTATCACTCACAGATTCGCTGGTCAGCATTATGAAAGTACAAGCTCTATACAACAGGCACTAAACGATGGTGATGAGTTGAACTCCAGGCTGGAGGCTTCATTATTTATTGACTACAATTTTTTCGATTTCGATGAGGAGCATGGGAGACAATAATCCAACAGAGGTCATGATGAGCATCATATGTCAAGGTGGTTTACATTAGATGCTTTGTCCAGGATGATGGGAGAGAGCAACCATGCAAGAGAGACATATGAACTTATAAGGCAGTCAATGTATGTTGGGTTTGAGACTTTGTTTGTGCCATCATAATTCGCTGCAAGCTTTCTTACCACGATTGTGGTGTGTGTGTGTGTGTGTGTGTGTGTGTGTGGGTGGGAGGGGGGGGGGGGGGGGGGGGGGGGGGGGGGGGGGGGGGGGGGGGGGGGGGGGGGTTCATTAGGGGTAGGACCATCAAGACAATATTGGAACCAATATGACTTCCAATTGGGTAGTACTAACTCTACATACTAGGTAAATAATCAAGCATCACAGCAAGAGCCACTATACATATCGGGTATACAGATCCCGGCATTGATGAATCTGTTCGGACTATACCCCACTCTCCTACACAGTAGGATGAGCTCCTCTACCAGACTCAATCTACACAAATCACTACAGACTTGGATAGACAAAGCAGAGATGATGTGGAAACCCAGTTAGATTCAAGGAGAATCCGACCACCTGATATGTACACACCAAGTAGTGCAGCTATCTTCAAACGAAAAAAGAAGTAGGGCAGAAGATTGATATAATGCATGTAATGCTGATATAATCGAATCACTCCTCTTATTTGTGATATATGAGCTTCTATTTTATTTTTTGTTGATTGAATATCATAATATGAAGAAAATTCAAATTATTTTTAATAATAATTTTTAAAAGTTATATTTGAATAATGAATTAATTTTTCTTAGATTACTGCTAAAAAGATTATAAAACATATACAAATTAAAAATAAAAAAAATATATATAAACTAAAGAATCATAACTACTCATCTGAAATAGATAATTTTTTTAATGAAGAAGCACATGAAATGAATTACATAACAGATTAAAATAAATATACATGTATCATACTAAATAAAAAAATTAGGTATGGTGAAGAAAATATAAAAGAAGGTGTTGAATAGAACATTTAGACGATGATATATATGTACTAATTCCTAAGTAGCATATGCAGATGTGATTGGAGCTGTGTTTGTGTTGGACAACATTTCATATCGACCTCAAACTCATATTGCAGGTCATGATAGTCCTCAACATTGAAGAACTGTCTGAGATGACCATCATGTAATATATCCTTCATCCGGTCTTTATAAAAATCTATAATGAACTGGTCATAACTCGGAGACCAACTATGATATAAAATGACCTGCTCAATGTCAAGGTGACTGTAATCAATATCTGGTAATGAATGACCGCCATCTCGGAGTGTTTCATTTCATGGTATCACATATGTAAGAAATGAGGGCTGACAAGATGACTATTCTCCTCTCAGAACCTAATTTGAAGAGATTTCCAATTGGCAGCATTTAAGAAATCTCTTGTTCTGTAAAGTTTGACCCTGATCAACTCAACATGCATATTCCAGAGGCAATCATTCTCATTTTCTGATCATTCATGGACACAACACCTAAAAATCTTATTTGTATTCGCCTTTTGCTCCAACGGAGTGTCACTGAGTCGTGCTATACAAGCATGCATTATTCAACTTATATCATCAAAATTTTTTTTGTTGGGGACTCCTTTCAGTCTTTCCATATATGACCAAAATATTATTAATGACTCAACAAATATACTTCAAATGTTATGTGTGCACTCAGGGGCAAATCCAACTTCTTTTTTCAGGGTGGGCATTTTTTTTTTTTTGGATGGGCAAAGACGCTTATGATTAATAAAATTAGGGCAAAAAAATTTTTTGTGAGGGGATAAAATATCTAAAATACCCAAAATATCCTCTCTTTTTTTTATTTTTTGCCACCCCCCCCCCCCGCCCCTCTTAATAGTTAATACAATTGGGATCCGCCCATGTGTGCACTCTTTAAATAGCAGAGTGTAAACATATCCAAGTATTACTTATAGCCAGAAAAAATAATAGGATATTAATGGAACTTACAACTTTACAGTCTATCTGATGGGATCAAATATTGCCAATTATATGAAATGTTCAAACACGATTAATGACATGATATAAGAATCATATACCTCCAATGACATTTTTTAACAGGGAATCCAATGTTATGAGTAAGCACACATTAATTATTTTTTACAGAGGAATCCAATGTGTAATATCAAAAATCTGCTCCAGGATCGTCCAGGATGATCTGGATCGTCCTGGGACGATCAGTGGAAATTTTGCTCCAGAATTTGCCCAGTTTTGCTCCAGGTGATTTTCTGTACATATCGTCCAGGCCGATCGGCACTGTAGAAAATGTCGGCCTGAGAATAGTTCTGGGAACCGTCCAGGATGATCCAAAATGGTCTGATCGTCCTGGGACGATCTAGCGATCGGCCGGGCCGATTTGAAGATTATAAAGCTGATTTCAAGTCATTTTGAGGAGAGAGAAAATCATTAAAAACGAAAATATCAGCCGAGGAGAGAGAAAGTCGTGGACTTTTGTGGAAAAGTTGATTTTCGGACGACGCGGAGCCGTTTTCGTCCGAAGAGACTGTTCAGAATTTTGCTGTACACAAGGTAAGGCACATTCCGCCTTTCTCAATTTTTAGAACCGTTGAGTTTGGCGGTATTTTCTGTCCGGATTTCGTTTTCGTTACTGTTTTTCGTCCGTATCTTTTGATTGGTTCAGTTTTTACCGCGTAACTTTCTGTATATTGTTGACGTGCCGAGTGTGCACATTTTGGTTATTTTCCGAGGATTTTTGTCCGGGTATTTTTGATTTGGCGGGGTTTTTCGTAGACTACATTTTTCTGTGAAATTGTAAATTCTCTGTGCAGTAGAATAAATGTTCTGAAATGTGATTATCTATATTCTGTGCGAATTTGGTAAATTTTCTTTGCAGGAAATTTTGTGTAAATTCTGTCTACTGCCGTTGTGCTGCCCGATTTTTGTCTGATTTCGGATTTGCCCGGATTTCTTCTGAATTAAAATGCTATCTGTATATGCTATAAAAAGGGAGCTATAAGGGGTCTGAATCCTATGAGATTCAGTTAGTGTCTGGGAAATCTGAAATGAGCTCAATCTGAAATGAAATTTTGAAATCAGTTCTGTTCCGGATCCGATGAATTCTGTTCTGGTGCTATAAGCATATTTGTTCTGGTGCCGTGAGCACAAAGGGAGGCATAAGGGGCCTGGATCCTATGAGATTCAGTCAGTGTCTGGGAAGGGAGGCATAAGGGGCCGGAATCCGTAGAGATTCCGTCAGTGTCAGGGCATTTAGCTATGAATGAAATATTATCTGATATCTGATTTGATATGATTCGGATTTCTGTATCTGTTCTGTTGATACGATCTGCAATTCTGATTTCTGATTTTGTTGATGTGATATGTCTTATTCTGTTTCTGTTTCTGATTTAATACGACTTCTGTTTCCGTACCATTCTGTTCTGATATGATCTGAATTTCTGATTTCTGTATGATTCTGACTTTGGTGAATTAAATCTGTTCCGGTTTGATCTGATCTGTACGACTCTGATTTCTGATTGGATTTGTGTCTGATGAGTTTGGTTTTGGATTCTGAGAGTTTTGATTGGAGGTTTGTTGCTTTGCTGAGCTGTTGAGCTCACTCTTGTTTTCTGGTGGTTTTCAGGTTCTGGGAAAGGGAAGGAAGTCCAGGAGTAGATTTCTGAGTTCTGATCCGTATAGGTATTGTTTGTACCTTTTGATTTTTGTACAGTCATGACTTTTCTGTTCTGTCTTTCTTTCTGTTCAAAAGCCATGTACTGTATCTGTAGATGAATGTTTTGAGGAAAAAAATGAAATATAGATGTTTTGTTACGCTGCATTTGGTGACTTATAGTAGCTCTGTGGTTGTGTGTCTGTTGAGTTGATTAATTTGGAAGATTCAGTTCAGTAACCAAATTCCAAAGCCAGATCCTGGATAAGAAGGTTTTGTTGCGGTCCGGCTCGGGCGGGATCCGTCCCCGTCGGGTCGGGTCGTGACAAACTTTAGTGGTATCAGAGCACTGGTTTTGGAAACTGGTTGGATTGTCAGACAGAGCTATAGGAAGTGATCAGTGAGTCTATCTGGGGGTAGTTTTGGGTCGTTTGGCTTTTTATGGTGTTGTTTTTGTGTTGTTTGTTTTTGTGATAGTTTTCTGGATTTTGGATTTTCTGTATGGATCAGCCAGACCCAGACATGGCAGACGGGCAGAGTGCCAGTCAGGCAGCACCAGTGGGGAGTACAGCCCCCAGTGGCCGGTGCAGATATGTTGTCTCAGTTTGCTACGCTTGTTGCTCAGATGATGAGCGAGACTCAGAGCAGAGCTTCTACTGTCAGATCTGAGGATATTGATAGACATCTGCAGTTATTTTTGAGGTTGAAACCTCCGAGATTTGAGGGCGCTGTTGAGCCCAGAGCAGCCGAGGAGTGGCTGAGGAGATTAGAAAAGACCTTCGACGGAATGCAGTGTCCGTCAGATAGGAAGGTTCCGTTAGCTATTTTTCTGTTGGATGGAGAGGCTGAGCACTGGTGGGAAGGCCAGCAGGCAGCCAGATTTCAGGGCAGGCTGAACTCTTTGATCACTTGGGAAGAGTTCACTGAAGTATTCCGAGACTGGTTTGTTCCCCCTTCTGCACGACAGCAGATGCAGGAGACTTTTCTGAGGCTGGTTCAGGGGAGCAAGACGGTGATGCAGTACGAGGCTGAGTTTACTGCGTTAGCCAGGTACGCTCCGCAGCTGGTCAGCACTTCTGCTGAGAGGTGCTACAGATTTCTGAGAGAATTACGAGACACTTTGAGGCAGCCTCTGATACCATTCAGGATTACTGATTTCTCTGAGCTTATGGAGCGAGCTCGTCTGATTGAGAATGACATGACGGCTACTCAGCAGCGGTGGACTGCGAGTAGGAAGAGATTTGGAGGTGAGACTTCTGGCAGTGGTTCCTCTGGGAAGAGGAGATTTATAGCTGGTTCTGGATCCGTTGACTCCAGGAGGAGCGGAGGATCGTCTGGTACTGCTGCCAGTACGACGAGTTCTGGATCTGTCAGTGGGGCACCTGTGTGCCAGAGTTGTGGACGGCGACATCATGGCCAGTGCTACAGGATGGCTGGTCTGTGTTTCAGATGTGGTCAGCCGGGACATAGGATTGCAGAGTGTCCACAGGCTGGATTTGATCGGCGTACTGAGTACCGATCTGAGGGCTTTGTCAGACCTCTCAGTTCAGCAGGAAGACCAAGGACTGTTCCTCCTCGTCCTGAGGGATTTTCTGGTAGAGGTGGTGGTACTAGTTCTGGACCACGGAGACCACCTACGGCTCCCTCTAAGCAGAGTAGTTCTGTTGCTTCAGCTCCTGCTCCAGTTCAGCCACGAGTTTACAGCCTGAGTCAGCATGAGGCTCGTGATGCTCCGGATGTTGTGACAGGTACGGTTTACATTTCTGATCAGCCCTGTCGTGTTTTGTTTGACTCTGGAGCGAGTCATTCTTTTCTGTCCGAGCGATGTTTTGAGACTTTACATTCGGATTCGATGGTTTTACCGGTTTCTTTGTCTGTGATTTTACCGGCTGGAAATCCTTTGATTGCTCGGAAGTTTTGTTTGTATGAGATTGACATTGCTGACAAGAAGTGAAAATCTAGCCTGATTTTGTTGCCGATTTCTTCGTATGATGTAATTCTGGGCATGGATTGGCTGAGTCGGTATGAGGCCCAAATAGACTGTCTGAAGAAGCAAGTGAGTTTGCTTGTGGCTGGAGAGAGAGTTGTATTTCAGGGATTACGAGGTGTTCTTTCCAGTCTGATTTCTGCGTTGGAGGTGAGCAGAATGTGGAGGAAAGGATGCCCAGTGTTTTTGGCTTCGGTGCGGGATCTGAACCTGGAGGTTGGTTCTATTTCTGAGATCCCAGTGGTACGGGAGTTTGCTGATGTTTTTCCTGAGGAGTTGGTTGGTTTACCTCTGGATAGAGAGGTGGAGTTCTCTATCAATGTTTTTTCGGGTACAGCCCCTATATCAAAAGCTCCGTACAGGATGGCACCGAAAGAACTTTTTGAGTTGAAAGTTCAACTTCAGGAGTTGGTTGACAGAGGTTTTGTCCGTCTTAGTGTTTCGCCTTGGGGAGCACCTATTCTATTTGTGAAGAAGAAGGACGGGACACTCCGTATGTGTGTGGATTACCGAGATTTGAACAAGGTCACAATCAAGAACAAGTATCCTTTGCCTCGGATTGACGACTTGTTTGACCAACTTTCCGGATCTTCGGTATTTTCGAAGATTGATTTGAGATCCGGATATTATCAGGTGAAGGTGAAGGAAGCGGATGTGGTGAAGACTGCTTTCAGTACTCGGTACGGGCACTACGAGTTTTTGGTTATGCCTTTTGGGGTAACCAATGCGCCTGCTATTTTCATGGATCTGATGAACCGAGTATTCAGGGAGTTTTTGGATCAGTTTGTGATCGTCTTCATCGACGATATTCTGGTATATTCTGCTTCTGAAGATGATCACGCCAGACATTTGAGGATTGTGTTGGAGACTCTGAGGCGGCATCAGCTGTATGCCAAGTTCTCCAAGTGTGAATTCTGGCTGAAGAGTATTTCTTTTCTGGGGCATGTGGTAAGCGGAGAAGGTATTTCTGTGGATCCCCAGAAGATTCAGGCGGTTGCTGATTGGCCAAGGCCGACTACGGTATTTGAGGTACGTAGTTTCTTGGGCATGGCCGGATATTACAGGAAATTTGTGAAGGGATTTTCACAGATTTCGACGCCTCTGACGAGACTGACTCAGAAGTCAGTAGCTTTTGTTTGGACACCGGAGTGTGAAGCTAGTTTTCAGAGATTGAAGGATTGTTTGACTTCAGCTCCAGTGTTGGCACTTCCGTCAGGTATGGAAGGTTTTCAGATGTTCAGTGATGCTTCACTGAAAGGACTGGGATGTGTTCTGATGCAGCATGGAAGAGTAATTGCTTATTCTTCGAGACAGTTGAAACCACATGAGAAGAATTACCCGACACACGATCTGGAGTTAGCTGCTGTTGTCTTTGCTTTGAAGATTTGGCATCATTATCTGTATGGCGTCACATGTGAGATTTTCACTGATCATAAGAGCCTGAAGTATATTTTCACTCAGAAGGATTTGAATTTGAGACAGAGAAGATGGCTCGAGTTGATCAAGGACTATGATCTGACTATTCAGTATCAGCCTGGGAAGGCTAATGTGGTAGCGGATGCTCTGAGCAGAAAATCTTCTGGACTATCAGGTTTACAGCTTACTTGTGATGACTTTCTGATTAGAGACATTGAGCGATTGCAGTTGGAGGTGATTTCCTCCAGTGGTTTGGATTTGGCTCAGATGAGTATTCAGTCTTCTTTGGAAGCACGGATTCAGGAAGCCCAGAAGTCAGATTCTGATTATTCAAAGTTGATTGCTCAGATTGGATCTGGTAAGACTCCTGAACTTCGAATTTCTGATTCTGGTGCTATTTTCTGTAAGAACAGGTTGTGGGTACCTGTGTTCGGAGATTTGAGGCAGGAGATTCTGTATGAATCTCATCATTCAGGCTACACTGTTCATCCAGGCAGTGGTAAGATGTATGCTGATATGAAGCTTTTGTTCTGATGGCCTGGGATGAAGAAGGATGTGGCGGAGTTTGTGTCGAGATGCGAGGCCTGTCAGTTGGTGAAGGCAGAGCATCAGCGACCAGGTGGACTGTTGCAGTCGTTGCCTATCCCTGAGTGGAAGTGGGAGGAGGTGACGATGGACTTTACGATGGGTTTTCCTCGATCTAGACAAGGGCACGACGCCATTTGGGTGGTTGTAGATCGTTTGACGAAGTCAGCCCATTTTCTTCCGATCAGACAGACCGATCCGGTGGATCGTTTGGCACAGATTTATGTGAAGGAAATAGTCAGATTGCATGGTGTGCCTCGAGTGATAGTTTCTGATCGAGATGGACGGTTTACTTCCAGACTTTGGAAAGGCATTCAGCAAGGCTTGAGTACGAAACTGCATTTCAGTACAGCCTTTCATCCTCAGACCGATGGGCAGTCTGAGAGGACCATTCAGGTGCTGGAAGATATGTTGAGGCTTTGTGTTCTGGACTTTGGCGGAAGCTAGGAAGATCATATTCCGCTGATTGAGTTCGCTTATAACAACAGTTTTCAGTCCAGTATTGGTATGGCACCGTACGAGGCTCTGTATGGCAGGAAGTGTCGTACTCCTTTGACTTTGATTGAGATCGGAGATAGATAGGCTTTGGGTGCCACTTTTGCTGATGAAACTGCTCAGAAGATCAATTTGATAAAAGAAAGATTGAAAGCGGCTCAGGACCGTCAGCAGAAATATTATAATCAGAAGCACAGGTTCGTTGAGTTTGGATTGGATAATATCGAGGACGACATTTTTCTGAAGTTGGGGAGATTGTAATATCAAAAATCTGCTCCAAGATCGTCCAGGACGATCTGGATCGTCCTGGGACGATCAGTGGAAATTTTGCTCCAGAATTTGCCCAGTTTTGCTCCAGGTGATTTTCTGTACATATCGTCCAGGCCGATTTGGACATCGTCCAGGCCGTTCGGCACTGTAGAAAATGTCGGCCTGAGAATAGTTCTGGGAACCGTCCAGGACGATCCAAAATGGTCTGATCGTCCTGGGACGATCTGGCGATCGGCCGGGCCGATCTGAAGATTATAAAGCTGATTTCAAGTCATTTTGAGGAGAAAGAAAATCATTAAAAACGAAAATATCAGCCGAGGAGAGAGAAAGTCGTGGACTTTTGTGGAAAAATTGATTTTCGGACTACGCGGAGCCATTTTCGTCCGAAGAGACTGTTCAGAATTTTGCTGTACGCAAGGTAAGGCACATTCCGCCTTTCTCAATTTTCAGAACCGTTGAGTTTGGCGGTATTTTCTGTCCGGATTTCGTTTCCGTTACTGTTTTTCGTCCGTATCTTTTGATTGGTTCAATTTTTACCGCGTAACTTTCTGTATATTGTTGACGTGCCGAGTGTGCACATTTTGGTTATTTTCCGAGGATTTTTGTCCGGGTATTTTTGATTCGGCGGGGTTTTTCGTAGACTACATTTTTCTGTGAAATTGTAAATTCTCTGTGCAGTAGAATAAAGGTTCTGGAATGTGATTATCTATATTCTGTGCGAATTTGGTAAATTTTCTTTACAGGAAATTTTGTGTAAATTCTGTCTACTGCCGTTGTGCTGCCCGATTTTTGTCTGATTTCGGATTTGCCCGGATTTCTTCTGAATTGAAATGCTATCTGTATGTGCTATAAAAAGGGAGCTATAAGGGGTCTGAATCCTATGAGATTCAGTTAGTGTCTGGGAAATCTGAAATGAGCTCAATCTGAAATGAAATTCTGAAATCAGTTCTGTTCCGGATCCGATGAATTCTGTTCTGGTGCTATAAGCACATTTGTTCTGGTGCCATGAGCACAAAGGGAGGCATAAGGGGCCTGGATCCTATGAGATTCAGTCAGTGTCTGGGAAGGGAGGCATAAGGGGCCGGAATCCATAGAGATTCCGTCAGTGTCAGGGCATTTAGCTATGAATGAAATATTATCTGATATCTGATTTGATATGATTCGGATTTCTGTATCTGTTCTGTTGATATGATCTGCAATTCTGATTTCTGATTTTGTTGATGTGATATGTCTTATTCTGTTTCTGTTTCTGATTTAATACGACTTCTGTTTCCGTACCATTCTGTTCTGATATGATCTGAATTTCTGATTTCTGTATGATTCTGACTTTGGTGAATTAAATATGTTCCGGTTTGATCTGATCTGTACGACTCTGATTTCTGATTGGATTTCTGTCTGATGAGTTTGGTTTTGGATTCTAAGAGTTTTGATTGGAGGTTTGTTGCTTTGCTGAGCTGTTGAGCTCACTCTTGTTTTCTGGTGGTTTTCAGGTTCTGGGAAAGGGAAGGAAGTCCAGGAGTAGATTTCTGAGTTCTGATCTGTATAGGTATTGTTTGTACCTTTTGATTTTTGTACAGTCATGGCTTTTCTGTTCTTTCTTTCTTTCTGTTCAAAAGCCATGTACTGTATCTGTAGATGATTGTTTTGAAGAAAAAATAAAATATAGATGTTTTGTTCCGCTGCATTTGGTGACTTATAGTAGCTCTGTGGTTGTGTGTCTATTGAGTTGATTAATTTGGAAGATTCAGTTCAGTAACCAAATTCCAAAGTCA
Source organism: Dendrobium officinale (assembly GCA_019514585.1). Taxonomy (NCBI): domain Eukaryota; kingdom Viridiplantae; phylum Streptophyta; class Magnoliopsida; order Asparagales; family Orchidaceae; genus Dendrobium; species Dendrobium officinale. The sequence continues at coordinate 19,892,553 of CM033692.1, forward strand.
GATCCTGGATAAGAAGGTTTTGTTGCGGTCCGGCTCGGGCGGGATCCGTCCCCGTCGGGTCAGGTCGTGACACAATGTCCACAGCAAGTGCACATTTGTATTAAAATTTAAATAATTCCTTTAAAAATATAACAAATTATATACAAAATCAATATAAATTCATTAAATAATTTACAAGTATTTTAAATAATTAATAATACAAATTCAACTCAAAATTTAACTAATAAACTAATATAATTTCATCAAAATCAAATAAATTAATCATTAATTATTTATTTATTTTTTCTTAATAAATTTTTAATCAATAATGAAATAATAAATTTTTTATTAATAAAAAATTTATTAAATTTATTTTCATTATTCATTTCATATATTAAATGATTAATTCATTATTATCACTTAAAATATATTTAAAATACAAAAGACAATTTATAATTTTTACAAAGTAATTATTCTTTTTAAATATAACATTTAAAAAAAAAACTTGAATTAACAATAAATTTTTTAAAAATTTTAATTTCTAACTTAAATGAATAAAATTTTGCAATTTTTTTATTTATATTTTAAAATTATAAATAAAATTCATATATAATTAAAGCACTAAATAATAAAATTTATATAGAATATTTTCTAAAAACTATATGATTTACATTTAAAAATTTACTATACACTTTAAATTAAAAAATTTATAAAAACCGGATTTTACTATTTAAATTATAAAATTTATATAATTAAAAAAATACAATTTACATTTACAAAAAATAACAAATAATTAAACCGGATAATAATTATGCGGTTTCTATAGAAACCGAATAATTATGCTCCGATTTCATCATAAACCGGATTAGTAATTTCCATTTTCTAATACTTTATTTGGTAGACCAGTTCCGCTCCTTTTTAACTTTTTTTCTTAAATACAATCCTTATGCATATCAGCTTATTAAACAAGCTCCTTTTTATAATTTTGAAATTATCTTCCTACTTTTTGTATTTCTTGCTCTTACGTACATTATGATCATTTCTCTTTAATTTACAAGCAGTCATGCCGATGCTTCGCTTTTACCCATTAATTCCTTGATGACCCCCCAACAATCTACCCCAAATTCTTCTTATTTATATAGATAAGTACATTTCAGTCTTTAGGGAGTTATTTGGGACTGTTGCAATTTTTTTGTAAAGTTGATTGTTTAGTTATAGTGGGTAGGGGTGTCAATTTCGGGTCACGGGTCGGGTTCGGGTCGGACCCGGAACTGACCCGGGTTCAAACGGGTCGACCCTAACCCAACCCGGTTAGGCAAACGGGTCGAAAATCCGAACCCGAACCCGACCCGGCGGGTTGTCGGGTTGACCCGACACTGAACCGATCGGCAGCGCGGGCGTAGCGCGGCATCGCAGGCTCGGACTGCATGTTTCGGGTCAAACGGGTTGCCGGTTTGACCCGGCAACCCGTCGGGTCAACCCGAACCGGACCCGTTTTTCAAACGGGTCGATTTCTGGAACCCTAACCCGACCCGTTTTGCATTCGGGTCGGATCCAACCCGGATTTTTCGGGTCGGGTTCGGATCGGGTTTTCGTGTCGTGTCAAATATTGACACCCCTAGTAGTGGGGAAAGTAACTTTTTTCTAGTTGTTATAAAAATTAGTTTTTTAGCACAAAAAATTCTATAAAGCAACGAAAAAACAGTAGTAGGCTATTAGCTAAATAAAAATTATGATTGCAAAAGAAAAAAAAAACGGTAAGAAAACTGAAGTAGTTTTCTAGTACAAAATTTGTCGAAGGCAGCAAAAATGTAATGGTTAAAAGTTGTCCCAAAACGAAGACTTAATGGAGGGAATGCGATATTTTCTTATAATTTTAATTAAAAGATTGGATTCTTATCTACAAAAATAAAAAGGATTTAGTGTTAAATAGGTTGTAACAGTAATATCAAAATAATAGGTGATTAAAACATAAACCAAGAGCCCTCAAATTTAAATGGGATATTCTAGTCGGGTAAAAAATCACTTAGAAGAACAAACTTTTATTTTATCCAGTGAACGTACGCAGAGGAACGTTCGGTTTTAGGCAAAAAAGTGCCTGTACCGAGTTTTTTGCAAAAAACTCGGTACAGGCGCGAAAAACTCGGTACAGGCACTTTTTGGCCTAAAACCGAATATTCCTCTGCGTACGTTCACTGGATATAATAAAAGTTCTAGAAGAACACACTACATGAAAAGAATGGATGCAAGAGAAGCATGGCTGTTCACACATGACATTGCCATCGAAACCCTATGTGTGTGTAGGGTGCGAGCATGTGAAAAATAATGAGGGTCAATAAAATGATGGTGTATCGACCCAATCCCTTTGGCCACATCACAGACCAACATAATTCACAAACTCTATAAATATATAAGAATCAATTTCCATGTAAGTACATTCTTCTAATTTTCTAATGTATATACCCAAATTATTTAAGCCTACTATGCATTACTTTTAAAAAAAAAAAAAAAAAAAAAAACAAAGCATATTTTAAATCATGATTTTTTTCCTAATTAAATCTTTTTAACACCTAAACCCAAAGAGCTAATATTCATTTTCTCTTTCATGCACCGCAAGTCCCATCAATATTTGTCCCCAATATTAAGCTCTCGTCATGAAATCATATCCTCATTCACACGCTGTTGATCCCATTGGTGCTTGCCCCAACAATATCGCATCATGAATTCTTATTCTCGTTCACTTGTCATCAATCCTACATATGGTTGCACCCAACAAGCTCCTATGACGAACTCTTCTTCTCTTTTTGGCACCATCAAGCCCATTGATTTTTTCCATCAACGATCACCCATCACGAACAATGAGGGATCTAACAACAAGGGTTAAAAAAAAAAGATTGATGAAATAGGTTTGAACTAATTTCGACGGACTTCAAATTAAATAATCAATTAACAAATTCTAGAAATTACCTCTCATTGAGAATAATTTTGTACAAAATATAGCTTCTTCTTCTTGTATTTTTCTCGAAATAAAACATAAAAGGCTTATTTGTCTAAATATGGTACTATTAGGGATGTTAATATTGGCCACAATCAAAACTAGACTCAAGATTAACATGAAAAAATTATTTACGAGGCCCAACTAATCATATAGATCAAAACAGTGAAAAAATACTATGTATTTGAGAGTTTCATATACATAATAGAGCAATGAAGCAAATAAAGAGTTTTATCAAGTGAAATAAAAGAGGTTGAAATCATGTGTACAAGTGAATTAAATAAACTATGCAATATATACTGGATAAAGTGAAGCCATCAAATGATTTTATGCAAATTAAAGAGAATTGATAATGTAAGAGTGAGCAACATACAAAGTAGCTAAAATTTAGAAAGAATAAAGCATTGGAATCATATATAGCAAGTTTAACAATTCATACAAGATATTCAATCTATTGTGTGGCACAGTTGGTTGGTGCGAATGTTAGTTGCATGTTGGCAAGGTCATAGCCAATATGAAAGTTTTGTTGTGCAATATTACCAAATATGTTGATAGAATCAACGGTGGCTCCGTTAGAGATCATGGCAAGGCACAAAATATCTTGCCCGACCTCCACAAATGCATTGTGTGGTTGCAAGACCACTGATGCACCACCAAAGAATTGGAAGGTGATCTTTGGAAACTGAGTTGAAGCTTCAATCCCGGAGACATCAAAGCAAAGGTTGAAAGCACCATTTGGATCATTGACTTGGGGAAGGCTGATGCTACTCTTCACGCTACTCTCCACAGATTGCAAGGAATTATCATCAATGATTGTGAGAGTTGTGCCTGAGTCGATGATGATGTTTCCTTGGGCAGACTCATTTGTCTGCATGGGCTTCCCAATAGAGATGATCTTGCCGGCCACACTAATATTCTCAAGGTGAAGGAAATAAAAGGTGTTTGGTGAACCAGAGATCAAAGGCGTGGTAATGACGTTAGAGCCAGAAACGACTGCATTGGAGCCAAAGTTAAGTTTGCTCGTTGTAGATGTTTCAGTTGATGAGGACAAGCAATAGGAAAACTTATTGCCAATGGTGGAGCCGAGCTGGCGGATAAGAGATAGCTTTCCTCCACCCAGGCCAACTAGTCCAGCATCATTCTTGTCAAATGTGCCTTTGCTATGATGGGTGCACCCAAAGAGAATTGTGGGGATTTGTATTGGGTGTCCTCCAGTAGAGTCAAAGCCTATTGTTTCTGTAGAAAGATAGCCTTCAACAATTGACTTGTCGCCATAGCCATATTTATAGTCGCACTGGGAGGAGGAGTGGCAACTTCTCTGTGGTAGCAGCGAGCAAGAAATAGTATTGCAGGGGATCGTTTTGTAGGTAGAGGAAAATTGTGGATCAAAAAGAGGTGCACTCTGATTGTAGCATTCTTTGCACGGGACACACTGGACCCATATGAGATCGCTGCCCGTGTCGGCGATGGCGAGGACCTTTTTGGCTGGAGTGCCAAGGTAGAAGCTCATGAGGTACTCGAAGTTGCTTGGCGTGATCTCTGAGTAGAAGTTATTAGCATCGTCCATGGGAAGTGCAGAGGAAGATAGACGAGCCTTGTGGATAGCATTGTGAAAGTAGATGGAACGAGAACGAGATCGCTCAACAGCTGCACGGATGCGTGAGGAAGGTGTGGAATCTGGGTCATATAGCGGCGACATGGGGGAGTCGCGATGGATGAGCTCTACTGAAAATCCACTGCCACTACACCATGCTAGAATTGGAAGGTGTGTGGCAACTAAGAAAATGAACAAAGAGATTGCAAAAGAGTAGAAAGAATAAGCCATATCTCTCTTGATATGTTTCTGTGTATATGAATGTTGTTCTCACTTTTTTGTTTTCCTTTGTTGCTTTGTTGGTGATGATTGTCTGAAAAAATCAAGTATTTATAGATCCACTTAATAGAAGGGACTAGGGAAATACATAGTTTTTTTTCCCTTACTATTTTATATCATTTCATAAAAGAGGACGAAGGAAAATACAACCAATCTATATTAAGAAACTAATTATAAATAAGAAATGGTCCGCGTCAACCATTTTCCTGCTACGGAGAAGATCAACGCATTTCTTTGATTTTTTTACTTCCAAATGTCATATAATATTTATTTTTGAATCCTATGTATAGCTAATGATATATAAAAGAGAAACTATTAATTTGATTTTTTCAATTACATATTTCTCGCAATGGATGCTAATTCTGGATTAAAAATTATTTAATTTGTTTTATATTCTTTCTCTATCTCTTTATAAAAAATGTGTATATATTTATATTTAACCTATCCGTTTGGGGAGGATGACTATATCCTCCAAATATTAAAAAAAATATATATATTATTTGTGAATTAAACAATATCAACATTAATTTATTTCATCAAATATATAAGTGAGAAATAAAGGTGAACAATAGTTGAATTCTAGCTTAGCCCATAATTTGATTTATTTCTCTGCCAAAATTAATAATGAACCCTAAATATTATCAAAAACCTTTGTATTTATTTCAAATCTGTTTAAAGTTTTTTTTTAATTATAATATTTGCATTACTTATTCATTGTCTTTTTTTTATTTTTTATGATAATTTAATTATTTATTAACTATAATAATATTTTGGCCTATGAGCTTTCATTTTAGTTGGATCTATTCTTTTCTGATATTTTTCATTGATAGCCCACATTATTTTCCCTTAGTAAAGTTGTAAACCAAAGAGGTATTAAACTATCCAAATTTTAGTAAAGGTATTGTTGCGTCCTGGAGTATTCACGGCGATAGAGAAATATAGAGTTTAATGTCTTAGCGTTGTACGAAGATGCAACACACAGATAAAAAGAGAGGGTACGTTATTCACTAGAGACACCAAGACTTTTAAGTGGAAAACCCATTAAAAGAGGGAAAAATCAGAGGGCCTAGCCCAGTTTGAATGAATCTACTATTATTTGTAGTCGATTACAAATGAGGTCATTCATTGGGGCAAGGCCTTAGTTTGATGTACATCTTATAGAGTGCATTACATAATGAAAATACCAAGAGTCACTATTGGAGTGTTTGTTTTGTCTGAAGGACTGTAGTCGGTGGGCGACGTAAGTTAGAAGGACCGTAGTCGACGGTCAACAGAGGTCGGAAAGACTGTAGTTGGTGGACGACATAAGTTAAAAGAAACATAATCAACCGGCGAAGAAGGTCGGAAGGACTGTAGTCGGTGGGCGATAGAGGTTATAAAGACCGTTGTCTGGCGATGGAGGTCATAAAGACCATAGTCAGCGGACGACGGAGGTCGGAAAAATTGTAATCGGTGGGCGACGTAAGTCAGGAGGGCCATAGTCGACTGGCGCCGGAGGTCGGAAGGACTATCGTCTGACGACGGAGGTTAGAAGAATGGCGTCAGGTAGAAGTCCAGCAATGGACAGAAAATCCGGCATCGGTTAGATATCCGACAGAAGTCTGATAACGGGCAGAAGTCCGATGTCAGGTAGAAATATGGCGACGAGCGGAGGTCTAGCGTTGGATAGAAGTCCAATGTTAGTCGTTGTTCAGGTAGAACAAAACTCCAGAGTTACTTGGAGATCAGACAGAATTATGGTGTCCCTTGGAGGTCGGGCCGAAATCTGGGGTCACTTGGAGTTCGGGTGAAACTCCAGCGTCATTTGAAGGTCAGACAGAACTCAGACGTCACTTGGAGTTCGGGTGAAACTCCGGTCTCACTTGGAGGTCGGGCGGAATTCCGGCGGTGGTCGAGGAGGAGTTTCTTCCCTCCTATTCTTCTTCTCTCCTCTTCTTCCTTCCTTCTTCTCTTTGCTTCCATCCCCCCTCAAGAGAAATGAGGAATCTATTTATAAATTTCTAGAGTGGCATGGCCCTTAAATAGGTGAGAGATCAGGGGTTAAATGGGGAGTGGTTGGATGGACGGTCGATATGGAATCCCTTGATCGTGTATCGTTCGTCAGACATTGAAGGTCTTAATGATGTTAGAATTCGGCAATCTTGGGCTCGTTGGATTTGTCTTGTCGAGCTGCTCGATTCGACTATAAGCACATTATGTTTAGAAAACGTTTGGCAACTCAAATTGTGGTTCGAACTTTCCAACAACGCTTCGGGTCCTTGATTTGGACTCATTTGGGCTTGGATTGAGTTGAATTTGGTGTCGTTGGGTTCGTATTTCCGAGACGGTCAGTTTGACTGTAAGTTTGCTGAAATCGGAGTTCAGATGATCCCATATTTAATTTTTGAAATTTCCTACTTGATTTTGCCTTGATATTCGTGCCCGATCAAGATACTTTTTTTATGATATATCAGGTATAAACCAAAGAGGTATTAAACTAGCATAACTATGCCTCCATTTCACTGTCACTTTAATTTTTCCGTTTCCATGATGTCTAGTTGAATTATGTGAGACAAAATTTGTTCTCTCCAATGGAAACACTATAATGCCTAATGCTGCAGAACTTGATAAGACCCTTCTTCTCTGCATTGGAGTAGCAATTGTGCATTGCAGTGCTGTTCTCTCTATATTGGAGTAGTATTTGAGCGAATGTTATAGTGATGGGAAGGAGAGTTGCGGCATTGCTATCTCTATCTAGGACCATTTGAGAGAATTTAGAATTTTCTGGAATAGCACAGCGGTGCTGCATGCTTGATTGTTACGAAACTGGCCATTAAATCATGTTGTTTATATAAATATTGCACAACAGAACTTTCATATTGACACCTTCAATGCGACTAACTGTCCATCTCTCTAAATTTAATTATCATCCTACTTTTTGTATTTCTAGCTCATACATTATCATTTCTCTTTAATTTATAAGCAGCCATGCTAGCTCTTGCTTCTCTTTTTCCCATTAATTTCTTGATGAAATCCCCCAAAGATCAACGCCAAATTCTTCATATTTATACATGTAAGTACATTTCAGTCTTTAGGAAGCTATTTTGGATGGCTGCAATTTTTTTGTAAAGGTGATTGTCAAGTTGTTTAGTTTCATATTCATTATGTTCTTGCCACCATATCTCTATAAATTTAATTATCTTCCTACTTTTTGTATTTCTTGCTCATACATTATCATTCCTCTTTAATTTATTTGTCCCATCAATATTTGTCCCCAATATTAAACTATGATCAAGAAATCATATTCTCATTCACACACTGCCGATCCCATTGGTGCTTGCCCCAACAATATCGCATCACGAACTCTTATTCTAGTTCACTTGTTGATGATCCTGTAGATGGTTGCTCCCAACAAGATCCCATGACAAACTCTTCTTCTACTTGGGCATCATCAATCCCATTCATGGGCGGATCCCCATTCACTTGAGGGGGGGCAAATGCCCCCCCTCAAAATTTTTTTTTTTTAATTTTAAAAGGTATAGTTTGGAATATTTTGGATATTTTAGGTATTTTGCCCCCTCTCAAAAAAATTTTTTGCCCTCATTTTATCAATCCTAAGCATTTTTGCCCATCCCCCACCCAAAAAATTTTTTTGCCCACCCTCAAAAAAGAAGCTGGATCCGCCCCTGATCCCATTGATGTTTTTCATCAACAACCACCCTTCACGAACAATGAGGAGTCTAACAAAAGGACTAAAAAAAACTGGTGAAATAGGTTTGAATAAGTTTCGACAGACTTCAAATTCAATAATCAATTAAAAAATTCGAGAAATTACCTCTCATTATGAATAATTTTGTACAAAATAAAGCTTCATGTATTTTTCTATCTAGAAAGAAAACATAGAAGACATATTTGCCTAAATATAGGTAATGTTAGGGATGTTAATATTAGACCCACAGTGAAAACTAAACTCAAACCTAACATGAAAAACAAATTTTTTTTTTTTGAAAGTTTGCAAATGCATTAATGAAAGTGTCAAAAAAAAAAAAAAAAAAAAAAAAAAAAAAAAAAGCAACTATAATGCTATACTCTATCACTATCATCCCTAGCATAGACAAAAGAAGGGCAAATTATTGTGTCTGGTTACCTGACATGCGGACATCCAATCGCAGCCCGGAAGGTTGATTGATGCTCCATTGCTCCAGAAGTAAGGCGAGTGCGGTAGCATCAATAACAGAGGGAGCAGCAAGATCTCCTCCTGCCAATTTGGTGGATGACATAACAGTAAAGTCGACCCATGCTAGGTTTGGTTTCAGCGAAATTCCTAAGAGCAATCAACAAATCCCTCAAGAACTGAAACTCAGGCAAGACAAATCCCCATTTTGCAAGGATGGCCAACACCTGCTTCAATTTCTCGCATTGGGTAATACAATGGTCAAGTGGTCTCTTCCGCATTGCAACCCCAAGGGCATCCGACAGATTCAGGATGATGTAGTTTAAATTTCTTAAACCAGTTGAACTGGTAATCCCCATTGCCAATCTAATCACGGTAAGCCATGGCCATCCGAAAATCTCATTTTTCACTCCAAAATATAGTAAAATTTAAAATTGGCGTGATTCATCTCCAATCGGACTCCGTTTTGCGCCCTTTGTAGAAGGTAACCGTCTTTCTCTCTTTCACGCGTTTCTTCGGCAAATCCTGTAGATACAAAAAAATAACGCAGGTGAACAGTGTCATGCCAATATTGGCATCGCACTATGCACCCGCAACCAAATACTGAAAGTTTTACCGATGAGTGACGCCATTCATACGATTGGAGTTGGGTTGGAGAAGGCATTACGTCGTGGTGTTTCGGCCCATAAATTCCTCCCATACTTCGCAATCACCACCTTGCTTAACAGCGAGTTAGGATTATGTAGGACAGCCCATGCCAACTGAGCACGTAAAGGTCCTTGCCACGTGAGAGTAGCATGAAACCCAAGTCCACCCTGCAATGAAGGTTTGCATAATTCGGACCAGGCAATATAGAGTGCGTTTGGGACGGCTGCAGCTGTAGATAAAGCAGGTTATGAAATTGTTGTACATAAAGTTGCTTTTTCAAATTGCTGTATAGAAAGCAGTGTATTTTGTTTGGGCAGAATAACTGTCAAGTTGCTGTGCTGCAGTTATATATGAATAAATTACCTTTATACCCTCATATGTATTAAGATGAATAAATTTTATTCAAATATAATTTCTTTTCAAATTTTTATGTTAACAAACTAACACTTTTGTGTTAAAATTAAATTATTTTATCAAATATTTTATAAGTTTATATATCAAATATTTTATAAGTTTATATATATAAATAATATAAATTTTTATTGACATTGTTCTCATCATACATCAAAATAATTTTTAAAAATTTTAGACTCTCTAATATTATTTTATACTAAAAAATTCTCTCGTCATAATACACATATGTTTTGATTTATATTTTTTGAAAATTTATATCAACAAATTCCTTGAAGAGACAATTTGACGGACAATTTATATGTTTTGATTAAATGTCCATTTTTTTAAAAATTTATGTGATAAACCTACCAATTCTAAATTAAAGCTATTGTGAATGAAGATCAAACGAAAGGCAATAAATAAAAAAAATTAAAAAAAAATTAAAAAAAAAAAAATCAAACGAAGTGAAATAATAAAGCCTGGGAAGGTCAAGTATCGTATTTGGCAAGGAATGCAATCCGCCCAGTAATTCTGAGTGGTGCTGGCTTGCTACAGGTACGTCTTCGACACTTGCATCGGCGTTGGAGTCGAAGTGGTGCTCCTCATCTGACATTTTTTTTTCTCCTCTGATCTCACCTCTCTGACGGGTCATAAGAAGACAGAGAGGAGCCGGTTGCAGATGCCTTTAAGCGATGACAAAGGATGAGAAATTCGATGGAAGAAGCCGCATCGATAGATTCCTTTAGAGCGGCTCAATCGGAACAAGGGCTCCCCAACACCAGCACAGACTCCCACGGAACTCGACGAGTTTTCCTTCCCGTTGAGCATCAGCGAATTTCCTGATAAAGGAGAAAAGTACGAGACAAATCGTTGGAGGCGAAAAAGCGGAGAAGAATAAAAATGTGGATTGACGGATCGTTGGGGCAGCGGAACGAAGATGGCATTTACGACATTTTTTGCGGTGGAAATTGCGGAAAGCAGCCACCGCGGGAGGCACTGAGAGGTCGCAGAAAGCAGCCACGGCCCGCAGAAATTTTTCGGACTCGGCTCTGCCGCAATGCCCCAAACGAACATTTACCAATTTTTTATAAAGCAAAGCAGCCATGAAGCAGTCCCAAACGGACCCATAGTGAAGACCCTCACTGTTCACATCTTTCTGCCACAAAAACTGCCAACCCAATTTCTAAATGGAATTCAAAATATCCTTCGAAACTAAAGTATGAGTCAATAAGTATATAGGGATGGAAAGCAATGAAGTTCTGATTAGAATTGCTCGACCCGCCAAAGACAGATGCCGCTTGCCCCACATGTTGGGGAGATTATTTTGTGCGGTGTTCGAATATGTCCAGAGGTCAATCCGGATGAGCTATGTCATCTAATGTACTGTGCGATGGGTGACATGGTGCGTCCGAATTGACCTTTGAAAAAATCTGGACACCGCACAAAATAATTTTTCCACATGTTGATCTTATCAGGAGCACTTTTTAAAACTTCAGAAAAATTAAATGCCACTCGCTTCCGCATCTAAAGGCAATCCCATATACTCCAAAGCCATGACTAGGGGTGTCAATTTTTGACACAAATTAAAACCCGACCCGAAACCCGACCCGGAAAAATTCGGTTTTGGGTCAACCCGGTTAGCAAACGGGTCGGGTTAGGGTTTAAATTTTTGACCCGTTTGTAAAACAGGTTCGGGTTCGGGTTGACCTGGAAACCCAAAATCAACCCGAATTTGACCCGGGTATGGGTCCGTTAACCCAGCAATATGGGCTTCCGCTTCCGCGATTTGGGCTCAGCCGCTCCACTTCCTCTGTTCCGCAATCCAGGCTTAGTCGTTCGGTTCAGTGTCGCAATCCGGGCTCAGCCGCTCTGCTTCGCCCTTCCACAATCGGGGCCCGCTAGCCTTAGTAGCCGCTCCACTTCGGCCGTTTGGCGCTTCCCCCTTCCGCACGCGTGGCGAGCCCAAGTTGGCTGGCTTCAGGTCCATGCGGACCACAGCCACGCGATCCGGGCTCCCGCTTCCGCATTTTCAATTTCCGGATTGGGTCGTGTCAACTCGGCAACCCAGCGGGTCGGGTCAGAGTTGCATTTTCTAACCCGTTTACAAAAACGGGTCGGGTTCGAGTCGTGTCAAATAGCATCGGATCAGTTCCGGGTTCGACCATAACCCGACCAATTGACCTGAATTGACACCCCTAGCCATGACCTTTCTGAATCCCAAAACATATATGATCCTTCTCTTCTTCCAATTTGGACATGGTTTGTTAAGTAAAATGGCCGACTTGTTGCAGTTGTTTTTCTGCCTCGTCCATTCACAATACCCATTCAAAATCGTCATAATATAAATTGTATTGGCTCTACTTGCTTCAACAAACACCAAAATGTCATTTGGGTACAATAAATGAAAAATTTTGATCACATTGCTAACAACTTGAATTCCAAGCAACCCGCCTCTTTGCTTGAGCATCTTGATTAACAGCTCCGAGCAAAGGATAAACAAATAAGATGACAGAGTACAACCCTGTCAAAAACCACTACAAGCATCTATCCACTGAGTCCTATTTCCATTAATAAGAAGCTGGAATCTAGGCCACGAGATAAATTGGATCACCCATCGAGTGAATCAAGCATGAAATCCCATTAACCCCATCACCTGCTGAAGCGTATCCCAAGCCATACAGTAGGCCTGTTCCATATCAACTTTTAAAGCCATAAGTCCAGATTTCATAGTAGAATGCTGAAATTTGTATATCATCTATTGTGCAAGCAGACTATGGCTTGAGATGGACCTGCCGAGCACAAAAGCACCTTGCTCTTCTCCTATAACTTCCACAAGTGCCGATTTAAATCTGTTCACCTCAACTTTTGCTACAACCTTATATAACGACTGGCACAGACTGATAGGTCTGGCCTTGGACGGCCATAGAGACTTATATAAATTTCTGCATCTAGAACCTTCTGCAGCTGATGAAAAAATTGTTTATAAGTTGACCTACGTAATTTTTCGGGCTAGGTTTGCAACTCGATTAGGTTCATGCCTTCTCAAATCAGGTTAAGATCAACTTCAAAATAATTAAAGCATTTCTAATATATATAATAAAAATATGCATTTTGTCTAAAAATTAAAAGTTAAAATAGTTAAAAAAGTTTATTACCCCCATTTTGCGTGCAGCCACCGATAGTTCTAGTAATGTAAGTGAGTCGAGTCGGTTTGATCTCGACTCGTTAACAAGTTCATGAGCGAGTTTCGAGTTTAAGTCAAGCATGTAATCGACATTGTTTACTAAACGAGCTCTAATTTGAGTTTAGTCCGACTTGACTTATCAGCTCATCGGGTTACTTGATTTTAAAATATATATTTAAAAAATATTTAATATACTATTTTCTTAAGAATTTCTTAAGAAAAAAAAAAAAGCTTCATGGATGAGTCTAATTTGGGCTTTTAAATTGAGTTGAGCTCAACTTTTTTAAACGGATTCGAGCTTGATTTTTATACAGATAGTCAAATTCAAGCTCATTAAACGTGCTCGTGCTCGTGCTTGAGCTCAATGTGAGTTAAATGAAGTGGATAATACTACTGCACGACCCAACTCCTTTACATCCCTTGAGAGCTCCCTATTCTAGTGAACAACTAAATGATCCCATTTTCCTTAATGAACGGTGGATGTCGTTCGTCGCTCACAGAGGGAAATTATTGGGTTCGGGCACCGGACACAACTTACTGTTCGGTACTGTCGTGAGCTCAGTAGTGTGAAATATTGAGTTTGGTACTTCACAGTACCGAGCATACTAAGCTCAGGCTCAGTACTGCTTGATACTGCTCGATACCGAATAAAAAATGATGTGACGCATTTTCATTGACTCTGAATTGCGTCCACTATCCGAACCCAATAATTACCTCGCTCCGCAGGGTGTTTTCTACGGCAAATTATTGCATCCGGTCACAGAACGCGAAGATAGGTCCGCATATTAATAAAATATTATTTTAAATTAAGTACGTCAAATGCATAGTTAAAACACAGTCAAATCAAAGCACAAGTAAATCACAGTCAAAGTCAACCTAAAGCGCAATCAAAATGCAGTGGCATGTTTTTGATGTACGAACCTATTATTGCGCGTCCGCTCACGGATGCAATAATCGTTTTCTACCGCCGCTGCTGCTGCCGCCGCCGCCGCCTCACTGGTCAATGCTTAAATTATACCACAAACCCTAAACCTCTCCGCCCATTCTCTCTCCTGAGCAGCGCTGCCACATCGATCAATCTGCCTTGATGGAGTTCTGGGGTGCGTTCTTCGGACTTCGAACTCATTTCTCCATCCCTCTCGTGTGGGAGGGCTTTTTCCTCTCCTTCTCCTTTCTTTATAATTGGCTCTACGAAAGATTGAGTTTTAAACTTCGTTCGTTCTTAATCACCCACTTTCCTAGGTTTTTTTTATGTTCAGCTAACGCTTGCTTCTCTCTCCGAATTTTTCGTTCTTTAAAAAAAAGTTCTTTTCTTGCAAAGAATGATAAGTTTTTTATTGCTCGTCTGTTGTACATTTATTTCGCTCTGTTTGGTGATCATGCAATACAACTATATATTTTGTTCTTTGATTAGTTTTTGGTGGGAAACAACAAATATGACAAACTTAAATCCCACAGAAAAATTAAATTTTGTTTCGCCCACGTTATATGCTAAATGGCGGATGCACTAAATTCCCTTATTCGACTTACTTGATTTAAATCTGCTGCGTCTCTTATCAATTTGGTTTTAGGTGTTGAAGTTAAACCTGGGCAGACGGTAAAGTGCGAACCTGGAGATGAAGGATACTTGCATCTTTCGCAGGTTACTTTGATGCTAATCAGTAATTCCCTTCTTCGTTGGGCGATTTCTAGTGCACTGATACTAGTCTTTGCTTGTTTTCTACATTGTAGGCTTCACTAGGTGAAATCAAGAAGGATAAGGGGACTGAAAATGTTCCAGTTTTTGTTAAATTTAATGATCAAAAGCTAGTTCTTGGGACCCTCTCTACAGAGAATTGTGCCCAGATTCAATATGATATTGTATTTGAGAAGGAATTTGAGTTGTCACACGGTTCAAAGAATACCAGTGTATTTTTTGTTGGTTACAAGAGCATTCATGAGAACTATCCATATCCTTTTTAAGTTTTACAAGCTGATATTTCCTTCTTTAGAGATTTAGCTCAACTATATTCTAAACTTGTGATGTTGAATTACCTTTTTTTTTTCCTTATCTATCTTTATTGTTGCCATCACTTCTGAGGATGATTTAGATGGTAAATTTTCATTATTGTATAGTTCTTTTCTCAATTTTCTTTATTCATTTTAATATTTATTCATTTAAATTGCTTAGCACTTATCATGTTATTGTTCCTTATAGGTTCCGATGTTGAGGCTTATCTGAATGATTCGAAAGAGATAGGTAATCTATTAATGTTTTTATCCCTATAATTTGTTTCTTGAAGCTTGTTTCCTACGTGAGGTTTGATGACTGTGAAGCTTTGATGGTTGTTTCCCATAAGTGAAAGTAGGCATTTTCTAGATTGGTACATATATAATAGGTAAATTCAGGTCCATACCAGTATATCACTCAAATCCTTCTAATTTATACATCCAGGACTCAATACTGAATATCATTTTAGTTCTTTAAGGGTGCTGCAATTGTATTTGTTTAAACTTAAACAAAAGCAATTATGTGTTGGTAATATGTGAGATGGAGTTGGTTTGGACTAGGTACCCTTCCAAGTGCATCCCTTCCAACTTCCAATGGTACCTAGTCCGAAATTTTTGGAAAGCAGAAGCTGATTTTGGTAGAGACTTGTTACATTAAGATGTGAAGTAATATAATGGATAAAAGTGTCATATGTTGCTAATCTATTCTTTTTTTTTTTCTGAAATGTAAATTTGATTTTTATGTTTATTTATATTTGTTCCTTTAGCTACGTGAGATGTTACACTTAGGACTATGTTTTAAGTTTGTGAATCTATATTCCTATTAACATACCTAAAAAACTTTATTATATACGCCCCTACTTTTAGAGCTATGATACTATTCAGTGGATGGCGAGTGCCTAATCGAATTGATCAGGTCGTGTAGGAACAAGGTTTAAATCTCTCGGTCTGTTAGGATGCCTCAGCTGCATACATCACTGCACTTCTACTTGACACCTATCGTAATGATAAACGGCTCGTCTTGCCGTGACCTTATCTTGGATTCTCAATACTTCTGTCGCTCCATCCCCGCAGGGGCAGAGAACCCGCCGTTGTCTCAGTTGTGCTATCGGAGGCTCTGAGGAAGTCGGAATAGGAGAGCACTCAACTTGGGGTGGGGTGATTTGCATAAATTAGTATAGAATTCCTCCTTGTTGGGTCACCCATGTGGTCTCAATAAAGGAAAACCAATTGTGGCTGGCAAAGTCGGTGTCAAAGGGGGAATGATAATATAGAGACATTGACAAGAATGGATGGTGTTTTTTTTTTTTTTTTTTTTAATTTTCATCTTATTTGTCTTATTAGCATGGTTAATGATGATCTTAATTTTCTTCTCTCCTGTGTCATCCCTCTTATTTGCCTCCCTTCTCGTATCTTTCGATTTCCTCCTATTGATTATGATTTTCATTAGTTATTATTGCCATTGGGAATGTTATGAACACATGTGATTTTGTAGAAAATGATAATAGTAATAATCAAAAGGAATTTTATAGATAAAGAAGATGGGAGGGCAAGAGGAGAGAGAAATAAGGCGCGTAATAGTGCTAGTTGATTGCAAACAATAATGAAATCTGCATAATGGTAATGGGAACATAATGAGTTGAGTTGGCACCAGAGAGATGTGGTGTGGACTAAATTCACATGAACTTCAACCTACCATCGATCCTTCACATCACACTCATCTCAAATTCAAATTAGCCATTATTGTTGTGGTGAATACACCCTTTATGTGTGATTTTGCTGGAAACTACTTTTAAGGATGATTTAGATGAGTTTAAACTGGAATTATAGTACTACTTGATTGCAGGAAATTAATGAAATTTTGACGATGAGAGTATGAGCTACAATAATTGTGGGGCATAGGTGACAACGAACATGGATGGATTCCCACTTACTCTCCTCCCCCTCTTTTTACCTCTCCTTCTGATGTCACAGAAAGGATTTAAGTTTAGATTTTTTTTATTTTATTTAAAATTAAAAAATTTAGATTATTTTATTATAAATTATATTTTTTGGATAATTTCAACAATAAATTTTAATTTTATCTTGTAATCATATTTTTCGAAATTGGGCTTTCAGTCTTCCAATTTGATCAGACTTGAAAGATGGAATGAAAGACAGTTCTTTAGCCTCCTCTTTGAGGATTCTCTCGCTTTTGGGTTTTTCCCTTGTATGCTTCGTCTTTGCCCTTGCCTTCCTTTTGACATGTTTCTTCTTTTCTTATCCAGTCACCTTCTCTCAACCTCTAGCTTTCCTCCTACATCATATTTGTCTATTTTTTCTTCCGTCTCGTTATTAATTTGGTATCGAAGCCTTACCCTACTTCAAGTCATTTCTACGATCATCTTAACATCTACATACCATACCTTGTGTATATGCTCCATAGCCACACTTCGATACCTCATCCTACTCGTCAATGCGATCTCATCCCCTTCATTAGGGTCATCGCATCGCTCATGTTTGCATCGCAACCCACTCGCATTTGTTGGAAAGTTGTTCTCCCTTCCATGTCACTCATGAATCAACTCGCATTTCGTGCACACTTAAGGTATAGTGTACACTCCTTTGCTCGTTTCCTGTAACTTAAACTTCATGGTGGCCTTTCCTGACACTAATGAACTTGATTTCCATAACCCTAGGATGTTGTTGTCTAGGCCTTTTTCCATCATAGTATTTCTTTTATCAATGTTTTCAATATTGCACATCCCCACGTATTTTCGAATCACTATCTAAGCTCAATCTCCTGCTCATGACTGATTATTCTCCACTTCATGCCACATCTTGAAGTGCCTATTCTTTGCTAGTTGCTCACCCGATGCTTCAATCACCCACACTTTCTCGCAAAATAGTGCATGTGTTTTGTGATCCTCTTGCCTACTACTAGTAACATGGTAAAGGAAGAGAGAGAGAGAGAGAGTGAAATCAATTTCGGCCAGCCTGTAGTTGAGTCATTTTAGTCATATTCACAAAGATCTACAAACTTATAAATGTTTTTCTAGGGCTTTGATAATTTACTTAAGAATATACAGCATGTCTTTTGTCAATGTTGTGATGTGCATCTCCTCTTCTGCTTCAGGATGAATGTTTTTCTTCATCGCATCTTATTTAGGATGGATTTCCCATTATCCATTTTTTAGATGAATTTCAAAAGCTCTACAATGAAATTGAAGACTTCAAGTTCGTTGATCCGTCCTTCATCGACAATTCAACTTAAACTGCACAAAGAATAGAATTTTGGAACTTATTATGTTATATTTTATTTTAATTAGGTTTCTTAGATTTATTTTATCATGAATTATCTTCTTGGATAATCTCTAGATTAGATTTTAATTTGATATCTGAGCTGTAATCCTGTTTCTATGAATAAGCATGCGTTTGTGTAATTTGATCAGACTCAAAGATGCAAATAATGATAGTTCGTTAGCCTCTTCTATGGGAATTCTTTTTGCTTCCCAACCTTCCATTCCTTTCCTTTTTCTAACACATTCATTTATCTCTTCCCCAATTCGCCCCACCAAAATATGTCTATTTACATTGTTTGCTTCTCATTGCCTCCCCACTGCGATGCATCTCTGTTATTTGAATTAGATTTTCTTACATGGGTGATAATCTCTTTTGCAATATCACAATGTCTTGGGTGCTCTGATGCTATTGACTGAGAGTATTTTGAAAGGGTTATTTTAGTTAAGAAGTTGTAGCATTAACTTTTAAGGCTTCGTTTGGGACGGCTTTCTTACTGTTAAAATTTTTTTGCTCGAAAACTCTTAGAATAACAATAAGAAAGCTGTCCCAAACGAAACCTAAATCATGAGGAGCGTTGCATGAATCACACAAATGGACAAGTGTTATGCAGTTTGACAAAAATAACATTTATGCAAATAGGAATTCTACTCAAGATGAGTTTCTTCTATTGAAGGGCACCTAAACCTGCATGCAGGATTTTAAAAACACTTTTATACTTCTGGGACATTCGTGCATTTACCTTTCTTTTTCTAAATTTTGGACATATGTACTTGCTTACAAGCTTAGTAAATTCATGTATTATACTCATATAATCCATTTACGTAAGAATTATTAACAAGCTTATATTTTCATGTCTTTTCAGAATTTTGGAAATTTAGCAAATTTTAAATTCCAGAAGTATAATATGGTTGCTTTATATATTATCTGCTCATATTTATGAAAAAATTCCATTATTTTTTATTTTGGCATGTCAAGAATAGTTTTATTTTATTTAACTATTTTTTTTATTTTTTTTCTGTGTTTTCTTCATTTTAAATTAAGATCTCTATATAAATCTATTTTCTTGGAAGTTCCATATTTAAACTTACATCTCTGAGTTTCTTTCATAGGAGAGGGTTGGCTCAAAAAGAAAAATCTGGTAAAGCCAGGAAAAGTTGCTGCTGCTGATAAGGATGATACTGTAGCTGCTAAGGCTAAAACTCAGACAGGGAAGCAGGACAAAGTTGAAAAACCAAAACTTGATGACATACAAAATAAAGCTGATGATGATGATGAGGAAGATAAGATGAAGATGAATGATGAATCTGATGACGATGATGATTATAATGATGACGAGGTATGTTCTCTTGTTTTATTTATTTATTTTTGGCTTTTGCTTGCTAAATTCAGCAAGTTATGTATGTAAATCATTTACCCCAAAAAATAATTTCCCTCTTTCACCCATTTGCTTGTTTTATGATATTCAATTAGGAGTAAATGTAAAATTATTTTGTTAGTGAGACGTTTTTGACTAATTAGAACAAACAAAATTGAACAACCCGGTAGTGCTCTAGATTCATTGATGGTGGCATAATCACCTCTAAACCTCATCTGTAAAAAAAAGTTGCATCTCAAATATTGACCATTCATCAGCTTTTTCTTTTTTTTTTGTATGATCAATTTCATATATATTTTACATTGAAAATCACTCATACTGGTTCCTTGAACAGGCTGTGAATTTTTTTTATTAACTTCAAGTTGTTTTTCCTCAGGAACTAGTTAAAGGAATGATTGATAGTGATAGTGATGATGAGGATAAGGATGATAGCTCTGAGGATGAAAAGGCTAACTTAAAGGTTATTAATGCGAGTTTTTGTAAATTGGGAAACTATGATGTTTTTTTTTGCTAGTCTACCATTTGTGTGCTTGTATTCTTACTACTTTAGGTTGAAAATGGCAAGAAGAGATCTGCTGATGCTGCTTTGAAGTCTCCGATTGGGAAAAAGTCTAAAACAATAACTCCAGCTGGGAATCTCAAAATTGGTAATTTTTGTTCTCTTTAAACGTTTTACTAGTATAATTTTTGTAGGAGATATTCATACACATATCATGAAAATCTGCCCCTTTTATGGGAGATGTTCATACTATATGTATCATGATAGGAAACACTTGAAGATTTCATCTAAATCCTATCAATTTCAGAAAAACAATGAGAAAAATCTTCCAAACTCCAAAGGAAAAAACAGGAAACAGGAATTATATCGCGATAATCAAACTAACGGAAGAAAATAATAAGATACAATTGATCCTCTATTCGAGAGGAGGATCTATCACTCCCAAATCTCTAGACGTTACTAGAACCCAAAAACCTGAACCTAAGAGATCCCAAATTTCAGCCAAATTCAAGATGCCCTAATCCTAGGAAAACAAACTATTTAATGCATACAATCCAAAAGGAAATATTTAAACAGTCCCTACATTTAATTTTCCCTCCCAACTTCCTAAAAAGTTTTTTTGAACCCGGCGATTTGCTTGGCATACAGGCAAAGAATTCTGCCGCTGTATCTGTAAGCCGGTCCCGTATGGACCGGATTGACCGGTCTATCATACCACTATGAAATAATTGAGAATTTGATGGAAGTAAAACATGCAGTTAGGTTTTTTTATTTTTTTTGTTGAATTTTGATATTTTTTGGAATTTGAAGTATATAAAAAGAAGGGCATTAATTTTATAAATCATAAAGATATAGGGATGTTTATGAAATTTCCCTTTTTTTTATGGTTCATATATGCAATGCTTTTAAAACCGAACTGGACCGGCAGGTTCAACCGGTTGAACCACGAACCGGCCGGTCGGTTACGGTTCAAATGAAAACCTGGATAAATTCGCTCGAACCGGCGGTTCGACCGCCGAACCGGTCCCGGTTTTTGATAACCTGCCGGAAAGCTTATACGCAGAGAGTAAAAAAACCCTCATTTGCGTCGACGTCTACTCGCATCTGCTCGACTCTTCGGCTTCGAGCTTCAATAGAGGAAAAAAAAAACTCATTCGAAGCCTTCGACCTCTTCTTCCCCGACGGCGTGCAAAGCTAATAGCGTCTTCGTTTTTCTCCTTCACGAAGCAAGAAGTCAACCTTGTCTCCTCCTGCAGGCCTGCTCTCATCTCATTCACAATTTTTTTAGGCGTGATCATCAGGTCTGTAAGTGAGGGCATAACTTGCTTTGGAAAGTTCTTTCATCCCCTCTTTCAGTTAGGTAACTTTAAAATTGTTTATAGTTTTGATTTTTGAATGCTTCTTATGAAGTTGTTGTAGCTTTTGGAAAGCTCTTTCATCCCCCCTAGCTCGTTTCAACCTGGAAGCTTGGGAAGAAAGCCAGCATCAGTCGCTCACATGTCAAGAAGCTCTTAATGGCATAAGCAAAGTAGTACAGGGATATCTACTGAATGGATTCAGCCGTGATTTGTACACCTGCTTGTAATGCATCGATTATGGACACTTGTGATGATGAAGTTATTCACTGACGCATAAATTAAATGATGTTATGGATACAAAAGTGCATTCTGAGTTTGCTTGCATGTGTGGAAAGCAATTAGATGCAGTTATGGATGACACAACTTCTCCACATAAATGCACTCCAACTGTTCAGTTAAATGCCCATCAAAACCTACTTGCTGAAATGATAAATTTGCTTCATAATAGTAGCATGTAGCCCTCCATCCAACTATTCAGTATTTTTTATAAAAAATTTTCTACCATGTAGTTTTCTATCTGGCATAGTTTTCTACCTTGTATTTTTCTATGTTGTAGTTTTTTACCTTGGATTTTAATTTGTGTATATGATTTTATTATAATATTTAAATATAATAAATACTTATTACGTCATCCGGTTCGAACCATCAAACCGCTAACCTCTTCTTCTTCCGGTTCATTGACCGGTCCGATTTTCAAAGCCTTGCATATATGCTGAACTGATGTAATCTTTGACTATTAGCAGGTGACACAAAGAAAGGCAGCCAAACCCCTATTCCCCAGATTACTAAACAAGCTGGAAACAAAGCAAAACAACAGACTCCTAAATCTTCTGGTTCAGTTATGTGCAAGACATGCAGCAAGTATGTTGTTTATTCTTTTCCCTCCTTCAGAAGCTTATGGTTAGCATATTTTTTCGGTTCGTTTTGATCATTTTATTTTGATTTTTTGTGATTTTTTCTTTTCTTCAGGTCTTTCAACACTGAAAATGCTCTTCAATCTCATACTAAAGCCAAGCATTCCGGAGCCAAATGATTAGTTTTGGACGCAAATGATCATTATTGAGGCTTCGTTTGGGACGACTTTCTTATTATTTTTTAAAGCAGTTTTTTAGTAAAAAAAAAATTATTAGAAAGCTGTTTTAAGCCGCAGTAAAAATACTGTTCCAAACGAAGCCTGAGTTTTGCAGAATCCTTTCAACTTGCAGCGTGAGGAAGCTGAACCAATTCTATGAGGATTATTATCTTAACCTTAGATGCTACAGGAGATTTTTGGAATTCTTCTGGGCAGTTGGACAATTCGGTGCATGGCTAAATATTTTAAGCTATTTATGTGGGTGCAATTTTGATTTTTTTTTCCTTTCATTTTTTCAGTATTTTAGGGATTGCAATTCGCAAATACTCCAACTCTTCCTGATGAGTCTTAACAATTGTGAAGTATTTGAATGATTAATATTAATGTATTGTCGCAATAAAAACTATCTGATTTTTTACTCTAAGCCTTCTTCAAATGATTGATGCATTTCTCCTCTTAAATAGAAAGTAGAATTGATTACCTGTGACTTAATTAAATTGATCAAACGGTTCGCCAATTTTTTGCTGGAAATAATTGCTAACCTCTTAAAGCTAAAACCAGTTGGTTTCTTTTTATTTTGGTTCCTTTACAAAAATGTCACATTCAGCATAGAGTTTTCTGCAGACCTTTGTAAAGATGTTCAAATCTGCAAGATTTAAATCTTACAAAAACAAATTTAGCATATTTTGTGGGGGTTAAAATCTGAGAACTGTTAGCATTAAATAATCATAAATTGTTTGGCTATTGAGTTTAAAATTTAAGATTTCTGAGAGTATCGAGGTGAATGTTGTTTGATTTGCCGGTTTTGCTTTTTTTGTGCGTGGTTTGATGTATAGGGGTAAACAGTGCATGAATCAAATATTTGTGTAGATCACTTAATAGAACAGGTGAGGGAAATATTTAGTTTTTTCTTACTATTTTATATCATTTTCTAAACAAGGACAAAAGAAAATACAACATAGGTGACGTGACTAAACATGCTCTCTCTAACACTTTCTTCTTTGGTAGGATTGCAAACAAACCCAATCTAGTCGAACAGGTGGTTGTTCATGTTTGAGTTCATTTATTATCAGCTTGTTCAATTTGATTTGAGCTTGATTCAAACTTTTTTTTATTCGTGTTCAATTTGGTTTGTTAAAATAATGGATGTTTGTGTATTTGATTCATATTCAGTTTGTATCATGTTTATCGAAGTTTAAACAAATGAACATTATTGATCTATTAACCAGCTTGTTAATGAAGAAACGAGCTATAATTCAATGAAAATATTGACGAACAAATTTCTATGAAAATAACGACATTGTTTGATATAATATATAAAAAAAACGCATACACACATAAGCACAACATCTTAACTCTAATAATTATAGATACATTAGATACCCCTACCCCTAGAAAACAGACATTCCCAAAGCATTCCAAACAGCCTGGAGAAGCATCCACAATGTAGTTGCGGCATGGAGGCTGGAAATCATGACCAGCATCACAGCCATTTATAGAGTCACATTCATCTACAACCTTAGCCAACACTGAATTTCCATTCCCATTAATCCTAATTGTCTTCGAGCATCGGCTCCCATAATTATACCATCCTGTGGAAAGCGCCACCACCATCTCATCATCGCTGTGATAGCTGCCGTCGCACTCCGACGGGCCTCCGCCATCTCCGCCTTCGGCGAAGCTATTGATTGTCAAAGTTGCACTTGTTTCGTCAGTGATTGGTGGTGAGCAGTAGTATTGGGGGTACGTCTCTCCTGCCTTGCAACATTTTGATTCATGCTCTGTGTTGCAGTTGCCATCTGTGCCGCTTAGATAGCCAATCGGGCTACATTGGTCAAGCTGTGGGGAGTAGCGGACGCCATAGCTGAGGTTGAAGCTTGCAAAGACTAGTAATATGGCTAGTGCTGCTGAAGCAGTGTTGCTAGGAAAGTTCATTTTGGTTAGAGAACAGAGAGGTTAATTAAGTGTGTGCTTCTTTCAGTGGTTATGTTATGGCTATTTATAAGTGTTATTAGTTAAATGATAGGAAGGAGCGGGAGGGATGCTTTGATCTATCTCGTAGTTATTTTCAGCTTTCTGCATGCTGCGTACGCTGCTTGCAAATATCTGCATCTTCTGTATATAGAATAAGCTTGATTGATCATAAAAGACTTATGTTTAATAAATTTCAATATTATTGCAATGGTTCATCCAGTTTTTTTATTATTATTGTTATTGTTGCATCCTGGAATATTCGCGGCGGTAGAGAAGTATAAATTTTAATGTCTTAGTTTTGTACAAAGATCCAGCACGCATACATATAAAAAGAGAGGGTGTAACATTTATAAGAGACGCCAAAATTTTTACGTGAAAAACCCCTCAAAAAATGGAAAAACCACGGGGGTAGAAGTCTGACTAAAGTCTGGCTACGGACAGAAGTCCAGTGACAAGCAAAAGTTGCACCCTCTCTTTTTATGTGTATGTATGCTGGATCTTTGTACAAAGCTAACATATTAAAATTTATGACGCGAATATTCCAGGACGCAATAATTATTATTATTGTTATTTGGGATCGGTGTGTCTATAGGTATTTTATATATTTAATGGTCCATATGATTATCTTTGTGCCTAATTTGTTAACTTTTGTCGAACTAAGGTTTGGTTGCGTATGGAAAAATCCGCAGAATGCAGTAAAGAAATAAGAAATCTGGGCGTAAAATGCAAGGCAAGGATGGCGAACAGAAATTAATGCATAGCTTATTTAGTTATTAAAAAAAATCTCATCTTACTTACCGTAATATGGACGGTAGATGAAGCTGAGCTTGAAGGGAAGCTAGGTGGATGTACGGCGCATTTATCCTTCGAAATGATATCTTCATCAGGCTTCGTGGTTGTGAAGCCTCTGTTGGATTCCTGATGGTTGTTTTTCTCTTTCTGATGACAGGCAGCAAGTGTTGTTATTTGATTGTATATTTATTTCTTCTGTCTGGGTTTGTTTGAAAGGCTGCTTGTTTGGGGCACAAAAAGCGCCTGCATCAGTACCTGCACTTTACATGTTACTGTAGATAGACAGAGAACGGATCTCTCAGTGACATTTTGAACGTCGAATGAGCGAATCGTGAAGCGGCGGTGAAGTACAAACTTGCGGAATGGGCAACTACTCTTAGGATGATAATATTAGGACAAAAATGCTCTTTTGAGGGGGGGGATTTCAAAAAAGCACCGCCTATGATTATACATATTTTTTTATTTAATTTTTTCTTTTTCTTGACTTTTTAAAGTCAAGTTCCTTAGGTCTTTTCTTAGTTATGTATGCATGTATATTTTCATTTTCGTGACTTTTTTAAGTCAAGGTCTTTAGGTCTTTAGGTCTTTAGGTATTTTCCTTGATATATATTATTTTTCTTCACTTTTTTAAGTCAAGGTCTTTCAGTCTTTTCTTAGTTTTTCTTATTTTTATAACGTCTTTTGGATTTCAGCAATTTCTTTCCTTTTTTCTAATGAAAATTGGGCATGTTTACCCTTAATTTTTCCAAAAATTTAAAAAAAAAATATAGGATGAGTTTGAGAAGTGTAAAAGTTGAGCTATGTACATCCAAAAGATAAAACCTATGAGTTGGGGCTAAATGTAGGCATAATTTGGGATCATTTTTTATTTTATTTTATTTATATTTTTATTTAACTGATGCAGGCGATATGTTAGAAATATATTTTTAATTTAATTAAATATTGAATATATTGATTTATATTGTAATAGTAATAATCACGTGTGGTGGTCTCGCAATAACTAGAGGTGGCTAATGGAGCTAATGGCCGATAGTGGCTGGTTGTGGCCAAAGATAGTGATCGGAGATGGCGGCTAGAGGTGGTTGATGATGGCGACTAATGATGATATGAGGTGGTGGGCGGGGACGGTCGAAGGTACGGCCTAAAGTAATGTCTCTCGGATGATGATAGTTGTTTTTGCAAAATGTTCTAAACAAAGTTTAAGTGCATATGTTTTTTAAGAAAAATTTGATTTGATTTTAATAAGAAATATGTATGTATGAAATGTACTAAAGAACCGTGATTTTAAATAGGGGTGTCAATTCGGGTCAGCGGGTCGGGTTAGGGTCGAACACGAAACTGATATGGCACTGTTCGGGTCAACCCGAACCTGACCCGTTTTTAAAAATGGATCAAAGTTTCTGGACCTAAAATTGCGACCTTTTCGGGTCCAGGTCAATATTCGACCCGACACGAATGACTCGAAATCTTGTTTTCGGGTCAAATTGCTAATTTTTGGGTCACTTTCGGGTCAATTTCGGGTTGCTGGGTCAAAAACGTATCACATTCGGGTCAATTTCGGATTGCTAGGTCAACCCAAACCCGACCCGTTTCGGGTTCGGGTTGACCCGAACCCGTATTTTTCCGGGTCGGGTTCGGGTCATGTCAAAAATTGACGCTCCTAATTTTAAATGGAAAAGTAAAAAAAGAAAAAATAAATTTAAGGTTATCCCAAGTAGCCCTTGAATAATTCCACGTCTACAGATTTTTTAACCGTATGATTTAGACTAAATTCGAAGTCTCATGTGTTTTAACGATCTCTCCCTCATATTGCATGGCTCTGAAAATCAAACTGGACGACACAATTGAACTTGTTGAACTGTGAACATTTCCTCAAATTAATTCAGGCACATTTAAATTTTGGAATTGTAGGAAATGTGTATCAATTCATAAAAATCGGCAGTAAAATCATTCAACCTTTAAACTTGAAGTGGTTGGAAATGATTTGATGATAAATTATTGTTGCGTACTTGAACATTCGCAGCAGTAGAAAGAGATAAATAGCTTAATGTCTTAGCGTTAAATAAAAAATTTAGCACACACAAATAACAGAGAGGGGTACAAAGTAGTAAGAGACGAACATTTTTATGTGGAAAATCATGAAAAGGGTAAAAATCATGCAGCCTGACCCAATTAAAATTGATTCCACTAGTGTTTGTAGTTGATTACAAATGATGCCCTTTCTCAGGGGAGAGCCTTTGCTCAATATAGCAAGTATACATTATATGGAGCGTATTACATGGTGAGAGTTGGAAAAAAATCTAATGATATGAGAATTGTTTTCAAGAGAATGTTGGCCTGTCTATTTGGTCGCTATGACTATAATTGATGGGTGATGGTGGTCAGAGGGACTGTAGTTGGCAGGAGATAGAGGTCATAGGAAGAATAGTTGGCAGGTGGCAAAAATCGGAGAGACCATAATTGGCAGGCAACGAAGGTCTAAAGAACTTTAAGTAGGGGATGGTGGTTGGAAATGTGCAACCTATAGGTTCAGTATTTTGATTGACATGTTTTGACCCGATTGGAAAAAGACACAATAAGACTTCACCCGACTTGAAAAATTTCGGGTTCGAGTCAACCCGTTTTTTATACGAGTCAGGTTCGCTTTCAATAAACAGACCTATTTCGAAAACCAGGTAGGGTTTGAGTTGACTCGGATACCTAAAAAATGACCTGTGAAGTCGCGCAGTTCGAGCGACTATGCATTAATGCGTTATTTGTTTTCGCATTTTAGAGCTATTCACCAGTCACTTCTTTGGCTAATCAGCTCCTCCGTTCTCATTCTCTTCTAAGTTTCGCCTTCGTTCGTTGATTCGTTATGTGACTTCTGTCGACATCGTGTTGCCTTTTTCTTCCCAACCTCGTGGGATCGTTTATTTTTTATTTTTCTCTTTTTTCTTGCCTTGGCCTCCACCTCCTGTGCAGTTTCTCATCGTTTATGCAGTTTTGCTGTTGAGGGTCTCATTTTTTTTACTTAGTCTTGGGTTGTTGACTTGCTGCCATGGTCATTTCTATTGTTTAAAACTTGAAACGTTGCACTTAGTTGGGTTGCTTATTTGATGTCTTGTTGGGTTGGTTTTATATTAATTGTTGTTGAAATGTTGACTGCTAGACTATTATCATTACTCTGTTTTTCATTTTGCTAGCTGTTGTGGATTTGTTTAATGTAATTTGTTGTTGTGGGTTTGTTTCTTGTTATTTTTGAAGTAAAAAAAAAAAAAACTTTTACAATAAAATGAGTTGGCGGGTCAATCCATGGTCGACTCGTACTTAGATCAGGTCAAATTCAAGTTCGTGTTTTCAGCTCGTTTCCCTAAAAGGTTCGGGTCATATCAGGTCATATGATGATGGGTTGGTTTCATTTGACCCAAACTTAAACCCAAAAATTTGATTTTGACACCCCTACAACACATTAATCATACGGATAAAAACATTAATGCATTACCTATCTCTTTCGGATCATTGAGATAAGCCTCAACATCAGAACCTACAAGGAACAATTAAATGGTAAGTGCTAAACAACTTAAATGAATAAATATAAAATAAATAAAGATGACTGAGAAAAGAACTACATAATTTCCAATTCTATGAGGATTATTATCTTAGCCTTAAATGTTAGAAGACATTTTCCGAATTATTCTGGGCTAAATATTTATAAACTATTTATATGAGTGCAACTTTGTTTTTTCTTTCTTTTTTTTTTTCTGGGTATGTTAGGAGTTTGCAACGGCTAAGTACTCCGAGTATTCCTGCGGAGTCTGAACAATTTGTGAAGCGCTTGAATGATCCATACTAATTGAATAAATCTTGATACATTCTCAAAAAATTATCTTGATCAAGCACGAATCTTGAGGCAAAACCCAACCTGAAAATTTCAAAAATTAAATCCGAAAGCACCTGAACTCCGATTTCAGCAAGCTTATAGTCAAACTGAGCGTCTCGGAAATACGAACCCAATGACACCAAATTCAACCCAATCCGAGCCCAAATGGGTCCAAATCAAGAACCCGAAGTGCTGTTGGAAGGTTCAAACCACAATTTGAGTTACCAAACGATCTCTGATTTAAACGAGCTTATACTCGAATCGAACGGCTCGACAAGACGAATCCAACGAGCCCAAGATCGCCAAATTCCGACATCACTAAAGCCTTTCCCCCAACGAACGGTGCACGATCGAAGATTTAATATCGGCCATCCATTCGACCACTCCCTATTCGCCCATGATCTCACACCTATTTACAAGTCATGCCACTCCAAAAAAACTATAAATAGAGCTCTCATTCTTCACAAGAGGACTCAAGTGAGAAGAGAGAGAAGAAGAGAAGAGAAGAAGGGGAAAGGGAGAATCATCTCCTCCTCGACCACTGCCGGAGTTCTTTCCGCTGTCTGAACACGCCAGAACTCTGCCGGAATTTTCGAGAGAAGCCTGAATTCTATAGAATTTTGTAAATTTGTTTCAAGTTGGTAGAAACGAATTGTAATCTGATCGTCCTGACTTGTGTGACGAATCAGCTTCTTGTAATTTACAAAAACACTAGTGGAAACTTTTCAACTGGGCGTGGCCTCGTGATTTTTTTCCCTCTTTCGGGTTTTCCACGTAAAAATCCTAGTGTTCATTTTCTGTTCTGTTTGTGTGCTGAATATTCGTGCAACGCTCAGACGTGAATTTGCAAACTCTACTGCAGCGTATATTCTAGCCCGCAACAAATCTTATAAAAACAAATTTAACATATTAAACTCTGAGAACTATTAGCATTAAATAATGATAAATTGCTTGGCTATCGAGTCTAAAATTTAAGATTTCAGAGAGAAATCTTTCAATCCAATAAGTATCGTTACAAAGTAGGATCATCACATTCTTACAACAACAAGCACATCACATCATATAAGCAGTTGAATTAAAAGTTAAAAGGATACAGAACAGGAAATTTGAAAACAAGGTTCTAGCTTCAGAAGAAGTAAGCAAACAGTAACTCCCCTAAACCCTAAGATGTTCAAATAGAACAATTATTCCAGGCTGAATAGAAAACAAATGCAAGATGGCATTGTCAGTGAAGAAAATCCTTTGTCCTTACACTCAGGCGGTAGCATTTCACATCCTAAGTTGGTCAGATAGAGCAAACTTTCAATGATAGCTTTGCATTGGCTGCCACTCCTGTTCAATTCTTTCTGCAAATGCCCCAAAAACCTGCACAATTCCATTTAAGCTGCATGAAAATTAGGCCCGACAAAGGGTCAAGGATACCTGGACCTGCAAAACTCTTTACAAAGTAAGCAAGTCTTCAAAATGACAAATTTGCTATCTATCCTGGACATTACAGCACCTGTACAAGAGGTGAAGGCAACCAAGCGCAAGTATAAATGCAGCAAGTTCAAAGCATACTAAAAATTATAAAAAAGAACACCAGTGAATCAAGAAAGTATTAAGCTCTATTTATTTACTTTGATTGGGGCCGTAAAAAAGCAATTTTAACTTTAGAAAAAATTTTGTATGAAGATATTATAATAAAAATTAGAAAAGATAGATCTCAATAACATTTAATTTGCATTGTGATAAGTGCAATACATGATAATCAACTGCACTAATCTCAAAGTAAATTCAATGAATTTTAAACTCACTGAACAAAACTTTAATTAAAATACCCTGAACTTTTTTTCTTCTTCTTCTTCTTTTCACTCCACAAAAGAATTCCTTCCAAAAAAATGCTGCAAAAATTAGCTCTTACATTATGCCAAAAAAAATTGAATTTTAGTCTCTAGTCAGCTTAAGGTGCAAAGCAAGCGAAACCAAGTGAAAGATATCAAATTTCATGCTAAAAGCCCTAAAAAATACTAAACAAAAGGTTACAGAGAGAATTCTTTCTGAACCCAATAAACAACCTGTGATGACACAGTAAATTGAAATGAACATCAATCAGAAACTTCAGTTATGCCGGAAAGGTTTAGGCTTTGTTTGGGATGGCGTTCTTACTGTTTCTTAAAACAGTTTTTTTAGTATAAAAATTTTAATTTTTCTACTATAAAGCAACTTTAAGAAACGGTAAGAAAGTCATCCCAAATGAAGCCTTGGTAATTCTAGAATTAATTTATTGAAAGGCAGACGGCCACCAGAGCATTCAGGCAATTGTTTTTCCCCAAACTTGGGAGAAAAAAAAGTCATTAAATTCAAAGATAAATGTTTGTGAAAAGATAGAAAATTAATCGAGTTAAAAAAACTCAAAATCTTTGGTCATTTATCAATACTTCTGAAGGAGAGAAGAAAGGCAACTAAATAAGAACAAAACACAAAACGCAAGCAGGCTGGAAAAAAAAGGCATGCAATGAAAAGCCTACAAAAAGGATCTGAGAGAAGAAAAGGATAGTTAGAAACAAAACAAAATGACATCAAAATCCACAGCACAGGACATTGAACCTGCACACCACCTGCACAGTGCAAAATGGACTGTAAGCCATTTTTATTTTGAGAGAGCCGGTTTTGCAAACAAAATGTCCACCACCCCCAAAATTAAACACCCAAAAAGAAAAATGGCCAAACCTGGAAAAGCCATACGTCAGTAAAAGTACTCTTCATGATTTCCATATGGCTGTTCGTGATGGTGCCCCCCATTCTGACGGGATCCATTGCTACTATGGTTATTGATGTTGCTAGGCTTATTAGCCTGTTCTGCCTGTTCCCTTTCCCTGTTCCATTGCTCAATTTTGGCCCTCCTTTCAGCGCTACCTTCCCTAACTGGGCTTCTATTATTCCTGCCCCCGGGGCTCCTACTACGTCCTTTCCTATGACCAGGACTTCTGCTCCTAGGCCTCCTGCCTCGATCATCATGTGGCCTTCTTCGATCTTCATAGTTACGGCGTCTATGAGGACTATGGCTCCTACTGCGGCTTCTGCTATGCCTCCGATGAGATCTCCCAAACAACTGTCGCCTTAATTCCCTGCCATCAGCATGACCGTCCATTTAAGCAAAAGAAGAGACAAGCCAGACATACACAAAAGATAGTTACAATCATATATACCTGCTAATCTTCTTTAAATGCATGAAATTGCAATAACCACCCCTATTACAAGTGTTCTCTTCATATTGCCGACAGGTAGCCTCACGGAAATCAGTAACAGGAGAGAAATCAACAATAATTGGACGCCCTGCAACACAGAATTCAGACAGAAAAAAAAAATGTATATCAGGTTGCATATTGTAATCTAACATAGGATAAGTACAAAGAACTATAGCCAATATGACTCCTGATAAAAGAAAAGCCAAATAGGATGATAAGTGACCTGCATAAAACCTTCCAGTCAAATTACGAACAGCGTTGGCGGCGTGCTCTTCCTCTCTGAACTGAACATACACATTACCCACCTGCACATGACGCAAGAACAATAGAACACGACAAAATGTTTGCAAGCAAAGGACGGGAAAAGTGACAATTGAGTTTTTTATTACCATATGATCAGCCAAATTGTCGCATACATTCAGGCTCTCAAGTTCACCATATTTACTCAGCTCTTCAAATAGATCCTCGTAGAAATTCTGAACATAATTATACCTGAATATCAAATTAAGGTAGCAGAAAGCAGCAAAAGAACCTTACACAAAAACATCAACATAAATACACTTGGGGGGAAAGACATAACGCTGGCAAATCTTAACCTTATAGGATCAACCAACATTATAGACATAGATATGTACGGTATATGTATTTTAAAAGGACTTCTTTTAGTTCTATCAATACATTTCGGCCATTCATTTTTGTTTATTGCTCAAGTAGGATGACAAAATAAATCATGTCTACTTCATCAGAAAATGGATCCATAAGAAACCAACATTGGCCATTTCAAATAAAAGAAGCCTATTTTTTCTTACATTGAGAACTGTGTTGGCTGAGAGGTGGTGGCAACATTATCAGGGAAATTTATGAAAAATACAAAATATCCAGATCATTTCAGCATTTTTTTATTTCAAGCATGCTACTGCAACCTCATCTTTCTATGAACAAGCAATTAAATCATGATCAAGAATTACTCATACCTTTCATCTTATTCATGCCCATTATCTAATCACCACTCTGTCAATTTCACAAATATCACCAACAGCTAATAGCACTCTTGTTGGTGATACTGCAAGCGACAGAAGTCACCAGCACTGGTGATTGTTGCCATTGTCAACAACCCCCCCAAAAAAGAAAGGTCTCAACCCATGTACAATAATAGCAAAACCATCTATTCAGAAATGATAGTTGACCTATGAAGATTTCCACGCAAGTAACCATGATAATGAATTCTCCACAAAAAGGGTCCATATAAACATCTTGGAAGCAACAGCAGTCGGAAGAATCTCAATCCATGTCACACGTCACAGCCTTTTCATTGGTATAAAGCCTTCATAAAGTCGACCCTAGTAAAATATAGTTAAGGCCTAGTCAATATAATCATAGTCAGCTGATTGGGGTTAAACCAAATCAAACTATTGAAGCTAGGTTCCATAAGAGGAACTGGTTAACATGGGCTCAAAATAAATCAAGTTGAACTCAAAGAACTCGATCATGACCTTGAAATCAACACAACCATCCAAATGATGGACTGCCCAGAAATAACCTAGATGTGGGAAATGACTTTGTATGTAGACCACACCGATTTCCTAGCTCTCTACCCAACTCCCCTCACTCTCCAAAGGGAATTAGTCTCATACTGCTGAAGGAACTCAAAGAGCTTGATTTATCCTCCATAAACCATGCCAATGAGAAGGGGGCAAAGACTTGTTTTTGTGGTGTCACAATGCTTATTTCTCAAGATATAAGGGAGTTATCCTCAAGCCCAACTTTTCTTCCTCTTATCTCTTATCCATCATTGTTGAATCAAAATTGATAACCCTCGGTTCACAAGGGCAACCATTCAACGAGCGCAAAGCCTATGCGGGATAATGACACTTGTCTTTCTTATCTTAGAAGCAGGTCACTATTTCACTATTGCTCGAGCACTAGTTTAAAAGGGTGCATCTTCGATCCCCACAAAGCCTTTGTTTGGTTTTGGCATTTATGCTTGTAATCCTTTGTTTAAAAAGGCATTTGAGATATCTACCTTAAGGCTCGCCTCACCATGAGGCACCCACAAATTACATCAAGGCTTGCATTTTTTGGTCTGAGTAAGGCTTAAACTTTTTCATTCGAGGCATACGTGTTAGAGGCTGTATACGCTGAGAAGAATGCCTCAAAAGTAACATTTAGATAAAACAGTACACATTTAAGCTATATATAAGAAGCATAAGTTTTTAGGTCTACAGTTTAAATCAATTTGGAGATAGAAGGCTCAAGTTTTTTTTTTTTTTTTTTAAACTGACTGACTTTTTTATTTTAATAAGTTTGTTTCCCTTTACATTTTTGTTCTTTTTAATTTTTAAATTGTTATTTATTTTCATTTTTCTTGATTTGATTCTATATTTTTCCCTTTAAATTATATCTCATTTTATTTTAACCATTTTTTATCATCTTTTTTTACTTATTTTTCTTTTCACTTCTTTTATTTAAGTTTTTTTTTTCCTTTTTTATTTTTAGATTTTTTTTTAAACAATGTCATTGTCAAGTCCCAAATTCTGGAAGAGAAAAATGGAGGGTTACATTAAGTAATCAACAACCAACGTAAAACTTGTTGAATAATCATGACATGAATTTTTTAATACATTGTGTGGGCAAAGAAGCTAGTCCATGAAACTAAAATTATGTTAAGAACTTTGAATGTAGGTTTCCTTACAGGCAAATTAGCTAAATTAATTGATATTATGATTCATTGGAAGATAATTATTCTATACATTCAAGAAACTAAATGGGTGGGAGAGATTGATAGTTTAAGATTTAAACTATAATATTCTAGTAGGAGTCGTACTAGAAATGATGTAGTGGCGATTATATATAAGAGTTTGAAAGACAATGTTATAAAAATTGATAGAATTAGAGATATAATTATACCTTTGAAGATTATTGTTGATGATAAGATTATTAATATTATAAATGCTTATTAAGTATGTTTGGATATGTACTCAAAATTAAAATTTTGGAATTACTTGAAAGAATTAATTCAAAATATACCTCTTGAAGAAAGAGTTTTTATTGAGGAGACTTAAATGGATATGTTGGTAGAGAGGTAGAGGATTTTAAAATCATTCATGGTGGCTATGGATTTGGAGTGACTAATGAAGGTGGTAAGATTATATTAGATTTTGTTCTAGCTTATGATTTTGTAATTGCTAATATATTACTTAAGAAAAGAGATGAGCATATCATCATTTACAAGAATGAATATAGTAAAACTCATATTGATTATTTTCTTGTAAGAAAAATAAATAGTTTATATTGCAAAGATTGTAAAATTATTCCGAGTGAAAGTCAATGTACCCAACATCGCTTATTAGTTTTGGATTTTAATATGAAGAAAAAGAATATGAAAAATATAGTATATAGTTGCTTTAGGATTAGATGGTGGAATTTATGAAACTATAATAAAAATATATTTGAGAGTAACATTCACGATTTTAGATTTGTCGGTGTATGAAGAAACTAATATTATATGGAAAATAGTAGCTTGTTGTAAAAGATGTGTTTGGATTATCAAAATGAAAAGCTTTTAATAGTAAAAATTATTGGTGGTGGAATCAAAATGTGCAAGAAATGATAAAAAATAAGAAGCTCATTTATAGAAATTAGTTTAGAGGTAAAAACTTTGAAAATTGGGAAAAACATAAAGTTGCTCGTAAAGGGTCTAAGAAAGTTATCTGCGACGGAAAGACTTTAGCTTTTAATGATTTATATAATAGATTAGATACTAAAGAGAGCGAAATATATATGTATAAGTTAACCAAACAAAAAGATAGAAGTAGTAAGGATTTAGTTCAAATGAAGTGCATCAAGGATGAAGATCAAAAAGTATTTTTTTAGAAGAGGATATTTAAGACTGCAAATGAACCAAGCGTTCAACGAGTTACTCGTGGCTCAGCTCGATAAGAGCTTGTTCATGTTCATTTGATAAGGTAAACGAATGAGCTTGAACACTTTTAATAAATATTTGATAGCTAAATAAACGATCATGAACAACTTAGTGTTCAGCCGTTTATGTTCATGAACAGTATCATTTAACGCTCATGAACAAGCTCGTTAAGAACTCGATTAGAGCTTAACTAAGAAGCTCAATTATAACTATATTAGAGTTTTAAAAATATATATATTGTTAAATTTATTTTTACTAATATCGTTTAGTAATTTATTTTTACTTTTCGCATCCGCCTAAAATCACGAACAATCCAGTCTTTGAACAAATATAAGATGAATCATAGATCATTTGTTCGTTAATGAGCTTATTTGGTAGCTCGAAAATATTAATTAGATATATTTATGAACATACTCATTTGATAACTTAAGAATACTCATTAGATTTATTCGTGAACGAGCTTGTTTGATAGTTTAAAAAACTTCGCCAGATAAGTTCACGAACAGGCTCGATGTAATTGTTTATTAGAAGACTCGATAAGGCTCGTTTGTTAAGTTAATGCACATCTAGAAGTAGGCTCGTTTATAGCTTGTTAAGGCTTGTTTGTTTAAAACTCGATAAACACGAAATGAAATGAACATAAACTAAACATGAACACCCATTAATTTAAACAAACCAAGCTTGAACACAAACAAAAAAGCTCAAATCAAACTTGAACCAAACTTGAACAAGCTAACAATAAACAAACTCAAACATGAACGTGCACATACTCGGCTCGGATTAGCTCGGTTCGGTTCGGTTCGGTTGCATTTTTAATGATATTCAACAAAGATGGATAAGATATTTTGCTAAACTTTACAATGAAGACTGTGAAAATATAATTGACTTTAGTGATCTTAGCATTCTAAATGAAAATAAAGATTTTTATTTTTATCGGTATATTACTACAACTGAAGTTAGAGAGGCTTTAAAGAAAATGAAGTGTGAGAAAATTGTTGGACTTGATGATATTCCAATAGAGTTAGTAAAAATGCTTAGGAGATGAATGAATTTATTGTTTACTAAACTTTTTAATATTATTTTGAAGACTAAAAAGATGTCAGATGTATGGAGAATGAGTGTGTTGATTCCTATTTTTAAGAATAAAAGTGATGCACAAGAATGTGCGAATTATATTGGAATGATGATGATGTGTCATACTTTAAAACTACGGGAGAGAGTTATGGAGCATAGGATACGTCGTGATACTAATACTTTTCAAAATCAATTTGGATTCATGCCGGGTAGGTACTATGGAAGCCATACATTTATTGAGAGGTTTGATGGAGAAGTATAGAGAGAATAAGAAGGGTCTTCATATGATATTTATTGATTTAGAGAAAACATATGATAAAGTTCCAAGAGAAGTACTATGGAGAGTTCTTGAAAAGAAAGGAGCTAATAACGCTTATATCCAAATCATTAAAGATGTATGGATGAGCTATTACTTGTGTTCAAACGCAAGGTGGTTTGATCACGTATTTTCCTATTTCAGTTGGGTTACATAAAGGATCAACTTTAAGCCCATATCTTTTTGCTTTAGTCATGAATGTTCTTACTAGAGATTAGCAAGAGGATGTTCCCTAGTGTATGCTTTTTGCTGATAATATTCTTCTAGTTGATAAGACTAAAGAGGGAGTTGAATGTAAACTTGAATTATAGAGGTCAACATTAGAGTTTAAAGGTTTTCGTTTGAGTAGATCTAAAACCGAATACAATGAGTGTAATTTTAGTGGTAATAGATCTAGTGGGCGGTTTGTGACTTTGAGAGATCAAGTCATTAATAAGAGTACACGTTTTAGATATCTTGGGTCTATTGTTCAAAGTGATGGTGAAATAGATGGGGATATTACTAGTAGAATTCAAATTGGATGACTGAAGTGGAGGAATGCATCGGGCTTGTTGTGTGATAGAAAAGTACCACTCAAACTTAAGAGAAATTCTATAAGATGATGGTTAGACCTATAATATTTTATGGCTCAAAATGTTGGCCATTAAAAAAGAAGCATAGTATTAAGTTAAGTGTTGCAAAGATGAGGATGCTCAGGTGGATGTGTAGCTTTACTCTTAGAAACATGATACAAAATGAGCATATATGTGAAACGATTGGAGTAGCTCCGGTGGCAGATAAGATTAGAGAAAGTCACCCTAGATGGTTTGGTCGCATAAAACGTCAGCCTTCTGATAACCCGGTTAGGAGAGTAGATGTATTAGATTTGACCTATGTTAAGTAAGGTAGAGGTAGACCTAAAAAGACTTGGTTAGAAAATATTATAAATGACATTTCTTTATTAAATCTA
Organism: Dendrobium officinale; assembly: GCA_019514585.1. Classification (NCBI taxonomy): domain Eukaryota; kingdom Viridiplantae; phylum Streptophyta; class Magnoliopsida; order Asparagales; family Orchidaceae; genus Dendrobium; species Dendrobium officinale. The sequence goes on from CM033692.1 coordinate 19,931,472, forward strand.
AATGAGAATTTGACTCTTAACATGACACAATGGAGAAAAAGGATTCATGTAGCCAACCCCACGTAATGGGATTAAAGGCTTGATGTTGTTTTTGTTGTTGTTGTAAGTTTTAGATTTTTAATTTTCTTTCTAACTATTTGTTGATGGTTTATGGCATATTCATAAATTGACTTTAATTTTGAAATTTTTTATTTTAAGTTTGAGGCTGATGCCTCAATCCACCTTAAAGCAAAATAGCTTACTCCTAGCTTAGATAAAGCAAAATAGCTCGGTTCTCAATTTCCCCTTTTAAAGCCTTAGTTTTAATAAAGTGAAAGGTTTGAGTGCTTAGCAATAAAATTGAGCACTATAATCCAAGACTTAAAAATTGCACAATTAGATATTGAGACGTTTTTCATTTGTAAGGCAAAGTGTAAGCCTCAAGACGACGCAAACCTAAAAATCCAAAAATTACGTAAAGTGAAAATAAATATAAAAATTGATTTTTTATATAATATTCAATATTCATTATTCAAAAAATATGTTAATGGATAACATATTAACTTTATATTGAACTATGAAGTAACAAACTGTCATACATATGAAATAAAAAATTGTCATACATATGAAATAAAAAATTGTCATACATATGAAATAAAAAATTGAACAAGACATAAAATGACAAGTGAGAAACTATGTGAAATAAAATTGAAATCCACAAATTAAAAGAGCAAAAAAATATAAAATATAAGAATTATATAAAAGTATCATATAACATCAAGTTCAACTACAAATTCTTTTTTTCTCAGTTCACTAATCATCCACGTTTAATTTCTAAAGAAAACTAAAATGGTTGGGAACAACTCATAAATCATTTGTATTGTCATCACTAAGAAAGTCTTATTTGAGTATTGTCAGAACATTGGTCTCTCCCATGCCTCATACTATGGAGTCAATGACATATAATCTATTTTTCTGCATTTATTTCAATTATCTTTCTCTTTCATAAAAGTTTATCATCAACATAAAGATGAGAGTAATACTCCAAAATTTTTAGATAAGGCGGTGGTAATGGTGTGTGACTTTCAAGTAATCCCTGAATGTTATGATGGTGAAGGTTGCGGGATAAAGGTTGAGGCAGTCGAGAGAAAGTTGATATGGTTTGAGGGTGCAGGAAGGCGTGATTTGTTCAGAGCTTTAGTTTATAATTTCTGTAAGTTTTAATAAAAATATATATAAATATGGTGAGGCGAGGTGTACCTCAAGACGGGCCTTAGCTAAGCCGAGGTCCAAGCCTCATGAATACAGTTTGAGGCATAAGCCTCAAGGTATTTTTCACTCGAATTGTGCTAAGGCGACCCTCATATTGCACAATTTTAAACAATGCTATAATAAAAAAAAAAAAGTTTACCTAATGGACTTATTTTGATAACTTAAGTAAAAATTAGGGCACTAAAATGAAGAATTAAATCAACAAATTGCCAAACCAGCTAAAGTGTCAGAACCTAGATTCATTTTTTTGTCTCAAAATGACATTAAATACATTTCTACATCAAAATTGATTGAACATTATTTGTTTCTCAAAGCAACTGCCCCAAGGCCATTTCCAAGATAATATTCTTGTTAATATCAAAATGGACAAATTGGAATAAATTAATATAGAAATGGGATTCCATAGGTTTATGCAATATATTAGATTCCAAGTGTAAACTCTATAAGAGAGAACTAGAAAGTACATATCATGGCTCCATATGCATGTTGCTTCTCATTCTTTACATGCTTTGCCAACTTCCGGCTTTGATAATGCAGGCTTCATCACTCCTCACATGTTGTTACTCCTCACCATCCACTTGATGCAAATGACTTTTGCTTGAAGGTAGAGTTTTGGAGGGGAAGAAAGCTAAATGCCTTTGTAACAACAACATGAATTGAGTGGTAAAAAGGCCCTTTGAGACATTGCAAAAGGTTGAACCACGTTGTTTAAATGTTGAACATGAAACCATATCTATAGCCAATTTCATCATTCGTGAAGAAAATAATATGATGAAAGTAAGTGAACATGTTACTCAGTCAATTGTCTTGAGACATTTACTACTTAGAATGCTAAGCATCATGAACACGAAATCCAAGAAAAGCTGAAATCACATCCTAGTTCAAATATAGAAAATATTTTCTCTTAATGGTGGGGTGGGGGTCATCCTCATTAAATCCTAATAATTAAATTTCAAATTGTTAGAACTAAATATGAAGGTAATTGCTCCCTAAGAAATGGTTCCATACATTACACGGGAAACAAAGTAGGAGGGAAAAAAGAAAAACAAGAGAAAAGCTTCCCCGCATTAGTTCTTTCATAGTTGTGCCACAAACCTTGTACTTATCATATTTTTCTCTTCCTTCTACAACTTCAATTTCCCTCCTATAAATAAATAGGCAGCTTGTTTCATATTTGGCCCTAATCCCAAAAGTCTTGGAGTTCGGCTATATATTGACTCAATACTTTATCCTTCATCTCTTTCCATATATTACTTGATCCTTGGGCCTTCCCTTGTTGTCTACCAAAATATGTGTCGCATTAGCAATTTCTAGTTCAATCTTTAGGTTTTAGGACAACTTTTGCTTTGAATTGAAATTTTCTCCTTCCTTTGCAGAATAACTTCATTGGGAAAAACGCGTGATATTATTATTATCTAACAATAATACACATATTTATTGCTTAAATTGATCATAGTACTTCACGTAACGATTTGTCAGTTGATATATCATATATCTAACATTTTACTTGTTTGTAGATCCGTAAGCATGCAGGAACTAAGTGCTATTTTTTGCGGAATAGATTATAAGAAATAATCACATCGTTGGTTATTATTAAATAGGAAACCTGAATCCATGAACCAAACTAGAACAAATTTAATAATTTATGACAGAAAGAATATAAGGAACAAAAGAAGCAAATACATAATAATGAGGCACACAATTTGCTAGGGTTTGACCTCGAAGTGCTCCTGGATCTTGCGAGGATCCATCGCCTGGGCCTGCGGATCGACGCCTGTTGTAATCATGTCGGGGCGCTGGTACATGTTGGAAAGGAGTAGGGTTGGACTGATGCTCGGCCGTGTGTGTAGCCTCGAACACCGATCTCCATGCCGGCAGGCCCCGATCTTGAAGTAGAAGGGGCAATTCACACGATCTTTCTCCGTCCCAAAAATTGATGCCAAGTGCTCTGCCATCGATTCGAACCCTAACCTAACGCCGAAATGTCAAGGATCGATTGCAAAACGAAAGAACCCTTACCGGATTTGGAACTTTCGGGTTAAGGCAGTGGAGAGCCGAGCGTGCGGCGGGGCTACTTGTCGTGGGAATTTGCATAAAGTTATAAACCTCACAAAAACTTTAATTTTTAGGAAAATTTATATACATATCACTTTATTTTATACTATTTATATATCTAACATCTAAAATGATAATATTACATGCCTACCATCCATATACTACTTTAATATCAAATATATCACTCATATAATTCATTTATATCATTCATACAATCCTATAAACTTTAATATTTCGTTCCTTGCACCCAATTTTATTCTATGGGTGGTAGTCATGTAATATTAATGTTTTGGGTGTTAGATATATAAATAGCATAAAATAAAGTGATATGTATGTAAAACCCCCTAATTTTTATAAAAAATATATATATATATATATTAATTTTAAGGTTTAATTGTTATACTAATAAAATATAATAAACCATTATGGATTGATCAAACATTTAATATGATTAATGCATTATTCTAAGTTATACTTGGCTAACTTAATTGTTTTAATCATAATAGGCAAGTGTGGGACCTAGTAAGCCCATTTTGTCCCTAGATGACCCAAAAATAATCCTAATTAATTTAATTGCTCTAGATTAACCCAATGATCTCATTCAACTCTAGATTGAAATTTTGACTATTATCAACCTTATTTATTTCAATTTATTTAGTGTAAAATTATATGTGGGTGATATTCAATTTTACAAGCATGACTTTTAGATTAGTAAATAATAATAATAATTTTATCGGCATAACTTTTGCCTGTTTTATTTTTTTAAAAAAAAAATTTAACTTATTAATCATAAAATTTAAAATATGTGATAAAAAGTAAGAAATTTATATCCAAAAGTATTAAAAAATTAAGAAAAAAAATTAAATGGTCATTTTTCAAGTCAAAAGCGAGTTTGTGATCAATCTGAACCTGACTCATTTAATAAACATAACAAAAAATCTAACCTGAACCAACCCCGTTTAATAAAAAAAACAACCCGAATCTGGATTTTTCAAATCGGGTCATTTATTGAGACCCCTATTGACAAATATGTCTTAGTATAGTGTCTAAAATCTTACTAGCTTGATTTAAATTAGGCCATGGGCCTGCTATGGGTGTAAATTTAGTTCCATGATTATTTTGCATCTTTGTAAGAAAACTACAAAGATAACAAGATAGTGAAATAATATATCTCATTTGACTCAATTATGTATCATGGATAAACCATTTATTCATTATTAAACTGTATTGATTTGAAAAAGCTATAAATAATTTCCATGCCCTTCTTGAAGCATCCATTGATTTGAACTTCTTTATTCTTCTCTAAGAACAATGGATCACGCTAGGAAGTTTTCTAACTAGAAAGTCATAAGCATGGGCAGATCCATCAAGGACTTCGGGACGGCAAATGCTCACCCTCAAAATTAAAAAAAAAAAAAATTAGAGGGGATATTTTGGGCATTTTGCCCACCCCCCCCCCCCCCCCCCCACTTTTATCAATCCTAAGCATCTTTGTCCATCCCTCATAAATATTTTTTTGCCCAACCTAAAAAAAGAAGCTAGATCTGCCCCTGGTCATAAGGATATTATCTCAATAAAACAAGGAATGTGAAACCATTTGAGATATAGAAGAATCCTCATTCCCCCTACCGCCATTTAAAAAAAGATAAAAGAGGAGGCTAATTTGACCAAGAATAGTGGAATTTCTAGTAAGGTTCCACCACTAGTGATCTTCTAGGCAGGTCTTCCCTAGCTAAAAGGGTTAGTGTTTTTGGAATATGACTCAAAATCTATAAGTTATGCCCTATTAGTTTCTTCAACATGTTGTCTGAAAAAATCATTTTAGATTAAGTTCAAAATTGTAATCAAGGGAGTGTTTCAAATCTTATGCTTTGTTTAAGCAATGCAAATAAAAGCTTTTTTATTTTATATGTTTATTTTGCATTTTTAATATCAAAATTGCATATAAAGGTGGTTTTAAGCATTAAAAATGAATTGATTTTCTTCATCTTACACTTTATATGATTTTTTAATTACAATTGCATATGCATAAACATTATCTAAGCTAAGGATAAAAAATCATCATATTTAGCCCAACCCATCTCATACTTTATACAATACTCATTTGGGTTCAGGATGTTTGTAGCCCACCAAGGTTCACTTGTTTCATCCTTGAACCACATATCATGCTATAGGAGGTGTAGTGCTGATACCAATTATAAAAACCATCTCACACAATCCAATACATTATCTACTTTGATCTAGCACACCTATATTAGACTCAAACTATAATTTTACCCTCCTTGATGCAACTTACAATAATGATGCCCAGCTCAAGTATGCACTATCACGAGCATGATTAATTGTGTTATTCCTAATGAAATTACACTTATCACACTAAATGACATCTCATTTTTTGGGTCTAACAATATAACTATATAACCCAATAACATTTTATTGCATTTTCAAGGAGAGTTAAGTTCCTTCCAACCTTCTTTTCTCTTGGAAACTTGTTGTTCTAATACCATGATTAGTGTTGCTTCATATTTAAACCTTTACCTTTACAATCACTCCTTGCACTCTTTAGTTTCTAAATGTCATGAATTATACTTATGATATATGCTTATAAATATAACAATTAAAAACTTATGTATGGCTCTCTATTTGGCCCACTCTATATGATTTATTATAGTGTAGGGATTATAAAATTTGGGTTAGGATACCCCAATTATTATGAATTTGTCTCATCACTACCTATTTGTCTATAAGCAAGCCCTCCTACTCATAATGACAAATGAACATGCTCATGTTTTTGAAATCCCTAGCTTCAAACGGACCAATAGTGATTTTCTATACAACTCATGTAGTTTTCTATCTAACATGTTTTATCTAAAAGATGTCCACTTTTTCAAGAATGACACTAAGCAATTATAGATGCCCTATTGTTCGACGTTCTCAATTTCTTTAATCTTATAGTCTTAGTTGCACTTCTTTCTTTATTCTGTTATATTACTTTGTAAATCATTTTTAAATAATTATGATATACTATCTTAAGTGCATTATTGGTCCATCATTTCCTCTTACCATATTTTTTACTTCATTAAATCTTGAGTATTTTAAAGCTATATACAACAAATTAGCTCCAACTTCAATGTTTAGCATGTTATGCATAATAATGGTATAATATAAAAAATATAATATGACATATTATTTTTTATGACATGTTCCTTTATTACAATAATATTTTTATGTTTAAATTAACAAAAGTGCATTTATGCCTCTTACAAAACTCCCATCCATTTGCTTCCAAATAAAGAATAAGAAAAGATAGTCTATTATTTAATGTCTATACCAAAATTGGCAATTAACAAGTATAAACATAAACATATTAACAAGCATGTGATTATTTATTTTCTTGATGTACTTGTGGATGAAAATAACAATTCAAAATTTTATATAATGTATATGACCTTGATGTAGTACATATGAATGATATATTGTGCTACTAAAGATTATATTTTAATATTTCCTTAGAAGCTTAAATATTAATCATATCAAAGTATAAAATATATTGTTTACTTTAGCTCATCCCATCACATACTATGTGTAATCATTTAATTTACACTTCTTGAAAAAAATACTTTGGAGGCATAATAAGAATAATCCAACACAATGGCATATAAATATATAACTCACCAAAAAACTCCATTTGGTACTCCAAAGGCCTCATGTATATTTGAGTTTAACCTTCTATTTGTATAATTAGTTATATTACTTCTAAAATTTTATTCATTCATGACTCATTTTTCTCCTAAATTCCTACCATTCCAAAAGTCTTCTCAGAGCATCTCATTATACATGATTGGGCTTAGCTTTCACTTTTTTCCTTCTTCATAATGACCATATTAGATTTGAAATGTAATAGACTCATGAGGTTTTGCTTATAGCATTCCTCAACCACATTGTAGTGGAGGAGATCTAACTTTTATATCAATTGCAATGACCCATCAATACTATGCAAGGTATTATCTATGTTGGCTCAACCCATCTCATATTATGTTAAACTTAATGATTTTACCCTTATTGATGTGACTTCATATAATGTCATGCATCCCAGTATTTATATAACATCTTCTTATTTAACTATGTTTTTCCACTAAAATTGCAACCATTACATAAAAAAGCATCTCATTTTGAGCTTTAGCCAAGATATGATATTTAGTTAACTTACAAGTTTATGGCATTTCTTGCATCAAAGACGAGCAATGAAAATATGCCTATCATGGATAGCATCTATGATCCTAACTAATGACACTCCAAGTGGAGGGTAGATTATCATTAATGTTGAAGTGGCTCACTCCATTTCAAGGAGTCATATATTTTTGTGCCTTTGTCTTACTTCTCATGGTGGAGCCCTTTATATTATTGCAAATGATTCAACTTCTCAACCAACATAACTTGGAGCTAACATAACTTATTTCATTGGTCCCATGAATATCATTACAGATGCAATACGAGAAAGATTAGGCATGAAAATTGAAGTCATCATATTTTTCCCTTATGCATTAATATGACTAATAGATAAACTAAATATTTCATCCAATTTCTATGTTTATTTCAAGCAAATTGCATACTAGAAAGGATATTTTTGAAGGCATTAAATAAGAGCAATATTTATGATAGTGGGTTTTTAAGTCTTACGTATTCCACTTCTTATGCTGGGACCAGACAATGAGATAGTGGATTTTCACTTTCATAAAAAAAGTTTAATTTTTTCATCAACTTTCAAGCACAAAGAACTTTGAAATAAATTGTTGCTTGGTAAAGGTGTTGATGCTCGAGGAAGGCGAGAGAACAATAAAAACGTCGTCTCTTTAAAATTTATGAATAGTAAATAATATTTCATCCCACCTCTTACAATAAGAAGACAAATTATTGAGTTGAAGTAAACATTGGTAGCTGGGTTTGACTTCTCTATGCATGAATCTTGCTTTGACATTTTGAATTTCAAAGGTAGTTTAATGTTCATGATTTGCATGAAAAAGGAATTCATAAGATGAACCTAACACCTTCATGATGATGAAGGTGAAGAGTTTAAATAGTACTGTCCTCTAGAAAATAAGACTAATCATCTTTAGGTAGGGATGGAGTAGCAACTTTTACAATTAGTTGTCATCGATGCCTATACATATGTGAAAATATATTCTCATTCCAAAGGGCAATGAGAAGGAGATGTTTGCATAAGATAATATGTTGTCATAATAAAAAGCATTAAAATATCCTTTGGATCATTTTTACCAAATGAAACGCCATGCTTTAAAGTGTTGAAAAATAACATAATTATTAGATCACTCATTACTCAATAACTTATAAAAATTTTTAAGGTGGTTAATGTTGTAGTTCTTATTTTTTTACATTTCCATGTTCATACACCAAAAACAAATGTTGGATCAAAAGTTATATATTGAAAAAATACGATGAGTTTATTTGAGAAATGAATCAAATACAAAGAGAAAGAGAGGGGGTATAGGTCCTAAAAAATATTGTTTATAATTGATACATCACAAAAAATTGCCTTGATTAAGCACAAATTTCAACGCATATTTGAATAGAAATTCTTAAAAATTAAATTTGGGACCATCCAAACTCTAATCTCAACAAACTTATAATCAAATTGAACATCTCAATGAGATGAATCCAATGACATTAAAATCGATCCAATAGAAGCCCAAATGGACTCAAATCAAAGGCTTAAAGCATACTTGAAAGCTTTAGATCATTAATTGGGTGACAAAATGATATCCAAATATATCACACTTATAATTAAGTCAAGGGAATATATGAGATAAATCCAACGAGCCTAAGATTGCTTAATTATGGCATTATTAAGATACTCAAATGCCAAACAAATGCTATATGATTGAGAGAATCGATATGGGTCGTCCCTTAGAGCACTTATAATTTTCCCAATATCTTATCCATATTTACAAAGCATTTCACTCTCAAAATTTATAAATAGACCCTCACTCTCTGTATGAGGGAGTCTTTTGGAGGCTTGGACCCCGAGCTACAGACTCGAGGTAGCTAAAATGCTTGAAGAGTCCCAGTGCCCCACCCAAGCACCATTACAGGCAAACTCTCATCTTCCGACCACCACTATTGGACCTCCAATCAACCATCATCATAAGACTCCTATCCAACCGCCACTTCAAGGTCTTTGCTCGACCTTCATTTCCAGTCGAATATGATCCCTTTGATCTCCATCTCTTGTTGACTACGATCCTCCGACCTCCTTCGTTCGCCAACTACGGTCCATCTGAACTCTATCACCCAATAATGATCTCTTTTACCTTAGTCATCCAACCATGATCCCTTAGACCTCCTTCTCCCAACTACGGTCCCTCTAACCATAGTTGCCCCCCAACTATAGTCCCTTTGACCTTCATTGCCCTATAATGATCCCTCCAACCTCTATCACCTAACAACAATCCCTTTAACCTCTATCACCCAACTAAGGTCCCTCCAACCTTTATCACCTGACAATGGTCCCTTCAACTTCACTTGCACGATTACAATTTTTTCGACCTCCATCACCCACTCAGAACGGTCCATCTGACCTTCGTCTCCTATTAACTATGATCCCTCAACCTCCGCTATCCGACTATGGTCTATTCAACCTCTATCACCCAACTATGATCCCTCTTACCTTTGTCACCCTCCGACTATGGTCCCTCCATCATCTACTGACTATGGCTTATCCGACCTTTGTCATATGACAACAGTATCTTCGACCTCAATTATCTGGCTATAGTCCCTATGAACTTTATCTAATGTCGACTATAGTCCTTATGACCTCTATCACCTGACAATGGTCCCTTTGACCTTAGTCACCTGACTACAATACCTCTGACTTTTGTTTATTGCTGATTATGGTCTTTCCGACCTCTATCACCTGATAATGGTTCCTTTAACCTCCGTAGCCCGACTAAGATCCCTACGACCTCTATCGTCTTCCAACTATGGTCCCTTCAACTTCTGTTTTTCATTAACTTTGATCCCTTTGACCTCTGTCACCTGGTAATAGTAATTCAACTTCAATTGCCCGACTATAATCTTTCTAACCTCTGTCTCCCAATTAAAGGTCCCTACAACCTTTGTCACCCAACAATGGTCTATTAACCTCCGTCACCATCGACTATGGTCTCTCTAACCTCTATCGCTCGGCTATCATTCCACTGACCTCTATCGACGGTCCCTTTGACCACCATCGTTCGATTATGATCCTACTGAGTAAATGAACATGCTAATGTTCTCTGGAGGACACCTTTTCATGATATTGGATTGTTCCAACTCCAAACATGCAATGTACTTTATACGATGTATATTTGCTACATTGAGCCGATGCCATCCCCAACGGAAGGGCATCCTTTGTAACCAATGACAAACACTAGTAGAATCATTTCAACTAGGAAAGACCCCGTAGTTTTACCCTTTATAGGATTTTCACGTAAAAATTCTGGTATCTCTCATGACTCTTGCAACCCACTCTTTTATCTATATGTGTCATGTATGTTCTTACAAAGCTAATTAAAATGTTAAACTCAATATATCTCTCTACTGTCACGAATGTTTTGACACGCAACAATAATTTATTTATGAACATAAATGCAAATTGAATTGAATTACAAAGAAATAATTTAGAGAGGAAAATAGATTTAGAGTGATTTCGTAATGAGATATCAATATTATTGTTGTACCATCAACCCTCTTCTTATGGGCAATGATTAAGGTAATTACATGCAAAATGTATAAGTTGAACTTGATGTAGCAAGTTATGTAGCAAATGAATTAGACTTTTGTTGATCGCCATCGTGAACTTTGGGCAAGTTCCAAATCGAGGCTTCTATCATTGATGGGTTCTTCTTGCAAGAACCACTAATTTGCTAACAAGTATTTCAATGGAGTTAATCAAAAATTTTGAGCGAATAAACTTGAGTAAAATGTAACTTTAATAATCTATTGGGCAAGATCAACGACTTGATACAAATGGTCAAATTAAAATAACTCTCATGCGACTTGTTCTATATATAATTTTGTGAGGCTCAAAGCTTTGTGCAACTTCAAATTTAGCCAATTTTCAATCATAGATTATTCTAAGTGGGAGAGATAATTACTTGCGGAGTTTGGACAAAGAGAATTGTTCATTTTTGTGACCGTGAACAGTAAAAGCACAGTTACTATTCACCATTGCGCTTTACTGCACTTTTATTGTTCACTATCACAAAACCTAACGGTTCTCTGCGTTCGAACTTCGCACATAATAATCTTTCTGTAATTGGTTCTCACTTCTCAAACACAAATTTCTTTTAATCCAATTCATGTTATTATAATGATATGATTATTCTATCAAATATAGCATTATATATGCCATGAATGTAGGTTAAATTGTATTATTTTATTTGTGTTACCATTTATTATCTTCAATTTATAGAGGTAACATTAATTTTATTTCGATTGAGCTAATTCAACAGTTTCTTTTCCAAAAAAACTCAGTGCTCATATCCATTCATTATCATTAAAAAAAAAGACTTATAATAATAATTTGTTTAAGAAAATCAACCTATATCCATTGCAATAAGATGACATTGCTAATCTTTCACTAAACAGCATTGTATTGAGCAATTAAGGATTTGTTAGGGCAGCTTTAGTTTTTCTATTTCTTGCTTTTAAAAGCTTCTATCTCATCCATTCTTTCAAAATGATTTTTTAAAATCAACTTTTTTAAAAGCAAAAATTTAAACTATCTATTAAAAATTATCTTTCAAACACATTTTTTTTTTACCAAGTGCTTTTTTTTTTAATAACAAAAAATACATGAAAAGCTACTCAAAACTAAGGATTCGTTTGGCTTGGCTTATTTACTCCTTAAAATAGTTTTTTAATAAAAAAAAATTAATTTTTTACAAAAAAAATTACTTTAAAAAGCAGTAAAAAAAGCTATTCTAAACGAAGATTAAGGCTTCGTTTGGGACGGCTTTTTTATTGCTTTCTAAAACGGAGTTTTAATACAAAAATAAAAAAATTTGTACTAAAACTCCGTTTTAGAAAGCAATAAAAAAGCCGTCCCAAACGAAGCCTAAGGCTTCGTTTGGGACGGCTTTCTCATTGCTTCTTAAAGTAGCTTTCTAGTACAAAAATTAAAATTTTGTACTAAAAAGCTGCTTTAAGAAGCAGTAAAAAAGCCGTCCCAAACGAAGCCTAAGGCTCAAGCTACTTTGAAATTGTTTGGTTAGCTATTTAAAAAGAGTGGTTGAACAATTACAAATTTAACACTCAAATTTTAATTATCTATAAAATTATTATTTTTTTATGTCATTTTTAATTTATATTAAAATATTAAAAGCTAAAAAAAAATATTAACTCTATTTTTTACTTTTATTAAGGTTTTCTTTGAAACATATTTATTATTATTATTATTATTTTTTCAAATTGTAACTACACTTTTTGTTTGACCATCCTATTTTTTACTTAACTTTAAAAATTTATTTTAAAAAATATTAATAAAAAACTGTCTGAAAGGAATCCTAAATTTAAATAATTAAATGAGGAAATAGGCGGGAAAAAAAATGACATTCTGTTTTTCATTTTTGGGAGGTGCATTGTATTTGACTATTTTCCTCCTCAGTCCTCGACCGCCGTTTGTTTATACCATTTGCCATTTATGACCATCGTATTCGGACTCCGTTGGGTATTGGGGGCTCAGGGGAGGGGAAGCCTTCCGCTCTCGTGCTTTCGGCTTACCGGCGTTACGACTGTTTTGTTAATCATAGAGGTTGGGCCATCACAGAGCTTCGTCGGCAAGAAGAGGGGAAGATTTCAGGGAAGAAATTCATTCTTCCATTAATTTAAGGATAATCTCCCCACGTTTCTCTTTCTATCAATCAACAAAGATTTGGGTGGATGAGCGGCCGACTATCCGACTATCCCCTCCGCTTTATTGCCTCGCGTAATTTCCCAACAAAAAGAAACCTCCGTTCGAAATGGAGATGGTGTCATCGGAGTTATTCAAAGGGGCGAGCAATGACATCGCCGGACAGATTGGGTTAATGTGGGATCAGGTGAAGGCGCCGGTGATCTTACCATTGCTGCGCGTGGCAGTGTTCCTGTGCCTGGTGATGTCGTTGATGCTCTTCGTGGAGAAAATTTACATGACCGTCGTCATCGTTGTCCTCAAGCTCTTCGGAAAGCGCCCTGAGAAGCTATACAAATGGGAGCCCCTCCGTGATGATCTCGAGCTGGGCAGCTCGGCTTTCCCCATGGTTCTCGTTCAAATCCCCATGTACAATGAAAAAGAGGTTCTCATCTCTCTCTCTCTCTCTCTCTCTCTCTCTCTCTCTCTCTCTCTCTCTCTCTCTCTAGAGTCTTTACCTTTTGAGAGGTGGTCACAGGTTTACAAGCTCTCAATCGGAGCTGCATGCGGGCTTTCATGGCCGTCCGATCGAATCATCATTCAAGTGCTCGACGATTCTACAGACTCAGTCATCAAGGTCAATTCTTTGTATTTTCATATTTTTTTTCATCTTCCTCTTCTCCCTTTTAAATTGTGTGTTTAAAATTTTCATACTCCCTCTGTTTTAATCTGATTCTTCCTGCGTTTTGATTGGTTTTAGCGTGAATGCTACTTTGCCTGTTTCCTTGCCTGCATTTTTTTTGGATTTACATAAATGGCACTCAAAATTATCAGACATACATATTTAATACATAAATTTTATTATTATTTATAAAATATATCAATCCATTAACGAAATCCAGAACAACGAAGATGAAATCGTGGTGAGTTGCAACACAAGCTTACCGGATGATCGAGAGACAAAGAATTTGCGACGGAATTTCGATGGAAACAGCATCGGAGGAACTTGCAAGAGATCGATATTTGGATTTTATGTAAAATAAGGCCAAAATGACGGACAGCGAATATTAAAGCTTTGTTTATTACAGTATTCTTACTCTTTTATAAAGCAACTTTTTAGTACAAAATTACTTGGCAAAAAAAATTTTATAACACAGCTCACCTTGGTCTGTTGGTTGAGAGCTTATGCCTTCAACTAAGAGGTCTTGGGTTCGAGTCTTTGTGTATGCGTTGTGTGTGAGTTTTCCTTAAAGGGCCTAAATGTCCCAAAAAAAAAAAATTATACGAGAAACTTATTTTAGAAAGTATTAAAAAAGTTATATCAAATGAAACCTAAGTAATGGGCGGCACCCACTTATGCTTAATTTGGTTGGTGGGTGAGTGCGGTTGACCCGTGCTCAAATCTACTTAAACGGCAACGTCTCTTAAGTGGGGCCCAATATTAATCAAGTGGGGGCTAAGAGGTTTTTGGGGTGGGTGCCTCTTCTAGGTCACTGAGAGATTAGTTATGCTGTCAAGTGCCTCCTGCAATCGTACTGGGCATTGGGAACTGAACCTGTGACTAATTTTAAGTGATTATCAACATATTTCAACACCTTAAAATATTTTTTTTTTCATTTTTTTCATATCGAAATTTTGAAGCACAAAAAAATAAATACAACATCTCACGGATGCAGCCGACCAAACATCTCCTAATCATTTTTTGATATATTTTGTGAGAGCATAAGATAAATTATCAAAATATAAAAGCAGTTAATCTAAAATATAAAATATTTATATAGCAATTATACAAAAAACACAAATTCAAAAAAAAATTCATGTGTTTGATCAAATGTTTTGCTTGCATGTTGATATGTAAATTGTGACCAATTGACGGTGGAGATTGCAGGATCTGGTGGAGATCGAATGCCAGCGGTGGGCGAGCAAGGGGATCAACATTAGGTACGAGATACGAGACAACCGAAATGGTTACAAGGCTGGTGCGCTCAGGGAGGGCATGAAGCACAGCTATGTGAAGAACTGTGACTTTGTCGCCATCTTTGACGCCGATTTCCAGCCTGAGTCCGACTTCCTCCTCCGCACACTTCCATTTCTCATCCACAACCCCGAAGTCGGCCTTGTCCAGGCTCGCTGGAAATTCGGTTAGTCCTTTCTTGGTCGACTAGTATCTCAACTTCATTTTCAAGTTTTTATAAATCTAAATAAACCAAATAAAACATATTAGTATAATATATATAATTAAAAGTCAAATTTTTATTTTATATCACCTAGTTGTTGTTCGAATAATTTTGGTAGAATCACATCTCTTTTTTATTATTTTACAAAAAAATGATTCATTAATTTATAACGAAGTGTCAAATTGAATTAGAACAAATCAATGAAAACCCTTTATTAGAACAGAAGAATAAATCTTTACATGAATAAATCTGACGTGTCATTTCTTCTTTAGTCACTACTTATATTCACTTATGTACCTGTCTATATATACTAGCTATGTACTGTTCTACAGTAATGAAAACTTTATTTTCCTCATCTTCTTTTGATCTCGTGTGCGCGTTCTTGGGTTTCTTCATGGTATCAGAACTAATATATATAGACAGGTACATAAGTGAATACAAGTAGTGACTAAAGAAGAAATGACACGTCAGATTTATTTATGTAAAGGTTTGTTCTTCTGTTCTAATACCCTTTAAGACCAAAGTAAATCAAAATGGGCCAAATCAAAATAATTAAAAATATTAATTTCATAAAATTTCTGTTCATAAATTAAAAACCAATCTACAATCAAATAGAGCCTTTCAATTTGTTCATTTTGGTGTCTCATGGTGGTGGTTTATTTTAAATTTTAAATTTTGCTTATTAATTTGTATTGATTTTGTTTTTAAAGTTGGTCTGCTTAAAACCTAATTAAATAGCGTGCACATGTTTGTGTTTGTCAACTTCGCCTTACAGTAATGTCACCTATTAATATCTCGATGGTGAATTCTTTTCTTGAATTAATCGCCACATAGTCGGCCAACAATTATAGAAAGTGTAGAAACAGAGCTCAAGAGATAGAGAAGACGTAGAGGGAAAATTATATTATATTATCTGTCTTACATACAAGGGCAGCTTCCTATATATAGACAAACAGATACAGTAGAAGCTGCTGGAAAGAGAACCTAATAAAGACATATTACAAACATACCAAAATTAATGTTATACATTATTTATATATATATTCTAATACTCCCCGTCAAATTGATGGGTCCATCATGACCGTCAATTTGCCTCTAAGAGTAGTAAAACGCGGAGTAGAGAGGGATTTTGTGAAGATATCTACGACTTGATCAATCGTGCTAATGGGATGAAGTCGGATATTGTTGAGCTGAATATGATCCCTTAAGAACTTTTGATCGATTTCAATATGTTTCGTGCGCGAGTGAAACACGGGGTTGTTGGCAAGGGCAATAGCGGACATATTGTCGCAGTAGACATCCGTCGGGTAACTTTGCGAGATGCCAAACTCGGTAAGCAATCGGCGAAGCCAGACGATATCTGTTGTGAGATCGGCGAGAGCTCTGTACTCAGACTCAGTAGAAGAGCGAGATACCGTTCTTTGCTTCTTGACGGTCCATGAGATGAGCGAATCGCCTAAGAATGAACAATAGCCGGATGTGGACTTTCTTGTTAGTGGATGCCTGCCCAGTCGGCATCTGAAAAAGATTTGAGAATTAAATTAGTTTTCGTTATTGGTAGACCATAATGTAACGTACCTCGAATGTATCTGAGCAAGCATTTTAGTAGATAGAAATAAATTGGAAGCGGATCATGCATATGCTGCGAAAGAAGGTTAACGCTGTACGAAATGTCCGGACGGGTAAGAGTCAAATACTGAAGTGATCCGGTGATGCTCCTGTACCGAGCTGGGTCATTCAGAACCGGATCGGGAGAGACTTCCGTTGGCACTTTGGTGCATGTCGGATTCGCCAGAGCGTTGCATTGCTGCATTTCAGATTGAAGTAGAATGCCATATGCATATTTTGCCTGAGATAAGAAATAAGAGTTGTTAGATTTATGAATCTTGATACCCAAAAAATCATGAACATCGCCAAGATGTTTCATAGAAAATTCAGAGTTTAGTTTAGAGAGAATGAATTTAATTTGATTTGAGTCATTTCCAGTTATGAGAATATCATCCACGTAGACAAAAAGAAATATCTGAATGTGATCTTTTCGGTATATCAGAAGCGAGGGATCGGCGGTACTGTGGACGAAGCCGAGCAGAACTAAGAACGACGTGAATGTGTTATACCATTGACATGGTGCCTGCTTTAGTCCGTAGATGGCTTTGTTTAATTTGCAAACATGATGCAAACGAGAATGATCCTCAAAACCTTTTGGTTGCGCCATGTAGACCGTTTCAGCTAGAGTGCCGTGCAAGAACGCATTCGCGACGTCAAGTTGTTGAACCGACCAGTTTTTGTACAAGGCAATGGTTAGCAAGATTCTGATCGTTGGTAACTTGACAACCGTACTAAATGTCTCTACATAGTCGATGCCAAACTCCTGATGGTTGCCTTGAGCGACTAAACGTGCTTTGTATTTTGCAACCGAACCATCAGTGTGATATTTTGTTTTATACGTCCATTTAGAACCGAGTATAGAGGCATTCGCAGGTGGAGCAACTAAGGTCCAGGTGCCTTGTTTCTGAAGAGCCAATATTTCTTCAGCCATTGCATGGCGCCAATGCTTGTTCTTGGAGGCTTCAAGGTATGTGGTGGGATCGGCTTGTTCCAACACGTTATTAGAGATGTGCAGAAGATTCATCTGTTTGGTTGGTTTTAGAGAACCAGTTTTACTTCTGGTAGTCATAATATGTTGAGAGATAGGACGAGTAGCAGGAGGGTTAGCTCCCGGAGACGGAGCATATTGTTGAGGAATGATGTTGTTCTGCGAGTCAGTATGGTGTGGGCGAGAGACATCTTCCACGGAAGGACTAGTATTCATACCCTGTTCAGCTGTATGATACACACTAATAGAATGTGGCATTAAGAACTGCGGACAGATATCCGGCTGTTTACTAGAAATGTTAACAGAAGATATGGCAAAAGGAAACATGTGTTCGTAAAAAATAACATGACGAGATACCGTTATTTTATTTGTTTGAGTGTTGAGACACTTGTAACCTTTGTAGACGTCGGAATACTCCAAAAAAATGCACGGTATAGCAGTTGGCGTGAGTTTGTTGCGATGCTGAGGTGGGGAAAAAGGATAGCACTTGCATCCAAAAACTTTAATCTCCTCATACATCGGTTTCCTGTTATACATAAGTTCCAGAGGAGTATGATTATGAGTTGTGAAGGAAGGTAACCTATTTATGAGGTAGACGGCTGTGGTGACAGCCTCCGGCCAGTAGATGTGAGGCATAGAGGCCGTGAGGAGGAGGGCAAGAGTAGTTTCTATAATGTGGCGATGCTTTCTCTCCGCTAGACCATTTTGTTCCGGTGTGTAGGGGCACGAAATTTGGTGCGAAATGCCGTGATTGAGAAGAAAATTTTGGAACGACGAATTTACAAATTCTATTCCTCCATCGGTTCAAAGCATTTTTATACGACGCGCGGTATAGTTTTCAATCTGAGTTTTAAAATTTACAAAAGTAGTAAACACATCAGATTTAAATCTAAGCGGGTATATCCAAGTATAACGGGTATAGTCATCAACGAAAATCACATAAAACCAAAATCCTTGATTTGAGGTGATCGGGGCCGGACCCCAGACGTCGCTGTGAATAAGATCAAGCGGGTGTAGCTGCCTATTAAGAGAATGTTGAAAAACCAATTTATGGCATTTAGCAGCCGTGCATGATTCACAAGCATTTTGAGTTTTATTTATTTTGAGCATTGGATTACAATTTGAAATAAAATTGAAAACACGGTTATGAGGATGTCCCAAGCGTTGATGCCAAACTTTAGCTACATCTTGTTGCGTCGTTAGAGCAGTATGCTTCCGAGATTGCTGGACCATTGGGACCTCATATAGACCATCTTTAGCCGGTCCTTGAAGAAGCGTTTCCTGCGTCGCTAAATCCTTCAATGTAAAACCAAAAGGGTCAAAAGTAATGGAAATAAAATTATCTTTAGTAAGTTGTGAGATGGAAAGAAGGTTGTATTTAAGAGTAGGAGTGTGAAGAATTTGAGATAGTTTTAGCTTACGAGATGGGGTCGGGAGAATTCCCGCCCCAGCGTGAGCAATGCCAACCGAATATCCATCCCCTATGGTGACGTTATCTGAACCACAGTAAGGCTTGGACAAAGAAAGATTGTCCAGCGAGTTAGTGAGATGGGTGGAGGCACCGGAGTCCAAAAACCAAGCAGCTTCAGTCGAATCTGACGACGCCATTAGAGCGGTGTTTGTATTCTTGACCGTAGGTGTATAGTTCAAATCAAGACGATGCCAACACGTTTGAGCCGTGTGACCTTTCTTGGAGCAAATTTGACAACAAATTGCTGCATTAGGATTATTTCTGGGTATATTGGTAACACCGTAGTTGTTCTTGCCTCTGGGACGTCGACCGCGGCCTCGATTTGTGAACAGAGCCATGCTTGGATCAGAGGGCGCAGAAAACTTTGTTGCATCAGAGGCGAGGTTAATTTCCTCGCTCATAAGAAGAGGATAAATCTGATCCAGCGTAAGAGGAAGAGGAGACGTCCGAATGGCATATTTGAACGATTGATATGGTTGAGGAAGCCCATTCAAGATGTAATGAATAACGTCTTCAGCATCAAGGGAAGAACCCGCTGAAGCAATTTGATCAACAAGAGCTTTGATCTCCGACAAATACTCGGTCATAGACTGATTCTTGAGTGATACATTGTGTAAGGCATTTTTGAGTTGCATCACTTTTGACCGGTTAGTGGCTTGAAATCGAGTTTCAAGCGCCGTCCAGAGCTTGGCTGTCGAGTCCAGCGAGATGACGTAAGGAAGAATAGAAGACGAAATCGTTGAGCAGATGGAGGCCGATAGATTTTGGTCAGTAAGCGACCACTGCAAGAAAGCCGGATTTGTGGATGACGAGCCATCGGAATTTGTCAAGAATTGCTCCGGAGGAGAAATTTTGGGATCAAGAAACGTAGCAAACCCATTAGCCCGGAGAGTTTTCAAGATCTGGGATTTCCAGATCAGAAAGTTGTCGAGAGCAAGCGGCGTGGGAACAAGATTATGAAGATTCGAGACGACAAACTTAAGTGTCGTCGAAATCGTTGGGTCGTCAATGGACGATCCGGAGTTGTGATCTTGCGACCGAGTGGACGTAGCAGACTCGGCCATGGCTAGGATCGACAACCG
Organism: Dendrobium officinale; assembly: GCA_019514585.1. Classification (NCBI taxonomy): domain Eukaryota; kingdom Viridiplantae; phylum Streptophyta; class Magnoliopsida; order Asparagales; family Orchidaceae; genus Dendrobium; species Dendrobium officinale. Next base: position 19,951,993 of record CM033692.1, read on the forward strand.
TATCCTGATACCATGTAGAAGCAGAGCTCAAGAGACAGAGAAGACGTAGAGGGAAAATTATATTATATTATCTGTCTTACATATAAGGGCAGCTTCCTATATATAGACAAACAGATACAGTAGAAGCTGCTGGAAAGAGAACCTAATAAAGACATATTACAAACATACCAAAATGTTATACATTATTTATATATCTATTCTAATAGAAAGGAGTCTCGCCATTGCTCAAAGGTTTCTCTCCTACATCACAGAGCTGTTCTTTTATATTTCGTTCATTTCCTTTATTATTTTTTTGAAAAACTTCTTAGTTCTTTGCCAATTCTAAACTTAACACCTCCTACAATACATAATGGAGTTTTTGTCCATTATCATGGTGAGGGCTCCATTCTTATGTTTGCAAGTTTTGCATTTGTAATTCAGTCTCCAATATTTTTATTTGGCTATTGCAGTTAGTATAGATGGCAGGGATAATCCACTGGAATTGTGAAAACAAAGCAATAAAAGGAATGCAAGGACGGTTGTGGGAGCACTCATGATGCATAACTCTAAGCTAAATAAATAAAGGAAACATTTAAAACATAGTGACAGTTTTACCAGACACCTAAGTTTAATTGCTTATGATGATGCTGATTGGAAATGGATGACCAATAATTTTTGGGGGAATTGAGGCATCTTGTAGGTAGCATCCAGAAAGCTTTATGTCTTTTAAGGGGACTCAACTTGTAATAACTCAAAAGTTCAAAATGAGCTTATTTGAAAAATATGAAAATTTTGGGTCGGGCGCTGCGGCGCAGTGCTTGTGGGCGTCATGACTCTAGGGAGTCGAAATTCGGTGCAATTGCCCCGATGCTCTCCCCTCCCCACTATTTCATTTATTGTTGGAGAAAGAGCCGAGGAAGGGAAGAAGGGAACGAAGAGAGAAAGCTCTTCAAGGCTTTTTTCGACTGTCACTTATGTTATAAAAAGTGTTCTGATCGTTGTAAGTGAATATACCCTTACTCTTGTTTTTTATGATTTTGATTTATGAAGTTTTAATTATTTTAAAATTAATAAAAATGTATTTTCTATTGATTTATTGAGTTTTCATTGTACAACTTTTTTTATATGAAAGATATGATCTTCATAAGCATTTTGGCTGTAATATTATTGAATTTCACTAGATAAATTGGAAGATATGATTTTTGAAGTTAATATATAGTATTCAAATTTTATAGATTATTGTATTTGTATATGATATTGACTTATATTGCATAAAAAATGACATGACTAACATGAGATAACTATGACATTTGCTTGTAAGCAAGAAATGCTGATTGTTAATACTATAATTAATATAGGTTAATATAATACCCTATATAGGAGGACGGACCATCATACTTTCGTTAAAATAAAAGATTGACAGTGTGATACTGTTTGTAGCTTATAATTGATTGACTGAATTACTCTGATAGATAGAGAGTGATAACTCTTAATTGATTATTGAAAGCCAACTATTAAAATAATTAATTAATAGGAATAATGGAAATATATGATTGGCAAATAATGATAGATTGACATCACATATGAGTAACATATTGAAGAATGAAAATATCATATTAAAATTGGATGTCGTGCCTTGGTACTTACAATCACATTTATGATTGCATTTACATGATAGTATATTATGTTATTTTCATAGATACAACTGATATAGAATTGATTGAACTATCATTTATATTGATATAATATATCATAGCTTACTGTCATGAGACATTGATTGATAGTTTTTTTTATCAGTTTTTCCTAGAATTGATAGACCTATTTTACTATTGAGTGATATAGATGTTATATATTTCTTATTGCTTATATTGATAAATTATTAATTGTTAATTGTGTGGATTGGAACTGGAACTGACATATTGATTATTTTGTCTTTCATTGAATACAATAGTAAGTTTTGGTTACTTGCTGGTCGGGTTATGCTTATTACATGATTTTATATAATTTCATGTAAATAGAAGGAGCCTATAACATGAGGCTAGACAATTATGCTAATTTACTTCTATTTTTCAGGTCTTTGGCTTTATATGCATTCTTTTATAGCCTATAGTAGCTATTATATGTGTTCTTTTGGATTTTGGATCTTCAAATAAAATATAAATATTGACTTTAAAAATATAATTTTGATTATTGCTATTTATATTTTTCTAAATGCAATTAGTTAGCTCTAGTTATCAATGATCTGATTGTTAAATAATTGAAAAGATAAAAACATAATAAAGAAGAAAATAAATGACATTTTTTAACTTTAGATCTCGGGGAGAGATAAAGTGGTATTAGAGTAATGATTAGTGGAATAGTTTTATTATAACCAGAGCTATAAAATTGATTGCATTATTCATTGATTAAATACATTTATAAATTTATTTTATGTTTGAGATTTATTTCTTGATCTAGCAAATGAGCCCAAAAAGAAGATCTGATACCAAAGTCTTTTCAATTACGTTTGAGAACATGGTAAAGTTTGGTGACATAATTGCTAAGATGGCAAGTGATAAATTGACAAAATAGTATGGACAAAGTTATAAAAAAAATAATTGAAAGTGTGAAGAAAAAGACTAGCAAGATTATCAAAGCACCTACCAAACTACAGTGCATTTGGTGTGGGAGGAGACTAATAGAAAACAATCACCTAAATAAGAACTTGCAGAAATTCAAAGAAAAACAACAAGAAAGAGCAGATTTTGATGAAAAACTGTAGGAAAATCCCAAATACAACACTTGCTATTCACTAATAGTTGAAAAGAAACAATCCGATGTAATGAATCTTCAATTCAAGAGGAAGATTCCACTCTCCAAATATTTAGCCCAAGCTTAGAGCCCTAAAAACAAACACAAGAGATCTCAAATTTCAGCTCAAATTCAAGATAATCCTAACCCTAACCAAAAGGAGAATACATAAAGCAACCATAAAATTATTTAATGCTTAATCCCTAAACAATCCCCCACATTTGAATTTTCTCCCCTAAACCCAATAACCCATCAATGCTTGGACCCCACCCATGTGCCGCCTCTTTTCCCACTTCCACCCCCCTTAGGGGCCCACCTCCTATAGCAAAGAATCGGTTCAGGAGGGACCGATTTAGGTGGGGCGGCCGGCCTAACATTACCCCCTTTCCAGAGACTCATATTGTCCTCAAGGTGAAATGAGGGAAATTGACGCTTCACCCTTTCATATGGTTCTCAAGTAGCATCGAAGTTAGGAAAGTCCCTCCATTTAATAAGCACTTTTTTGTTCCCCTCTTTATCTGACCGCACCCCTTTTAGCTCCAGTGGTTCAGGTCCACTTCTAATTCCTCTGTCAAAGTTGCTGGTAAATCTGCACTAACTGCACGCTCCCCAAGAGCTCTCCTCAACTATGACACAAGGAAAACTGGGTGTATGGTGGCTGATGGGGGTAATTTCAAATGGTATTCCACTGCTCCAATCTTGTCCAATATCTCATAGGGGCCAAAGTACCTCGGGGATAATTTCTCTTTTCTTCTATTGGTCACTGTCCTCTTTCTGTAGGGCTGCAATTTAAGAACACATTCTCCCCCACTTCAAACTGGATGTCTCTCCTATGTGTATCTGCCTGCTTCTTCATATTATGATGTGCCCTCAATAGATGTTTCTTCAACTCCTCCAACACCCCATCCCTTTTCCAGTACAACTCAACAGCTAGTCTCCTAATTGTCTTTTGTATTCCAGAATGGCCTCCAATTGCACTCCCATGGAACTTATGCAGTAGGTGGGGAATATGGATGAAAGTTTGCAGCATCACAAACCTCACTTAATGTAAGAGTTTCTCCCCTCAAGTGAGTACCCATGATGGCTACTCGTATCTTTCATCAAATCCTTCCTAACCTTCCTCAATTCCTCATCATGCATACTCTTTTCTTTGATAGCCCCCCAATGTACCATCAATGATATTGAAAATTCCATCTCTTGGAGCCCCCCAACACTTCTTGAAAAAGCATTAGTTGCCTTATTTTCCAAACCTGACATGTACTAGATCTCAAAATCATAGCCAAGCAGTTTAGACAATCACATCTGATGCTCCTCAGTGTCCATCCTTTTTTCTAATAAGTAGTTTAATCTACTCGGATTTGTCCTGACAATGAAATGCCAACCCAGTAGGCAAGAGCTCAACAATCACAGAAATAGGGAACTTATTTGGCACTGTATGTTCCCTTATTCATAGCCCTGTAATCCACAAAAAATCTCTAGCTCCCATCCTTCTCCTTGACCAATAATACTAGGCTAGAGAAAGGACACACACTTGGCCTGATGATCCCCACCTCCAGCAACTCATGGATCAACTTCTCAATCTCATCCTTCTGAATCAGAGGATAGCGGTACGGTCGAACAATAATAGGTGACACCCATTCCTTCAAGGTAATGGCATGCTCCAGCTCTCTGTGTGGAGGTAGGCCCTATGGAGATTAAAAGACCTCACTGAGCTACTGTATGAGCGGCTGAACTGAAGTAGGAATACCTTTCACATCCTCTAGTTTGACCCCTTCCAAGCATTGCAATTCCACCAAAAATCCTCCTCCCACCTCCTGTATGGTCCTACATAGAGACTTGAGAGATACCCCAACCTTGGACAGCCTGGCATTGCCCTAAATCACCATCCTCCTACCTCTTACCACCAGCTCCATCCATAGTGCTCCCCAATTGACCTTGGTATCCCCAATGGTCTGTAGCCACTTCATCCTCAGGATGACATTAATACTTTCCAACTCCAATGGGAGAAAGTCCTCCCTCACCTAGATCCCCTGAATAGTCAACACTATTCCCCTTTATACTCCTTTAGCCATCTCCACCTTTTATGTACCCATCATCACCCCATAGCCCCCAGTATCCACTAATTTCACCCCTAACAAATTCATAGTCTGATTAGAGATGAAATTGTGTGTTGTCCCACTGTCGATCAGCACCACCACCTCTTGGTCAGCTATTTCTCCTTTCACTTTCATGGTGTGATTCGGGGTGAGTCCCACCACTGAGTTTAGAGAGACTTCCGCCACATCCAAATGCGATTTCTCCTCTTCCTCCACCACTTGCCTCCTCTCTCTTCAATTTCCTCATCATCATAGAAGGTGAGAACCAAAAGTGTTCAGTCTTTACACCTCTGCCCTAACATGTACTTCTCATCACATCTGAAGTACAATCCCCTTGCCCGCTTCTCCTGCAACTCCTTCTCAGTAAGCCCCAAATCCCTCTCCTCAAGACTTCTCTTTTGGTACTTCAAGCAAACCTCCCAGTGCAGCTCCTTTGGGAGCTAGAAAAGTGATAGTCATCATGTATGATCCCCCTGAGCTACTGCCTCTAGCCCCCCCCCCCTCTCCTCTCCAGATGCTTTTGGTCCTCAACCATCCATGGCCTCCCCCAAGTCATGCGTGCGGCCTCATCGCTCTAACAGCTGCTCTGATCTCTTGTTTGAGCCCTATCATGAAGATCCCCTCTAATACGATTCAAAAAACCGATCTAGCCTTCTAGCTAGGTACTCAAACCGATCACGATACTCTGCCATTGTCCCCTCCTGCGTCAGGGTGAAGAACTTCTCATAGAAGTTTCCTCCCCTACTAGTTGAGAAATGTCCTAGTAAGCAATCCTTAAACTCTCTCCAATTATGGATGGGTCACCTCATGTCTCTCGATTGATACCAGACCAACCCTTTCCCTTCCAAGCACGATCCAGCTGCTGTCAATTTCTCCTCCTCCAGAAGCCCATTGACCACAAAGTATCCCTCTACCTTTTATATCCACTCGTGTATATCCTCTCCCTTAAAGATGGGCATCTTCAACTTCCTTACCCTTGGGTTACCCCCGCTTCCCTTGAATCCTATGTAGCCCCCCATTCCTCAAAGAGGAGGTGCTCCTCAATTGTCACGCTCTTCCCTTCGGCTCTTATACCCAAAACTTTCTTCAAAATTCATCTCCTCCTTTCAAAATCAGCACCCCGGCAATCGTAATTCTCCCTTACCCTGCAAAATCAGCAACTCTTCGTTCGTAACCCATGCTTCTCTCCTCCCTAGAACACAGGCTCTAGCGGAGGCATCCCTTCTTCTCCCTCCAAAATTTCTACTTCTAAATTTTTCCTTTGCCTAAACGGATTAGGGTTTCCACCTCTCCCTTGGCCGCCGTTAATTTCCTTCGCTTCCAATGTCATCGGATTTGGTTTGGCTTGAAGCAATTTCTTCAACATGTTTTCCACTACGGTGAACTTTCCTTCCTTCCTTTCATTGACGGATGCGATTTGGTTTTGAAATATTTCTCCTAATTTATTGAGCTTTATCATATAACTTTAGTATATGATAGATATGATCTTCACAAGTATTTTGACTGTAACATTATTAAATTTCATTGAGTAAATGAAAAGCTATACTTTTTTTTTAAGTAAATGCATAATATTTGAATTTATAAATTTTTTTTATTTCATATATTATTTCATTTCATACATGATATTAATTTATATTGCATTGAAAAAATGACAACTAATATGAGAAATATGGTATTTACATGTAAGTAAGGAAGATTGGTTGTTAACACTATAATTAATATAAATTGGCTCTTAAAATATAATACCCTATATAGGAGGGTGGGCTAATTAACTAGATTTCCTTAAAATAAAATGTTGGTAGCAAGATCTTGGTTGTAGCCTATAATCGATTGATCGAATTATACAGACAGATAAAGAGTGACGACTCTTCATTGATTATTGAAATTCACCTGTTAAAATAAATAATTAATAAGAATAATGGACATATATGATTTATAGATAATGATTTATTGATATGACAGATGAGTAACAGATGAAATATCGTGCATTGCATTGCTTGTCGCTTCATGCAGGTGGATTGTAGTGCACGACAATCTACCTATATGAAATGGGCAAATGACTGTAGTGTTATGTAACGCCACCGGATATGCGACCCATACACAAGCAGACAAAAGGCGTGTACGAGCTTCTAAATAGAACGTTGCATTCAAATGAGAGTTTCCCACACAATTGAGCAGCGTTAAATATGTTCAAAATTCCATTGCACATGTACTGTAATATGTACACACATAGGTACATTAAAGGGGCATATATAATCATGAAACCAGCATGTTATGGGTACACACGTGACGTCTAGAGATGTTACGCGGGTCAATAAATGAACCTAAGTTCGTGCCCGTTCCTTCTACGTGGATAGATAGGAGTTAACACGACTCAAACTATCAAACAAATATACGGTCAGGGTGTCGATCATAATATTTGTTTTATATGTTTATATAAAGCCTTCAAGGTTTATGATAAAAAAAATTCATTAACAAAGGCATAAAGCCCATGAAACATGATCCTCTATCGACTCGATAGAGTCGACAATGTTCAATCTACAAATGGAAATGACCCAAAACACCTTGATGTTGGCCGTGTTGAATGTTTATCTCAACCGACGGGGTTCACAAATACTTTCAAATGCCTCTCACATGTCCAAATGCCCATAAAATTCAAATTCTGAAATCCCAAAAATCCAAAGACATTTAAAATTGAAATCAACCATTCAACAACTTAAAACAAAATCTATCTACCATCCGCAACAGGTTGCATAAGTGGACAAGTTGAAAATAACCTCAACTCATAAAGAGCTAATGTCCAACTGAGAATATCACTAGGATTCATTATCAAACAGTCTCATGTTAATAAGGACGTGGTACGTGCCCTCTAACCGACGATTTTTCTACTAAAATGGCACCACAGGATAAACAGTTATGACCCTGGGCTCTCTGAACCGAGTGATTTTGCCGCCAAATGACACCGCTAAATTACGGTTATGGCCAGAGCCAATACGTTCCTTAGTGGCATCAAATCCTTAATATATGAATCAATAAGATATAATCGATAGGACATAAAGATCTCTGTTAGCTAAGGTGGATTCAAATTTGTCCCCTTAGACAAATATTCACCCAAGATTTACAATGTCTCCTTGGACGAAGCAACCCATGGTTGCCGACAAGGATCCTTCTGTCAGGTTGGGTTGACTACCTTCTCTGACTAAGTAGACCAGGGACCATGATGGCCCGGGACGACAGAACCATGAGATCTTGATCGGGTCCATCATCCATTCTTCCACCATCATCTTTAAGTGCAAGATGATGCAATTTCAAAATTTAAATATCAAATTCTTTAAATTCTAAAAGCTTATGCTGTTACTATATGCCATATAAAATGTATATCTACGTATCTTATTGACGACTAACCTTAATCGAAAGTTTTCTCTTGTTAGCAGGAGGGGTAATTAACTATAGGGGTTGTGCCTATAGAAAACCAGAACTCAAATCATAAAGTCCTCGTAAAATGAGGGTGAAATCTCTGGACAGTGTCTTATCTACAAACCCATATGCCTTCCCAAAATTTACCCCGGAACTAAATTCGTTAAAACTCCTTGAAAAAACAACGGGGGAGGTTGGGGCCGAATTTTCCGAGTCCACAATTGCCAAGATGGGTTAAATGTAAAAAACAAAATGGTTTATGTTTTGAAATATCAGATGAATCCAAATCATTAGAACTATCTCGAGGATTGAATTGGCCTCGAATGGGCTGTAGAATATGATAAAAAACATTTTTTTGAGTTGATTCCCATATATTTTATGTAATTTCTTATTTGGGTTTGTTTAAATGTTATCTCCCAGGCATGTAAAATACTTTGAACATCAAATAGTGAAATGTGTTTCTTATTTTTCTCTCTCTTATCAGTATTCTTGTAAAATGTGTGTATTTTGAGTGCTTCACAATTGTGGATGATTAATTCTAAGTGAAACTTTTCGCGCAAGCGTGAAGCCTGAGTCTTCCATTTTGTGTAGTTTTTATCCTCATTTATCTATTAAACTGTCTAGTTGCTGGTTTTGCAAGATTGTCTGAAATTTTGTGAATGTATATGCTAGAATTTCTGTTTGAAGCATGAAGTTGATTTGTTGCTAATTTTTAATGTTGTTTTTTTTTTGTTGGAATTTTTTTATTGTGGGTCATTGTTAAACTATCTTTTGGAATGAAACAAGTATATTAAAAGCAACACTTTTTTGTTAAAATTATGAGTTTGTAACTAATATATTATAACTTTGTATTTCACCTTGCATCTAAGCCTAAGTTGCATTTGAAATCTAAAATTTTAACCATCTTGCATCATGAGGCATCCCAATTTGATGTAGTTTCTACTGGCTAGTTGTATCTATTGGTTGATTGTGCCACATGCAGGCTCCACTTACGTGTTTTTGGTGCATTAGTTCGCACCACCTACATGATTTCATGTCACATGGGGATGCAATATCTCACATGAAGGGATAAATGCATTTTTTCTCCTAAAAATTCAGAAAACAGTTTTAACTTCTCTGATATTGGACTTGACTATACAGTGAATGCGAATGAGTGCTTGATGACGAGGATGCAGGAGATGTCCCTAGATTATCATTTTACGGTAGAACAGGAAGTTGGTTCCTCCATGTATGCTTTCTTTGGCTTCAATGGTAAGCATTTCTGCCATACAAAAATATATAGTTAAACAATTCTATTTAGTTAGGAGTACTACTTGATCTAGTTTTGTTCCTTGATTTCGTGTAACACTTTCATATGTGAAATGGAAATGTTGCCTCAATTTGATTTTGGATAGGAACTGCTGGTGTTTGGCGTATATCAGCTCTCAATGAAGCAGGAGGCTGGAAAGACCGAACTATAGTTGAGGATATGGATTTGGCTGTTAGAGCAAGCTTCAAAGGATGGAAATTTGTATATCTCTCAAATCTTAAGGTAATATATGATAAAATCAAACAAATTTGTATTGCATCAATATTGAAGTAAATCTAATGGTTTTGAGATTGATTTTCTGATATGAAATTTAATGAGGATATATTGAGTTAATTTTTTTTTTCCATATTGCATTTTACATGGTGTATGGTGCACACTTTTGTTATCCAAATAGTGCTTATTTATTTTTTCCAAATAACTAAGCAAATAATTCATGGCGCGTGCATCCTAAATACAGGTAAAAAATGAATTGCCATGTACTTTCAAGGCATACCGTTATCAACAACATAGGTGGTCTTGTGGACCTGCAAATCTGTTTAGGAAAATGTTCATGGAGATCATAAAAACAAGGTCAATTAAAGAAGAATAAGCACAACATTTACAAAATTTCATTAGTTTCTTTGATAATTTGACCAGCTTTTCCTTCATGCTCTGCAGAGAGTCTCTATTAAAGAAAGTGCATGTGATCTACAGTTTCTTCTTTGTGCGGAAGATTGTTGCACACATAGTAACTTTTATATTCTATTGTGTGGTGATTCCTTCAACTGTCTTTTTACCTGAAGTTCATATCCCAAAATGGGGTTCTATCTATATCCCCTCCATCATCACCATTCTTAATGCGGTTGGAACTCCAAGGTATGGGATGAATTACCATGGAAATTGTGTGGGTTTCTTTGATTTCCTTTGGCAATGTTGTGATGCTTTGAACATGTGTTATGATATTTTGAACAAAATAAAATCAGTGCTTCTCTCGCATATATAATATAAATCAAATTATAATGTTAGGCTTCATTTGGGATGGCTTTCTTGTTGCTTCTTAAAACAATTTCTAGTTCAATAATTAAATTTTTGTATTAAAAAGTTGCTTTAAGAAGAAATAAGAAAGACATCTCAAACGAAGTCTCAGTTTTTGAAAAGCCGAGCACTTGAAAACGCTTTGGTTGTCCAGTGATAGGATGTTTCTCTATTTGTTCAAAAAATAATAAAAATTAGTTTCTGGATTGAAGGATTATTCTCAGCAATCTTGATATATGTTTTATTTCTATACTGCACAGGTCTCTTCACTTGCTGATATTTTGGATCCTTTTTGAGAATGTTATGTCCTTGCATAGAGCAAAGGCTACCCTTATTGGTCTCCTAGAGGGACGTAGAGTTAACGAATGGATAGTTACTGAGAAGCAAGGAGAAGGTGCCTTTAAGATGAGAACAATTTCCAAATCAGATGGAAAACTACGTTTCGTAATGGGCGATAGGTACTTTTCTTCATACCTTAAAAAATCTAAAATAAATTTGATATGCCCTTTTTGGTTGCTTGATCTTCCATGAAATAAAATATTACATCATTTGCATTTGAAACCATAGGCCCATTCATGAAAAATTATTGGAAGATTTACATACATACCACCATATACTATTCTATTTATATATTTAACACCTAAAATTTTAATATTACATACATACCACCCATAGTTCATTTTCATACCAAATATGAAGGGTAGAAATGAAATATATGAGTGGTAGGAAGGAAATATGAGTGGTATATTTGATATTTAAAATAATATAGGATGATATGTATGTAATATTAAAGTTTTGGGTGTTAGATATGCAAATAAGATGGTATAAAGTGGTATGTATGTAAATTTCAGGTGCAGACCATGGTTTAAAATTGCGCAATATGAGGCTCGCCTTGAGGCCCACCTTTGCGCAATTCCAGTAAAAAACGCCTCGATGCTTACGCCTCGAGTTTTTGTTATGAGGCTTGCGCCTCAACTTGGTTGAGGCCCGCCTTAAGGCCCGCCTCTCCTCACTGGCATGAGGCTTATGCCTCACGCTATATATATTAAAACTTACATAAATCTTGAAGTAAATGCCCGACATTGGACTCTATAGGAGAGGAGGAAGATGAGAGAGCAGTTCATCATAATGATGATTCAAATGAAGAACCCCTTAGTGATGACAGTGCTGATGATTTATGAGTTCTTATGTGATATGTCATTGCTATTTATTTTTAGAAATTTGAATTATATGTTAATGAAAAGAATATTGGGATTTGGGAAAGATAGAATTTAGAGTTGAATTATATTTCATGTTGTCTTATTATTGAGATATTTTGATTTCACTTCATATTTTATGCTTTTTTATGTTTTATATTATTCTTTCATTAGTATTTAAAAAATTTATCATTTTATGTTTATGCAATTTTTTGATTTTGAGGCTTACGCCTCAAAACGCCTCAAAACGCCTTGAGACTTACGCCTCGCCTCACGAATGAAAAACGCCTCAATACCCGAATACGCAATTTTAAACATTGGTGCAGACTATATATTGCCATTTCGTTTGAAACAGGGTTCTACGAAACAATTTTGTAGGACGAAAATGTCAAATTAAAAAAAAATTGTACTAAAAAACTGCTTCATAAAATTGTCTCAAACGAAGCCTACAACTTTTCGTGCAGAATATCAAAGTACATAGCTGTTTGCTTGTTGTATACTTTTTTTATTTTTGAATGGGGTATCCATCAATTGCCACCTACGAAAGGGCACTTGGCTGGCTGACCTAGAAGAGGCACCCACCCCATAAACCTCTTGGCCCACACTTAATTGGTCCCCACTTAAGAGGCACTACCGCTCAATGGGAATCGAGCTCAAGTTTGGGGTTTCCAACCGTACTCGTCCACCAATCAAGCTAAGCAACTGTGGGTGTATATATAAATTTTTTAAATACGCAGTTGTATTAACGTATACTCGACATGTACACAACATTATAAATATATAGCGAGAAAACTATTATTTATTCATGCTATCCACATGTAGAATTGCATAAATATTTCACATGTGATGTTGCTTAATTTTTGCAAGTTCCATTTGAGTATTTTGTCATGTTCACTACCAGGTTGCACGTATTGGAGCTGGGAATGGGCGCCTTCCTCTTCTTCTGTGGCATTTACGATTTGGCATTTGGAAAGAACTATTACTTTATTTACCTTTTCCTCCAAGCTTCTGCGTTCTTTGTTGTTGGCTTTGGGTATGTAGGCAGGCACATGTACATGATTACACAAACGAAAGGCCCTTGGATCTTAACCAATTTTGCCGTTGTTTATTATCACAATATTTAGGCCTAATTTGATCTGACGGTTTATGTGCTTATTCCTTTTTAAAATTATAAATTTATTTCTTCTTTGTTGTTTGGTTTCTCAAATCACGTTCTCAATAACACTATTTTTTTTCTGATGTTTTAATAAAGCTTTTTATATATACTTTTTCGTTAGAAAACTCTTTTTTCTGAACCGATGTTTTTCTTAAAACTATCTTTTACAAAAAAATCAGATAACCAAATGAAGCCTTAGGCTTCATTTAAGATAGCTTTCTTACTACTTTATACAATAATTTTTTAGTACAAAAATTTCTTGAACAAAAAATTTTATACTAAAAGACTGTTTCAATAAATTTGTAAAATTTTTTTACCCTAAATTCAAGGGTGGAAGAAGCTTGAGTTCTCAGGAGGGGTAAGTGGCAAATTTATAAAAAATAAAAATATCATTTGATCAAGCATAGATATTATTCAAATATGTGAATTATAAATTTTAAAGATTGAATTTTGAGCTCTTAGAATTCTATTATCACTATAAAATAAGTCGAATCAAATATTTTAATGTGACAAACTTAATGAGAAAAAAAATACTTTAATTTTAGTCCAAAGTGATCTTAAAAAACCCTTTAAAAGTATACTTAAAAAATTAATTACATTAATTGAGAGATCAATTTATCTTTGAATATTACCTGCTTACGATGAAAATGAGCATCTTAATGGGAGAGAAACATGAATCACACGATAACCCAATTCTCATTTCATTATGGCACTCAAATATTTAATATATATATAATTGAAAGAAAAAAAAGTATTACTGAATCAGTTGCTTGTCTGTTGAGCGATTGATCTTCTAATATAAAAAAAATAACAACAATAAGCAAACTTTAAAAATATATAAAAAATTTGAAAAAATATATAAAAATAATTAAAATATATTTCATGGATTAAAGTATTATTTCCAGCATTCTTGATGTAATTTTTATTTCCATATCCTGCATAGGTCAATTTTTATTGTGTCCTCCCACCTGACGTAGAGATACGTCCTCCCACTACTAAAAAATTGGGTTTTTGCTCGGTATTGCTAGCTATTATTTGGTATTAACGAAGAATATCATCATGTGAAGACCAATACCGAGTTATACCGAGCAATATCGAGCTATACCGAGCAATACAAAAAATACCTAGTTTTTCCTAGAAAAAACTCGGTATTGCTCGGTATAGCTCGGTATTGCTCGATATAGCTCGGTATAACTCGGTATTGGTCTTCACATGATGATATTATTCGTTAATACCAAATAATAGCTAAAAATACCGGGCAAAAACCGAGTTTTTTAGAGGTGGGAGGACGTATCTCTATGTCAGGTGGGAGGACGCAATAAAAATTCCTCCAATTGGTGGTATTGTGGATACTTTTTGAGAATTACTTCATAACTTTGCATAGAGAAAAGGCTACCTTTATGCATGCAGAGTTAACGAATGGGTAATTTATCACTAAGAAGCAAGGAGAAGATGCATTTAAGACGAAAACTATTTCAAAATCTCAAGTATTTTCGTATGTCCACTGCCAGGTTGCACATAATTAAGATGGGAACGATATGATCACCTTTCTGTTCTTCTTAACAGAGTTCTTGACTAAAAGAACTCTAATCTACCGATACCAGAAAGAACAGGAAGAGAACAGTGGAGAGAAAATATAATTTCATATATATTACTTTGTTTCATTACACAAGTGTATTTATAAGCTGCACAGCATAAGAGCATAAGAGATTGTTATCAAGAAGGGAAAGATCTTGATCAATCCGGTATGGAGGTAACAGGTCAGCGGGTTTTAACGTGCTGGCGTGTATAGGTGCTCTAACAGCCCATCTCAAATTAATCATTATGGGAATGAATGGTTAATTTGGATATGAGCTGACTGAACCTGGTTGCTGAGAGAGATTTTGTGAGAACATCGGCTATCTGATCGGTGGAGTTAACATGACAAATATTGATAGCTCTGTTTTTAATGTGTCCACTAATAAAGTGATAGTCGATTTCTATGTGTTTTGTTCAAGCGTAAAAAACCGGATTGTTGGCGAGAGCAATGGTCGAAGTGTTGTCACAAAAGATGAGTGTCAAAGAGGTTTGTGGTATCTAAAATTCTTCTACGAAGCGACAAAGCTTGAGAATGTCGAAGGTGGCTGATGAAAGAGATATGTACTTAGCGTCGGTGGAGGATTTTGCCACCATAACTTGTTTCTTGGCTGACCACGACACAAGGTTGTGTCTCAGAAATGTATAGAATCCTATGATAGATTTTTTGTTGTTTGAATCGGCTGCCCAATCCACGTCGGTGTAAGTTCGGAGTTGGAGATCACCTAATGTGATTGGTAGATCGAAATTTATAATGTCGTTAATATATCGTAGTTGTCTTTGAGATCATGATAGTCGTTGTTTCGAGGATGATACATGTGCTGACAAATGAAGTTTGTTTTGAAGGTGATATCTAGCCTAGTGACCGAGAGATACTGAAGCGAACCCGCTAGCTTGCGAAACGACTGAGGACCGGTGCATGGTTGATCGTCGAAGTTTCCTTTAGACTTTTTCACGCCTATGGGTGTTATGGTTGGTTTACAGTCAGAGAAGCTTGCTATTTGAAGACGTTCTCTTGCGTAGTGTTGTTGATGCATAAAGTAGCCTTTTGTTGTTTTGAGAACTTGTATCCGAAGGAAGAGAGACATGTCTCCCAGCTTAAGGCTGAACGTGGAATGTAGTTGTTGGATTAAAGTTTGAATTTATGAGAGTTATTGACATAGATTAAAATGAGGATTTGAACATTATTTTGATTGTACAGCAGTAGCGAGGGATTGGCTTTGCCGAATTTGAAGCTGAATGAGTGAAGAAATTTGGTAAAATTTTGGAACCATTGCCTTGGTGATTGTTTGAGGCCAGAAATGGATTTGTGCACCTTGCAGACATAGCCGGGATTCTGAGAGTCTACAAACACGATTGGTTGTTTCATGTAAACTTCATCATAAAGGTCTCAGTGCAAAAAGGCATTTGACACATCCAATGAAAGAACAAGCCAGTGGCGGTGAAGGGCAATCATGAGTAGGATGCAAATTGTCATCATCTTGGCCACAGGGCTGAATGTTTCAGTATAGTTGACGCCGAATTCTTGAGAGCATCCTTGAGAAACTAAGCGAGCCTTATAGAGAGCTTCTAGGCCATTAGGTTGGAGCTTTGTTTTAAACGTCCATTTGCAACCTAATATGGGATTGTCAGCTGGTGGTGGGATGAGAGACCATGTTCGTTGCCATTGAAGGGCAATGAATTCGGAGGACATTGCAGATCTCCATTGTATGTGCTTTGCGGCTTGAGCATATGATGTGGGAGTGGAGCTGGACAGGATACAACAGATAGGTCCAATATTTGCTTTGGCCGAGATATGTTAGATTGTAGTCTAGTTTGCATATGATGAGTTCGATGAGGTTGAGTGATAGGGATAGTTGGTGAGGTGGTAGGAATAGAAGAAGATGTTGGAATTATGGATGTAATTTCTGGAGGGGATGAGGTCACTTGTGGGAGAGAGGTTGATACGGGGACGGAAGCCTGCTTTTGAGATATAGTGGATGTAGGAACGAGGAGCGGTGGGGAGTAGGTGGTGATTGAAGGTTGTGGAGAAATCTGATCATATTTAGAATGAAAGGGAAATTGTTGTTCAAAGAAGACAACATGGCGAGATATGTGAATACAATTTGTTGTGATATTGAGACAGCGGTAGCCTTTATGTAGAGTGGAGTAGCCTAGGAATACACATGCCTGTGAGCGAGGTGAGTGTTTGTTCGGGGCTGCGGTTGAAGCCAAGGAAATCACAAGCACCCGAAGGTGCGCAGGTGTATATAAGCGACTGGATGGTCACGTAGCTTGTAGTAAGGAGTTTTATTAGAGATGGCTATTGATGGTAAGCGATTTATTAAGTAATTGGTCGTAGATAGAGCCTCAGTCCATAAAAAGATTGGAAGACAAGTGGCATGAAGTAGCGCTTGAGTAACATCAAATAGATGCCAATGCTTTCGTTCAACAAAACCATTTTGCTCTAGCGTATAGGGACAGTGATTTGATGAGTAATGCCATTGTGTAGAAGATAAGTTTTGAAAGCAGTGCTCATAAATTCACCACCCCCATCGTATCAGAAGGTTTGAATGAGGGTGTTGAATTTATTTCTGGTTAAGTTGCAGAAGTTTTGAAGCTTGTAAATGTTTCTCATTTGGAATGCATTAGAAACAAACTAAGAAAATCTTGTGAAATCATCAATGAAGACTACATAATACTTGTATTCGTTTAATGATGATTGCGAGGCAGGACCCCAAAAGTTCGATGAACCAATTGAAAAGGCTTAGTAGAAGAGGAAATGCTAGAGGGAAAGGGTAATTTGTGGCTTTTAGCCACATTACAAGAAATACAAACATTTGATGAGTGTGAAGAATTACATAGTTATGTGAAGAATTACATAGTTCTGGAATATATTCAGCTAAAACAAGTAGAAGACGAGAGTAGGGATGACCAAGCCGAGCATGCTATAGCGAAGTAGACGTTCTTGTGACTTGCAAGTGATGGGTTTATTGCTGGAGGGAGTTCTGATGTGATACAGGCAATGGTGATTGTGGCCATATAGAAGCAGTTGATTGTCCTGAATATCCTTAATAGCAAATCCATTAGCGTCAAAGCAAATGAAAACATTGTTATTGGAAGTTAATTTGGAAATGGATGGGATATTGAGAGAGAGAGATGGAACATGTAAAAGATTTCGAATATAAAGCTTACGAAGAGAATTAGGTAATGATAGAATGCCTTGACCTGTGTTCTGGATTGGTAATGTACTCCCGTTTGCAATCGAGATCGAGTCTAGACTGTTGTAGGGGGTGGAGTGTTGGAGGTTGGAGACGTCCGAAGTGAGATGTGAAGTCTCATGAATCCAGCACCACTCTTCCATGGAGGAGTTGTTGTGTTGGAACATAAGTGCTCTGGGATTTGAAGGAAGAGCATTTCAATTGCACCGATGCCAGCAATTTAGCGCGAAGTGACTAATTTTGACACATATTTGACAAGTAGGCTTGTTTGCTGCTGATTGCAAACCTTGAGATTGCGAGGTTGAGTTAGAGATCAGACGTGAGGTAGAACTGTGACCACAATATCTGTTGAACCGTCCTCGAGTGGAGGTGTTGCGATTTTAGAGTTGAAATACATTGTCTGATTGTTGTTGATTTTTTTTTTTAGCTGCTTGTGTTGGAGATTGATCTCCTCGCCGCATAATAGGGAATAAATAACGTCTAGACTGGGCATATTTAGAGAAGTTCGTATGGTTGTCTTGAAGGGATTTCATTTGTCGAACTAGTTGCAGCAATGTTGTCCATGAGCACCTTTATTTGTGCAAGATATTGTTGCATTGTGCAATCCTTCATCTGTATATGGTGCAACTCGTTCTTGAGCTGAATAACGCGTGATCTGTTCGTGGGCTGTAGGCATTTCTCCAGCGTGGCCCAGACCTCATGAGCAGTGGCTAGAGTGATGACATACATGAGAACCGACGAAAATATCGTGGAAAGAAGAGCGAAGATGAGGTTGCAGTCAATGAGCTTCCATAGATTGGTTTTTGTTGCTGAAGTTTCCAGTGGACAAGGAGTGAGACCTGTGAGATTTCCGCTGAAGCCGTTTGTCAAAAAAATGCTGATATAGTTGAAGGCGCCATATCTCAAGGTAGGTTTTTTTTTTCCCCCCTTAAGATTTACTTCCAATGTGAAAGCTAAATGGTAAAATTTCAAGAGCTTAGTTGAAGACGCCCGATCCTTCATCGTATAACAGGACTTGGTAAGTATTTTTTTCGTACTTGATGAATTGAAGGTTTGGAGATCCCGGCCGATGTACCATTGGGATGCAACCTATTTTAATATATTGATTGTGAGCTTAAAACATTCAAGGTTAAAGCCTAAAAAAATGACACTTTATTCTTTATTTATGACGATTAGAGGGCTACAAGAAATTTTATACCTAATTGAATAAAAAATAATACAAAATATAATACATGACATTACTTATTATACAATGACATAGACAGTTTAGTTGATTGATCTCCACATGAATTTCTGCATATAATTGGGCTCTTGTCTCGGGACAAGTTTAATATGATATATAGTCTTCACAGGCAGGTGCATTCGGCAAATCCTCTAAGCCTGGTGAACATAGCAAATATAATTCAAGATTTAAGGGAGTTAGTTCATTAAAACATATAATTTCATTTGTGTTTTAATTTTAATTTGCATTTGAAGTACAATTTATTTATTAATTATAATTCTAATTACTGTCAATAAATTACAATTACAAAAATATAATTAGAAAATAATTTAATTATGAAACAACTTGTTTATTTAAATTTTGATTATATTTTTAATTATTTATGAGTTAATTATTAATTTTAATTAGTATTGCTAACTAATCATTGTAAATAATGTAATTAAAATTTAAGTTAATTGTCAACAAATCTAAATAATTAAACAGTTACTAATTGCATTATATTCTTAATTAATTTTACTTATCCTAGTTCATAGTTAAATCAAATTAATTTATTCATATGTTCTCTAGCAATACGTGTTCATCACTGCCTTCTTATGGCCACAAGTTTGGTTGGGTTTGCTTTTCCTCTTCTCTGGCTGTTTGTTGCTATTCGACTTCGTCTTTTTCGTGTGTAAGATAGTTTTGAACAATTCACTAAAATAACTTCTTCGTCTCCTTCGACGAAGTTCCTTCCTGTCGGATCCGAAGTCACACCTCTTGAACAAGTCACTAAATAACTTCTTCATCTTCTTCAACAAAGTTCCTTCCTGTTGGATTCAAAGTCACACCTCTTCGCCGTTCTTCTGCTGTAATGGATGTGAAGATGATGATAGAAATTTGCTCTTTGCAAAGTTAGCCGTCTCTCTTTGGCGAAATCCTCCCCAAATCCGTAAATCTGGGATTTAGGGAAAAATAATATTTAACTCGGTGTGAGATTTAGTACTAATTTTGTACTAAAATTTTATTTTAGAAAGCAATTAAAAAGCCATTCGAAACGAAGCCTTAATTGTTCCCTATATTCAAGCAGCCCCTAACTGTGACATACAAAAATATTCATAATCTTATTTGAGCATATCTTGCTCAAATAAGACCATAACTATGTTACTTTGAAAAAGATATTTCAAGAAAATGATAATAATTCTTAATGCGGTGTGCGACTAAAGCCATGGTATTAATAATCATTTCATTGCTCAAATCCTATGTCCGAGCTCAGAACTCTGTTTTCACTAAAAATAATAGTGAAATCAAATATTTCAACAAGTTTATTTTAATACGTTACAAAAATAATTTATATGATAGATAGGCATGACCCGTAAATAGGAAGAAGATCAACGGTAAATGGGGATGATTTAGATGGACGACCGATATTGAATCCCTTGATTGTGGATCCTTCGCTAGACATTTGAAGGTCTTAATGATGTCGGAATTTTGTGATATTGAGCTCATTGGATTGGTCTCGTCGAGCTGCTCTATTTGACTATAAGCATGTCACGTTTTAAAATCGTTTGGCAAATCAAATTGTGCTTCGAACCTTCCAACTGTACTTCGGGCCCTTGGTTTGGACCCATTTGGGTTCGGATTGAGTCGAATTTGGTGTTGTTGTGTTGATATTTTTGAGACGTTCAGTTCGACTATAATTTTGTTGAAATCGGAGTTCGAATAGACCCAATTTTAATTTCGGAAGTTTCCAACCTGATTTTGCATCGAGATTTGTGCATGATCATGATAATTTTTTGATGATGTATCAATCTTAAATAAGCCCTCGACGGTATAGTTAAAAAAATAATAACAATTTTTTGAGAGACTAAATAATCTTCGAATATTACATACTTATGATGAAAACGAGCATCTCGACGAGAGAGACAACATGCCCACTAACATCAATAAGATTTACACACACATTAATTATGAACATCAACATTGATGTTTGTTATTGTCATAAGGCTAATACTTTTTATCTACGAACATCCAGAGAAGAAGAAAACCAAACCCAAGCAAACGTGTGGCTATGGGAAGGCTGTGATGAACATGTATTGTCAGATAACATAGGAATAAATTAATTTAGTTCAACTAGTTAAACTAAAATTTATTAAGAATATAATGTAATTATTAATTAATAAATATATATTTTTTTAGATTTATTGATAATTAACTTATATTTTAATTTTATTATTTGTAATATTTAGTTAGTAATAATAATTAAACTTAATAATTAATAATTAACTCATAAATAAGTAAAAATATAATGAGAATATAAGCCACAGGTAACACAGGCGGCCGAAAACACATAAGTAGGAGTATGAAGGAGAACGTTGATAGAGAAGTTGATATGGTGAGCAATAATTTGTGGTGGAAGATGGTAGGTGATTTATAAGGTAAGTGGAGGTAAGGAAATAATCCACCCAAAAAATAGTGGGAATATTAGTTTGCAGAAGAAGTGCTCAAGTAGTTTCTATGATATGCCTGTGTTTGCGCTCAGCTAAATCATTTTGCTCTGGCGTATATGGGCAGCTGAACTGTTGAACGATGCCAGCAGAAGCTAAGAATTGCTTGAAAGAATTATTTAAATATTCTCCTCCATCGTCTGATCTAAATATTTTAATTGATTAGCCGAATTGTTTTTCTATCATTGAGTTAAAGAGCACAGTGAATTTGTGTGGTTTGTGGTAGTTGAGTGGCCTCAAATGTGTGTGATGAATGGTAATGAGTGATTTCTATTGAGATGAGTGGCGTCTGAGAGTCAAATGAATATGGGTGAATCCTCATATATGCTCCTTAGTTTGTCTTGCACGGTTGAGTCCTCACATCACTATCATGTTGGGAGAATGATAGTAACTCTGTGGAATGGTGCCAACCAATTTGTTGCCTGGTAGTCCATTCTTATGACGAGTGCTCCTCTTAAGAGATGAGATCACTTAGGACGAGAACTACAGTGAGAATCTAACACGTGAAGTAATTATATTATTTGTGTTATTAAATTCAAACAGTGTTAGTGAAAAGGTGCAAGTCATTATTTGCTTTATTTTTGTTTTTGTTTAAAACTACTAAGTTGTCCTATACGTTTTTTTAGTGATAAGAAAAAAACCTTTGTTCTGTTTTTCACTATTCCGCTGAGCATTTTTTCTTTAGTTTTTGTTTCTCCATTCTCTTCAAATTTCTCCAACATTGTGGCATCAGAGCTATATTTTGATTGAAGTGGGAGTCGAATTTCTGAATTGAAGCAAAGTTTTAGAAGATTTTGTGTATTCTTCTAAAAACAAGGCGTGTGTTCTCATTCAAATATTTTTGAGAAATTTTTCATGGAAACAAATACTCCTTCTCAACCTTTCATTCCCATCATCAATGGTGAGAAGTATGAGTTTTTGAGTATCAAAATGAAGGCCTTGTTCAAGTCATAAGATTTATGGGATCTTGTGGTGAATGGTGTGCAAATTGGAGTAGATGAAGTGATAAATAATATTGATAACAAGAACATGGATTCAAAGGCCTTGTTTTTCATTGAACAAGCTAAGGATGATAGGACATTTTCAAGAATTTCTATGACAGAGACATCAAAAGAAGCTTGGGATATTTTGGAGAAAGAATTTCAAGATTCAATAAGAGTAAAGATAGTAAAGTTGCAATCTATGCGACGTGATTTTGAAACTATGAATATAAATGAAGGAGAAGGTGTTCAAACTTATCTCTCTCGCGTATTAACAATTGTGAACAAAATGTGATCATTTAGAAAGAAAATTTCTGATGAGAAGGTAGTCTCCAAAGTTCTAAGGAGTATTCCAACAAATTTTGAACAAATGATGGCAGCTATTGAAGAATCCAAAGATCTTATTATGTATTCTTTTGATGAGATGATGAGTTTGTTGATGTCTCATGAGGAGAGAATAAACAAAAGTGAATTGAAGACAGTTGAAAAGGCATTTCAAGTGAAGGAAACTTTAACTAGTGGAAACAAAGAAGGAGATTGTGGTAGAGGAGCAGGAAGTGCTTATAGAGGAAGAGGCGGTCATGGTGCTTTTCTTGGAAGAGGAGCTTATGGAGGTAAAAAATCAAGTGGAGGTCAAAAGCAATGTTATTATTGTAAAAAGTTTGGTCATATTGAGACAAATTATTTGAACAAATAAATGAATTAAGAAGGCAAAGATAAAATGTAGTGTGATTTTTTTAAGAAGTTTGGACATTTTGAAGATAAATATTGGTCCAAACAAAAATAAGCCAATGTTGCAGAGAAGACAACAACTCAAAATAATTTGTTTATGACATATTTCCAAGGTGATTGTGATAATTTAGAAATTTGATTCCTTAATAGTTGGCGTTCTAATCACATGACTGGAATGAAGTCTCTTTTCAAAGAGATTGATATGTTAAAGGAATTAGAAGTCATATTTGGTGATAACAATGATGTTCAAGTTGAAGGCAAGTGGAGCATTATTGTTGGAACAAATGGTAGCAAGGTAAAGCTATTACATATAATGGTTTGTATGTTCCAAAACTTGCACATGATTTGTTAAGCATTGGAAAATTAATTGATAGTGGATATAAAATTGAATTTGATGAAAATGCTTCTAAAATTGAAGATAAAAAAAATAAACAACAAATTGTAAGAATTCAAATGGCTCCAAATAAAATTTGTTTCACTCAATATTTTAACAGTTCAAGAAAAAGTATTGATAGCTAAGAAGATATTTGATGCAAAATTATGTTATTTTAGATATGTTCATTTATACATGGGAGGTTTAAAATTATTGTATCAAAAGAAGATGGTTTATAGTTTGCCTAAAGTTGGCTATAGTGGAATTTGTGAAGCTTGTGTTGTGGGAAAATAAGGTAGAAAGCCTTTTACATATGAAAAATTATGGATAGTAAGAAGATATTTGGAGTTAATTCATGCAGATTTGTGTGGTCCAATGAACACACTACCTCTATATTGGCAAGAATGAATTGGGCATATTTTTTAAAGCATAAATCGGAAGCCTTCGAAAAATTTATGCATTTTAAAGCATTGGTGGAGAATCAAAGTGGCAAAACATTAAAATTCTACGCATAGATAGAGGTGGAGAATTTAGATCAAATGAGTTTGACAAATTTGGTAATTAACTGCTCCTAATACACCACAATAAATGGGGTCATGGAAAGAAAGAACATAATTATTATAGAGATGGTAAGAAGTATGTTGAAGATGAGGAATTTATCAAATAAATTTTGGGCTGAAGCTGTTGCAACTGTTATTTATATTTTGAATATTTCTCCAACAAAAGCTGTTCAAAATATTACACCTTATGAAGCATGTAATGGTAGAAAGTCTGTTGTTAGTCATTTGAAAGTATTTGAAAGTATTGCCTATGCATCAGAGGATGGTCATAATAGAAGCAAGTTGGATAACAAATCTAGAAAATTGATATCTATTGGCTACAACATTCAGTTAAAGGCATACAAATTGTTTGATCCGTAATAAGAGAAGATCATTATCAGTAGACATGTTATTTTTTATGAAGATGATATGTGGGATTGGAGTGAATATGTAATTCATGATAAAGGAAAAAGCAAAAGTTGAATTTGAGGAGAATCATCAAATTGATATCACTAATAATCAAGAAGTTAGTGATGTTTTGTCATCTAATTCATCTCTTTCAAGTCCAAGATTAGTAAATTTAAGCATATCTGAACAGAGGCTTTATAGAAAGATGATATCTTTGCATGAGTTGTATGATTGTACATTTTCCCTTGTGGTTATAGAAACATTATATTATGAAGATGCTTGTGGAAAAGAAGAATGGGAAAATGCTATGAAAGAGGAGATTCAAGGTATTGAGAAGAATGATACTTGGAAGTTTGTTAATATTCTACAAGAAAAAGATCTAATTGGTGTGAAGTGGATTTATAAAGTGAAGCACAATTCAGATGAAAGCACAAAAAATACAAAGTAAGGCTTGTTGTCAAAGTTATGCACAAAAATATGGTATTAATTTCTATAAAACTTTTTCTCTTATTGCTAGATTTGAAACTGTTAGACTATTGCTTGCATTTGCTGGACAAATGAAGTGAAATGTTTTCAGTTTGATGTTAAATTTATATTTTTGAATGGTGATTTGGAAGAAGATATATACATTAATCAACTACAAGGTTTCATTATTAAAGACAAAGAGAAGAAGGTTTATAAACTAAAGAAGGCACTTTGTGGGCTTAAACAGTCACCAATGGCATGATATTGAAGGCTTGATTCATACTTTCAAAAGAAGGAATTTTATAGGAGTGAAAGTGATCATACTTTGTATGTGTTGCCTAAAAATGATGACTTATTATTTGTGTTTATATTGATGATATTATATATTATGGATCTTCTAATGTATTGATTGAAAAGTTCAAGGTTGATATGACAAAAGAATTTGATATGACTGATTTGGGGTTGCTACACTATTTTCTGGGTTTATAAATTATTCAAGCATATGATAGAATTTTTATATCTAAAAAAGGATATGCATTGGAGTTACTAAAGAAGTATAATATGCTAACTTGAAAGACTTTTTCAAGACCCATGTATACTAATGAAAAAAGTTAGCTCATAATGATGGTATAACTAAAGCCAATGAGAAAGTATTTAGAGGAATTGTGGATGGTCTTATGTAGATAGTGGAGCACAAAGAAGCAAGTACTGCATTGTCATCTTCAGAAGCTGAATATATTGCAGCTTCATCAGTGGCATGTCAAGCAATTTGAATAAGAAGAATGTTAGAAGACTTTCAGCAACCTCAATTAAAGGCGACAAACATATTTGTGATAATAAATCCACAATCTCTATGACGAAGAATTCAATGTTTCATGGTAGATCAAAGCACATAGAGCTCCGACATCATTTTGTAAAGAAACTGTGGCAAAAGGAATTATTGCAAGCAAGTATTGTTCCATTGAAGATCAAGTTTTTGATGGATTCGCAAAAGCTCTCAATTTTAAAAAAATTGAGAGATTTCGATCAAATTTTGGTGTAGGAATTTTGCATTAAGGGGTTGTGTTATAAATTAATGCAAAATTAAATTATTTTTTGTGTTATTAAACTCAAACGGTGTTAGTGAAAAGGTGCAAGTGACGGTTTGCTTTATTTTGGTTTTTGTTTAAAACTACTAAGTTGTCATGTACATTTTTTTAGTGATAAGAAAAAAACCTATGTTTTGTTTATCACTATTCCACTGAGCATTTTTTCTTTAGCTTATGTTCCTCCATTCTCTCCAATTTTCTCCAACATGGTAGTCCATTCTTATGATGAGTGCTCCTCTTAAGACACATGTGAAGTCATTATATGAACATGTATGAGTATATCGAATACAAGGTCAACTTCTAATATTTTTAATTAATTTAACTAGTAATTTTTTTAATAGCTTAATAAAAATTATTACAAAGTTATTGTATTTTTTTTACTAACTCTTGATGTTTCACGCATGGATGATTCTTTGATTATTTTAATATTTTTTGTTCTAAAATTATTATCATCAATTATTCTTTCTTGGAATTAATAATTTAAATTTTTTAATTTGCAATCAAATCATATATAGTTAAACTCATATTGTATGTAATTCCTTACATTTAAAAAAGATTTTATTTAATTAGTTTTTAATTTTTCTTTCTTCACCATTGCTTCTTGTAAATAATATAGTTAAACTCATACTATTTACTTATAAGAATTTTTTTTTTCTAATTTTAATCTTCACCCTTTTTTATCTGTATCATAAAAGGAGCTGTTTGGCAACAAGTAGGATTGTATTTTAGTAGGATTTTTTAAATCCTATAAATCTGAATTTATTAATTAAATGCTATTAAAACTAAGGCTTTGTTTGGGACGGCTTTCTTACAGCTTCTTAAAGCATCTTTTTAGTACAATAAATAAATTTTTTATACTAGAAAGCTGCTTTAAGAAGCAATAAAAAAACCGTCCCAAATGAAGCCTAAATGTTAAAAACTGTTTGACAATATAATCCTGTTAAATTTTATAGGAGCCCTTGACAGTATAATTCAAGATTTAAAGCAGTTACTTAATTAAAAAAATATAATTTCATTTGTCTTTTAATTTTAATTTGCATTTGAAGTACAAGTTACTTGTTAATTATAATTCTAATTACTATCAATTAATTACAATTACAAAATATAATAAGAAAATAATTTAATTATGAAACAACTTACTTAATTATTTATCAGTTAATTATAAAATTTTAATTATTATTACTAACTAATCATTGTAAATAATGTAATTAAAATTTAAGTTAATTATCAATAAATCTAAATAATTAAAAAGTTACTAATTACATTATATTCTTAATTAATTTTAATTTCCTAGCTCATAGTTAAACTAAATTAATTTATTCATATGTTCTCTAGCAATACGCATTCATCACTGCCTTCTTATGGTCGCAAGTTTGTTTGGGTTTGCTTTTCCTTTTTCTCCGTGTGTACCAAGGCATGTCCATCACTATTTTTCTATAGCCGTAGCTTTGGAACAATTATTAGGTCTGGTGACCGGACGTAGCTCTACGTACGGTCACGACTAAGTTACCCGGTATTTGCTCGGTATTGCTAGGTATTGTTTGGCAATAACGAGAAATACCGCTCTGTGAAGACCAATACCGAGTAATATCGAGCAATACTGAGTTTTTCTAGAAAAAAACTCGGTATTGCTCGGTATTTATCTTCACATAATGGTATTTCTCGTTATTGCCGAGCAAAATCGACAAATATATGGTTTTGTGCCTGCTACGTGGCGCGATTTAGTGCTGGCCGAACGTAGCTCTACGTCCTTTCACCGGACCAAATAAAAGTTTGTAAGTTTGGTTGTGTATGCTTTTCTTCTTCTCTCACATTTTGTTGCTATTCGACTTCTCCTGCTTCGTGTTTAAGGTAGTTTTGAACAAGTCACCAAATAACTTCTTCATCTCCTTC
Organism: Dendrobium officinale; assembly: GCA_019514585.1. Classification (NCBI taxonomy): domain Eukaryota; kingdom Viridiplantae; phylum Streptophyta; class Magnoliopsida; order Asparagales; family Orchidaceae; genus Dendrobium; species Dendrobium officinale. The sequence continues at coordinate 19,979,908 of CM033692.1, forward strand.
AACGAAGTTCCTTCCTATGGAATCCGATGTCACACCTTCTCGCCGTTCTTCTGTTCGATCTAAAGTGACGAAGATGATAGAAACGTGCTCGTTGCAAAGTTAGCCGTCTTTCTTTTGGGCTCTTTGCAAAAAGAGGATTGATGAACTTGCTGTCAGATTTAGTAGTCCCCTAAACATAAATCCTGCTCAAATCCTACATTCAGGCAGCGCTTAATTGTGTCATTTAAAAACACAATGGCCTTATTTAAGCAGGCTATGCTCAAATAAGACCACAATAGCACCGCTTTGAAAAAGATATTTCAAGAAAAATTATAAATTACCTCAATGCGGTGTGGGACTAAAACCATGGTATTAATAATCATTTCGTTGCTTAAATCCTATGTCCGAGCTCTCAGAACACTGTTATCACTAAAAATATATAGTGAAATCAAATATTTCATCGAGTTTATTTTAATACGTCACAAAAAAGTTTATATGATCAAGAAGAAATTATAATTCATATATATATTGTCAAATATAATATGTCAATGAGATGAATCTAATGATCCTAGAAGTGTTTAATTCGAGTTCAAATTGGCCTTAAACAAGCCCTCGAAGGTATAGTTAAAAAACTAATCACATTATTTGAGAGACTAAATGATCTTCGAATATTGCATGCTTATGATGAGAACGAGCATCTCGACGAGAGATAAAACAAGCCCATTAATATCAATAAGATTTACACACATCAATTATGAGCATCAACATTGATGTTTGTTATTGTCATAAGGTTAATGCATGTTATCTTCACCAATAATAACGTAAATAAGATCATTGCCCATCATTGACTATAATATCGATGCCTATCATTGCCAATAAAATCAACTCGTGACATCACCACAAGACTGAAGCAATCTATCCACACAAACATGTGCGCACTCTGAGGACAATAAGGTTGTTAGATGTTAAAAAAAAAAAGATCGTCATTGATGTCATTCTTCGCTAATAAAGTCAATGCAAGTTATTGATGCATGATATCACTTCAAGAATGATGAACTCTATTGACATCCGTCATTGCAACAAGGTTAAAGCGCACTCTTTGCACCAACATCCATGGCTGCCAATGCAAACAAAGTCATCCCTTGCATAAAATATGATGAACATCTATGTTGTTGACAAAGGCAACTAGGCAAGGGATAACTTTATTTGCATTGGCAGCCATCGATGTTGGTGCAAAGAGTGTGCTTTAACCTTGTTGGCAATGACGGATGTCAATAGAGGGATGACTTTGTTTGCATTGGCAACCATCAATATTGGTGCAAAGAGTGCGCTTTAACCTTGTTGGCAATGACGGATGTCAATAGAGTTCATCATCCTTGTGGTGATAGCATGCATCAATGTGCATTGATTTTCTTAGCGAATAAGGATATCGACATTGATTGAAATGATAGGCATCAATCTTTTCTTTTTTTAATTTTTTTAATGGCTAATAACCTTGCTATCCTCATAGTGTGCAAATATTTGCGTGGGTAGATTATTTCAATCTTATAGAAATGTCTCGAGTTGATCTTGTTGGCGATGATGGGCACCAACATTATAGGCAATGATGGGCAATTATCTTTGTTGCGAGTTAGAATATATGCGGCGGTAGAGTTATAATCATACATCTTAGCGTTGCACGGATATCCAGCTCACACACATAGAACACAAGATTTTTTACAGGAAAAACCTTGGAAAGAGGAAAAATCTCGGGGTCTAGCCCAGTTGAAAATGATTCAACTAGAATTCAAGTAGATTATAGTGGGCCGACTCGTCCCTCAGGGAGTTCATATTATAAATGCCAACCGTATGGTTGAAATCTAGTGACAAATGGGGATGAAAGTCCAACGTCACTTGGTGGACTTGCAGAAGTCCAGCGTTACTTGAAAATTCGGGCGTCAGTTGGTAGTTTGGCGGTGGTTTGGAAGAACTTTATTTCGGGCGGTGGTTCGATAGAAACTCTAGCATCGTGCGGTGGTCCAACATATATCTGGGCTTCAGGTGGTGGTTCGGCGGGACTCCGGGCATCAAGTGGTGGTACGGCGAAACTCCTGATGTTAGGAGGTTGTCCAGCAGAACTCTAGGCATCAAATAGTGGTCCGACGGAACTTCAGGCGTCAAGTGATGATCCAACATAACTCCGGGCATCAGGGGGTGGTCCGGCGGAACACCGGGCATTAGGTGATCATTCGACGAAACTCAGGGCGTCATGTGGTGGTACAGCAAAACACAAGGTGTTAGGTGGTGGTCCAGCGGAACTCAGGGAGTCAGGTGGTGATCCGCTGGAACTCTAAGCTTCAAGTGATGATCCGACGGAACTCAGGGCATTACGTAGTGGTCTGGTGAAACTCAGGACGTCAAGTGGTGGTCCGGTGGAGCTCAGGGTGTCAGGTGGTTGTCCGATGGAACTCCGGCGGTGGTCGAGGAGGCAAGAGCGATCTCCGAACTCTCTCTTTTTTCCTTAGGCTTAGGGGTCCCTTTTCAAGTGGAAAGAGAGGTCTATTTATATATTTCCTAGAGTGGCATGGCTCGTAAATAGGAGGATCAAGAGTAAATGTTGAATGGTTTTGATGGACGGTCGATGTTGAATCCCATGATTGTGGACCATTCGGTAGACATTTGAAGGTCTTAATGATGTCAGAATTTTATGAACTTAGGCTCAATTGATTTATCTCATCGAGCCGCTCAATCCAACTATAAGCATGTCACGTTTGGAAACCGTTTGGTAATCCAAATTGTGGTTCAAACCTTCCAACAGAACTTTATGCCCTTAATTTGGATTCATTTGGGCTCGGATTGAGTCGAATTTGGTGTTGTTGGGTTTGTATTTTTTAGACGTTCAGTTAGACTATAAGTTTGCTAAAATCGGAGTTCAGATGGTCCGAATTTTAATTTTGCAAGTTTCCAACCTGATTTTTCTCAAGATTCGTGCCCGATCAAGATAATTTTTTGAGGATGTATAAATCTTATTTACATTATTATTATCGTAAATAACATGCATTAGCATTATGACAACAACATACATCAATAATGATGTTTATAATGTGTGTAAATCTTATTGACGTTAGAGGGTGTCGTCCTAAAAATCCCATGCTTATTAAGCATCACTACAAAAAATTTTCTAAATACAGATTGTGTTTTTGGCGTTCATTTGACCGCTAGACTACCAGCGGTTTGACCTTCGTTATTAACCGATAGTCATACCGCCGGTACTAAACATTAAACAGCCAGAAATTTCGGTGGTCAACTGATCGCTGGAAATATGGCCCGTACTTTCTGTAAAGACCATTTTTGCTCCAGGATCATCCGGGACGAAGTTGGATCGTCCCGGGACGATCAGGACAGGTTGTGCTGGAAATTTGGATCCTAAGCAGTTCGTCTGGACGAAATTTGGATCGTCTAGACAAAAATTCTCCAGAGGACAAGTCGTCAGGGACGTTAATTAATCTCGTCTGGACGAAATTCGTCCAGAGCCAGATCGTCCCGGGATGAAGTTGCGATCGTCCGGGACGATCAGTCTGGATATATATAGAAATGAGATATTTTGAAGAGAGAGAAAAGCCAAGGAGAGAGAAAAATGAAGGAAAAAGAAGGAAAAATGATTTTTGGGCGACTCCGATCCATTTTCATCCGTTGTTGTAGTTAAAGAAGTTGACCGACTCGAGATAATACACATTCCTCCTTTCTCAATTTTCAGAAACGAGGATTTTGACGAGTTTTCTGTTCCGAAAATTATTTCCGTTAGCGAATTTCGTGTGTTATTTTCTACTGCTTCAAGTTTTACCGCGTAAATTTTGGGTTGTCTTTAAGATGTTAATTGTGAACATTTTGAGTATTTTTTGGAAGATTTTTATCGGATATTTTGGATTCTGTGGTATTTTAGCGAACTGTAAATTATCAGGATGTTGAAAAATGTTTTGTCAGTACAATGAAAGTCTTATAATGTTGTTGTGAATGTTCTGTGGTAATTTGGTAAATTTTTGAATATGTGAATTTTGTATAAATTTCGTGAATGTTCTGTGGTAATTTGATAAATTTCTGAATTTGTGAATTTTGTGTAAATTCTGTATACTGCCGTTATGCCGCTAAATTTTCGTACGATTTTTGAAATTTCTGAAACAAGATGATTTGAATATTTGATGTGTATGTGCTATAAAAAAGGAAGTTATAAGGGGCCAGAATCCATTGAGATTCTGTAAGTGTCAGGGAATGGAGCTATAAGGGGCTAGAATCCGTAGAGATTCTGTAAGTGTCGGGGAATGGAGACATAAGGGGCCAGAATCCGTTGAGATTATGTAAGGGTCTGGGGAATCTAAAATCTGATATGTGATATGTCTGGAACATGATGTTTGATATCCGAGATCTGTTATGTGATTTATTCGATCTGTTCAATGAATCATCTTATATATGTACGATTCTGGTTATTCCGTACGATTCTGTCTATTCTGTGATTTGAAAGCTTTATGATATCTGTTCTGAACTCTGACTTGGCATGACTTCAGTTTTCGATTTGGGTTGTTGATTTATGATTGAATAAGCAACTGTTCTGTGATTTTCGTACGGCTATTTCTGATGTGAGTTTTTGATGATTTTGATTGGTGATTGATGTCTTGCCGAGCTGTTAGCTCATCCTTGTTTTCTACGTGATTTTCAAGTTCTAGGAAAGGGAAGGAAGTCTTAGATTAGCTTTCCAGAGTCTGATCTGTGATTAGGTATTTTGTACTTCTGATTTTGTACAGTCATGGCTTATCTGTTCTGTTATGTTCTTTCTATCTGTAAGTCATGCACTGTATCTATATATGATTATTTTGGTGAAAGAAAAGATAGATGTACTGCGCTATATTTGGATGTTGATAGTAGCTCTGTATTTTTCTGTCTGTGTTATAATTGAAGAAAGTTTTGAAGCAAATTCCAAAGCTAAATCCTGGATTTGTAAGCTGTGTCGCGGCCCGATGCGAGCGGGATCCGTCCCGGTCGGGTTGGGTCGTGACAAGCTTTAGTGGTATCAGAGCAATAGTTTTGGAATTTTGATTGTAAGACAGAGCTATAGGAAGTTATCTGTGAGTCTGTCTGGGGTAGGTCTGGTTTGTTTGGATTTTTATTCTGTTGTTTTGTGCTTAGTTTTCTGTGTGATCATGGATCTGCCAGACCCTGATATGACAGATGGGCAGAGTGTTAGTCAGGCAGCTCTAGTTGGTAGTACAGCCCTAGTGGTTGGTTCTGATACACTTTCGCAGTTTGCTACATTGATTGCTCAGATGATGAGCGAGACTCAGAGTAGAGCCTCTACTCTTTGATCTGAAGATATAGATAAACATCTGCACTTGTTTCTGAGACTGAAACCTCCGAAGTTTGAGGGCACTGTTGAGCCCAGAGCAGCTGAAGAATGGTTAAAGAGGTTAGAGAAGACTTTTAACGGTATGCAGTGTCCGTCGTACAAGAAGGTACCTTTGGCTGTTTTTTTGTTGGATGGGAAAGCAGAGCACTGGTGGATGAGCCAGAAGGAGGCAAAATTCCAAGGGAAGCTAAATTCTTTGATTACTTGGGAAAAATTTTCTTAGGAATTTCGATCGTGGTTTGTACCTCCTTCTGCACGATAGCAGATGCAGGAGACTTTTCTGAGACTTGTTCAGGGGAGCAGGACTGTGATGCAGTGTGAGGCAGAGTTTACTGCTTTAGCCCGTTATTCTCCGCAGTTGGTAAGTACTTCTGCTGAGAGGTGCTACAGATTTCTGAGGGGACTACGAGATAGTCTGAGGCAGCCCCTAGTGTCATTTCATATTTCTGATCTCTCTGAGCTTGTGGAGAGAGCTCGTCTGATAGAGAATGATTTGATGGCTACTCAGCAGCGGTGGACTGCGAGTAGGAAGAGATTTGGGGGTGATACTTTTAGTAGTGGTTCCTCTGGCAAGAGGAGATTTGTTTCTGGAGACTCCAGGAGGAGTGGACAGTCGGGATCCACTACAGTTTCTGGTACTACCGCTACCGGTACGACTAGTTCGGGATCAGTTAGTCGGACACCTATGTGTCAAACTTGTGGACGACGACATTTTGGCCAGTGCTTCAGGACGACTGGTCAGTGCTTTAAATGTGGTCAGCTAGGACATCGGATTGCAGAGTGTCCACAGGTTGGATTTGATAGACGATCTGAGTTTCGATCTGATACTAGACCTGTTGGTTCAGTAGGAAGACCGAGGACTGTTCCTCCACGTACTGTGACCGAAGGATCCTCTGGTGGTAGAGGTGGTGGATCTAGTTCTGTGGCACGGAGACCACCTACTGGTAGTCAGCGGGAGTCTAGTGGTTTAGTAGCTCCAGCTCTAGTTCAGCCACGTGTGTATAGTTTGAGTCAGCAGGAAACTCGAGACGCTCCGGATGTGGTGACAGGTACGATTTATATTTCTGATCAACCCTGTCGTGTTTTGTTTGATTCTGGAGCTAGTCATTCATTTTTGTCCGAGCGTTATTTTGATGCTTTGCATCTGGATTCTATGTTGCTACCGGTTTCTCTTTCGGTTATTTTGCTGGCTGGAAGTAATTTGATTGCCCGAAAGTTTTGTTTTTGTGAGATTGATATTTCTGGCAAGAAGTGGAAATCGAGTTTGATTTTGTTGCCGATTTTTTCTTATGACGTGATTTTGGGCATGGATTGGTTGAGTCTGTATGAGGCTCAGATTGACTGTTTGAAGAAGCAAGTGAGTTTATTTATGGATGGAAAAAGATGTATATTCCAAGGATTACGAGGTGTTCTATCCTGTCTGATTTCTGTGTTGAAAGTCAGGAGAATGTGGAAGAAGGGTTGTCCAGTATTTTTGGCTTATGTACGGGATATGAACTTAGATATGGATTATATTTCTGATATACCGGTTGTACATGAGTTTTCTGACGTATTTCCCGAGGAGTTGGTTGGTTTGCCTCCGGATAGAGATGTTGAGTTCTCTATTGATATTTTTTTGGGTACAGCTCCAATATCGAAAGCTCCGTACAGGATAGCACCGAAGAAACTTTCTGAGTTGAAAGTTCAACTCCAGGAGTTGGTGGATAGAGGATTTGTTCGTCCTAGTATTTCTCCTTGGGGAGCACCAGTATTATTTATGAAGAAGAAGGACGGAACACTCTGTATGTGTGTTGATTACAGAGATTTGAATAAGGTCACAATCAAGAATAAGTATCCATTACCATGGATTGATGACTTGTTTGATCAACTTTCTGGCTCTTCTATATTTTTAAAGATTGATTTGAGATCTGGATATTATCAGGTGAAGGTGAAGGAAGCTGATGTGTTGAAGATAGCTTTCAGTACTCGGTACGGGCACTACGAGTTTTTGGTTATGCCTTTTTGGGGTAACCAATGCACCAGTTATTTTCATGGATTTGATGAACAGAGTGTTCAAAGAGTATCTGGATCAGTTTGTGATCGTCTTCATAGACTATATTTTGGTGTATTCTGCTTCTGAAGATGATCATGCCAGACACTTGAGTATTGTGTTGGAAACTTTGAGGCAGCATCAGCTATATGCTAAGTTTTTCAAGTGTGAATTCTGGCTGAAGAGCATTTCTTTTCTGGGGCATGTGGTGAGCGGTGAAGGTATTTCTATTGATCCCCAGAAGATTCAAGCTGTTGCTGTTTGGCCAAGGCCTACTACGGTATTTGAGGTACGTAGTTTCTTAGGCATGGCTGGATATTATAAAAAATTTGTGAAGGAATTTTCTCAGATTTCTACGCCTTTGATGAGACTGACTCAGAAGTCAGTAGCTTTTGTTTGGACATTGGAATGTGAGGCTAGTTCTCAAAAGTTGAAGGATTGTTTGACTTCAGCTCCAGTGTTAGCACTTCCGTCAGGTACGGAAGGATTTCAAGTGTTCAGTGATGCTTCACTGAAAGGTTTGGGTTGTGTTCTGATGCAGCATGGTAGGGTAATTGCTTATGCTTCGAGACAGTTGAAACCACATGAAAAGAATTACTCGACGCATGATTTGGAATTGGATGCAGTTGTGTTTTCTTTGAAGATTTGGCGTCACTGCTTGTATGGCGTTAGATGTGAGATCTTTACGGACTACAAAAGCTTGAAGTACATATTCACTCAGAAGGATCTGAATTTGAGGCAAAGAAGGTGGCTTGAGTTGATCAAGGACTATGACCTGACGATTCAGTATCAGCCTGGCAAGGCTAATGTGTTGGCAGACGCTTTGAGCAGGAAATCTTCTGGCTTATCAGGTATTCAGCTTACTTCTGATGAGTATTTGATACGAGATATATAAAGATTACAGTTAGATGTGATTTCCTCTACTGGTCCGGATTCTGATGTTTTGACTTAGATGAATATCCAATCTTCTCTGGAAGAAAGGATTCAGGAAGCTCAGAAGTCGGATTCTGACTATTTGAAGTTGATTAATCAGATTGAATCTGGTAAGAAATCTGAACTCCGAGTTTCTGATTCTGGTGTTATTTTCTGCAGGAATAGACTGTGGATTCCTGTGTCTGGAGATTTGAGAAAAAAAATTATGTACGAATCTCACCATTCAGGCTATACGATACATCCAGGAAGTGGTAAGATGTACGGAGACATGAAGAATTTATTCTGGTGTCCTAGAATGAAAAAGGATGTAGTAGATTTTGTTTCGAAATGTGAAGCCTGTCAGTTAGTGAAGGCAGAGCATCAGCGACCAGGAGGACTTTTGCAGTCGTTGCCTATTCCTGAGTGGAAGTGGGAGGAAGTAACGATGGATTTTGCTATGGGTTTTCCTCGATCAAGGCAAGGACATGATGCCATCTGGGTGATTGTGGATAGATTGACGAAGTCTGCACACTTTCTTCCGATCAGGCAGACGAATCCGGTGGAGAAGTTGACACAAGTGTATGTTAGAGATTATCAGATTACATAGTGTGCCTAAAGTGATTGTATCTGATCAAGATGGACGGTTTACTTCCAGACTTTGGAAGGGTATTCAGCAAGGATTGGGTACGAAGTTGCATTTCAGTACTGCATTTCATCCGCAGACTGACGGACAGTCTGAAAGGACTATCCAAGTACTGGAAGATCTTCTAAGATTATGTGTTTTGGATTTTGGAGGAAGCTGGGAAGATCATATTCATTTGATCGAATTTGTTTATAATAACAGTTTTCAGTCCAGCATTGATATGTCACCTTATGAAGCTTTGTATGGACGAAAGTGTAGAACTCCTTTGACTCTGACAGAGGTAGGAGATAGACAAGAAATGGGTGCTACATTTGTGGATGAAACTGTTATGAAAATCAACTTGATTAAAGAAAGATTGAAAGCTGTACAAGATAGATAACAGAAGTATTACAATCAGAAGCACAGATTTGTGAAATTTCAAGTTGGTTACTTTGTGTATATCAAAGTCAGTCCGATGAAAGGAGTCAGCAGATTTGGAAAAGTGAGTAAGCTCAGTCCAAGGTATGTTGGACCTTTTAAAATCCTTGAAAGGATTGGTAAATCTGCTTATAGATTACTGTTATCTGATCAGATGTCTGATGTGCATAATATTTTTCACGTATCCTCTTTGAGAAAGTGGATATCTGATTCTGATAAGAAGTTTTCTGCTGATGAGTTTGAGATTCAGGAGAATCTGCAGTACAAAGAAGAACCTGAGTTGATTTTGGCTTACGATGTTCGTAAGATAAGAAGTAAACAGATTCTTATGGCTAAAGTTCAGTGGAAGCACCGAACAGGACGAGAAGCAACTTGGGAGAAGGAGTCGGACATGAGGCAGTTGTATCCGTATCTGTTTTGACTGAGTTTTGGATTGGCAATGTCGAGGACGACATTTTTCTGAAGTTGGGGAGATTGTAAAGATCATTTTTGCTCCATGATCGTCCGAGACGAAGTTGGATCGTCCCAGGACGATCAGTACAGGTTGTGCTGGAAATTTGGATCCTAAGCAGTTCGTCTGGACGAAATTTGGATCGTCTGGACGAAAATTCTCAAGAGGACAAGTCGTCAGGGACGTTAATTAATCTCGTCTAGATAAAATTCGTCCAGAGCCAGATCGTCCCGGGATGAAGTTGCGATCGTCCGGGACGATCAGTCTGGATATATATAGAAATGAGATATTTTGAAGAGAGAGAAAAGCCATGAGAGAGAAAAACGAAGGAAAAAGAAGGAAAAGTGATTTTTGGGCGACTCCGGTCCGTTTTCGTCCGTTGTTGTAGTTAAAGAAGTTGACCGACTCGAGGTAAGGCACATTCCGCCTTTCTCAATTTTCAGAAACGAGGATTTTGACGAGTTTTCTGTTCCGAAAATTATTTTCGTTAGCGAATTTCGTGTGTTATTTTCTACTGCTTCAAGTTTTACCGCGTAACTTTTTGTATGTCTTTAAGATGTTAATTGTGAACGTTTTGAGTATTTTCTCGAACATTTTTACCGGATATTTTGGATTCTGCGATGTTTTAAGCGAACTGTAAATTATCAGGATGTTGAAAAATATTTTGTCAGTACAATGAAAATCTTACAATGTTGTTGTGAATGTTCTGTGGTAATTTGGTAAATTTCTGAATCTGTGAATTTTGTGTAAATTCCGTATACTGCCGTTATGCCGCTGAATTTTCGTACGATTTCTGAAATTTCTGAAACAAGATGATTTGAATATTTTATGTGTATGTGCTATGAAAAAGGAAGTTATAAGGGGCCAGAATCCGTTGAGATTCTGTAAGTGTCAGAGAATGGAGCTATAAGGGGCCAGAATCCGAGAGATTCAGTAAGTGTCGGGGAATGGAGACATAAGGGGCCAGAATCCGTTGAGATTCTGTAAGGGTCTAGGGAATATGAAATCTGATATGTGATATGTCTGGAACATGATATTTGATATCCGAGATCTGTTATGTGATTTATTCGATCTGTTCTATGAATCATCTTATATATGTACGATTCTGGTTATTCCGTACGATTATGTCTGTTCTGTGATTTGAAAGCTTTATGATATCTGTTCTGAACTCTGACTTGGCATGACTTCAGTTTTCGGTTTGGGTTGTTGATTTATGATTGAATAAGCAACTGTTCTGTGATTTTCGTACGGCTATTTCTGATGTGAGTTTCTGATGATTTTGATTGGTGATTGATGTCATGTTGAGCTGTTAGCTCATCCTTGTTTTCTGCGTGGTTTTCAGGTTCTGGGAAAGGGAAGAAAGTCTTGGATTAGCTTTCCAGAGTCTGATCTGTGATTAAGTATTTTGTACTTCTGATTTTGTACAGTCATGGCTTATCTGTTCTGTTCTGTTCTTTCTATCTGTAAACCATGCACTGTATCTGTATATTATTATTTTGGTGAAAGAAAAGATAGATGTACTGCGCTATATTTGGATGTTGATAGTAGCTCTGTGTTTTTCTGTTTGTGTTATATTTGGAAGAAAATTTTGAAGCAAATTCCAAAACCAGATCCTGGATTTGTAAGCTGTGTCGCGGCCCAATGCGAGCGGGATCCGTCCCGGTCGGGTTGGGTTGTGACACTTTCTTTAGGTGGCCTTTTTTACCAACGGTTTAGCCATTGTTTTTAAGTGAATTTTTTTCGTCAGATAAAATGTTCAAAAAATCATCGGAAAAAGCCCTAAAATTAGATGCCCCCACCATTCTTCCAGAAAATCGTCGGAAAAAGCCCTAAAATTAGATGCTCCAACCCTTCTTCCTCATTTCTTTCATCCAGACGCACGTGCCCTCACCCTCGCCCTCGCCGAAGTGTATTTGCTCATCAAAAGAACTCTGGCCACCGAACGCCACCCGCGCCTTGCCCCTGACGTCCTAACTCCGGTCGTCAAACACCCCTGAAGGTGATCTTCTCCATGCATCTCCTTAATTTTTGCTTTAGTAATGGATGTTCTCAACGGACATTTGCAAGAGGATGAACCTATATATATATTCTTCTTGTTGATTAGACTAGAGAGGGAGTTGCAAGAGGATGTAACCGCGGCTTTGGGTTCATCAAATTCCACTGTTTTAGCTGCCGAAAAATTGCCAGATAATCTTACTCCCAAAAAATGGGCATATGTTTTTAATTCCTACGCGGTTTATTCTGGCGGTTTATAAACAGTCGGAAATTTTTCAAACCGCCAGAAAACATATCAATATGATCGGAAACTACTGTTTGTAATGAACGATTTTTCTGTAGTAGATTTACCAATGCCTACATGTGCCAAACTTGAAGTATGCATTCTTCATTAATAAAAACAAAAAGCAACAAATTACAACTATGTGTGGTACATGTGCCATTCATCCATACATGAATATCACTACTATCGAACTCATAGTTTTTTGTTAACGGTTTATGAGGGATCCTAAAGCGATCTTCGATCTCTTTCTAATAAGGGAGACCTCTACTTTCTCTTTAGGTCATATCGAGTGTATGTTAATTTTTGCAATTGCAAATGATGACCTTGATGGTATCGAGAAGCATCGACTATTGACGTTGGTGTCAACAACGTGTGTCAACATTGATGGAAATGCAAAAATGTAGGGGTCTTCAAATATATGAGCTATCTCCAATGTTTGATCCCCTTCATATGTCGAATGAGGGTCTATTATTACTGCCATTAGAATTTGATAGTCTTGATATTGTTGGATCTCTCATCGAGATGCTCATTTTCATCATAAGTATGTAATATTTGAAGATCATTTGGTCTCTTAAATAATGAGATTAATTTGTAATATACTTTCGAGGGCTTGTTTAAGGTCATTTTGGACTCGAATTAAAGCGCTTTTAGTGTCGTTAGGCTCATCTCATTGAAATATTTGTTTAGACTATAACAGAGTTCAGAGAGCTCAAAATTCAATTTTAAAATTTACAATTCATATATTTAAATCAAATTTGTGCTTGATCAAATAAACTTTTTTGTGGCGTATTAAAATAAACTCATTGAAATATTTGATTTGGCTATATATTTTTAGTGATAACAGAGTTCTGAAGTCAAGATAAAATAATAATAATAAATAAATAAATAACAGAGTTCTGAGGTCTCATAATTCAATATTTAAAATTTACAATTCATATATATGATTAAAAAAAAAAGTGCTAAACAAATATTAGAGTAATCTCATAATCTCAAAATGTGGCAAAATGTATTATCTTGATTTGGTTCGGCATCAGCAACATTATATTTTGTTTTATACTGAACCTACATTTCGTTTAATTTAGTTTAACTAGGTTAATTAAAATTTATTAAAAATATAAGGCAATTAAGAAATAAATAATTTTTTAGATTTATTGATAATTAACTTAAATTTTAATTGTATTATATATAATAGTTAGTTAGTATTAATAATTAGCAATTAACTCATAACTAATTAAAAATATAATCAAAATTAAAATAAATAAGTTATTTTCAAATTATATTTTTGTAATTGTAATTTATTGATAGTAATTAAAATTATAATTAATAAGTAATTTGCACTTAAAAGTTAAATTATAAATAAAAAAAAAACACAAATTAATTTTAATTTTTAATAAATTAATCGCCTTAAATCCTAGATTATATTCTCAAATAGTTTTACAGGATATAACAAGATTAAATATTTATCTTATTAAACAATTTTTAGAATTTAACTTTAACTGAATTTAATAAATCTGAATTTATAAAATTTACTATATCCTACATGTTGCCAAACAGCTCCTTATAATGGTACAAACAAAAGAGGGTGAAGATTAATATTAGAATCAAAAGAATATATGCTTATATGTTAATATTATTTACAAGAAGCAATAGTGAAGAAAAAAAATAAAAACTAAATAAATTCTTTTTTAATTGTAAGAAATTACATACAATATGAGTTTAATTATATGTGATTAGATTGTAAATTAAAAAAATTAAAATATTAATTTGAAGAAAGAATAATGATGATAATAATTTTAGAAAAATTACTAAAAGAATTAAAGAACCATCCATGCGTGAAACATCAAAAGTTAGTAATAAATTACAATAAATTTGTAATACTTTTTTATTAAACTATTAAAAAAATTGCTATTTAAAATGGATTAAAAATATTACAAGTTGAACTTGTATTCGACATACTCACACATATTCATATAAGTACTTCACAGTTGTCAAATTCTCACTGAAGTACTCGTCTTGAGTTATCTCATTTCTTAAGAGAGGCACTCGCTGCCTCTCATAAGAATGAGCTACCAGCCAACAAATTGGTTGGCATCATTCTACGAAGTTACTATCATTCTCCCAACATGATAGTAACTTGAAGACTCGGCCGTGCAGGGCAAGCTAAGAAGTAGATTTGAGGATTCACCCTATTCATTTGACTCTCATACACCACTCATCTCAATAGAAATCACTCATCAACATTCATCACACATATTTGAGGCTATTCAGCCATTGTAAACCACACAAATTCACTTGCAGGAAGCACATAGACCTTGAAAGTTATAGCCACAATCTCTTAAGCATGGACAATCCTTGGCCCACGATAGATTCCACCAAAGAGGACTTATCCTTTAACTTCCAAAGGTCTTAATCTTGTCCCATCGAACTCACCATCACATCTAGTGGATTCGCCTTCACTAACTAGTCATATACACCAGGTTTAGAGGACTTGCCCAATACACTCGCCTATGATGACTATTGCCCCAAGATGAGAGCCCTATTATATGAAAATATTTATATGAAAAGATCAACGCGGAGGTCAATCAACTAAACTTTTTATGGCATCATATAATAAGTCATGTCATATATTATATTTTGTATTATTTTTTATTCAATTAGGTAAGCTTTTTTTGTAGCCCTCTAATAGCTCTATATAAAAGATAAATGGCATTTCTTGGGACTTTAACGTTGAATTTTTTTACTCTTTCAAGCTTTCTGATATTTAAGATTTTCGTATCTTCTTAATTTTAGCTTTCTTTAAATTCCACACTACGCTCTCCTAGGACAAATAGAGCTCTTACTTTCAATACTCCTCTTATCCCCCAAACTTTACTCAATCCCACAAAGAAATTCAAATCCAACAAAACCATGTCAGCATTAAAACATAAATAGAAGTAAAAGTTCTTAATTTATGTGTTATTTGAGATACCTTTTATTTTTATTTTTTATATTTGTTTGGTTTATATTTTTTCAGCTATTTTTTAAAACAAATCAGATAGTTTATAAAACTTAAAACAAATTTTTGAATATATATATATATATAATTCACCTCAGCTAATGCTAGTGAACTCAAGTCTCCAATGTCTGCAAGACCATTTAATAATTAAATAAAAAATAATAATATTTATTTATAATATCAAATATATTTTAATTTTATATTTTTAAAATGAAAAAAAAAAAAAACAAAGATGTATCTCAAATAGCTTGTTAGTTTTTAATTTTCTTTTCTCTTAATATTTGATAAGCTATCAAATGATAAGGAAGCCACCGAAATCTGATTTGCCAGCCACACTACCACTTCCCAACTAAGAGCAGAAGATTCCTTATCAATCTTTATCTGAGCAGTTCACCTCAAACCATTTGAATGATCTCAATCACTAGTCTAATGCTCATTATGTATTACATCTTATATAAACTATTATTATAAATCAACTTTCGGCTGTAGCTATTTTACCTATCTACTTTCCTTCTTCTCTTCTCTACTTCGTTCTCTTCATGGTATCCGAGCAGCTCTAGGTTTAATAGCTACTTCATCTACATCTTCATGGGTGACTTCAACTCTTCAAGCATTGCAAATTAACATCTCATTAACCGAGCCGTCCAATTTTAATAGTGTTAGATAGATGTAGTTTTTATGTATTGGTTTGGTTTTAGATTAGGCTGATCTGCATAGACACCACACCAAGTGTAAATGCTTATAATAAGTATTGTAGGCTGATATAAAGGGACCCCTTGTAAGCTCCAAGATTATTGAATAAAGGAATTCCTTTCATCCCTCCCTCCCCTCCTCTCTTGCATGCAAGAATTCCTCCAAGAATTCATAACAAGTGGTATCAGAGCCTCGTTGAGGCGATCTCAAGGTGAAGGAATATTCTAAACCAAGAAAGAAAGAAAATGAAGCCTGGAGACTGAGCATGATGTCTGCTATCGCGATTCTGTCAGAGGAGTGAATGCTGGCAGATCACACCGGGCACACTTGGCGAGTGGGCAAGAACGCGGAGAGGTGCGTGCACGGATGCTGACTTACACAATGCAGGGTCGTTGAGTGTGGGGTGCGGTTAGGAGTTGTGCTAGATGCGAGCACCAGGAAGCTAGGTCGTAGGTTTGGGTCGCATGGGTCACATGCATGGTTTCGCGCGAGATAAAGGAGTAGGAGCAAAAAGTCCATTTGGAGCAGCCTGGAGCAGAGTGTGTGTTACTCGCATAGGAGTGGAGCTGAGGCCATAACTCTACGGTCATCATAGGTGAGGAATTATGGTCATAGGCTGTATGGCGAGAGAAGGCTTGTGAGTGGAGGATCCGTGATCAGAAGGATCACAAATGACAGTGTGATTATGTATCTTCTTGTCGGATGTGGGCTTAAAAATTAGTGCCTTTCCATTTTTTCTTCAGGTCATCAAAGAGAGTTTTAACGCTTAAGTTACGAGGCAATTTTTCAAAAGGCAGAATGGGTTTTGAATAAGACATTACCCAAAGATTTCGCCATCATTTTTTGAGGATTTTATGATATGAGTTCAGGTTTCCTATAGGCATGTGCTCCTTTAGTTAATTACCCCTCTCGATAATGAGAGAACTTTCTATTATGGCTAGTCGTTAAATAGATATGTAGTATTCGACACATATCTCATCAAATTTGCCACCTCGCACTTAAAGCAATTGGTGGGGGGAGTGATGATAGACTCGATCAAGATCTCATTGTTCCATCATCTCGAGTCATCATGGTCCCTAGTTTACTTATTCAAAGGAGTTAGTCGATCTAACCTGACACAAAGATCATTATTGATAGCCATGGTTTACTTCATCCAAAGGTACCTTGTTGACCTAAGGTGAATATTTATTTAATGAGATAAATTTGAATCCACCTTAGCTAACAAAGGGCTTTGTGTCCTATCGATCAAATCTTATTGATTTATTACTCGATGATTTAACATCATTAGAGAACATACATGCTCTTACAATGATCGTAATTTAATGGTTCCATTTTACGACAAAATCGTTCGGTCAGTGGATCCCAGACACAACCTTTTACATGTGGTGTCATTTGGCGATGAAATCACTGGTTAGAGGATATGTGCGACGTCCTTATTGGCAAGAAATAGATTGAGAATGAATCCTAATATTCTTGACCAAACATTTGAACTTTTTTCCCTTACCCTAAGGGGATATTTATAGGATGAAAGAGGGGATATTTTGTCAATAATTGCTATATGAAGTTAACCAAATGGTCACCCTTACTTGCTAATAGCGTTGAATCACTAGTTATAACCATTTGGATCTCATTCCCTAACTTAAGACCTCACCTATTCTCTCATCGTATCATATATGCCCTTGGTTCATTATTTGGGCATCCTTTAAAGGTTGACAATGCCACCTCCATTGGATCTCGACCATCTGTTGCAGGGATTTTGGTAGAGCTTGACATTACAAAAAAAATATCCGGACAAAGTTTGGATCGGACCTGAAAAGTATGGGTATATTTAGCTTGTTGATATGGAGGGATTTCCTCCTTTTTATGCTAGTTGTAATTGTATTGGGCATGCTAGGGGGATTGCAATAAGTCATATGTTCCTATTTCTAAGCAATTTACGATTGTTGGAAAGGCTTCTGGTTCTGCTCCGGAGGATATTGGTATTGCGAAGGATTTGAATACTTCTGATGCTTTAATTTCTATGAATGTTAATGTTTTCCCTGATAAGAATTGTGCTGTTTCCTTGGAAAATTTGGATATGTTCGATTCTCTAATGCCTAATTTGCCTATTATGGCTATGGTGGTTAGTGAAAATGCTGGTGGGGTCACTGTGGAGGGCGTTGTTCCGTCCAGTATTAACTCGCCTTTGGCTTTGTCGTATAACAATGGAGAGGGTGTCAATTTGGTTTTAGATCGATCTACTCCGACCCCTAATTCTAATGATGGCGGTGGTGAGAATGTTGTTGTGGTTTGTGAATTTATTCCCTTAAGGTCTGACATTGTTTGTCCTTTAGGTACTTTGGATTCGCCGGTTGAGGTTGGGGTTCTTTGTAATGATTTGACTCTTAATGATGTTGCGGTGGAGGTCGTGCCTCTGCTTGATGGGCCTGACGGTTCCCCGCATGAATGTACTGTGTCTCATGGTGTCGTAGATGTTGACCCTTCTTCAAATAACTTTTATGTGGCTTAAGATATTTTTGGTAATAAGTTGATGAATGTGGGTAATAATGAACTTTGTGATGTGAATATGGGGGTGGTGAACATTGATTATAGTGAGTTGGATCCTTATGTTGCTTCTCCTGTGACCCCAGATGATCTGGTTGTGTCAGTTTCCTCTATGGGATTGGGAGTGAATGAGCAACTTGTTGATGTTCAAGTTACTTTACTTTTTGCTAATGTCTTGTATGCCCATGTGGGCGTCAGATCAGGAGAAAATGTCCAGGCGCAAATTAAATTGATTGGCTTAAAGGCTCTTCATCTTCTCTTTCTGATGTTGATGAAGAGGATGGTGATATGCGATATACTATCATTATGGTGGGTAAATGAAGAAAGAGGAAATTTAAAAAATAACTTTTTGTGGTTGGTTGCTGCTTTGGAGCGTTGAGGTTGCTGCTGTGGTGCCACTTTTTGGATCTCTGGACTTCAGATTTAGATGTCACTTTTGCTCTGGTAATGATGGTGTCTGCTGGATTGTTTCTTTCCTCTTCTTGGAGTTGTTTTCGGGCATCTTTGGTTCCACTTGGTGGAGATTGTTCGTTGGGATGCCGCTCGTTGGATGGTTTGGCCATTCATTTGGGTGATATTATGGTTGTTGGTGTTGATGCATTTGCGGTTTCCTTTTTTTCTAATTTTTATCTTTAGCCTCTTTTTTTTCATGTATTAGATAGGATCTAAAGCTCTTAGGTTTTATTTCAAATATTATTATTTTGAAAAGGAAGTTTTACCTCCAATTTGTTTAAAAATTTTTAAACTTCTTCAGAAGTTTTTTTGAAAATTTTTAGGCCCTCTAAAGGAATTTTCGGAGTTGCTTTAAAAAAGATTTAAAAAAAAAAAAATAAAATTTCAAAAAAAAAAAAAAAAAAGTGGCAGGGCCCGCACTTAAAAATAAATAAATAAAAATTAGAACTCAGCTACCGGTTATAACTTATAACGGGCTAACATAGTGCCGCGCGCTTTTCACTTGGCAGCGGCTAATAAAACTATATATTCTATTTGTTTATTCATAATGATATTTGTTTATTCATAATGATGTAAAATTGATTCAGCCTTGTAATTTATTAAACTTCTTGTCAGCATCATTAATTTCAGCTAATTAAGCATTATTTCGTATATCATATATAAAGCATTAATCAATTCCTTGTTTCTGTGGAAATTGGCTAAGGAGCTTGAGGATAAGAATGAGAGTTGGTTTGACGTAAAAGTCTGATAATGCCCACTGCAATATATGTGGAATTATTATGAGTGGACATAGAAAATGTGATCAGCACAAAATATATACTAAGTCATTACAAAATATTACACTAAAGTTGATATTTGATATATCATTGAAATTTTACTTAGTCAAATATGAGTCTAAATGCATAGTTAAATTTTGTTTTTAAGAATTAATTTAGGTTCAATCAAATTTTGATTTAAACAAATTTATAGTCAAATTAAACGTCTCATTGAAAAGATTCCAAATACACAAGTTGGCCGGTTCGGCCGCCAACTTATGTTCGAGTCCGATTTTCGACCCAGACAATTCAAATCTAACATTTTTGTTGTCCTTGGATTTCTTTTTCAACGTTCTGGACTTCATTTTTGTACTTTAAAAACCAATTGGGGCCTTTACACCTAACATCGGATTATTCTAGATTTTCAAGTCACAGAAAAAATTTTCCAAAAGTTGTAAAAAGTATTTTGGGACTTTTGAAGTTTCGACGTTCAAAAATAGAGGGGCAACTGATATATCATAAAAAAACTATGTTGATCGAGCACGAATCACGAGGGAAAACCAAGTTGGAAACTTTAAAAATTAAATAAAAAATCATCTGAACTTCGATTTCAGCAAACTTATAATCGAACTGAACGTCACAAAAATACAAACCTAACGACACCAAATTCGACTCAATCCGAACCAAAATGAGTCCAAATCAAAGACCCAAAGCGCATTTGGAAGGTTAAATCCATAATTTGGATTAAAAACAGTTTCCAAACGTGACATGCTTCTAATCAAATCGACCGACTCGACGAGACGAATCCAACGAGCCTAAGATCGCAAAATTATGAGATCGTTAAGACATTCAAAAGCCCAGTAAACGGTCCACGAACAAGGGATTCAACAATGGTTGTCCATTCAAACCCCTCTCAATTTACCTATTATCTTCATCTTTATTACTGGACATGACACTCTCAGAAAACTATAAATAGGCCCCCCAAAGGGGGGGGTGGAGAGAGAGAGAGAGAGAGAGAGAGAGAGAGAGAGAGAGAGAGAGAGAGAGAGAGAGAGAGACCCCATGCAAGAAGAGAAGAGAATGAAGAGAGCTTTCTTGCCACTAGACTCCTCGATCACCGTCAGACTTCAACCCGGTAGTCGACTGACGCCGGATTTCTACCCGACGCTAGACTTTTGCCCGTCGTCAGATTTTTACCTGTCATTGGACTCCTAACCAACACTAGATTTCTACCCGACGCCAGACTTCTACCTGCCGTCGGACTTCTACCTAACATCGGACTTCCGCCCATCGCCGGATTTCTACCGGACACCGAACTTCCACCCGTCAACAGTCCTTCCAACTTCCTTTACCAAACAACAATCGTTCTGACCTACGTCGATCGCCGACTACGATCCTTTCGACCTCCGTCGCCATACAATACTCTTTCTAACCTCCATGGCCTACTGACTATGGTCCTTCCGACCAAACAAACGCGTCAACATTGATTCTTCATGTTTTCACCATGTAACACACTCTGTATGATGTATATTTGTTGCATCAAGCCAAGGCTTTCCCCCAAGGAAGGGTCTCATTTGCAATCGACTACAAATAATAATAGATTCATTCAAAGTGGGTCAGGCCACGTGATTTTTCCCCTTTTCAGAGTTTTTCACATAAAAATTTTCAGTGTCTCTTATGAATCCTACACCATCTATTTCATCAGTTGTGTGTTAGATCTTCGTATAAAGCTAAGAAGTTAAAGTTTACATTTCTTTGTCGCCACGAATATTCCAGGATGCAACACTTCCTTAATATCAAAAAATGACGTTTATTTAAGAAGACTCATCATATAGGTGTTGATGTAGTAAGACCGCCTAGCAAAAATCCTATTGTAATCGAAATCATTAGTGTGTTGAATGGTCACATGGCGTGCATTCAACATGCCAGTTGAAAAAAAACTAGAGAGTTTCAGGTTACCAAATAAAAACACGTATAGAATCAAGATCCAACCTATGCATGGATAATTTCCCAACCAATATAAACTAAAAAGATAAAGCAAGTTTAACAACATCTTCATCCGAAATCAAAACAACCGATAGACCCTTTAAAATCGAGTGATCGATAATTTGGCATGGGCAATAGGTTTTCCTTTTTTGTTGGGTTTGTGGCTTTTTTTGGGTCATTTTTGCCCGTAAGCTTTTATATTTACACATGTATTAGAATGAACTTACTCCTTGTTTTACTTCATAGTTAAATGAAAATTTAGCTCCGCCACTAATTACCCTAAAAAAAAAAGAAGGGCCTCATGCTTTGTAAATGAAAAAATAAAATAAAATAAGACAATTGGGGCGGCAGGCCGATCGCAACGATCCAATTATATGTTGTATAATTTTGATTAAGCAAGTCAACTAATAAATTAAATTTAAAAAACTTATTAAGATATATATATATATATATATATATATATATATATATATATATATATATATAAAGTTTTAGAAATCAATTGAATAAAATCATATTGTTCATTTCTTAAAAGCATTAGGATTAAAAAAAATTAAATATTTCTTGATAAATATCTATTTAGATTATTTGAGGTGGAGCTTCCGAGTCGGGATGCAGGCAAATCAGCAAGCATGTTTGGTGTGTTGGAGCAATGGATCTAGAACCTCAAATCTACGAAGCATGCGCCGGATTCGAGATCGTGGTCTTACAATGATTAACCATACTAGCATGTAATAACACATTAGACTAAACCCCCCCCCCCCCCCCCCCCTAGGATTATTACTAGAAGAGGGAACAAAGGGATCATATTGGAGATTAGCAATAACATTGCCAAGAATCACTGTTTCTGAATGTCTGGATCCATAATCCACAACCGCGGACGGAGGGGCTTTTTTTAAGAAACGGGTGTAACACAAAACAGTCACTCATAGCATGATCGTGGATCTTATAATCATTACAAAAATTCTGTACTTTTTCGAATTTGACTTGCTGCATATACTCGAGAGATTTTGACCCTAACTAGATTTCCTTAGGATGCTTTTTCGTGATATCCAATTCAACAAGAATCAGAACCATCAAAGGCCTCGTCTTGGAGGCCGTCACTTGGTCCGTTTGAAGTTGCCTACCAAAATAGAACCCAGAGCATGCAAGACGTGATAGTTGAAAAATTTAAACCTAAATTAGGGAAGGAAATCCAAATCATAATGATCGGGGATTCTTCCTTAATATCAAAGCGATGTCCATTTAAGAAGATGCATCTGGTAGTTGTTAATGTATTAAGACCGCATAGAAAAAACTCTATTGTAATCCAAATCATTTACAAGTTGAATGATCATATGGCGTGCATCCAAGAGGCCAACAGAAAACAACCCAAAGAGTTTCAGGTTAGGAAAAAAAACACGTATATAATCTAGACTCGATCTACGCATGAAAATTTTCCCAACTAATATAAATTGAAAAGGTGAAGCAAGTTTTAAAATCTTCATCCGAAATAAAAATAGCTAGCACACCTTTAAAAATCGAGTAAGTGATAATTTGGCATTGGCAATAGGTTTTCCTTTTTTTTGGGTTTGTGGCTCTTTTTTCTTGAGTCACAGCTTTTATATTTACACATATATTGAAATGGACTTCTTGTATTTACTCCATAGTCAAATGAAAATTTGGCTGTGCCACTATTTACCCTTAAAAAAAAAAAAAAAGGGGGCCCATGCTATGTAAATGAAAGAATAATAATAATAAATAAATAAAATAAGACAAGAAGGGCGGTAGGCCGATAGCAACGGTCCAATTATATGTTGAATAAATTTGATTAAGCAAGCCGACTAATAAATTAAATTAAATAAACTTATTGAGAAATATATATACATATATTAAGTTTTAGAAAGCAATTGAATAAAAATCATATTGTTCATTTCTTAAAAGCATTAGGATTAAAATAAAAATTTAAATATTTCTTTGATTAAAATGTTCTAAAAATTGCTTTCACGCCGACCATCATTATTAGTAGGGCTGTCAAAATCGGGTGACGGGTCGGGTTCGGGTCCAACCCGAAATTGACCCGACATTGTTCAACCCGACCCGTTTTTGCAAACGGGTCGATTTTTCGAACCCGAACCTGACCCGCTTCGGGTCCAGGTCAACCCGAACCCGACCCGATTCGGATATATTTTATTAATTTTTTTATTTAATTCAATTTATTTAAATCTAAATCAAATTAAGGTAAGATTTACTTCAATTAATTTAAAATAAATCAAGATTAATTTAATTTGGGCAATAATGTTTATAATTTTTTGAAATATCATTTACTTATTTCATAAGAAATCCATTAAAACCCTCCTAAATTAATTAAAAACGGGTTAAATCAGGTTAATTTCTGATTTCCGGGTCAACCCGAACCCAACCCGGTTTTGCAAACAGGTCGAAATCCTTAACCCGAACTCGACCCGGTTCGGATTCGGGTTGACCCGAACCCGAAATTTTCGGGTCGGGTCAAATATTGACACCCCTAATTATTACCAAACAGCCAAATTGCTTACTCACTTGTATTTACTTGATAGTTAAATGAAAATCCTAGAAAAGACTCAAAGATTCTGTTTAATTGCAAATGTTCTCCTTTTCCTGCTTTTTTATGAAAGCAAAACCATAATTAATATACTTATCGGATCAAATGCTTGAGCAAAATTGGAAATTGGAAGAGCTGCCTTTCATCTTCAATTATCGAGTCGTTGTTCGCAGAGGTAAGTTACTTCACCTTACCAATGTTATCCTCATCTAATTCTGTAAGAGTATTTTTTTCTTCTTCTTTATTAGCTAAATAATTCTGTAAGAGTATAGGTTGTGTTATTTGACGAGAATCAGATGGAATGGACGATCTTCTGGATCTGCTGAAGCCGATATTTATTAAATTTGATCAGCTTTAGCTTTTGATCTGTATACTCGGAATTCAACCCAAAATTATTTCACTTATCTTTTCTTAATTTCTGTGATATCTCAACAACAAAAAAACTCTATTCAATTGATTGCTTTTTGGCTGCAAGAGGAATTTTAAATAAATTTATGTTCCATGATTCTCTACTAACTCTCGTTCTAATAAGTTGGAATTTTATATCTTACCATACAGCTTAATGATGACAGGGATATTTGATTATAATCCTTGGATGAAGCCATGGCCGATATTATTGCAATCTTCAACAGATGGACGAAGTTAGGGTTGTCTGCTTTTTTAGATCTTCCGGCGAGGGGCAGGCTGTCCTCCTCTTTGGATGGATCTTCATCTTCATTAGGAGAGCCTATACGACACAATGCCTTAGATGACTTTGAGAGGATAAAGCGAATGTTGCCGAGGATCAAAACAGTGTTTGAAGATGCAGAGGAAATTAGGGACATACAAGACAAATCATTGAAGTTAAGGCTTTCAGAGCTGAGGAATCTGGCTTATGATATTGATGATATGATCGATGAGTATGAGTATGATGTGTCAATAGCCCAGATGGAAGCCAGAGCTGCAGAAGAGCCCTACCACTGTGGCAAGGGAAACGAGGGCGATGATGAACATCATGATGATGTCGAGAAGAGGGACGGTCGTAATATATTAGCATCTTCATCATTTCAAGTTCCTGCAATTTCTGATGGCATGGCTCAAAAGCTAAGAGAAATTCATGAAAGATTTGATGAGATTGAAACAGATCGGAAGGCACTCCATTTAAGAGATGAAGATGGGGTGAGGCAAACCATTGGTGCACAAAACCCCCCGCCTACTAGCTCTCTTGTCAATGAATTGGGTATAATTGGGAGAGAAAGTGAGAAAGAGAAGATAGTGAAACTATTACTCTCGGACTTGGAGTCCGGTAGCGACATCCGATCTAGCAATAAAATTTCAATCATTCCTATAGTCGGCATGGGGGGTTTGGGCAAGACAACGCTAGCCCAACTCGTCTATAATGATCATAGAATTCATCAGTACTTTAATCTCCGTATATGGATCTATGTTTCTGAGGATTTTGATCTTGTGAAATTAACTAAAGAGATATACAAATCCATAACTAACAAACCATGTGAGGAGGACGTTGGATTCGACTATCTTCAAGATTCCATAAAGAAAGAACTCATGAAATTTAAAAGAACATTTTTGGTGTTGGATGATGTGTGGAATGAGAAGCAATTTCTATGGGAGTCCCTCCAAGTCCCCTTTCATGGTGCAGGCATTGTGAATATTTTGTTGACAACACGAAATGAAAAGGTTGCAAATCTCATGCGGAATATGAACTCCTTTCATTTGGACTTACTTTCCAAAGATGAAGGTTTGCAATTGTTCCGACGATGTGCTTCATGTCATGATGAGAATCTAATGAAGATTGGTCAGAGAATTGTAAACAAGTGTGGTGGACTACCTTTGGCTATAAAACTACTTGGAAGCCATCTCAAATTCGAAAGAGATGAAGCCAAGTGGATGGGCATCTTAGAAAGTGAGCTTTGGGACTTGGATCTAGGGACAAACGAGATATTTCTTGCTCTTAAACTAAGTTATCAAAGGATGCCAGTTCACTTGAAACCATGCTTTAGGTATTGCTCCATGTTTCCTAAAAATATGATACCTGACAAGAATCACATAGTATGGTTGTTGATGGCACAGGGATATATCCAACCAAAAATAGGTGATAGGACTATGGAGGCTATAGGAAGAGAGTATTTTGATGAACTCTTGGACAGATCACTACTTCAAGAAACAGAGTTTAAGGACTCCTTTAAAATGCATGACTTGGTTTTTGATCTAGCGGTTTCTATCTCTAGTAATGAGTTCATTGTAATGAAATTAGGAGGAGGCAATCAAAATAAATGCATATTAAATAATGTTCGGCACTTAGCTATAAATGATCAATCAACAAAAAATGAAACACTAAAATATACTTTAGGGTACCCTGTTCTTAGTAAGCATGTTGCTCTTCGTTCTATATTTTATTATGGTAGGAGTATAATTGATAATTTTCAATTCTCAGATTCAATATGCTTGTGAGCATTACATATCGAAATATTTCAGTATAACTTAAATTTTCTAAAATTTCTTGATTCAATTGCGTCATTGAAGCATTTACGCTATCTTTACATTAGTTTTAAACATTCATGGAATCCTCATTTTGAAAAAGCTATACTTTCAAGTCTTTGCAATTCATCTTGTAATATTCGTAATGTGCAAGTATTGAACTTGCTTAGTTTTCATGGTCATGCTAGAATGTTACCAATAGGAATAAATAACTTCATCAACCTACGACATTTGATTCTACCATATGGTTCCATCATGCCATGTGGGATAAGCAAGTTAACTGGTCTCCAGACTTTAAGATATGTAATTGTGAATGAAGGAAGCCAAGAAGGTGATGGACTAGGTGAGATAGAAGACTTAACAAACCTTACAGGGAGATGTTGTATCATGGGAATATGTTATGCACATGATGTTGAGGGTTTCAAGAAGGCAAAATTTAATAGGAAGAAGCATATTCGGAAACTATACATAGATTGGCGTTATTCAACAGCTGATTCTGAATTTCATCCATTTGATGTTCACATATTTATTGCTGAATCTGTAATAGTAGAGAAACAAAGTTTTGAGCTGGAAGAGGCCAAGCTTGAGGCATTGCAGCCTCACAACAACCTCAAAGAATTAGGTATACATGATTACCCTGGGATACAATTTCCTTCGTGGCTTGGTGATCCCTCATACTTTATGTTACAAGATATAACACTTCAAGGATGTAATGAATGGGATGGATCAGGAAGAGTACTGGATAGAGATCTCCCATGTCTTCGAAGTATTTCCATCATTGATTGTGCCAAGTTAAAAAGCATAAAAATAGTCCAATCATCCTCGCTTATCACACTGTTGGTTAAAGAATGCCCTATAATAACAACATTGCATGGGCTT
This sequence comes from Dendrobium officinale, assembly GCA_019514585.1. NCBI lineage: Eukaryota > Viridiplantae > Streptophyta > Magnoliopsida > Asparagales > Orchidaceae > Dendrobium > Dendrobium officinale. The sequence continues at coordinate 20,007,340 of CM033692.1, forward strand.
TGCAGTTTGCATAGACTTGAAAAATTAGAAATAATAAAGTGTTATAACCTCTTGATCTCTATAGAGGAGGAACTTCCTTCCAAGTTGCAGTTCATATGGTTTGAAGATTGTTGGAAGCTGGAATCAATAGCAGGCCTGCAAAACCTCCATTCGCTTGAGGAATTGAAGCTAAAAAGATGCCTAGAACTTAAACTCTCTTTGAAAGAACAACTTTCAACCATTCCTAGTGTTTTGGAGATTATTGATTGCCCTGGATTAAGAGAGTGAGGTCAAAAATATGGATTCGAATTTATTCTGGTATGCTTCATCACTCCTTAAATTCTTTAATTTTCTTATGATTATTATTGCTTGTACAAGATGGTAATAAAAATGTAAGAAATATATAAAAGAAAAATGATAATATAACCAATCTAAAATCAAACCACAAATTGCATGACTTTCATTTTTTTTCCAGATATCTTACATATATGGACATCATCTATTCATAAAGTTCATGATTTTTGTTTCCTTCATTTTAAATGAGGATCTCTATAAGAATTATCTGAGATTGAGGATTTGATTATACGACACACCAGTCATATAATATCAAATTATGGCACAAGGAGCTTCATCTCTTTATAAACTTTATATATACTTGAGTCTAATAAAAATGAGTTCCCCAAAAATGAATGGATTTCGTGCAATCTGTATAATTTGCAATGTTTGAAGTTTCTTTCCTCTATACTAACAATATTGTTATAGTTATCTTCTTGGAATCTAATTTACATTTCCAATTCCTTTGCAACAAATTCACTGAACTCTCCAAATTTTCTTAGCTTCGCAACTCGCAAGACATATTAGGAGACTTTGGCGTGCATGTCATCATGTAATAAAAGTGAGGTTGGGACAAACACTTATATTCAAAATCTTGAGGGCATTTCAGTTTGTTTTCGGTTTTCCAATTTTGTACTCAATTCGATCTTCAATTAAGGTTATCTCTGGTTTTGCTTGGCCTTTTTATCTTTTGTAATTAAATGTTGCTCATTTGTTTCAAGAGCACAATCCAAGCCAGATAAAAAAGAAAAAAATTGTCATGGACGTTTTGGTTATTCAATGGTTTTAAATGGCTTTCTTTCTTGTTTTATGATGTTGTATGATGTTGTGTTATATGAGAAATATTGATGTAATTAATGATATTGATCTATCAATTATTTCTTTTTGGAAGAACCAGAAAATTTGTGAGTAAATTATGACATCTATTTTATCAGTTGTTTCAACGATTATTAAGATTATCTTAAAAACTCGCCATTTCAATGTATAATATTTTTATTTACCTGTTTTTCCTGTCGTTAAAATTATTCATGTGAAGAGTTGTTGTTCCTCACAAAAGCCAATCCATTTTGCCTAATGTCGTGAATGATATTGTAGATAAAATTCATTCAAGTCATTGACACTAATGTTGACATAAACCTCAATACCTCAATGCACGTTGTTGACATCAATTCTCGCACACATCAATATTAATAATTTTCCACCCGTTGATGCCAACAAAGTCATTACTCACCATGACAAACAACAAGTATTTGCCCACCGTCGCTTCCACAATAGGTGCAAGCCATCGAAATCACCATTGACTACCCCCAACATTAACAAAGTAAGAATCACCAACACATCGATGACCATTTTCACCACCAAGGTCACCACCAAGGCCATGCCATCAACACTTGATGATGCCAATAAGGTCGTCGATAAATGACATCACCAAAAAGGTTAATGCACACCCTCAATACTAATGTCAATTCATGTGATCGACATCAATGCTTATGGCAATTATCACCAACAATATCAATATAAATGGTCAACACCAACCTTGACATTCACCATTGACACCAAAGATGACACCTGCCATCAACATCAATATTGACTCCAACTTCTTCATCTTCCATCACCAGTAAGGTACATGTTCTCCATCAACACTAATGTTGATGTATGTCGTCTCTACTAAGATTGATGCCCACTTTCTTGGTAAGTAGTCTCCTCTCTTAATTATAAATAAAAAGTCTATGCGTACCTCCATATTTCTTGATAATATGTCTAACATATTAAGACTAGCTCCTCCTACTTCTATTATAGAATCCATCATTCACAGCTCATGCCTACTATTTTGTATTAAAGCCTTCTCCAATTACATGGAAAGGCATCATTTATAACTTATAACTCAAAAGTGGATTATTTCGATAAGGATAGGTCTCACAATTTTTCCCCCCTGGTTAGCCACCTAAAAATTCTTTTATCTCCTATGAGTTTCCATTAAAGTATCTTAACTATGTGTGTGGTATCTATCTATCTATCTATCTATCTATCTATATATTTAGTGACATATTATTCTAGCAATTGATATGATCTTTCTAATATTTTAATCTATTATACATGATTCACATAAATACATATTTATTTGAAGATCATTATTAAAATGTTAAATACTAAAAAAATTAATAATATTGTATTGAAAATAACAATGTATATGTGATTGTCATTTTAATTAAAATAGATAATATTAAAATTTATTATTGATTATTTTTTTATGAATTTTTAGATTGACTAGCTCAAGAATTTATAATACAGAGGTGGTGTTGAATGTGAAATGCTAGAAGATCCACTAGACTCAAAGAGATCCCAAAAAGATCCAAGATGCTCCTTTTACCCTTTATTTATAGGAATCCAATAGCTGCAAGGATGACTACATTAATAAAATGAATTAAAAAATATATATGATTTAATGACTCTGCAGACTATCTTAAACATGTGTCGCACTCTAGCTAGTAAGAGAGAGAATGATATTGCGTAAACTTGATTTGTCCGTCTCTAGGCAAGCTCAATAATGCCGAGTGCCAAAAGGGGGGTCACGTGACAAGTCTTGTATGCTAAGCAGAGGAAGGCTAGCAACCTGGCATCCTATGATGCAACTTTATAACACCATACTAAGAGAGGCGAGTGAGCTCAAGTAGCAAGGTTGACGAGTTCCCAGATTAGTTAACCATGACAAGGAGAGCTTGGACTTTGAGTAGGCAACTTCCAAATAGTTACGGTGGCAAGAAAGGTCAACGATACCCCATCATAATGGATGGCTAGTAGTGTTGATAAAGAGTCCTTCATGTAAGAAGGCGAGTGAAAAATTAGATGGCCCTTGGGGTATGCCAATTATATAAGTGGGAGCAAACTCCCCACTAAGCCCGTTATGAATTCAGACCTCATGGCTTCAGGGCGAGTTCACCTGTGGACCCATAAGATGCGAGTCCTTATGTCATAACCTACCGACTACCTATCAAATACTTAAAAGGAATAAGCGAGTATACATAATCATTGTAATCCTATATTTTAATGTTGCAATGTATAAAATTAAACATGTCACATGCGCAAAGATAATTTTTTTAATATGGTGATTTTCACTATCAATTCTTATGGTACTATAATAAATGGAATACACTCTAATATATTTATATGCACTCGTATCAAATATCATCATACCTTTCAAAACATGACACATCAATCACTCATATACACTTGATTATATCTATTTAATTATCTATAGTCAGTTTTATCAAAATACTTCAAAACCGCAAAGATAAACTCCAACTCAAGAAAATTAAATGATTTCCTATAGTCGGCTAGTCAATATCCAAAAATGTTTTACCGACCTACATAACACTGCACATAAACTTACCAATTTCATGAACTTTCTTAGGCAAGTTTACAATAGTTATTACATAGTCAATATGACAAATGATAATTTCCTAATAAATATAAGTTATAGGGATAATATTTTTTTGCAAATCAACAAAAATAACATTCACAAAAAAATAAATCTTTTATTGCAACAATTAATTCAATATAGAGTAGTTTATGCAGCAATAAACCAAGACAAAATTATTTTTACCACATGATAGTTCCATTATTAACATTAAACATGATATAGTAATACATATATAATAATAATTGAGTAATGAAAGCAAAACTAATAGCCTATAAATATCTAGAACTAATACAAATAACAATGATAATGCTCTATATTTATATATATTTTTAATAATGATATTGCTCTCAATAAAGAACAGTATATTTATTCTTTAATAACTTTCTTTTACTGACCACCTTAAGTTGTGACCCTTAAACATATTCTCTTTGGAATCCAAGAAGACAACCTCAAATGTGTACTAATTTGAAGGTACTGATTAATATGAACTCTTAATTAATTATAAGCACACAAATAAAAGTATTAAAATACTACTATTTTGATCATATAAATACAACCTAATTAACATATATTACCCCTTAACCAACATGAGAAAATCATTGACATTACAAGGATATGATGTATATATGAGAAAAAATTATTCATTGCCATTGCAAGGGTATGATATATCTATAAGAACTAAATTATGATTTCTTCAAATTTATTCTCAATAACTAAATAACATCTAAGCTAACTTATTCTAACTTAAGCAATAGGTCAGTGAAATTAAAAGAAAAAAAAAATTCTACAAATAAGCATTCTTCTAAGTTAGAGAGGACAAGTAGAGAAGGAAGAAAATGACTTAGAAATATCAGAGTTAGTTCAGAAATTTAAGCAGGGAAAGGTTTGTAGTTTCTGCTTGCTTGACGAAGAAGATAAGGAGTAGGTGATGTAGTTGGATCGTCGGAAGAATCGGATCTGCTTGAAGGATTTGATCCCAATTCAGGGAACAAGAGGAACACAAGCTTCAAAGCTTCATAAAAGAGATAATAATATTCATCATCCTCAACTCTTCTTACATCACACTATTTATAATACTCAAGTAGAAACCTAGAGAAATCAAGAACGTTCTAGAATCCTATAACAAGTTTGTAACAAACTAAAATCAAATATTCTAAGGAACAACTTAAACTAGAATGCTCCGCATGTTTCCTGCAATAATCTCCCTCCCAACGACGCGCCTCGATGGAGTCGAGCTCTTTTGACGCAAGGAGAGAATGATGCTGGTATTTTTTAGGGAGGATGATGACCTGAGGGCAACCCGTGGCTGCTGTTTTTGCTATCCCTCTAGATGGGTCCTATTGGATGGCCTTGTGCCTGTTTTATTTCAATTTTGCTGGCACTTTGGCACCCTGGGACGTTTTTCGGTTATTCCAGCCACTGATCAGTAGTATGAGGTTTGGGTGCTCTCATCCTACCTGAGTCCCCTGACCCTCTAATCCCCCCTCTTTCTCCACCTTTTGATCACTGTTTTGGGGTTATTTTTGTGTATTTGCTTTTATTTTTCTTCACTATAGGCTTACAGGTTTACTTGTAACTGAATTTTATTTTTAATACATGGGCTAATGCCCCCAAAATTTCCCAAAAATAAAAAATATTGTATTTAATTCCTTACATTTAAAAAAAAAATTTATTTAGCTTTCAATTTTTCATTATTAACATATAAACATATATTCTTTTGATTCTAAATTTTTGTTCAAAATAATTTAAAATTTTAATCTTCAACCTCTTTTCTCTATATCTACTTCTCCAATTGTTTATAGGAAAGGAAGAATTATGGTAATCACGTAGTTAACAATCTTGAAATAAATTTCAATTTTCGTAAATAACTGTAAAAAATATATAGTAACGTTATTTTAGAACATATTCTTAGTATGATTAAAAATTTTAGCCTGGGATCCGAATTAGCCGGGTCAATTCAAATCCGATCTATTTTTCAAATGGGTTGACCCGAACCTAGATTTGTTCGGATCATGCCCGGGTCATGTCAACTTTTGACACCCCTAATTAAAATCTAAATAAGAAACCTTGCTACAAATGTAATTGAACCTTATTAATAAAACTTTGATCACTTTATAAAAGAAAAAAATTAATCAAAGTATATATTATAATTTTAACCATTATACTAATATTTATCTTCAATCTGTAATATAAATTTTTTAAAGAAATTATGCTGAGTTTATCCCTTTAAAAAAAATAATAGGCTAATAGCCTTATTCAAGCAGGAATTACTCAAGTAAGTACATAAGAAGGCCCTTTTTTAAAAAATGCAGTTGACATAAAAGATTTAGCTTGAGGAGCATGAATCACAGAAAATTTGAGAAAGAGCATATTTGTCGTACCATTTAGCGCATTTAAAGAAAGCGCCAAAGATATTGACGCATTCTTTAAATGCGTCAAATTCTTTGGTGCATTCTATAGAATGCGTCGAACCCATTGACGTATTCTTTAATTGAAATGAGCCTAAAGATTTGGCGTATTCGTCCGACCAGAGCCGTGCATTCCGCCCAATTTTCACGAGTCTCATTTCACACGTGGAATTCACGCAGATGTCCCCTCACGTGTGGAATTTCCGGATGACCTTCTCCTTTTTTTTTTCTTTTTTTTTTAGTTATAAAACCCCCCAAACTGAAGGGGAGAAGAGCAAGCCCGTCGGAGTGTGAAGTAGCAGAAGTTGGAGGAGGTTAGTGCTAGAAGATAGTTTGAATATTTATTTTTTTAGTTGTACTAATATGCTTAGTGATTTATTTTATAAAATAATATTGTTGTTTTGTGAAATAGTCATTATTTCAGTTAATTTTTGGCATTTAAATTTCTGTATTATTTTTTGTATTATTATGCTGAGTTAGTCAGGTTGAATAAATCTTATTTTTTGTTAAATTTTTGCAGTTCAAAATTGATACCTCATCACAAAATTATCTTGATTGGGCACGAATCTCGAGGCAAAATCAGTTCGGAGACTTCAAAAATTAATTTCGGGAGCATATGAACTCCGATTTTAGTGAGCTTATAGTCAAACTGAGCGTCTCGGAAATACGAACCCAACGACACCAAGATCAACCCAATCCGAGCCCAAATGAGTCCGAATCAAGGGCTCAAAGCGCTGTTGGAAGGTTCAAACCGCAATTTGAGTTACCAAACGGTCTCTGATTTTGACGAGTTTATACTCGAATCGAACGTCTCGACGAGATAAATCCAACGAGCCCAAGATCGCTGAATTCAGAGATCATTAAGGCCTTCAAATGCCTAACAAACGGTGCATGATCAAAGGATTCGATATCGGTCGTCCATTCAAAACACTTCCAATTCGCCCTTGATCTCACGCCTATTTACGGGATATGCCACTCCAGATAAACTATAAATAGAGCCCTCATTCTACACCAAAGGAACTCAAGTGAAGAGGGAGAAGCCAAGAGAGAAGAAGAAAGAGAAGGGAGAAAGCTCTTGCCGCCTAGCTCCTCCTCGACCACCGTCGGAACCTCGTGTGAGACCTCGTTCCCTTACTGTTCCTCTCTGACTTGGATTTTCCTCCCAGGATCATCCGGGACGATATTGAGATCGTCCAGGCCGATCTGTACTGTTCAAAATACCGTCCTGAAAATAGTTCTGGGAACCGTCCAGGACGATCGATTTTGGTCTGATCGTCCCGGGACGATTTTGCGATCGGCCGGGCCGATCAGCCCAATGATATAAGAAAATCAACTCGTTTTGAGGAGAGAGAAAATCATTTTTATAAAATCAGATATTTTGAAGAGAGAGAAAGAGAGGAAAAGTAAAGGAAAAGCTTGGGTTTCGGAGGCCGCAGAGCGCTTTTTGTCCGACGCCGCTGTTGGAGAAAGTGAAGATCTCGTGGTAAGGACTCCGAATCCTATTTTTGTTTTCAGAGATATTGAGTTTTGACAGAGTTGTGCATTGTTTTATGTTTTCGTAGTTGAATTTTGGACATGATTTCGATTTGACACAACTTCCACCGCACAACTTTTGGTATGTTATAGATATGACTATTGTACACGATTTGAGTATTTTCTGCGACGATTTTACCGGTCGGAATTGATTCTACGCGATTTTAATTGAATAGAAAAATATCAGGATTTGATTTGATTTGGGTTCTATAGAACAATAGTATTGTATTGATGTCGTGGATATTCTACTGTAATTTGGAGAAATTTGGAATTTGTGCTTTTTGCAGGATTTTTGTATAAATTTGATAGACTGCCGTTACTCTGCCCGATTTTCGTACAATTTCTAATTTTCCCGAAATTGATAGATTGAATTGAGATGTGCATGACTATTGATATGATTGTTCTAGATTGCTTAATATTGATTGCATTGATTATTGATTGATTGTCGAATTGACTATTGAATTGACTATTGATATTGGAAAATAAGTGGAACCTGGTTGAACGTTGGTTGGAGATTGATATTGACATGTACAGGATGGTGGGCCGACGGGCTTTCCTTTAAACATCGATTATGGATTTCTACAACAGCACTATTGATGGGAGTCATAAGGGGTTTATAGATATGCCGACGGGCGGCCGACGGGCAAAAGAGTGACGACTCTTATTGATTGAAACCAACGTATGGATATCTACAACAGCAATATGGATTCTACAACAGCAACATAGCCAGTTGATTTTACTTGTTCAGTATTATAGTATTGAATGCCTGCTTACTGTATTGACGTATGGATTTATTGTTTTATCGATTTCTGCTTTATTGATTTGATCGGATTTATGGATTTACTGTATCGTACGGATTCATTGATTTCATTGATTGATCATTGAGCATGGATACTATTGATTATTGATTATTGACATTGATATGGACATGGACGGCATAGATTTATTGATATGGTATAGACTCATTGATACTATTGATTTTGCATTGTATTGACTTGCTACAATTGATTTATCGTATTGCTTTTCCGATTGATTCTATCGACTTGATTTATGGATTATGGATTATGGACTATTGACTATGGATTATGGATATGGATTGTATTGATTCATAGATACTGGCACCGATATTGATATGGATTCTACATATTGATTCATAGATATTGACACCGATATTGATATAGATTGTATCGATTGATAGATACCGACATCGACATTGATATGAATATGATATTGACATATGGATAGTATTGATACGACAGATCCTGACATGCTATTGATACACTGATACATTGATTCGTCGTACCGATTATCGATTGATTGATGGAATGGATTGTTGCCGTATGGATTTAATTTATCGTAGAATAGATTTCTTTATGGAGCTGATTGTATTGATTTCTATTGACCTGATGATTTCATTGTATGGATTTGTTTTAATTGCTTATTGAGTTGATTCGATTGTTCTATGGTTTTCCCTGCTGATAGAGATAATTGACTGGAAAGTGCTCTATTGATTGAGATGATTTCCTTATTGTAGCATCGTACGTCGTCATTATTGAATCTGTCGTAGTGTCATTGAATATTGTATATTGATATCGAGTAAATCGTATTGAATAATTGGATTGACTGATTTGCAAGAGTACGTTCTGACACGAATCCCATATGGAATTAATTGATGCTATTGATTGCTATTAATTGACACATACATTCTATTGATTAGACAGATGATATAGATACAACGAATTGACTAGACGACACGATTGATTGAACTGATAGTATTTATTGATAGACACTGCTACGATGGATGGATATTGATTGGAAGCACTTACTGATTTGATTGCTGAGGCGTATTGATTTATCGATGTTTTTACCGCTGTATGGATTATTGACTATTGATTTCCGTACGGCATTGACTACTGATTTGATTTCCGCTGTACAGACTTGATTTCATTGACTATGGATTTCTGTATTGCATTGATTCATTGACCATTGACTGATATGGAGTTGATTGATTGATCTGCATATTGATAGTATCGTCGTGCTTTGATTTCAATTGTAGGCTTTGGTGACCTGCTGGGCTTTGTAAGCTCATTATATGTGGTTAAAATTTTCAGGTCCGAGCAAGGCAACTGGAATGGAGTTCGATCAGAATGTCAGACGAATCCTTTCACTATTGATATCTGGGGCATCACACCTCGCCGGACCACCGTCGGAACCTCGCCAGACCACCGTTGGAGCCTCGCCGGACCACCGCCAGAGCTTCGCCGCACCACCACCTCAAGGCCCGACGTTCTGCTGAAGGCCCAACGCTCTGCTCAAGGCACGATGTTCTGGCCCGACATTCTACTGAAGGCCCGACGCTCTGCTCAAAGCCCGACATTCTTCTCAAGACCCGACGCTCTTCTCAAGGCCCGAAGCTCTTCTCAAGGCCCGACGCTCTGCTCAAGGCCCGACATTCTGCTAAAAGGCCCGACGTTCTGCCGAAGGCCCAACGTTCTGCTCAAGGCCCGAAGTTCTGTTCAAGGCCAGACTACCAACTAACACTTGAACTTCCAGGTGACGCCGGGTCTAACACCAGACTCCTATCGAACAGTTACTAGTTATAATCTGATCGCCCTTGGAGGCGATTCAGCCCTTTGTAACCGGCTCAAATTCTAGTGGAATCATTTTCAACTGGGCTAGGCCCCATGGTTTTTCCCCCTTTTTAGGGGTTTTCCACGTAAAAACTCTGGTGTCTCTTATGAATGCTACACCCTCTCACTTATCTGATTGTGTGCTGGATCTTCGTACAATGCTAAGACGTTAAACTATATATTTCTCTACCGCTGCGAATATTCCATGATGCAACAAAAATGTTTATTTTATTTTATTTTTTAACTTTGAAATGTTAATTTAGGTTTTACTCAATGAATTATATTTTAAAGCAAAATTATACTAGAAGAGCTAGTGGAAAACGTTAAATCATTTGGACTTTTTTTTAACAAAACATAAAAAAATATTCGTTAAGTTAGAATTAATAAAAAAAATCATTCAGAAATTTAGGGGTGTCAATTTCGGGTCACGGGTCGGGTTCTGGTCGAACTCGAAATTGACTCGGTACTATTCGGGTCAACCGAACCCGACCCGTTTTTGAAAACTGATCAGTTTTCCTGACCCGAACCCGACCCGCTTTGGGTCCGGGTCAACCCGACACGACCCGAATGACCCGTTTCCAACAAAAAATTGCTAGTTTTTGGGTCTCCTCTTTTTCGGATAAAAAACGGGTCAATCTCCTCTTTTTCGGGTCAATCTCGGGTTGTCGGGTCAAAATCAGGTTTTCGAGTCAAAATTGGGTTTTCGGGTCAAATGGTTAACCCGAACGCGACCCGATTTTTGAAACGGGTCGAAATGTTGAACCCGAACCCGACCCGTTTCGAGTTCAGGTTGACCCCAACCCGAAATTTTTGGGTCAGGTTCGAGTCGGATTTTCAGGTCGTGTAAAATATTGACACCCCTATCCAGAATGGAATGCTTAGATAGGTAGCCTTAACTTAATTGTTCGAGCCCCTTTGTACATGTACTATTGATGGTACATCTAATCTATGGGGTTGAGATTATAAATCAAATTAAATATTGATGAATTGTTTTCTATACTTCAAATGTTTTTTATGCACTCTTCAAATAGCAAAATGTGAATATATCCGATAAACACTTACAGCCAAAAAATACAATAGGACATTAATGGACGTGAATGAACCTTACAACTTTGCAATATGATGGGATATGATATTGCAGGCAACATGACATATTAGAGCACGGTGAACAGACGATACAAGGATCATTTGCTCTTAAAGACATTTTTAGACAGAGAAATCCAATGTCCAGAACAAGGAGACATTAATTGCCTTTTATATAAGTATCCAATGCCCACATCAATTTCACATTAAAATTAAATTTTAATAATATAAATTCTACATTAATTAATTAACAAGTATTTTAATTTAACTAAATATGCAAATACACCTCCAATGTAACTAATTAACTATTATAATTTAATCATGACTTCTTTTTTATTTTCTATAAATTAATTTTTTAAAATTAATAAATGATTTTATTTATTAATCAGTTCATATAATAAATGACTCATTAATTATTAATTAACAGTTCAAGTATATTTGAAATATAAAAGACAAATTAAACTTTATACACATTAATTATTCTTTTTAAATGTTAAAAAAACTATAATTTAAATATAAAACTTACATTAATAATAACTTAGTAATTTGATATCTATTTTAAATTCATTTAAATTTACAAAAATAATGATATCATGTATTATATGATTAGTTTTATATCAATATATTCTTTTATTTAAATATTTTATTATTTTTTATTCGCAAAAAGATTTAATTAATTAATTGATTTTTTTAAAAAAAATATAATATATGATTCTTGGCAAAATAAAATGTGCTCCTCATTAAGCTGAAACTTTCAGCTCAATTTGGAACACTAAGATATGCCCCTCGCCATCCAGTTTTGGATTAGTTAAGGGCACTGAGATGTGACAGCATCAGAACAGATATTGCTCGAATCAGATCACAACTATGGCCTTGAAAAGAAGGTATTTTACGATAAATATAACAGACTTTACTGCGATGTGGGACTAAACCCACGGTTTTAATAGTCATTAGGAATATTAACCGCAGCAAAATGTAGGTTCACTATAGAACAGAATATAATGTTGCTGACGCCAAAACCAAATCATAATAATAATTAATACATTATGGACATATTTTGAGTTTTCCCATATATTTAGTAATTGTTTAAGTGTCTAACCGGCCTGAATGATTTGGAACTCTTTTTCTTTAATTATAATTAAAGGTAAAATAAATGGATTTATTTTTAGATGGGTATACTATAAAATTTGATTGAATCTCTATCTATTGTATTCATCTCAAAGTAAATTCAACTCTTTAAATCATTTTGACCAAAATTTGATGAGGATGTCGTGAACCAAAATTATTTTATTTTATTTTTATAATTATGAGTTTATTTTAATATGTCACAAAAAAGTTCATTTCATCATATACAGATTTTGATCACAACTTCGTTATCAGTATATATATATATTTGAATGAAGTATTTCAATGAGACAAAGATAATGATACCAAAAGTGAGAGATAAATGATCTCTCATCCGAGTCTAAATTGACATAAAAAAACCCTCAAAGGTATAGTTAAAAAGTTAATCATATTGTTTGAGAGACTAAGGCTTCGTTTGGGACGGTTTTTTTACTGCTTTCCAAAACGGAGTTTTAGTACAAAAATAAAAAAATTTGTACTAAAACTCCGTTTTAGAAATTAATAAAAAAGCCGTTCCAAACGAAGCCTTTCGTTTGGGACGGCTTTTTTATTGCTTTCTAAAACGGAGTTTTAGTACAAAAATAAAAAAATTTGTACTAAAACTCCGTTTTAGAAATCAATAAAAAAGCCGTCCCAAACGAACCCTAAATGATATTCATATATTGTACGTTTATGATGAAAATGAGCATCTTGACATGAGAGATAAAACAATCTCAAGATAACTCAATTGTAATATCATTAATGAGGTCCTTCTTTAAGGAGAATGCATTAACTTAATGTAGCAAATATACATCATATAGAGTGCATTAAAATGTGTGGATTGGAGCAATCAGTATTAGCATGTTTGTTTAGTTTGTAGGACCATAGTCGATTGGCAATGAAGGTCGGAAAGACAGTAGTTGGGTGACTATGGTTGAAGGACCATAGTTGGCGGGCAACACTGGTCCGAAAGACCGTAGTCTGGCAATGAAGGTCGGAATGACCGTAATCGATGGGCGACGGAGGTTAAAAAGACCATTGTCTGGCGATGGAGGTTGGAAAGGACCGTACATTGCAGGCGACGGAGGTCAAAAAGACAGTTGTCTAGCGATAGAGGTTGGAAGGATAGTAGTCGGCTGGCGACAGAGGTCAGAAAGACCTTAGTCTGGCGGTAAAGGTCAGAAGAATCGTAGTTGGTGGGCGAAGGAGGTCAAAAAGACCGTTGTCTAGCGACGAAGGTCGGAGGGACCGTTGTCTGACGATGGAGGTCGGAATGACTATAGTCGGTGGGTGACAGAGGTCATAAAGATCATTGTATGGGAATGAAGCTAGGTCGGAAGGACCATAATCGGTGGGAAATGGAAGTCGAAAAGATTCTTGTCTAGCGACGGAGGTCAGAAGGATTGTAGTCGGTAGGAGACTGGGGTCGGAAAGACCATTGTCTGGCGATGGAGGTCGGAAGGATTGTTATCTTGCGATGGAGGTGGGTTGGGTCGTAGTCTGTGTGTGATGAAGGTTGGAAAGACCATTGTATGGTGACGGAGGTCGGAAAGACCATAGTTTGCGGGTGACTGTGGTCAGAAAGATCGTTGTCTGGTGACGAAAGTCGGAATGACCATAATCAGCGGGCAATAGAGACCAGAAAGACCATTGTCAAGTGATAGAGGTCAGAAGAAACATAATCAGTATTCGATGAAGGTCAAAAAGATCGTTATAAGGCAACGGAGGTTGAAGGGACCGTAGTAGGCTAGTGATTGTGATCATAATTATCGTTGGCTGGCGACAGAGGTCGAAATTACCTTAGTAGGCGGGCGATAGAGGTCAAAAATACCGTTCTCTGGATATGGAGGTTGAAAGGATAGTTTTTAGGTGACGGAGGTAGGAAGGACCACTAGTTGGTGATGGAGGTCGGAATGACCATAATCGACGGTCTATAATTGTCCCGGGAGAGGATGGGGGAGTCCAATAATATTTGGTGGCCAGGCAGAAGTCTGGCGTCAATCGGTGGCTAGGCAAAAGTCTGACGTTAGTTGGCAGTTGGGAAGAAGTCTGACGTCAGTCAGTAGCCAGGTGGAATTCAAACGTCAATTGGTAGTCCGACGATGATTGGTGGTTCTATGGCGGTCGAGGAGGAGTCTGGTGGCAAGAAAACTCTAATTTCTCTCTCTTCCTTGTCTTGCTTGCTACCCCTCTTCCCATGAATAATGATGAGTCTATTTATAGTTTTGTGAGTGACATGGCCAGTAAATACGAGGGAGATCAAGAGTACATTAAGAGTGATTTGAATGGACGCTCAATATTAATCCCTGTGATTGTGGACCATTCACTGGGCATTTGAATGCCTTAATGATATTTGAATTTGATGGTCTTAAGCTCGTTGGATTCGTCTCGTCGAGTCGCTCGGTTCGACTATAAGCATGTCACGTATGCAAATCATTTAGTAATCCAAATTATGGTTTGAACTTTCTAAATGCGGCTTGGGTCTTTAATTTGGACCTATTTGGGCTCAGGTTGGGTCGAATTCAGTGTCATTGTGTTCATTTTTTTAGGCATTCAATTCGACTATAAGTTTCCTAAAATCAGAGTTCAGATGATCCCGAATTTAATTTTGAAAGTTTCTAACTTAATTTTTGCCTCAAGATTTGTGCCCGATCATGACAATTTTTGTACTGAAAAGCTGTTTAAGAACCAATAAATAAGCTATCCCAAATGAATTTTCAAATTCTCATTCTAATTCATAATTTAAAAAAGGGATTTTTACATACCTAACACTCAAAACACTTCTATTTGCACATCTCACATCCAAACTTCACTTTTTTCTATTATACCACCTAAAAGCCCTAACACTCACCAAATACAACACTATGTTTGCTTCCGTTAGAAACCAATTCGCAAAAATAGCCTTTCGTGCGCGGGAAACCTGTCTGAGCAACTATGTCGCGTTGGTTATCCCCTTCTCTCTTTCCCATCGGACCGACACAGCTCCCCTTTTTGTGAAACATAACAGGTGAGCAACTCCCCTTTTCTCTCTTCCATCGAACCGACGCAGATCCCTTTTTTGCGAAACAGAGCAGGCGATGTTTTCTTGTGTTATAAATAGATTAAGGTTATGTTTGGGTTCATTCTATTTGTTTTGATATGAAGAATGGTATTTACTTTATACGGAGGCATTTTTTGCCTTTTGAACCGTTTGAGCAATTCTTATTGAAGGTAAACACAGCTACTATTTGGATAGATATAAAGCATCTAAGAAAGCAATGAAATACCAGGATATGGTCTCCTCTTGTTCACCAATCTTCTTATTCACCAGTCAGAAATCATGATATGTTTTAAGTTCCAGAAAACTTTTTGTACAGTCACGCCTCTTTTTCAACTTGTAAGTTTGGGATGGATTTAACTTATATTTAGTGAATGATACACAAGAAATCTCTTTGTTTGAACATGGAAAAACTATGAATCACGACACTTTCACATATTTGTTGAAAACATAAAACCTAGTTTTTGAAATAGAGAAGAACAGCATACCTATACGAATTTTGGAGGAGTGGAGGCCAAAAAATGTTCCAAGCGAAATGCAAAAGTCCCGAAGAGGAAAAAGAGATGTTGAAATGGACAAGAAAATACCTAACCGACAAAAATGAGATCCGACCGAGCAAGGGAAAGTCGTTGAAGGCGAAGCAGTTTGGTGATGCTCTTTTAACGGGAGCAAACAGAGTAATGTATTTGGTGAGTGTTATGATTTTTAGGTGGTATAACAGTAAAAAAAGTGAAGTTTGGGTATGATATATGTAAATAGAATTATTTTAAGTGTTAGGTATGTAAAAATACCTTTAAAAAATTGCTTCAAAAAGCAGTCCAAAAAGAAGCCTAGGTCAATTAAGATGAAGTGATTATAAATACAATTTTGATTGGGGGGGGGGGGGGGGGGGGGGGGGGGGTGGCTGTCGGCTGTCAAATATTGATCTTATTTAAGTAGGCCTTACTCAAAATAAATAACGTTGCGCATTTAACAAAAGATATTTCAATAAAACAACATAAATGGTTATATCAGTGTGGGACTATAATTACACACATACCATTTTATATCGCGCTATTTACATGTCTAACATTTAAATTTTTAATATTTCATATCAATTATCCATAGAATAAATATGAATGCAAAGAATGAAATATTAAAATTTATAAAATGGTATAGATGGTAGGAATCAGCTTTGCATTTATAGATATGAAAACCTTCGATCAGCTTTGCATTAAAATTTTGTGTTTTATTTTTATAGTAAACTTGCTATATTTATATGTTTTTTACTTTCATATGTATCATTAAAGTGACTTAGTCATCTTATATTTTAATATTTTATTTATTGTTGTAATTAACATAAATATTTTAACCTCAAATGAGAGGTAATTTACATTCACATATGAAATCTTATAATTTCTTCATAAAAAAATTTAAGACAGTTAAATAAGTTTCAAATTATTTTTATATGTCATAGTCTTCAATTTTTTTATAATTGTGACATTTTATTACTAAAATTTAAAATATTATTTTCTTTCTTCTTTGGCACTTATTTATTTTAAAAAAATTATTTGCTATATTAGATATAAGTGATGGTGTGCATCGATACTATTGACAATAACAAAGATGAGCTGACATAAAACCGATTTAATCAAGTGGTAAAGATATTGAAGTCATGGTCGAGAGGTCAAAGTCAGGTGATGCTAGTCAAGAGGCTGTACTTATGTATTGGTGGTCAAGAGACTACAGTCAAGTAACGCTTCTCAATATACTATAGTCAGGCAACGGTGGTAAGGAGATCATAATTGAGTGATATTAGTTGAGTAATAATAGATGGGGCAAGCGATCAAGCAATGGTGGTTGACAAAATAGAGGAGATCATAGCGTGGTGATCTTTGTGGAATGATGATGAATAAACAATGGCAGATAGGCCATGGCTGTCAGACTATAGTGATTGAGTATAAACGGTTTTAATGGTGATCATCAATGTCAAATGTTAGGTGGAGTTATAAGCTCCCTCCAAATTTAAGCGCTTAATTTGGGTTCTTTTGGACCCGAATCAGATCATTTTTTTGTGTCAATGAGTTTATCTCACCGACATGTTCAGTTCGACGAACTGTAAATTTATTAAAAACAGAGTTAGAATGGCCTAGCTCGATATTCATTGAGATCCATGCTTGATAAATTTAAGTTTTAGATCTCATGACATAATCTAAGTAGATTATATTAATAAAAATTAAAATATTAATATTAATTAAACTAAATCAAATGACTGAAACGGAACCAAATAAATTATAGAAACAAAATCAAAATGTCATATTAACATTTTAAAACCCATTTATATATATATATATATATATATATGGATTTTTGCTCAAATTTATTAAATGAGTCACATAACCCATAATATTTTTTCTTTTATAAAAAAATTCATGTAAACATTTTAAAACTCATGGGAGAGGCCTACGCGTTAATAACAAAATAAAATTGATCATTTTCCGGCGGATTGGAAATTTACAAACCGTCAAAAAAGCCGTTGGAAACTCCGCCGGAATTTTTTTCTGAAAAATTAGGCCACAGGTAAGCCGCCGGTAATGAACGATTTTTCTGTAGTTGTTACTAGTCTTTAAATATTCCAAAGCCATCTAAAATACAACAATTGAATCAAAATCTATGTATATTATATATTTTTATAAAAGTAAGGAAGGTATAAAAATTTCTTTCTATCCATATAAAATTTCTAATTCATAATAAAAATGAAAAAATCAATCAATAATAACTCCAACTAAAAATAATATCAGAACTGACACATCACTGTTATCAAGAGCAAATTTATGAGCAAAAAATTTATAACAATATTAATTCATGAATATCCTGCCATTATTCTTAGAAGATTGCTGTGTTTTGTAGGGTCAAATTCAATTAAAAAAAAAACATTTATTAATAAATATAATTTTTTTTTTAAAATAACTCAAATATATTTTTCTCTAATGTGACACCTAACAATCCACTGATTTTTCGATAAATAATTTTTTATTTTTTTAATGGACACAATATTTCAAAGGATCTCATTCAATTTGGCCACATAATACTAATAACAGTCTTTATTAATGGATTGTCGGTCAAATAAGGGACTGTATTGTTGCAGCCGAGTTATTGATTTGGATTACAAAAGTGATTATTGAACGTAAGTGTTGCAATCAGGCTTTAATATTCGATTAATTGAGCCTGAAAAAGTGGTAATATATCATTATTGCATCAACATCCAAAGCAAGAAAGTCTTTTTTTTTTAAAGGCTTGTTTATTGATAATTAATTACTTTTTTATTTTTATTTATGTATATTTAAAAAACCTTATCATTTGAGCTTTGGAGAGAATTTTTTAAATTTTTTTTTTTAATGAATCAATTATATATATATTTGAGGTGATTTATTTAATTTTCAAAATATGTGGGGTGAATGTGGGGGGTTGTTACTTGTTATTGTAGCTTACAAATGATTTTTTCAAGAGAATTTTGTGGTGCATATCTTTGTTTGTTTGTTTTTTTTTTTCCTTCAATGTTTTATTTATTACTTATATCAAATTATTAAAGGAAAATTGGCTTTGATGATTGCGAAGAAAATGAGTTATGTTTGAGCGAGCTTAGATCAACATGATTAATTTAGGCTTCGTTTGAGGCGGCTTTCTTTCTGCTTTTTAAAGCAGCTTTCTAGTACATAATTTTTTAATTTTTTGCTAAAATTTATCAAACTTAAATAAAAATCATATAATATAAATAATTTATTATTAGGAAATTTTACATACAAACTACTTTATTTCATGATATTTAAATATCTAACACTCAAAATATTAATATTACATGCCTATCACCGATATACAACTTTAATATCAAATATATCACTCCTATAATATGTTACTTTAATATCGTTTATAGGATTGTATGAATGGTAGAAAAGAATTATATGAGTGGTATATTTGATATTAAAGTTGTATATCAGTGGTAGGCATGTAATATTAATATTGTGGGTGTTAGTTATGTAAATAGCATGAAATAAAGTATTATGTATGTAAATCTCCCTTATTATTATTGATAAATCACCAAAAATTATTTTCATCCTTCACGAATCTCAAGGCATATCTTAGTTGGCAACTTCCAAAATTAAAATTGAGATCATCTAAACACCAATTTTAGCTAACTTGCATTCAAATTGAACGTCTGAGTCAGATGAACCCAACGACTATTATCGTTAGACAACTATAGTCCATCCGACCATTGTTGCACACTGACTAAGTCCCACAGACCACGGTCATCTGCTGACTAGGGTCCTTCTGACCAAAGTCGTGCACTGACTACAATCCTTCGACCTCCGACACCCTCTGACTACAGTCCCTCCGTTCACCGTCGCTCACCGACTATAGTCCCTCCGACCATCGTCACTCAACTAATGTCCAGTCTTCCACTGACTGGGGTCTTTTCAACAATAGTCACGTGTCAATTATAGTCCCTCCAACCTCTATCGCCCTCAAACCTCCATCACCCATCGACTAGAATCCCTTCGACCACCGTTGCTCTTGCTCGCCAACTGCGATCCCTCTGACCACCATGACCCTTCAACTACGGTCCCTCTGACCATTGTCGCCCAACTATATTTCCTCCGACATCAGTTGCCCGACTACAGTCTCTCCAACCTCCTTCGCCCGACTATATTCCTACCAACCAAACGAACAAACCAACATTCTCTTGAGAATATCTCTCATATCATCGGATTCTTCCAACCCCAATTATATAATTAGCTCTATATTCTCTATATTGAGCTAAAGTCTTCCCCAAAAGAAAACAGAATTTGTTATCAACAACAAACATTAGTGAATTCAATTCAACTAGATAAGGCCCCGATATTTTTTTCTCTTCTCAGGTTTTTTATTAAAAATTATGATGTCTATTATGATCCTAGAAGTTCTCTCTTTTTATTTATGTGTGTTAGATTTTTTATAAAATTAAAATATTATTTTTTTTCTCTCTATCATCACCAAATTTTAGGCCGCTAATAATAATAATAATAATTAATTTTATCATTTTCTTACAATGCCTAATTTATATATTAAACTCAATTTGTAACATGCCGCTTACGCGTGAGGAGTGGAGGCAACTGCCTGCCTTACCATTCCTATAAAATCTTTTTGTTTCTCTATCTTTCGCCCAAATCCACAGGTTTTCTTTCAAGGGCCTGATCCATTGCAGTCTTTCTGGATTTTGGAGAGGAGGAAAGGAATCTAAAGCAATGGAAGCCAGATTAGACCTCGACGGGAATCCGATCAGGCCTATTACAATCTGCATGATCGGGGCTGGGGGTTTCATCGGCTCACACCTCTGCGAGAAGCTAATGACCGAGACGCCGCACACGGTTCTTGCTGTCGACGTTTATAATGACAAGATCAAGCACTTAATGGAGCAACCGGCGGGCGGACAGCCCCATCCCTGGGTTGGCCGGATCCAATTCCACCGCCTCAACATCAAGAATGACTCCAGGCTCGAAGGCCTCATCAAAATGTCTGATCTGGTACGTATGAGCACAGCTTGTCGTATTTTCGTCATTGCGGGCCTCCAAAGTGCTAGATCTTGCCTCTCTTGCTCAATTTTGTGCTGCTTTTGGCATAGCCCTTTCTAGATCTGCATGTCACTCACAACTTTTGGTTTTCTGGTGGTTTAGTTGCTTGATCTATGATTTTTTGTTTTCCAATGCCACCTGCAGACGATCAACCTGGCGGCCATTTGCACTCCGGCCGACTACAACACGCGTCCGCTTGATACCATTTACAGCAATTTCATCGACGCTCTTCCAGTGGTAGGTTTTGACGTTTCTAACACTATATTATCTGAGTGATGATTTTGTCTCTTTCTCTATCTTTTCTTATGGTGTCGCTGTCTCTTCTGTTTAGCACCGGAACTAAAAAATATGTACAGTATTATATGGATTTTGTTGATGATGGTGATTCAGGTCCGATATTGCTCGGAGAATGACAAACGTTTGATTCACTTTTCCACATGTGAAGTGTATGGAAAAACGATTGGTAGCTTCCTCCCAAAGGATCACCCGCTTCGTAAGGTGCCTTAATGTTTCTCTAATAATTTCGTAACTCTTCAGTCATTTTCGCTGTCGCGTAAAAGATAATACTCTGCATCTTTTTATTGTCGGCATAAGAAAATGGGCTCATGCAAGTTAATTGAATGATGTTTTTTGTAAGCCTAAATTTTACTGAACCCTGTTCCATCGTTCAAATGGAGTAAGGTTTGCTTCCCCATTTTTATGTGTAAATGATATCTTTAATGATATTCTTGCATCTTGGCGCTAAATGATTCTAATGTTTTTGCATTTTTACTTGTGCAATAACTTCTCTACTGGTCATGATAGTATTGTCTTGCCCTGGCCAGGAAGAATAGCTTAAAGTTCCTCCTGTAATAGTTGGTGCAACCCGTAGTGTCATTATTCGGTAGATTTGAAAATGCCTTCGCGTCATCTTGCTTTTGTCTCATTAACTATTTCAAGTTTTCGCAGAAGAAACAATTTCTTGTTGCCTAGTAGCCAAAGCAATGACAGGATGTGATGGTCGCTAAAATATAGAGCATAGCATTAGGCCTTTTTGAAGCCCATTAGTTATTAATTCATGATTTTAAGTTTTCTAAGGTCTGTCTGATCATTGGTCTACGCATTTGTTTAAATTTCGAGGTATGCATGATAACATATTCACAAATAACATCATTATGACCATTATGTAGCATCATGATCATAAGTCATTTATAATAATGTGAAAAGTAATATGAAGAGAATTTCATTCCTACAACATACCATAAATATGTTCATAGATCGAATCACTTCTATACAAATTAAATAAACATTCATACAAAAGAAGGCTCGTGCTTACTCTGTTAAAAGAAATTCATGTTGGGATTATTTTTTGCTTTTTATATATTTCCATTAATTACGTAGGCTCAAAAGTTGTCACAATAGTTGATCTTTCCTGCATAAAATCCTTTTTTTTATTGATTTCAATATGACTTTTCTAGCTATGGTCAAATACCTTCTTCCATAACTTCAGTATAGAACTCATAAAATTGATCCCCAATATTCTCACAATCATGATTGTTTCTGTTATTCTTAGTTACATTATTAAAGTGATTCTTCTCCAATTATATGGGATCATCCTAGTTATTAAAATTTTATTAAAAAAATTGTTAATCAAACTTCAATAGATCTAACAATTCACATATCTCAACAAGAGTTTGAACTATACTTGAAGTTACCTTTATAAATATTGTTAGAAACTAACTTATTTGTTTTTTTTTTCTTTTCAGGAATCATACCATAGATTAGGTTTTCTTTCTTTTCCGAAAATTTTTCATCTTTTGATAATCTTATTCAATAATTTAAAAAAAAAAAAAAGAAGAATCGTCATCCTTCTTTGGTGTTTTTATCTTTAACTGAGATTCTTTAATCTTCCCTTTGATGCATCTAATTTTATTAAAGTCTTCTTTAGTTCTTTTATCTCTTAGCTATTTTATATCTCCTTTTTTCCTCATTAGTGCCTAGAAATTATTTTTATTCATAAAAAAGTTGTAACCTTGATATGTCCAGTACCCTCTCAAGCAAGTTTTGTAACTAAACAATATGATGAAATCATGAAGCAACCAATTGATTTCAAATTTATGAATAATAATTCAAAAATTAAAAATAGCAATACAATAAACACAGCTTGATTAGACTTTCATTTAGAATGCGACATAAATATTTTATGTAGTTTTGTTAAATATTCATTATTGGTGCAAACTATATGTTATTAATTAGAAATTTGGGTAAAATGATCATCATTGCGAGAATTTTCTTTAGTAGATTTTGTTCATATTTTCATTCCTCCCTGTTAAGTCACCAACGAATGCAAACCATACCCAGCCTCCAATGAAAGTCTTAACAAAAGCCTCTTACTGATGAGGACATCAGCAGAAGATTTCGGCGTGTCTATCATAAGAGGAATCGTAGATCGACGACTACGATTCGGAGTCTTTATTTATAATGTATTTTATTTTTATTTATGTTCTGGTTTACTATTGTACCCCAAGAGAAATTATTTTATGTTTTAGCCCCAAGGGCATTTGAGTATTTGTGTTTTTCTTTTATTTGAGGCCTATATATGATGGCCCTCCCTATTGTATGTGATGATGATTGATTAATGAAAATTTTTAGCTTTTTAGTTTTCTTGAGTATTGAGAGCTCTAGAGAAAGGAAAAGTCCTTAGGTGAGGGCAAAGGCAATACCCGTCAGCCGTTGGAAGAGTCTGGGCTCATGGTCTACCTCCCCATCCCTTTCCCCACCACCGGCCTCCTCCCCTTTTCTTCCCAACCGACGGTCCCTCCCCCATCTTCACCCAAACCGCCGGCCAAATCCCATCTTCCACCCAAACCCATTGGCTAATCCCTTCCCCACCCCCCTCCCAAAAGCCCCCACCATCAACCCCTTCACCCAAATTGAGCCCTCCCTATCCTCCGACCTCTGCCTAGTCAACCCTAGCCGCCGTCCATGCTAACCCCAATACCCTTGTTTCTATTTTCCAATCTCCACGTTAATGCTTTTGTAATTTAGAGTTATCTAATTTGAAGGATCCTTTAATTCAAATTCAAATGAATTTAAATTTCATATAATTTTCAAATTAAAACAAACTTATTTTAGGAATTTCCCCAATCACCTCAAATCTGAAATTGAATTGGAATTAATTCCAATTTCAACATTCATTACACTTAGACACATTCATTGAACGTGGACAAACCTTCCCTCCCCTTTGGCCGGCCCTCCCTCTCTCCCTCTCCCAATTATTTCCTTCCTCATTAAGGACTTCAATTAAGGAGATAATTAGCAACCTCCCTCACCTCTTTCCCTTTGTATTTCCTACAATTTATCCCTCTAATCAATCACCCACTTTTAATTTCAGAAATCTAAAATTAACCGATCCTTTCCTAGTCTTGGCCGATACACCCCCAAGCCCCTTTCCCCTCCATCACCTCTCTCCTCCCTCGCTCCACATCCCTCCCAAGGAAGAAGATACACAACCACTTGGCCTACTTTCTCCATGAATGGCTAATCCCGAGCACGATCATGGATTCGTGTATGATCTTCAAGGACGAGTAGATATTCTCTGGTCTCCCTTCTTCAACCTCAACTTGGAGATCGACGACACCGTCGACGACTACGTTGATCGAATCATTTTCACTTTGATGACTGCCATTGACGAGCACCAAATCTCCGGACAGTTTCGAGTTATTGGACACCCACCGACTTCTTCCCCTTCGGCTAACTTTTCCTTGGGCAATACTGCAGGCTTTTTCTGTCTTTTGGTGGCATCTTTAAGTTTGCTAAAATTATTCTTCCGTTAAAACCATAACAAGAGTGAAAGTGAGGGGAACTCAAGGTGCAATTTCTATTTGTTAAACGGTGCAATTCCTGTTAATCTTTCTTGTAACCGCATGCCAAAGCACAACTACAACTAAGAAATCCTAGAATCTAATCTTGTGAAACATTAATTTTAAATTAACAAGCTTAACAACTTTTCATTAAATTCCTGCAATTCCTATTATGTTTCACATCACTTACTTACTTGAGCTTAAGTCATGTTAGGTTTTGTAATAACACTGTATGATCTGCAAGTAATTCTCTATGTTATAGCCAATTAACTCTATATTTGTCTTGTATTGCAGTATTGTTAAAAAAATATTATTTTCCAGAAATTAATAATTTACTCCCATGATATTTCGGTGGAGGGAACGGTGGTGTTCCTTTTACTTTTCTTCAGGTTACAGGTTGAAGTCTTCTTCAATTGGCTTGTCTCAACACCCGTCCATGCATGTAGTAATGGCATAAAAGTTATATATCAGTTAGACATTGCGGGATTAGGTTTTTGTTTGGATGCTAGGGAATTGAAGGAAATGAAAATTGAAGGATTGAAAAATCAACTATTGCATATTCAGAATCAACTCTTAAATTATTAGGATTTCATTTTATTTCATCCCCTATAGTGGTCCTGTCATAAGTCAGTGAATTATAAAGGATGAGTTCTTCTGTTATCAGCTAGATTGATTTATCTAAAGAATTAAAAATAAGGAGGTAAGAAGCAGAGTTAGGTGAGATGAATACTGACTTTCGTGTGACAAAAAATTTCAGTTATTGATGAAGCGATAAGAAAGTCCTCTAGAAAAATTGAGAAAGAGCATTCAACGGTGTAAGAAATGTCTAATTACATGTTGCTTATTGCTTGATTGAAGAGGCTATTTTTTAAGAGACTCTTAGCACTTTGGCTAATTTTAGATTGTTAAATGTATGTGAAATATTGGGTTTAGTTTTACATTCAATTTTTGAAAAATATGTTAGCGTATAAATATCAACTGGTTTGCCTTCATTCATAGATTTTAGTTTTCTTATTATAAATTGATTTGAACATTGGTCTCAACTTCGCCCACCCCCCCATTGATTCACACTTTCCAGTAAGTGTTATTAGATTTGATAGTTTATTTGAGATTGATGAGTCATGCAGTTTATTTTTTCATGAGTGAGGCTTTCGTTTGAGTAGATCTATAACTGAATATATGGAATGTAATTTTAATAATAATAGTTCTAGTGGGGGATTGTGACTTTGGGTGATAAGTCATTAATAAGAATACACATTTTAGATATCTTGGGTCTATTGTTCAGAGTGATATGGTGAAATAGATGGAGATATTATTTGTAGAATTCAAATTGGATGGTTTAAGTGGAGGAATGCATTGCGCTTGTTGTGTGATAGAAAATTCCCCCTCAAATATTAGAAATTACCTTTATGTATTAGATTTAAATGAAAATTTAACTTTTAACAGGGCACAATGGAGAAAAAGGATTTATGTAGCCGACTCCACATAATTAGATAAAGGCTTGATGTTGTTGTTATTGTTGTACCATTTTTGAGGAAGGTTGAAGACTGCTTAACTCACACAGTAGATCTACATAGTTGAGTGGTATTTTGGTGCATAATACTTGATAAATCCTTCATCTAAATGAAAGTGATTATTGATGGAGAGAGCGTTCACATAAAGGAGATATTATTAAGGCACGTGATGATTGTATATAAGTTTTAGTCCAATTTTAATTAGTTGAAAAGTATGTTGGTGTAGAAATTGTAAGTGATGATCTCTCATCCATAGATTTAAGTTTTTAGGTTGAAAATGAGTGTAATCATTGGTGTTGTTGGCTTAATTTTAATTCCTCTTTGGTTCACATACACTAATATAGTTGGATGGAGTAGGATGGTTTTTAGTGATAATTTTAGGTTTCTAAGATAGCATATTTGTTAACTTTTAAGATCCATTTATTTATTTTAAACATTTAGGCTAAGAAGATCATTGTTGCTGGAAAATATGAGGGCAATTAAGGGTTTAGAAAATGTCTAATGCCCAGCTCATTAGTGCTCTTACTAGATTCCAGAGGGTATTTTATGAAAACTAATTGCATTTTGCTCCTTTTAAGTTAGTTAGTGACAACTCCCACTACGCACTGATTTTTTAAAGCATTTTGGGCTGGTGGGTCTCTGTTTGTGACATATAACCATGATGATGATGGCTTTATCTATCGATTTAAAAATTTGAGCATTTTTTATGCTTGGCTTATGGAAATGGTTGATTGTCTCCTAGTTTTAGAGCTTGTTAGGATTGCAATATTCTTATGATTTATATTACTGTTTGGTAATAATTAATGAGTATTTCCCATCTGATGCTTACCCCAACCTTTTTCATTTTGCTTCAGACCAACATTAGTTATTGATTTTGCTTAATTTTTTTTCCTTGTCAGCCATTCGGAGGGATGAGTTTGGATGAATTTTGTCGAGCACTCAATACCATAATCTTTTGATAACATTAATAAAGTAATAATTAGTACATGAATTTTACACTGCAACAACACCAACAACATCAAGCCTTTGTCCCATTATGTGGGGTCGGCTACATGAATCATTTTTCTCCATTGTGTCATATTAAAAGTTGGGGATCTATTGTTCAGAGTGATGGTGAAATAGATGGGGATATTATCAGCAGAATTCAAGTTGGATGGTTGAAGTGGAGGAATGCATCGGGCTTGTTATGTGATAGAAATGTACCCCTCAAACTTAAGGGAAAATTCTATAAGATGGTAGTGAGGCCTGCAATGCTTTATGGTGCCGAATGTTGGCCTTTAAAAGAGAAGCATAATACTAAGTTAAGTGTGGCAGAGATGAGGATGCTCAGGTGGATGAGTGGCTTTACCCTTAGAGATAGGATACGAAATGAGCATATACGTGAAAAGGTTGGAGTAGCTCCAGTAGAAGATAAGATTAGAGAAAGTCGCCTTAGATGGTTTGGTCACATAAAACGGCGGCCTTGCGATGACCCGGTTAGGAGAGTAGAGGTATTAGATTTGACTTATGTTAAGAAAGGTAGGGGTATACCTAAAAAGACTTGGTTAGAAAATATTAGGAATGACCTTTCTTTATTAGATTTAAACGAGAATTTGACTTTTAATAGGACACAATGGAGAAAAAGGATTCATGTAGCCGACCCCACGTAGTGGGATAAAGGCTTGATGTTGTTGTTGTTGTTGTTGTGTCATATTAAAAGTCAAATTCTAGTTTAAATCTAATAAAAAAAGATCATTTCTAATATTTTCTAACCAAGTCTTTTTAAGTCTACCTCTACCTTTCTTAACATAAGTCAAATCTAATACCTCTACTTTCCTAACTGGTTCATCGGAAGGCCGCCGTTCATGTGACCAAACCATCTAAAGCTACTCTCTCTAATCTTATCTTCCACTAGAGCTACTCCAACCTTTTCACGTATATGCTCATTTTGTATCCTATCTCTAAGGGTAAAGTCACTCATCTACCTGAGCATCCTCATCTCTGCAACACTTAACTTAGTATTATGCTTCTCTTTTAATGGCCAACATTCGGCACCATAAAGCATTGCAGGTCTCACCTCCATCTTATAGAATTTTCCCTTAAGTTTGAGGGGGACTTTTCTATCACACAACAAGCCCGATGCATTCCTCCACTCCAACCATCCAATTTGAATTATGTTGATAATATCCCCATTTATTTCACCATCACTATAGATCCAAGATACCTAAAACGTGTACATGAATTTTACACTATTTTCTTAAAATACATGGGATTTTAAATACTTGCTACTAAATAGACCCATAATATTTTTGACCTTTGACAAGGATATGTTGAAATTATTAAAGATATAAAACATTTATTGGTATTGAAATAGTGACTGTAGAGTTCTAATTATGAAAGGACTGCAATAAGGATTAAAATTAGTATTTATCATTTTGTATTAGTTATAGAGATGCCTACAAATGATATCCTAATGAGGCTCCTGGGTATATGTTTTTCTAGTAACTTGCATAGTTTAGGATTTGCTTGGTAAGTAAATGATAAATCAGAGCAACGAGGAGAAAATATCTAGGAAGAGAAAGAGCATAGGATTATTAAACAAATAGTAAGATGATAGGAAGTACTTGAGTTCTCAAGTATTCCTAACCAAACCAGTGAAAATACAGCAGCAAACTGCTGTCCACGGCAGAAATCAGCAGGAAAAACAGGGAAATCTGAGAGAAAACGCAAGAAACGACTTGTATTTCACTTGCAATGAAAGCAAAACAAAGAAAGATACAACGTTCTTCGATTCGAAAGGAAGAACAACTCTCCACAAGTCTCTAGCAAACCCTAGAGCCCAAGAACACCAAGAGATCTCAAACTTCTCATTCAAATTCAAGATAAGATGCAAATTCCCCCCCAAACTCCTAATTATACAAAATTAATCATAAAGGACAATAATAAACTTCCTAAAACAGCCCTCACATTCAAAATTTCCCTCCTAAACCTCCCCCCAAGAGCCCACGTGGACCTCACGTTTCCGCCCGCCCCTATTTTCTCCGCCTGGAGTAACAGTGGACCGGTCCGGGTTGGACCGGTCCAGCCGGCCCCTCCTGGGCCGGCGTAAGTGTAACATAAGACTATGCGATTATCCTTCAGTCGATATGATATTAATAATTATTAGTCAAGATTAGTAGAAGACAAAATAATACCTAGCTATGATATATGTTTAAGTATATGGAAATAATTATAAAAAAATGGAGATGTGGATGAGGATATTTAAGTTTGGACAATTAAAATGGAGATGTATCTTAGGAATATTTTGTATAGAAGAGAATCATGGAAATCTAATGGTAAAGTTTATTTATTGTGATTACCCTACCTATGTGATATGGATCGAACATCTATCTGTTCAGTGAAAAAATAATTGATAGCCAAATTGAGTTGTGGAAATAAGAATATATTAAAAGGATGAGGAGTTAAGATAGAAGAGACTAGATTTTTGGGCTACCCCTTGTGTTAATATTCTATATGTCAAACAATTAATTTCCTGTCCAATGTTGAGCTTCTTAAATTTTCTTAACAGTATTCCTGATTCATTTCTTTCCATGTTGAAATAGGAACCAGAATTTTATGTCCTAAAGGAGGATTTGTCACCTTGCATTTTGGGCCCCATTGAGAAACAGAGGTGGTCCTATGCATGTGCCAAACAACTCACCGAAAGATTAATATATGGTACGGCTATATTCTCTTAACAACTATGAACTAAATAAAGAACATTCACTTATGCTGACCTCCCTTGTATTTTTGTTTCCATTTTGAACTTATTGCAGCCGAGGGTGCAGAGAATGGTCTCGAGTTTACCATTGTAAGACCTTTCAACTGGATCGGACCAAGAATGGACTTTATTCCTGGAGTTGATGGTCCCAGTGAGGGTGTGCCAAGAGTTCTGGCATGTTTTAGCAATAATCTTCTGCGTCGTGAACCTTTGAAGCTTGTTGATGGCGGGCAATCTCTGCGAACCTTTGTGTACATCAAAGATGCCATTGAAGCTGTTCTTTTAATGATTGTATGCCTGCATTTTTACTAGGACCCCCTCCTACTTGTACTAACTAACACCTGTGGTAACACAGTGAGCTAAACATCTTTCCTTGCAGGAAAATCCTGATCGAGCAAATGGCCATATATTTAACGTGGGAAATCCTAACAATGAAGTCACAGTCAAGCAACTTGCAGAGATTATGACTGAGGTGTGTGATTCAAACAGTAGTAATATGTAGACTAGGGGTGTCAATATTTGACACGACATGAAAACCGACTCGTACCCGACCCGGAAATTTTGGGTTGGAACTGACCCCGAAAACTCGTTTGAAATGAGCTGCCCGAGCTGCCCACACCTGCCCTGGCTGCCCGCGCACCTGCCCGCACTCCCGTCGAGACTGCCCGCACCTATCAGCGGCTGCATGCGCGCCCAAGGCTGCCCGCAGCCCACGCACGTGCTCACTGGCGCACGCGCCTGCCTGCTCACCCCCGCGCCCGCGCCCGCCTACAGTCCACTGCCTGCCGTGCCGCCTGCCTACAGTCCACTGCCTGTCGTGCCGCCCGCCTCATTCCGCCATCCCGCCGCCACCAGAAGCGACGGGTCGGGTCAACCTAGCAACCTGACGGGTCCAGTCCGGGTCCGAATTTTCGACCCATTTTCATACCTGGGTCAGGTTAGGGTCAACCTATTTGAACCCGGGTTAACCCCGAACCCGACACGAAATCCAATTTTAACACTCCTATTATAGACTACCAAATTCCAATTAATCTGCTAGGCAGTTTCCTGTGATTTGATCCTTGAATTCCATCTTGCAGGTGTACTCTAAGGTATCTGGCGAGCCTCCACTTGAGGTTCCAACCAT
Source organism: Dendrobium officinale (assembly GCA_019514585.1). NCBI lineage: Eukaryota > Viridiplantae > Streptophyta > Magnoliopsida > Asparagales > Orchidaceae > Dendrobium > Dendrobium officinale. Next base: position 20,038,677 of record CM033692.1, read on the forward strand.
TGATATTAGTTCAGAAGAGTTTTACGGTGAAGGATATGATGACAGCGACAGAAGGATTCCAGACATGACTATAATCAATAGACAACTGGGTAATTGCATTTATATAACTTTTCTTGAAATTTACCTCAACAAATCTTCCTTGGTTGAGATAAAATTTTCAATTGATCATATTTTGTAGGTTGGAATCCGAAGACGTCTCTGCATGACCTGCTGTATTCTACATTAACTTACCAGCGTAAGACATATGCAGAAGCCATCAAGAGGATGATGGCAAAACCTACTGCAACCAGTTAGAAGATGTTTTTCGAAGCAATTTTCATTCGTTTACATTTTGCTTTTACCTTTGTGTTCGAATGCTAAGTGTTGGACATATTCATTTCTGTGGCTGGAATGGTTTACTTTATTGATGATAAATTTTTGTCATTAGTATTATTGGCATTGCTTACTTTCCAAAAACAAAAACATTTACTTACAGGTTTGTCCTTGTCCTGGCATTGGTGCAAATTTGTTATTTGCAAAGCTAACAGAATTTTGTTTTTGGCTAGTACCATTGTTTTTGTTAAGTTAATTTTACATTTTTTTTTTAGTTTTTCTATTAGATTATGATAGTTATTAAAAATCTGCTGTTTGACTTGTTTTTTTAAAAAGAGAAAAAAAGCTTATAATATCTCAACTTCTGAAATATATGATGGAGTTCTATTAATAGTGAGAGTATTCATTATGCCAAGCCATATAGATTTGTAGAAATCACATATTTCTATTATTAGATATTATTAAAGTTAGAGGATGGTACACGTGCAATTATTTTTTAACATGGAACAGGTTCAAAAGGACCATTGGCCACACGGTCGATAAAAACTTTCAATGATTTTGTAGATAATGTTACATAAAGCAATTGGCCTGAAGTTAGTGAAGAAATTAACATGCTTATTTTAATTTCATCATCCAGGCCAGGAGCAGAGGAGGAAGCCCGAACCCGAACGAATACATCCTTTTAAATTTGATGCTTCCAAGGCAGTCAGATTGAATTTTGTGGAGCCTGTCAACATGAGATTGAGTAATGGAAGTGTTGGCCATGCTTTTTTTTTTTTTTTTATCTCTTTTCAAAATCTTAAGTTTGTTATAAAGATCCAGAATCGGATTACCCACAGAAGGGTCAGAAAAGACCTCAAGAGCCATTTCCCAATACCTATCCAGTTTGATCCATTAGTTTTTTAATAGGAATCTGTGCTTTTAGTTTTGAGGATTGCTAGAGTGAAGGATGATGGGGTAATGATATGAGCAGGATGGGCTTTGTAAAGAACAAAAAGAATTAGGTAAAGCATTCATCCAATCATGATTCACAAAAGCTTTGTCCAGCTTAATGTGAATAGAATTGTCAAGGCATTGACTATACCAAGTGTAGCGACTTCCAACTGATTGCAGGTCCATCAATCTCGTGTCAAAATCAGAGAGTTAAGTTTCATGAGATTATTTTGAGAAAGAATAGTACCACTAGCTTTCAGAAGCAAGTCTACATCCATTGAAATCTCCTATAAGAATTAATGGAGTGTTATGAGACGACATAGACTATTTAATAAGATCACATAACTCCACTCTGTCAGAGGCACTATTAGAAGCATAAATAACTTAAAGATGAAAGGGGGATAGGTTCCCATATATAACTGTACGAGACATGAGTTGAGCAAAGATTAAGGTAGGAGAGAATCACACTTTATTAGGATTCCACTTAATCCAAATGCGGTCTGACTTAGAGAGCTCAAAATTGTTGCAACTTTTGTCAATAGCAAAAACATGATTGGAAATACTAAAAAAGGGGTCCTGAAGGGAGGATGCATGAATCATGTTCTCCATAATGCAAAACATGTCTAGTTTGAGCGAAACAACTATGCACCTACAGCAAACCACCTTATCAGGGTTATTGAAACCTTTGATGTTCCAAACTGCAATCGAAGGAATGTTAAATTTGATCGTCAAAGAAAACCAAGCAGGCTTTGTTAAGTCTAGAGTATCTACGCAGAGCACACTTTCACTCCATCTTCTGGTGGATTGGGCTTTCCTTATGTGACGTCTCTTCAGTATGCTTTTAATTGCTCTGTGATTAGTAGAATGTACAACCAAGTATCCCCTTTATCTACGTGGCTAATCCATAGATACACCTCCCCTTGGTGACCTGCCTCGTCATATGCAACCTCCTCCTGAAAATCCATATGCAATACTGCACTAGGTCACTGGTGCGGTGGTTCTACCCGTGCTCACAACCCTAAATTCCTAAGGGTAACATTCTTCTTCAGGCATATGAATCGAATGCACTTGTTAAGGATTTAATTTCAGAGAACATCTGGAATCTGCTTGCTTCTCTACCCTTATCCATTGCTAATACTATAAATGCTACTCTCATATTTGAAAGCTCTAATTCTTGCTTAGTCTGGGGGAATTCAACTGAAGGTTTTTTTGGCCAATATGTCACGGATTACTACAAAGATGCGCCTCTTTGCCCATAGTCTGCTATGATTTGGCACAAATACTTCGTTTTGAGATATTCTATTTATGCTTGGCTTGCATTAGTTAATGATCTTAAAACAGCTGATGCTCTGCTCAAAAGAAATATTCGAATTGATTTGATATGCCTCCTGTGTCACTCTTCAAACGAAAGCATTTCACATAAGTTTTTTTAATGCAATTATGCTTTCTCTATTCTATCCAAACTTCTGCCATACACCTGTACATTACTTCTTAGACTAACAATCCCTCTTATTTTGGATTGGATCAATGATCAAGAGCACATTGAGGCTACTGTTAAAAACTTACATTTTCTAATTACATGCTATGCTATTTATCTATCTAGAGGGAAATGAATGATAGGAGTTTTGGAGGTTCAATGAATAGCTGGACTACAATCATTATCAAAATCAAGAAAGCTGTGTTTGCTAAAATTAGCAAGTGGAAAGGTTTAGAAACTTTACTAACACTTCTCTAGCATTAAAGCATTTGTGAGGCTTTGTCATTTTTTGTGTGTGCCACTGTGGTCTTTTTGCTGAGGTTCCTCATATTTTACATGATTTTTATGCTGCCTTTTTTTGGCGTGTTGGGATGTTTATGTTTTTCCATGGACAATGTTGTGATCTCATTTACAGGCTACCCCTCGGATGGTCTTCGGGCAACCAGGGGTATGTAGGATTCGTATGGTTTAAACTTCTTGAGTTCTGGCTTTTGTGGTTGCTATGGTTTTTGCGACTTGGTGGATCTCCTCTTTCAGGCTGCTATCATTGCTCTGATTTTGTTGCTATCCAATTTTTGTATTTTCCATTCTAAGTTTGTATAAGGGTCCTCTCCTTCATTTTAGTTAGTTTGTCATCTTGTTAGCTCTGTTCTTTAACTTAATTTTTGGCTCATCTGAGCTGGCTCCTTTTTTTTTATCTGGAGCCACTTTTTTGTTCTCTATTATATTGTATTTTGGTGATTAATCTTATGTACGGGCTTGGCCCAATCAAACTGGCATACGGTCATAAGCTTTTATTATGACAAAAATCCAATCCTAACAATGCATTTCCTTGGGAACCATTCATTTTTATCAGATCGGACATTTAAAATAATTAAAATTTGAGGATATTAAGTTCTCAATTTTAAATTTATTTTAGGATAATATAAGTGAATTTCAATCTCAAATAATAATAATACTACTACTTAATAGATAATATATATGGTATTATTTTATTCATGATAAGAATAATTGTTTTGCGTTAAAAAATTCATGATGATGAAGTGATTATTTCTTGACTTTGTATTGCATCAAAATTTACACAAAAAAAGGGAAGTTTGACTTTACATGGCTCATCATAATGATAATTAGAAATGAAGTATACCTAAAAGTTTATTTTAGACTAATTGACCTTCCCTTATATTTAGGAAGTCGGGTGCTTTGTCATTCTCATTTCGGCCCCTCATTGCTAACATCATTCATTTCTCTCTCCTCTTTCTCTCTCTTTAAAACGAATCAAACCGTGCTTAAAAAGATATTTACGATTATCCGGACGAAAATTTACATTCATCTTGGGACGATCAGCTTTGTCATATCCTCAGATCACATTTGTACGGACGATCTTTGATTTTCGTCCTAGGACGATGGGCTCTATAAAAAAAAATTGTTCAGTTTATATAGACGAACTGACGGTTCATACAGACGAACCTGCACCTTGTTCAGTTTGTACAGACTAACTGCATAAAAAAATTCTCCAAAAATAACTTGAAAGTTTAAGGGTTTCACAATTCGTACCAGATCAAGATAATTTTTTGATGATATATCAGTTACCCCCTTATTTTCGGACGTCGAGGTACATAGTGTCTGAAAATATATGTCACAACACTTCAAATTGATCGAATCGCAAAAAATTGCATTCCATAAAACACGAACTTGCTTAAACTCAATCATAGAGGCCTCGTTGAGCTCCGAAACTGTCAAAATTGAATACATAACGTCAAAAAACGTGTCTGAGAACCTAAAAAATGTCAGATTTAGACTGTCCGGCCCAAAATTGGAGCCCGAACACGCATAGGCGGTCGAACTGGCTGGTCGGCGCTGCCGTCGGCGAAGCGGCCCCCACATCCGCAACTAAAAGGACGCACGACAATTAATTTTTTTAAAATTAAAAAAATAAAATAAAAAATTTTAGAGAATTCCAAAAAATTCAGAATATTCTGGAAGCTTATCCTTTTCCAAGAAAATACTATAAATACCCCCTAGCAGTGGCGGAGTGGGGGGTGGGGGGGCCACGGGGGCACGTGCCCCCCCTCGGTAAATTGAAAATTTCCTTTAGAGTGTTCGCCTGTATTAAAAAAAAATTCCTATGCCCTAACCCGACTGCGGACTGCTCGTGCTCGGTGCTCCAGAGGAATCGCCTTCCAGCGACGACGCGTTTGGCCCTCTGTTCGCTCCTCCCAGAGGAATCGCCTTCCACTTTATCGACCTGTTCTCAGTTCTCTCCTCTCGCCGAAGCTTGAATTGACCACGGCTTGTTCACTGTTTGACGGACGAAGGGCAAAGATACGACCATACGTCCAGACCTCCGATCTGTTCGCCACAACTGCATATCAGACTCGTCTAAATGCATCGGTTGATTGTGTGCGCTTTCTTTTAAGGCAAGGGCTAGCCTTTAGAGCCCATGACGAGTCTGACACATCCAGAAATCAAGGGAATTTTCTTCAATTGTTGCACTTTTTAGCTGAACATAACAATGAGATAAATAATGTGGTGCTAAAAAATGCTCCATAAAATTTAAAGTTAACTGTACCAGAAATTCAAAAGGATATCACTAGAGCTATATCGATTTCAATCACAGACTTTATAAAGAAAGAAATTGGAGAAAATTATTTCTCTCTTTTGGTTGATGAAGCACGCGATATTTCCTCAAAAGATCAAATGGCTATTGTGGTTCGACTCATTAACGAAGAAGGTCAGGTGGTTGAACGTTTTCTAGGCATTATTCATGTTCCTGATATAATGGCTAGAAGTCTCAAAAAATCCATTGAAGAATTGCTTTCAACTTATGATTTAAGTATATCCAAATTGCGTGGTCACGGATATGATGGAGCAAGTAATATGAGCGGGGAGTTTAATGGGTTAAAGGCATTATTTCTCACTGAGAATAAGGCAGCACATTACATTCATTGCTTCTCACACCAGCTCCAGTTAGCCTTAGTATATGTTACAAAAAATCATGTTCAAATTACTCTCTTATTCTCAGTATTTTCAAATATGATGAATATTGTCGGGGTTTCATGCAAGCGACGTGACCAACTTCGAGATAAGCAACGAGAGAAAACTTTAATGGAATTACATAATGGAGAACTAGTAACTGGACAAGGGTTGAATCAAGAAATAACTCTCAAGCGGGCAGGTGATACACGATGGGGATCACATTATGAATCAATTATTAGATTGATTACAATGTTTTCCTCAGTTATTGATATTCTAGAAGTGGTTGTTGAAGATGATATCAGTTTTGAACAAAAAGGTGAGGCTTTCGCATTATTAGGGACAATGCAATCATTCGAATTTTTATTCTGTTTACTATTGATGAATGATATAATTGGTATAACTGCTGAGTTATCACAAGCTTTGCAAAGAAAAGAACATGACATTGTAAATGCCATATCTTTGGTTCGAATATGCAAAAATAGGCTGCAAGTTATGAGAGATAACAAATGAGAAGAGTTCATCACCAAGCTAACTTCTTTTTGTGAGCAACACAAAATAGATATTCCTAACATGAATGATAGATGGGTTGCTCGGGGACGGCCTCGTCGTAGAGCTCAAGATATGACAAATTTACATCACTTTAGAGTTGAAATATTCTACACAGTTATTGATATGCAACTTCAAGAGTTAAATAATCGTTTCACATAGACGAATACTGAGTTACTTTTATCTATTGCTTGTTTGAATCCATCTAAATCTTTTTGTGCATTCAGTAAAGATAGATTAATTCGAGTGGCACACCTTTATCCATGTGATTTTACTCCTGTTGAATTGGAAATTCTAGACAATCAGTTGGAAACTTATATCATGGATATACAGTCAGATCCATAGTTCTCATTATTAAAAGATATTGGACACCTTGCTGAGACAATGATACAGAACAAGAAAGATATTTTGTATCCTCTTGTTTTCAGGCTATTAAAACTCGCTTTAGTTTTGTCATTTGCAAAAGCAGGAGTAGAAAGAGTATTTTCTGCAATGGCTATCATTAAAACTCGACTGCGAAATAGGATTGGAGATCAGTGGATGAATGATACTTTACTCGCATATATTGAGAAGGAAATATTGGATTATATTGAAAATGGTGTAATTGTTAATCTTTTTCAAAATATGAAAAGCAGACGCTATAAATTATAAGTTTTTTTTATCTTATATTTAGTATTCAATCTTTTTTTAAAAAAAAATTAAAACTGCCAATGCCGGTCCCAAGCCCGGATGCAAAAAAGTTGAGGGAAAATTTTTTTAAAGCATTTGTGCCCCCTCTAAAAAAAGTTTCTAGCTCCGCCACTGCCCCCTAGGGCCAGGGGGAAAACTGTTCCTTCTTCTTTCTTCTCCCTATGACTTTCTTACACTTGAGATTTTTCACTATTTTTTTGTATGTGATTTTTCCTACGCAAAATCAGTGCCCCTCTTCTTGTATAAAAGTTATAATTTTTGTAGCATTTTTGTTCCTTTCTTCTTTTTCTAACTTTCTTACAGTTGAGGTTTTCCACTACTTTTTCGTAGGTGACTTTCCCTATGCAAAATTAGTGCCCCTCTCCTATGTAGAAGTTAGAATTTTTGTAGTCATTCCTGTTCTTGTCCTCTTTTCTTCTTCTTAAATTGAAGACATTCCACTATTGTAGATAGACGTCATTCCTCTATCAAGCTTCAGCGTCTCTCTCTTATGTAGAAGGAGATTTTTTCCTCATTCTTCTCTTGTGTTCTTCTTTTTATATTAGAGGCATTCTACTATCGTAGATAATCGACATTCTCCTATCAAGCTTTAGTGCCCTTATTTTATGTAGAAGGAAAATTTTTCCTCTTTTTTTTTTTCTTTTCTCCCTCACTTTGAGACATTCCCCTATTCCTTTTCAGGTTTAGGATCACTGAGTAGGAGTCTCCCCTTCCTTCTTTAAGAGATCTTGCGGTCGAGGGAAAATCGATGATTGTCAGCATACTATTCAAAGTCTGATGAAAGTCCCATAATGAGTAGAAGTCCAGTGACGCGAGAAAATTTAACATATGGTAGAATTTCGATGAAAGTCTCGCGATGGGTAGAACTCTAATGATGGGAGGAAGCTCAGCGTCAGGTAGAATTTTGACGAAAGTCTCACGACATGCAGAAGTCCAGTGATAGGGGGAAGTTTAGCGTTGGGTAGAATTCCGACAAAAGTCCCGCAATGGGTAGAAATCTAAAAATGGGAGGAAGCTTAGCGTCAGATAGAATTTCGATGAAAGTCCCACAACAGGCAGAAGTCTAGTGACGGGAGGAGAATTTTGATGTTGTTTGAGCAGAAGTTCATCAACGATGGATGATCGAGTGGAAATCTGTTGGCAGACAATAGTTTAGTGAGGAGCAGAAGAAGAGAGTTGGAGGATGTAATACTATTAGTAGTTAAGCGAGAAGCCGACGATGGCTGATATAAAGTAAAGGACCGTCGGTAGACATCGGACAAAGGGCCGATGATGGCAGGTGTCTAATGACATTTTTTAAGGCAATATACATCCATACTGAAGCGTGCGAACATCAGACATCTCCGATGGAAGGGGTCGAAGTAGTGTGCCATATTAGTAATCTAGCGATATATTTATGGTGTCGATTGAGTAGAGGCTTGATGATGATAACGTTATAACCTTTCTTTGAAGAAGAAGTTGTATGAGATGTTTTAGTGTGCAGTAGAAATGAAGTCACTTGAATCTATTAAGGATATATGACATATCCGAGATTGTATATTAGAGCCCTGCTCGATGACATTAACTTATATGGAATAGGTCGAGAGAATCCACCAAGGATGTATGACCTATCTGAGTTTTTATGTTAAAGCGTTACTCAATGATGTTAACCTATGTGCAGTAGGTTGAGAGAATCCACCAATGATGTATGACCTATTTGAGATTGTATGTCAGAGTGTTGCTTAATGACGTTAACCTATATGAAAGAGATCAAAAGAATCCATCAAGGATGTATGACCTATCTGAGGTTGTATGTCAGAGCGCTACTCGATGATGTTAACCTATGTGAAATATGTTGATTGAATCAACCAATGATGTATGACCTATCCAAGGTTGTATGTCAAAGCGTTGCTCGATGATGTTAACCTGTGTGAAAAAGGTCGAGAGAATCCACCAAGAATGTATGATATATCCGAGATTGTATGTTAGAGCGTTGCTCAATGACATTAACTTATATGGAAGATGTTGAGAGAATCCACCAATGATGTATAACCTATCTGAGGTTGTATGTCAAAGTGTTGCTCAATGACTTTAACTTATATGGAAGAAGTCGAAAGAATTCACTAAGGATGTATGACCTATATGAGGTTATTTGTCAAAGCGTTGCTCGATAACGCTAACCTATATGAAATAAGTCAAGAGAATCCACTAAGGATGTATGATCTATCCGAGGTTGTATATTAGAACATTGCTCGATTATTGTGGAAGAGGTCGAAAGAATCTGCCAAGGATATATGACCTATCCTAAATTGTGTGTCAGAGCCATGCTCGATAACATTAACATGTATGTAAGAGGTTGAGAGAATCCATCAATGATGTATGACCTATCACCGGTTGTATGTTAGAGCATTTGCTCGATGACGTTAACCTATGTAGATGAGGTTGATAGAATCCACTAATGATGTAAGACGTATTTGAGGTTATATGTCAGAGCCTAGCTCGATGACGTTAACATATGTGGAATACGTCGAGAGAATTCATCAAGGATGTATGACCTATCTAAGATTGTATGTCAGGGTCTTTGCTCAATAATATTAACATATATGAAAGAGGTCGAGAGAATCCACCAAGGATGTAGGACCTATCCGAGATTGTATGTCAGGGCCCTGTTCAATGATGTTAACCTATGTGGAAGAGGTTGAGAGAATTCACCAAGGATGTATGACCTATCTGAGGTTGTATGTCAGAGCATTTGCTTGATGACGTTAACCTATGTGAAAGAGGTCAAGAGAATCCACTAAGGATGTATGACATATTCGAGGTTGTATGTCAGTGCCCTGCTCGATGACGTTAACCTATGTGGAAGAGGTCGAGAGAATCCACAAAGGATGTATGACCTATCTAAGATTGTATGTCAGAGTCCTGCTCGATGACGTTAACCTGTGTGGAAAAAGTCGAATTGAATCCCTTTAGGATCGATTTTGTCATGATTCGGAGGGGGCGAATGCCGCGTGTATCTTGAATCAAAGGTAAAGAATGACCCATCTTTAGACAATTACTTCCTTTTTGATGTCAAGATTAAAATCTTGCTCAAGAAGTAGAATTCTAGATATGAACTGTATAAAGCTTGCAATTGATTGGAAGTATCCTTTCTATTGTTGGGATTTTCCTGAAATATCATCTTGATATTAAAAGAATTGGAGTATTTTTTTTACCATGGTTGGAGCCAAAGTTGTCTCCCAGTCTGCATCTGATTCTTATAAAATTGATGCAGCAATGATTGATGTTATGAAGTTGATATGAATGACCTTCTGAAATTGGAGTAAAATTGGCCCCCTATTTGGGAACCACATTTCCCACCGACGACGCCAAACTATTGCGACCTGGAGTATTCACGGCGGCAGAGAAATATAAATTTAACGTCTTAACTTTGTATGAAAATCCAGCATGCAATCATGTAAGATAGAGGGTGTAGAATTTATGAGACACAAAGTTTTTTAAGTGAAAAATCTCTTAAAAGGGGGGAAAACTGCGGGGCCTAGCTCGGTTTGAATGAATCCACTATTATTTAAAATTGATTACAAATGAGGCCCTTCCTTAGGGGGAAGGCCCTGTTTGATGTATATTATATGAAGTATATGGTGGGGATACAACGAGTCACTGTGAACATGTTCGTTTGGTTGGAAGGATCGTAGTTGATGGGCGATGGAGGTCGGTAGGATCGTTGTCTAACGACAGAGGTCAGAAGGAATGCGTCAGGTAGAAATCTGGTGACGAGTGAGGTCCGACGTCAGACGTCAGTCGACGATCGGGGAGAACTCGGGCGTTGGATGGTATTCGGGCAAAACTCTAGAGTCACTTGGAGATCAGACATAATTTCGGCATCCCTTGGAGATCGGGCGAAGTTTCAACGCCACTTAAAAGTTGGGTGAAACACTGGCTTCACTTGGAGATTAGGTGGAGTTTTGGCGTCACTTGAAAGTTGGGCGGAACTCTGATGTCACTTGAAAGTCAGGCGGAACTCCGGCGTCACTTGAAAGTCAGGCGGAACTCCGCCAGTGGTCGATAAGGAGTTTCTTCCCTCCTCTTCTTCTGTTCTATTCTTCTTCTTCTTCTTCTTCCTTCTTGGGTACCCCTCTTAAGAGAAATGAGGGGCTATTTATAGTTTTATGAGAGTGACATGACCCGTAAATAGGAGGATCAAGGAAAAATGCAGAGTGGTTTGGATGGATGGCCGATATTGAAGCCCTTTATTGTGGATCTTTCGTCAGACATTTGAAGGTCTTAATGATATCGGAATTCAGCGATCTTGGGTTCGTTGGATTTGTCTCGTCGAGCCGCTCGATTCGACTATAAGCATGTCATATTTGGAAACTTTTTGATAATCCAAATTATGGATTGGACCTTCCGAATGTGCTTCGGGTTTTTGATTTGGACCCATTTGGGCTCAGATCGAGTTGAATTTTGTGTCGTTGGGTTTGTATTTTTGAGATGCTCATTTCGACTATAAGTTAGCTAAAATCGGAGTTCAGATGGTCCTAGATTTAATTTTTGAAACTTCCGACCTGATTTTGCCTCGAGATTCGTATCAGATCAAGAAAATTTTTTGATGATATATCAATATAAATATTAGAATATGCGCCTCATATTTATAATAAGAATCTATAATACTTATTTTTATAATATATATATATATATATATTTATTTATTTATTTATTTATTACTCTCTTCTATTACTTGTTTATAAGCACCATCCCTTATAATTCTAGCTCTCTAACATGCATAGGCATTATTTTGTTGGGGAAGACTTTTGAGTGTATAAATTGTTACTGTGATCTTCTCTAATTTAGAACGCACGACTATAGCTAGAATTTGGGATCATTCATCAAAGAGTGTAGTTTGTTCTCCTAAACTAAAATATTTAGGATTTATTTGAAATAATTTTCTTACTATGCTTTCTAAATCGCAACCATATTTTATGTTTGGCTACTATTTCTTTTCTATTTTCAATAAATTTAGGCTTCGTTTGGGATGACTTTCTTACTGCTTCTTAAAACAATTTTTTAGTAGAAAATTTTTAATTTTTGTATTAGAGCAGTAGCAAAAAAGTCATCCCAAATGGGACAAATTATTGCGTTCGGCGTCCGGATTCATTCGGACACTAATCCAGATGTGTCACCTCACCAAAATACATCGGAACCCGATGTATTTGGATGAGTTGGTGCATCCGGATTGGTTGTCCGGAGGTCAGGTGACCGGACGCAATAATTCGCCCCCAAATGGAGCCTTATATGCTAGGAAGTAGCTTTTTACAACAGTTTTCAAAAAGTTATTTTTCTCATAACAGCTTTACAATTACTTTTCCAAAAAAACGATAGACATCCCAAATTGACCCCTGAATTTAAAACTCTATATGTGTCATGCTTTGATTTTGCGTTTTGTTATGATACTGCATTTTGTGATTGGATTTTTATTTCATATTACAAATAGATAACGGGATGGTCCCCTCTATAAGTATTTCTCTATACGACAACTTCTAGATTTAGTAGTTTTTATTGGGTTGGCTTGATTTTTATTTTATGATTAGTCTTGTTGCATGCTAAAATATTTATCATAATAGAGAGAAGTTATCATCCTAGTACTATATGAAATAAATGAACATATATAAGCTTAGTTAATAATAACTCAATAAAGATATAAAAATTTTATATGGGAAATATGGGAAGGTGAAAAAACCACCTTTCATGAGTTAGTTGCAATGATTCTACCAATGTGTGATATATATTATAAATGACATATTTTCTCATAATAAGAGAATACATTAATACAAATGTAGTAGACATTAAATGTGAAATATGACTTCTTTGATAAAAATATGAGGAGTCATGTAATGCTAAAGTAGTTAATAAGCAAACAATGGTAATTTGCTATAATATTCACTTTATAAGATGGGAGCTTGGCAAACGAGAAGGTGGGCATTAACCTTGACGGCGAAGATCGATATTTGCTATATTCTTGAAATTGAATATTAACCTCCGAGTTGGTAATTTGACAATCAATGTCGATTTTCTTGATTATGATGGGTGCTAGTGTTGGTATTGACGACGGGAATGAGCTTTGTTGGCGACAACGTACTTTGGAGTGGTGGCAATGAATAGCATTGAAGTTGGCGCTGATAACAAATATCGACTGCGGCGTTGGGCCTAGCTTTATATTATTTTCCATGGAACCTTTTTTGGGACCTCATTTTGACATGTTTTAATTATAAAATATTTTCTTAGATCTCTTAATACCATAATAATATTGGAACTAAACGACCTTAGAGTTATTTGATTCGTCTCATCAATTTGTTCATTTCAATTTTAAACAAACAATATTCATATATCATTTGATTTTCCATACAATCCGAAGAAAATTTCAATTATCATTTTAGACTTTTATTTAGATCTAATTGAACTTAGATTAAACAAAATTTTTTCTAGCATCATAAGGTTTGTCTCATCAACTCATCTCAATTCCTCTAAACTAATATTAAATAAAAATAAATTTTAGATGATCCCATGATCAAACATGGAAGTTTAAAGTTTGAATGCTTAAATATTTTGACATTTTAAATTTACATGAATGTCTATACTCATACAATTTCTTCAGTGACACTAAGGTTTCGTTTGGAGTACAAAATTTAAAACTTTTGTACTCAAAAGCTGCTTTAAGAAGCGGTAAGAAAGTCGTCCCAAATGAAACCTAAGCCTTTATTTGATATTTTGTTGCTTGTGCAGTTGGATGATCACATTTTTTTTTATAGGAGGATTTACATACATATAAGGATTTACATACATACCATTTTATTTCATTTTATTTAAATATCTAACTCCTAAAACTTTAATAATCCATACATATCACCGATAGGACCAATATGCATGGAACGAATAAAATATTAAAGTTTATATGGTAGGATGAGTGGTATGGATGAAATATATGAGTGATATATTTGATACTAAAGTTGTATACGTGTGTCAGATATGGAATATTCAATTTTAGGTATTATATATATAAATAACATAAAATAAAGTGGTGTGCATCTTACTCATAGGAATATGATGGACTCAATCTACTATTTACAAATTATTATTATTATTATTATTATTTATTTACATATTAGTTTTGAGGTTATTATTGTAATAGCCACTACTTATAATTTCTTTTTTATATTAACCCTCAATTTTTTGTCATAAAAAATAAAAAAAAAAGCTAAAAATTTGAATTCAACTATTTAAAATGTCAATAATAACCTTTTTTTTCAAGTCAAGTGTCAATATCAAAATCCTACATGAGGTTCTAGTTCGATATCCATTGGATACTCATGCTCTAAGCGGGCGGGCTTCACCCACCAACGCACACTCATAGTAACTTTTGAAACGTCGTACCCATTCATAACTGTGAATTTTTCACGCTTTTTGAATGCAGTCCACTACAGATTGATGATCTTGAAGCTTGCTGCGCACTACATTGTAAGTACTACGGTAATATATGATATAAGATGATTAGTCATGTAAATCAATTTAACCCCAATGTTGAATATCCAAGTGGATGGGTATGGTCAATATGAGGAAAAAGCTTCGATTGGCTTCATAATTCATTAGGCTGAACTTTGCCGAGCATCATTGAAAAAAAAAAAGTATTGCTTGTCACGTTATTATTCGAGTTCTGAAGCTGTTTGTGACCTCTTTAGGCCGAAATCGCGACACAATCCGGGCGGAGATCACAAGCCCGGAGCTTCCCTCGACCGCCGAAGCCACTCGTCGGAGAACGAAGGGGCTATAAAAGGAAGACTCGGATTTCCAATGAGGTCGATTGATAGAGACCAGAAGAGGCTGCAAAGAAAGAGTAAGCGGAAAGCCCTAGCGAAGAGGTTCGAGGGAAGCGGAGAGGAGAGGTGATGGGGGCTTCTCTCTCCAGCCTGACTGAGAGTAACAATGCTGGCGACGGAGGTCGAGGGCTCGGAGACATACCGGAGAGCTGCGTGGCGTGCGTATTCATGCACCTCACGCCGCCGGAGATCTGCAATCTTGCTCGCCTCAACCGAGCCTTTCGCGGCGCAGCCTCGTCTGATTCTGTCTGGGAGTCGAAACTGCCCGGAAATTACCCCTCCATCCTCGAGTTTCTGCCCCCCGAGAGTTACCAGAACATTTCCAAGAAGAAGGATATCTTCGCAATCCTCTCTCGTTCTGTTTTCTTTGACGACGGCAAGGTGTCACCGACAGTCTAACCCTTTTTAGTTTTTTTTTTTTTAATTTAAAATTCTTGTTGAGGTTGCTTTTAGATTTTCTGTTGCTGACGACCGACGAGGGTTTTGCAGGCGATGTGGCTCAATCGGCTTACCGGTGGAGTCTGTGTTTCCGTCTCTGCGAAGGCGATGACTATAACGGGAATAGATGACCGGAGGTATTGGAGTTGGATTAATACTGAAGAGTCCAGGTGCAAAACGAGATTCTTGCGTCTAGTATTGATTTAACATTTGTTTAAAATTTTCCAGCGCTTGTGTATCTGAAAGCTTTTGTTGTTCTTGAGACCATTAGGTAGAGTGGTATTTAGCATGTAGGAGTTTTGAGTAATTGAACCTTAAGTTACTGTTTAAACTAGGTTTCTATTTAGGATCAACTTGTTGAATTATTGTTGAGTAGGTAGGAGGGCAATGCATGGCATGGACGTTTTAAACCACTAAGGACATTTTTACTAAATTTAACTCTTCGCTCAGTGAGGTGGACGGCTGGTTTTGATGGATTCCAAGTAGTGCACCTCTAGTTAGAGACAATAGATTGAGAAAGAAATGTAAAATAGTTTATCATCATAGGTGTCTTGTGCACAAGAGAAACTAAAAATTTTCTCACTTCTTGGAGTTAAATTTTTTGATTTGCTTGGTTTTTTTTGGAATTGTGTTATCAATTTGCAATTTGGCCACAAGACTTTGTTAAGAACTTAAGCATTTAACACAAGATATTGTACAGGAGTGTGCATTTCCTTTTCTTTGATATAGTTTATACAATTTTAGTTATGTAAAGAATATTGATACTTTTTATGGTGAAGTTGTAAATATTTTATCTATCTATTTGGACCTGCAACTCCCATCTTTGTTGTATCCACGTGCATCTTTGATGAGCGAGGGTGTTTGGTAAGGGTTCATACCATGCAATTATGATTTGATATTTAGTCTTCTATACTATGTTGTCTTCTTTTTAGTTTCTATCTTTCTTATATGCAGTAAATCCATGTTGGAAATATGATTATTACCTTACTTTTATTATGTAAAGTTGTGTTCTACATGCTCCTTCCAACACAAAATTAGATGAAGGAGAGGGTAAATAAGCATCTCGATCACTTGTTCTCCTCCCTATATATTTATTTAATCGTAAACAAATTTCTTTTATGGAACCATCTCTCAATGTTTCTCTTGTTCTTTTCGAATCTAGATGTTTGAGTGTAGAAGAAATGTTGATTTGATATGAATTTGATGATGATTTTTTTGTTGTTGTTTATATTCTTCTTTGATATTTTGAATATCTTTGATTTGTTGATGGATTTCTCCTTATATATGTGGAAATTAAAGAAAGAAGAAACCTTAAGAGAAGAAAAGGGATAAGGGCTTGATCACTATAACATATCTATTGCACGTTGGGTAATATAACAAGCATTATAACATAGCAGCTTGGGAGGAGAGGAAAATATCACAAGGATATAGAGAGGGCGAAAGAGTGACCAGGACGAGAGCGAAGAGGAGCAACCAAATTTAAAGAGAGAGAAAATCAAGCGAAAATTAGTTCAATTCATAATTCAATAATCCAAGTAACAACCATTCCATCCCTATTTATAGAAATAGGGTTTCTAGATAACTTATATTAGTTCTGATTTAATATAAACCTAGATAACTCTTGAAACGCCTATTATATAATTTAAAACAAAGATAATCCTAATTATCAAATTAAATAAAACTCAAATAAAATTCTAAAATATTGAAAAATTGTAGAATCTTCTGAAATAATCTTTTTCTGCTGCATCCGATGAATTTGGTGCTTATGTCCTAATATCGCAAGTTTGTCTTTTAACATTATATGGAAACTTAGAGTTCAGTTGATACTAGATCCAATTGAAGAATTCTTATTTTATCAAGTTTGTAAACACCTTTCATTATTTCATTTGCATGAGAAAGGATAAGTTTTTTTTTTTTTTTTAATACTCAGTAGTCTAGTCCCTTTTGTTTTCATTTGCTTGCACATAAGAACAATGAAAATTAACCATTTATACTATCAATTAATTACCTTTTTAATCATCTTTCCCCTTATCTCTTTCCATTGTCATCTCATCAACCTCACAATGCCCTCTCTAATGATAGACCTAAAGCTAATGAAAATGTGCAAGCTTGTTAGCATCAATCTTGGCGGAATTTGAATCATAAGATCCCTTGTGAGATCTTTGCAAGGGATGACTCGGTTGAAATCTAGTGGTGTCAAGAAACCCCCCAAAAAAATTTCACTTGAAAAAATGCTATCCTTTTTTTGTCTAATTTATAAGGATTGCACCCAATCTAAGTATTTCAAAATACGTAGTACCTAGTTTATATAACTAGGTAATGATGTTTGAGTGACACTAAAAGGTTCAAGTTAATGTATATTTTCTTATGATCATGCATAAAATTCTTAGATTAAGAGACAAAATAATATTAAGTTAATTTGTAGAGATGAGGATGCTCAGGTGGATGAGTGACTTTACTCTTAGAGTCAGGATATGAATTGTGCATATACGTGAAAATGTTGGAGTAATTTTAGTGGTAGATAAATTTAGAGTGAGTCACCTTAGATGGTTTGGTCACATAAAATGACGGCCTTTCGATGACTTGGTTAGGAGAGTAGATGTTTTAGATTTGGCTTATGCTAAAAAAGGTGGAGGTTGACCTAGAAAGACTTGGTTAGAAAATATTAGAAATGATATTTTTTATTAGATTTAAACGAGAGTTTGACTCTTAATAGGATACAATGGAGAAAAAAGATTCATGTAGCCTATCCCACGTAGTGGGATAAAAACTACTTGTTTTTTATCATGCATAAAATTCTCAGTTGGTTGCAAGTCATGCATGTATGCATGTGCTAGATGCAATCCCAACATGCTTGCTTGGATGGACCATCTTTTTTTATTCGGTTGAAATATTTTAGGTGAATAGTGATTTTAGTTGTCCTGATAAGTTTGAGTGACCATAGCATTCCCAATCTCATCGCTAAGTTCCCTTAAGCATTGATATTGTTGATAGAGGGTATTGTGAAATTGAAGCCTTTAAGATTGGTTTGAGCAAGTCCACGCTAGCTCAATGGCAAGATTAGAGAGGACAATTAGGCAGCAAGCAAGATTTAGGGGTGTAGCTCGGAGTTAGAAAAAAAATAATTAATTAATTAGTTTTAATTATAATTTTCTAGAGGATGGGTAGCACAATGGTTAGGTTGATTCTAATCTTCTATTATGGTTTGGAGTTTCAAATTTGAATGAAGCAAATCTTATCTCTGCAAAATAGGGGTAATGATGCACAAGTCACCTCCTTAGATCCTGTTTTGGCAGAAATATTTAAACATTAGGTATGCCAATTTTTTTGTTTACAGTGAAATGAGGTAAGGGTCTTGAATATTGAACTTTAAAAATTATTGTTCCTTTTTAAAATAAGGGAATACTAAAGGGAGTTTTGTGAAGTTTCCCTATTCTGTATTTGTTCGCTAATAGAGAACAACAATTAGTTCACATCTTAACTAAAAGTACCAGTAGGATCTTTGAAAATGCTAGCCACATCTAAGGATATTTTATGTTGCATTTTAATTGTACAGGTGATATGAATGATTTCTTATTATTTTAATATTTATAGGAAGTAAATCTTTAATTTGTTATACATTATCGCTTTAAGCTTTAGAATTGATTAGGAACATTTCAAATAGTTGAGTGATCTTTATGTTGGCACTTGTAGCATTGTTAAATAATGTGCAAACATTTAGAAACTATTAAATTAGAGTATAAAGGAGAAAATAGAACTGTCTTTGAAGTAATGTCATACTTTAAGATGGGGTTGTTGGAAAAAATGCCATTGAAAATAATACATTGTTAAGCCAAAGCCAACATTTAGAGATGAAATTACAGAGAAAATGTTTTTAGATGAAAGATCCCTCCCCTTCCCCTCAACTCAATGTGTCCCATTTGTTTGATTGAAGCTGCTATGTGCAGATGCATAGGTTTCAATTCATAATTAACTATTCTGTCAGCCTCTTGAAATTTTCCCCACTCCTTCCTCATACTGGCTTCTCCCTGGTGATATCATTAATGTTGCTTGATGTAGGCCCCTTGGGTGCTAGAAGAGTGATCGTCGTCCTGTAAGAGCCTCATGAGCAGTTTCCTCGAGTCCCTCTTTCAGACTTCTTCTGGTCTTCCACCAACTTGGCCAACTCCATGGCCTTGCCTAGATTCCTTGGCTCTAACACTTTGACTGCTGTTCTTACTTTCAGTTTCAGTCCCTTCATGAAATTCCCTTCCAGGGCTGACTCCGAGATATGATCCAACCTACTAGCCAGATACTCAAACTTGTCCCAGTAATCTGTCTCCATGCCTTCCTGGGTAAGGGCAAAGAATTGCTCATAGAAGTCTCCTCCCTCATCTGCTCAGAAACGCTCTAATAATCATCTTGAACTCCCGCCAGCTCCGGATAGGCTCCCGTCTGTCACGCCACTGATACCAGGCTAAGGCTTTTCCCTCCAAGCACATTCCTGCAGCTATCAATTTCTCCTCCTCCGTCAGCCCATTGACAGTAAAATATCGCTCCACCTTATAAATCCACCCATGTCCATCTTATAAATCCACCCATGTCCATCCTCACCCTCGAAGATGGGCATCTTCAGCTTCCACACCTTTGGATCTCCTCCATTTCTCTTGTATCCTCCATAACCTCTCATTCCTCGATGGGGAAGAGCCCCCAAGTGTCCCGATCATCCCTCCGACGATTATACTCGAACCCCTCTTCATACTCTCCCCTTCTTCCTTCAAAATCATCACCTCGACGTTGAATTTCTTCAAATTCAGCACCTCGACGATGAAGTTCCTCCCTTTTTCCTTCAAATTCAGTCCCTCGACGTTGAACTCTTTCGAATTCAGCACCTCGGCGATGAAATTCCTCCATTCTCCCTTCAAAATCAGCACCTCGATGCTGGATTCTCTCAAGTTCAGCACATGGGCGATGAAATTCTTCTCTTCTTCCGACAAAATCAGCCTCCCGTTTGTCATATCCCCTACTCATCTCTTCTCTAGAAATCGGTTCTAGAGGGGGCATGTCGTTCTCCTCATCCAGGATCTCCACCTCCAAATTCCTCCTCCCCCGCAACGGGTTCGGATTTTCCTCCCATGCCATGACCGTCGGTGGTCTCTCTTACTTCCGATGTCGCTGGATTGGTCTTCATTTCAAGTAATCTCTTTATCATTTCTTCCATAACCGTGAACTTCCCTTCCAATCTTTCATTGTTGGAGGTGATTTGATTTTGAAAATAAAAAAAATTTACCTTCCAGATATGATTTTAACTGTCCCAATTCGCCTTCCAAAACTTCAACATTCTTTCCGACTATCGTTCTTTCCCACGGATCTCACGTAACTCACTTACGGAATCCAAAAGCTAGCTGAAAATTCAGAATTTCAGCCGCCTAAGGTCCCAAATCGATGCTCTGATACCAATTTGATAGGAAACACTTGTAGATCGCAAGTATTTCCTATCAATCTTCGGAAAACAGTGAAAATTCTTCACAAAAGTCCGCACAACATCACAAAAACAGTAGATAATTTGTAATTTTTGATGAAAGGAAAACAGAAAATAGCAAGATACAATTGATCCTCTATTCGAGGGGAGGATCAATCTCTCCCAAATCTCTAGATGCCGCTAGACCTCAAAGAAAACCTAAATCTAAGAGATCTCAAATTTTAGCCAAATTCACAATACTTAAACCCTAGGAAAACCAACTATTTAATGCATACAAATCAAAAGGAATTCCCTAAACAGTCCCTACATTCAATTTCCCTCCTAAAATCCATTCAAAAACCTTCCTATTCGGCCTTGTTTGATCCAGGCGGGCGGGCGGTTGAAATGGGAGGTTGAAGTTTCGCCTCGTTGCGCCTGGGCCGGTCCCGCGTGGACCGGTCCATTGGACCGGTCTAACAATATGATGCTAGCATTAGGGCATATGAGCGGGACCGGTCCATTGGACTGGTCTAACAATATGATGCTAGCATTAGGGCATATGAGCGGGACCGGTCCATTGGACCGGTCTAACAATATGATGCTAGCATTAGGGCATATGAGTGATATGGTCAACAATGGACCGGTCTAACAATATGATGCTAGCATTAGGGCATATGAGTGATATGGTCAATGGTGGAATCAAAATTTAAAGACAAAGAACATACTAAAATAATTTGAAACTAGATTTTAGACTATCTAAATTAACATAAGTAGACAAAAAAAGATTAAATGAAAATACTTTTTATATAAAAATAACATTTAAAAAATACATCTTTTGATTTTGCTACTAATGTCAACTAAAGTATGTATGCCAAATAATAAATATAATATTAAAAAAGAAAATTATTGATAATTAAAGCTTGGTCTCCATTCCGCTCACCCCATTATATCAATAACCTAAAGTGTGTCAAATATTGAAATTGTTTTTGAAATAATATCACAATTTTCTTTTAAAGTTGATACACTAGTTTCTTCAATATGATTAATATAAAAAACCACTTATTTATAAATCCATATTTATCAATAAATCTTAATACAATCATCGTTTCCTCCCTTTTGATTCATCTAGAGGTCATGAATTTTGCTTGAGAAAATGGAGAACATCTCTTTTTAAATTATGAGTAATGTATTGAACATTTTGGAAAGCATTGTGTGCATCACCAGTTTGGGGTGTAAATGATTTTGAGTTGGGTCAAATCGAGTTCTTACTTAATTGTGATAAGCTTGTTTAATTTACATCGAGCTAGAGCTCGACTCGAGTAAAAAATATGAGGCTCTAGCTCGACTAGATTGCTCAAGCTCGAGATTGATTTGTTTTGGAGCTCAAATTTTTATTTTGAATCGAGACAAACATAATTAATTAGGTTAATATAAATGCAGATGTGTTAATTAGTATTAATCAACCCTGCCCGACAAGCCGATGAGCCAAGCTAGGCCAAGTTCAAGCTCAAGCTCAAGCTCGTATAGTCGTATAATATATGAGTTTGAATTTGAACTCCTAGCTTAATATCTTGTGAGCTCATTTGCGAGTTGAGTTCGAGCTAGCTCAAGATCTGGCTTGACTCACTTACACCCTATGTTGCACCGATACACCTATTTATGAAGGCGTGCTGTATCCGATACACCGATACACGGATACGCCTCCGATACTCCACTGATACGTGTCGGATACGCCAAAGCCGTATCCAATTAAAATACTATTTAATTTCAAAAGGACACGCGTATCGGATACGCGTGTCCGTTGAAAAACAAAAAGAAATCCAAAAAAAAAGACGTGTCGTATTTACTTCCGCGGTTGCGAGCAAGATTCTCTCATTTCCGAGATGGATTTGAGTCTCTTGATGATATGAAAATATTAAAAATTACTAATCTTTCACTTGATAAGCCTGAATTAGAAGCTATGATATTTATTGAAAATGATATAGAAGTTCAAAGACAAACCAATGAAGAAGATAATTATATCATTCCTTCTATTGAATAGCTGAAACTTCATGTGCTAGATAATTTATGTTTATACTTTTGTTATTGTACTAGACATTTAATGCTTACTTATATTTTGATATTATAAGCTACAAGGCTACAAATGATGTTGTTGTATTTTTTTTTTGTAATTTCAAATATTATGCTTTGATTGCTTTCTTAATTTTTATGTATG
Source organism: Dendrobium officinale (assembly GCA_019514585.1). Lineage (NCBI taxonomy): Eukaryota > Viridiplantae > Streptophyta > Magnoliopsida > Asparagales > Orchidaceae > Dendrobium > Dendrobium officinale. Next base: position 20,061,554 of record CM033692.1, read on the forward strand.
ATTTATAAATTATAATGTCGTGTCCGCGCTGTACCCGTATCCTATATTTTTAAGAATTGACATGTCCCGTATCCGTATCATGTCGTATCCGTGTCGCCGTATCCGTATCGGTGCAACATAGCTTACACCTGTAGCATGAGTGCATCTACGTTGCCTATAATAAGTTATAAATGTGCTTTTCTCACCACTTCTTACTTTCAAAATCGAAACTCATTTACTAGAAAAGAACTAAATTTGGGGACGTCTATGCAACTTAGCAAAAAAAAAAAACATATTAAGTAGCATACACGTTTTATTTTCAAAGGGAACTCTAATCAATTTAAATTTAATTTATAACATGATAGGAGAGAATGACATTCATTTATGTTTATGTAATCAGGGTTATTTGGAGAAATTGATTGATATGGCCCTAAATTTCAATATGGGAGGAATAATCCAAACAAAACTTCGAATATCAGGATTGAGCTTTAAAGATTTTAAAATAGATTATTTAGATGATTCATGATTAGCTTGGGAATTTTCTATTTGAGAAATATTAACATTAGAAGATTACTCAGAATTAGAAATATGAATATTTTTGGTGTGTGTGTGTGTGTGTATATATATGTTCTTTTATTTATTTTGAAGAGAAATTGAAATAGATTCAGATTAAATCTTCATCTTAAAAGAGCATAAACTTATTTATTTTGAAAATAAGAAACAATAACATTAAAATTAAATAACTGTTCTAACATAATTCGAATCTAAAACATTTAAATATTAAAATGAGCTTAATTTATTCAATCAGAAAGATTGACAAGCAAATCACGCAAGTTCAAAGGAAAACAATCAATGGAAATTGGAAAGGAATCAAATGGATTATTTGGTTGGAATAACAATCTTTTCCAGAGCTGCAATTATAATCACGAAGCATGAACTTCCAATAATAAGAATTAAGCTTCAACTTGACAAAGTTAGTCAATGTAGGGAGAAATGATTGAAATCCCAATGTAAAAAAATTTAGTCCAATTTTAGGGCCTGTTTGGTGGCCAAGGTTTAATTGAGATTTAATCAATATTTGTGTAAAATCATGCTATGATGCCAAAGCAAATAAATCTTATGGTTACTATAAATTATGTTTGGAGTAATTAAATTTAATATTTGTGTTAATAATTGAATTATGATAAAAAATTAAATGAAATCATGCCAAACAATTTTTATGCTATCCACCACCACTCCCAAACTTAAATATTTTTATAGGAAGAATCATTCACTTAAACATTTTATATTCAAAATAAAACAAAACAAATCATATAGCAAATTTAAATATATTAAACCATAGTACTATTATATTTTAATATCAATCATATTTTAAGATTAATTATCAATTATATCAATCAAATATATTTTTTTCCTTTTAAAAATATTTTATGTTTATGGTTTATTACATATTTATTAATTATTTTTAATTTATGAGTTTTTTTGTTTGTTTGAGGCTTACGTCTTGATCAACCTCATTGTATGTGTCTCGTCTTGCTGAGGGAAATCTTAGATTTTAATTTTTCCTTCTTAAAACTTGAACTCAAGCTTCTGTAATTATCCATACTTGGGAAGAACTCCATGCTTTCATGCATTGGTCAACTTTAAAAAGAAAGGTTAGTGTGAGATCACATTCTCTTTAAGTTTCTACAGGAAAACTTACTGCTAAATAGTAAATAAGCACATTAATAGGTTGAAGCTTGTTGCTATGGTGAATTTCTTCTTCCAATGGATAATACGTTCTCTTGTAAATATTAAGAAAGCTATTGGGGTGGGTTGTAGTTCTAAACAAATAACTGTGAACCAAGATAGCGTTTACTCTTTCTTGTTGTTCTATTGGATGATTTTTTCCAATTGATAGTCAATCTATATTACTTGGAAGTTGGGAATATATTTTTCATCTATCTAATGTGAAATTGAACCCTAAACCTCCTTTGATTTAATGATATCAACATTTTTGAAATGGTAGAATAATGGTACTCAATGTTAATAATTTAACTTCGTTACACGATGTGTTGGTTGGAATTTATTTTGAAGATAGCCAGAATGTGATGTTGATGTTACACAAAGTTGATTCTGGCCATCCAGTCCACTTTGGATGCTTAGGGATAGGTAGTTAACCACACATTGTGCAATTTATCATGTTATTTGGAGAGGATCCAAACCCCATCCACACAAAGAGTATGGAAATACCATAAAGTAGAATATTTGTAGAACGGAGAAATTGTTTGACACCTATTTTGCTTTACACTACACGTAATTGCTCTAAAAGTTATGGGTATTTGTTGATTTATGCATTTATACGCAAGTTTTGCTTAAGTTTGTGAGGAATCACATCTTATAATCTCAACTTAGCCTACCTATTGAATTCATAATCTTCAGCTTAAGTTTGTGAGGAATCACATCTTATAATCTCAACTTAGCCTACCCACTGAATTCATAATCTTCAGCTTGCCTAATAAGAAACACATTGTCCTAGACTACTTATCATTTGATATTAACCATTTAAACTAGTAGAAGTACAAACTTGAATGAAGGCATGGTTGGCATGTTGTTTTATTCATCTCACTTTGTTTGTATACGCATGATGCCTTAGAGAATTTGATATATCAATGCAAAATATGCAATTATCAGCATTTATTTCCGTATCAACTATCACTTGTAAATTATGGCTAACATTAGGTATAATTAATTATTATAAAAAGAAATATTCTTAGATTATGATTTTTTTTTGTGTTAGCAGGACAAATTAAATCGTGCAAATTATTGCCTCATATGATTTATATATTTTTTTATATAAAGAGTCGAGCCCTCTAGAGGAGGGCAAGCAATTTGTGCATAACCTCAATTATCATGGTATTTAAGCCACTACTTAAACTTTTCATCTCTCACAAATACCTTGTGAGGATCTTATTCATCATTAGTCATTCACCTACGGTACCAGCGAAGTTTCGCAACGATCTGTGAACATCGATTAGGATTCGTTGCCGGTGATTCACCCTATTGCATTTTTCTTTTTTCGAGCACCGTTGTTTGACTTACTATGCTTGGCTCGCTTTATTATTTGTTTGGCTTACTATGCTTGGCTCGCATCATCCCATATTTGTGTCTCAGTGTGTTGAGGCCTCATCACATCATGTAAAATATGTCAAACATACCAATAAATAATTTGATCGTTTTCAGCTTGCGACTCACCAGTAAAAGTTAATCTACATGAGAATTTCAATTTTGTTTATGTATGGGAAAGGCACTATAGGGACACATTGATGAGAGTGATTATGCATCATCTAAATAACTAAAACTGCTTCAATAACAAAATAAAGATGCAAGAGTCATCATGTGGATCATTGGGTCTGTTAATTAGGTAATTGTTCTCAATCTAAGGTCATTTAAGACAACAGAAGATATGGGAGAGTATTTACGAAAAGTTTACAATCAAAATAATACAACTAGACTTTCTGACAGCATGAAATTGCTAATTACACTCAAGGAGACCTCTCAATGAATACTTCTTTAGGTTTTGAAACTTATGGATCGAATTAATTTATATAATTGATGCTAAAGTATCATTTGAATCTCTTTTGGCTATTGAAGAGGTTTACAAAGCAAAAAAAAAAAAAAGACCAATTCCTGATTAAACTTTATCTTGATTTTTTGGCTGTTCATTTCAATTTGATGAATCATGATCCCTCTCCCTCTGTGGATGTATGCCTTAAAAAACTATATTGTAAGAGTATATTTCAACAACATCAAGTGCACAAGAACATTATTTAATATGCAACCCATAAGAAAATAAAAAATATATATGCAACATATACAATTGGTTCGCTTGCAAAGGTTATAGACATATTATTGCCAATTCTGAAAAGAAATTTTGCAATTATCATAAGAAATTTGGGCACATTTTTAAAAAATGTCGGAAATGTCTTCAGAATCAACAACCAAATTCTAGACAAATAATTGTTATTGATGAGGCTTAGGTTTAACAGCTATGGACAAATCTGAGCTTACTCCTAAGTGGATTTAAATGCTTCTAATCATGTGGTTGATATTTCACATCTTCATAATAGCCTTATCATACCATGGATCATCATCTATTTAGATTATCATTGGTAGTCAACTATGTATCAATGATGTTGAAGATATTAATTATTCAATAACAGATATCCTCATATCTCTAAGGTCTCTACTAATATCGTCTCAATTGAAAAATTATTTGATTATTATTATGGTGTTTGATTTTATTGTGATAATTGTATTGTGCAAGGTTTGATGATGAGGAAATTCTCATGAAGGCGCTTAAAGTTTGAGAACTATTTCTTTACATCCTTCCATTCATGAGGATGTTTCATTGTCTTGTACTGCATTAAATCAAACTAATGTTCTCTGGCGCAATGATTTGGTCATCCAAATTCTAGTATTTTATCTGATTTATAAAACTAGTTTGTTGGAAAAGAAAGATTAATTTAATTATCATTCTTCATTTGAATGTGTTAGACCGGTCCACTGGACCGGTCCAGCCGGTCCAGGCGGGACCGGTTCACGGGCGGAAATCGCAAAACAGCGGAGATTCCGCCTCCTGGCGGAGAACGAGCGGCCCGACCGCTCAAACAGAGCATTTTAGGAAGGATTTTTGGGGGATTTCAAAGAGAAATTTGAATGTAGGGACTGTTTAGGGAATTCCTTTTGATTTGTATGCATTAAATAGATGTTTTTCCTAGGGTTTGGGCATCTTGAATTTGGCTGAAATTTGAGATCTCTTAGATTAGGTTTCTTTGGGCTCTAGCGGCGTCTAGAGATTTGGGAGAGATCGATCCTCCTCTCGAATTGAGGATCAATTGTATCTTTTCTATTCTGTTTCATCTATTAGTAAAAATACAAGTCTTTTCTCCACGGTTTCTCTCCGATTTGCTATTTTTCCACTGTTTCTTGGCTGATTTCTGCTGTGGACAGCAGTTTTACATTGGATCTACTTGGTTTTGGTGAGAAACACTTGGAAATCCAAGTGTTTCCTATCAAATTGGTATCAGAGCATCGATTCGGGACCACCGACGGCTGAAATTCTGAAATTTCAGCAAGTTTATCTTTTCCGGAAGAAGATTTTTGGGATCCGTTAGAAGAAAGATGGCCGGAAAGAAGGTGGAAGTATTAGAACGCGAGTTCGGACAACTGAAGACAGATCTGGAGGGAAAGTTCCTGGAAATCTCCACCAACAGTGACAGGTTGGAAGGGAGGTTCGTGGCTATGGAAGAAATGATGAAGAAACTATTGGAGATGAAGACCAATCCGGAGACATCGGAAGTGAGAGAGACTACTGACGGCCATGGCGTAGGAAGAAATCCAAACCCAATCCGGGGAGGAGGAATCCGGAGGTAGAGATTCTTGAAAGGGACGATGACATGCCACCTCTAGAGCCACTCTCTAGAGAGGAGATGAGCATGGGAAATGACCATCGAGGTACTGATTTTCAGCGTCGAGGAGCTGATTTTCAGCGTCGAGGTGTTGATTTTGGAGGCAGGCGAGGGGAATATGAGGGAAGTGTAGATTTTGGCGATAGAAGAGAAGAATATCAGCGTCGAGGTGCTGAATTTCAGCATCGAGGTGCTGATTTTGAAAGGGGAAGAGGGGAATATGATGACGGATTCGGATACCAACGTCGGAGGGAGGACCGGGACACTTGGGGAGCACCTCATCTTCGAGGAATGAGAGGTTATGGAGAGTACCGGGGTAACGGAAGGGATCCGAAGGTGAGGAAGTTGAAGATGCCCATCTTTGAGGGCGAAGATGGCCATTGTTGGATCTATAAGGTTGAGCGTTACTTCGCTGTCAACGGGTTGACAGATGATGAGAAGCTGACGGCGGCAGGATTGTGTCTACAAGGGAAGGCGCTGGCATGGTATCAGTGGCGAGACAGGAGGGAGCCTATCCAGAGCTGAAGAGAGTTTAAGGATTGTTTATTAGAGCGTTTCCAAGCCGATGGGGGAGGAGACTTCTATGAACAATTCTTTGCTCTGACGCAGGAGGGGACTGTGGCCGATTACCGGGACAGATTTGAGTACTTTGCTAGCAGATTGGATCACATTTCAGAGTCAGTCTTAGAAGGGAACTTCATGAAGGGGCTGAACCCTGAGATCCGAACAGCAGTCAGGGTACTGGAGCCGAGGAACCTGGGAAAGGCTATGGAGCTGGCGCAGTTGGTAGAAGATCAGAAGAAAGCAGAAAGAGGGGCTCGAGGAAACAGCTCAGGAGGCTCTAACAGGACGACGACCACTCTTTTAGCACCCAAGGGGTCTGCATCAGGCAACAGTAATGAGACCACCCGGGAGAAGCCAGTAGGAGGAGGGAGTGGGGAAAATTTCAAGAGGTTGACAGAGAAGGAGGTGCAGGATAAGAGGATAAAGGGGTTGTGCTTCAGATGTGATGAGAAGTACATGGCAGGGCATATGTGCAAGGACCAAACTCTTCATGTTCTCCTTGTCTGTGAAGACGAGGAGGGAGGTGGGAGCAGATCTGGAGAGGAGGAGAAGTTGCACTTGGATGTGGCAGAAGCTTCTCTAAACTCAGTAGTGGGATTCACTCCGAGTCACACTATGAAAGTGAAAGGAGATATAGCTGACCGTGAGGTGGTTGTACTAATTGACAGTGGGGCTACCCACAATTTTATTTCCACTCAGGTTGTCAACCGACTGGGAGTGAAATTGGTGGACACCGGTTGTTATGGGGTGATGATGGGTACAGGGAAGGTGGAGAAAGGCTAGGGAATCTGTAAGGGTATGGTGTTGACCATCCAGGGGATTCAAGTAAAGGAGGACTTTCTCCCACTAGAGTTAGGAAGCACTGATGTTATCCTGGGGATGAAGTGGTTGCAAACCTTGGGAGAAACCAAGGACAATTGGGGAGCACTCACGATGGAATTAATGGTGGATGGGAGAAAGGTGGTTATAAGAGGAGATGCAGGGCTATCCAAAGCCATGACATCACTTAAGACTATGGTCAGAGATATGCAAGAGGTGGGGAAAGACTATCTGGTGGGACTACACAAGCTGAATGTGATCAGGATGGAGGAAGGAGGGGATGTTTCTCTTTCCATGCAGCCCTTGGTTCAGCAATACAGTGAGGATTTTCAGTCACCTCAAGGATAGCCACCTCCGCGGGAACACGAGCATATTTCCACCTTGAGGACAAGGTGGATCTTTGGGAGGGGAGTATTGTTAGACTTGTCCACTGGACCGGTCCAACCGGTCCAGGCGGGACCGGTTCACGGGCGGAAATTGCAAAACAGCGGAGATTCCGCCTCCTGGCGGAGAACGAGCGGCCCGACCGCTCAAACAGAGCATTTTAGGAAGGATTTTTGGGGGATTTCAGAGAGAAATTTGAATGTAGGGACTGTTTAGGGAATTCCTTTTGATTTGTATGCATTAAATAGATGTTTTTCCTAGGGTTTGGGCATCTTGAATTTGGCTGAAATTTGAGATCTCTTAGATTAGGTTTCTTTGGGCTCTAGCGGCGTCTAGAGATTTGGGTGAGATCGATCCTCCTCTCGAATTGAGGATCAATTGTATCTTTTCTATTCTGTTTCATCTATTAGTAAAAATACAAGTCTTTTCTCCACGGTTTTCTCTCCGATTTGCTATTTTTCCACTGTTTCTTGGCTGATTTCTGCTGTGGACAGCAGTTTTACATTGGATCTACTTGGTTTTGGTGAGAAACACTTGGAAATCCAAGTGTTTCCTATCAGAATGCTCAACATGTAAAATACGAAAGAGCAAGAGTCTTATTTTCCCATCACATAGTAGTTGTTTTGAAAATTAAATTGATTTTATTCATAGAGATTTATGAGGTATCACTTCAATTATTTTGCATGCAAATTATAAATATTTTGTAACATTCATCGATGATTATAGTGATTTTACCTAGATTTATTTTCTTCATTAGAAATCTTTAGTACTCACAACTTTTCAAAAATTTATTGCTTATGCTGAGACTTATCATCCCACATAAAAATATTGAGATCCAACAAAATATTGAGATCCAACTTTGAGGTAAACTTATGTCACTTGAATTTCATGACTTTCTTCAAAACAAAGGAATTATTTATCAGAGATCTGGCCCCCATACACATCAACAAAATAGTGGTGTTGAAAGAAAAAATGCGACCTATTAGATGTTATTTGAACCTCATTACTTGAGCTTTCAATTCCACCTAATTATGGGTTGAAGCATTGAAGAAGACGGTCTATCCAATTATAGATTATCATCTTTTATATATGAATTTGATCTCATTATTTACTCTTTTAGAAACATCGCAAGTACAATAATTTGCAGACATTTTGTTGCGTTTTTGTTTTACCAATTGATAGGAAACACTTGTGTTCGCAAGTAACCTAACCAAAATCGGCGAACATTCAACAGCAAAACTGCTGTCCGCATCAGAAAACAGCATAAATCTGCTGTTTACAGCAGAAAAAACAGCAAATTCCACAAGGAAATCTGAGAGAAAACTCAAAGAAAAGCTTGTATTCCACTCGTCGATGAATAAAATAGCAAAGATACAATTGATCCTCAATTCGAGAGGAGGATCGATCTCTCCCAAATCTCTAGACGCCGCTAGAGCCCAAAGAAAACCTAAATCTAAGAGATCTCAAATTTCAGCCAAATTCAAGATCCTCAAAACCTAGGAAAATCTACTATTTAATGCATACAATTCAAAAGGAATTTCCTAAACAATCCCTACAATCAATTTCCCTCCTAAAATCCATTCAAAAACCTTCCAAAAACCGTCCCGCAAAGCGTGCGTCACGCGCGGCTTTCGCCCAGGCGGAAGCTTTCTCCGTCTGTTTTCGCGATTCTGGCCCGTGAACCGGTCCCGCCTGGACCGGCTGGACCGGTCCAGTGGACCGGTCTAACAATACTCCCCTCCCAAAGATCCACCTTGTCCGCAAGGTGGAAAGACGACACCCTCCATCCTTCCTTCTTCATCACAAACAGTAAAAACTTGAAGAGTTCGGTCTTTACACCTGTGCCCCGGCGTATACCTCTCGTCACATCTGAAACAAAGCCCTTTTGCCCTCTTCTCCTGTAATTCTGTCTCAGTGAGCTTCTTGAAGTTATCCCCACTCCATCCTCCTATTGGCTTCTCCCTGGTGATCTCATTATTGTTGACTAATACAGGCCCCTTTTGTGCTAAAAGAGTGGTCGTAGTCTTGTAAGAGCCTCCTAAGCTGCTGCTCCTAGCTCTCTTCTCCAGATTATTCTGATTTTCTACCAACTGTGCCAGCTTCATTGCCTTCTCCAAGTCACTAGGCATCAGAACTTTAACTGCCGCTCGAATCTCTGCCTTCAACCCCTTCATGAAGTTCCCCTCCAATACGCTATCTGATAATCGCTCCACCCTACTAGCCAGGTGCTCGAACCGATCACGGTAGTCTTCTACTGATCCCTCCTGCACCAGAGCAAAGAACTGCTCATAGAAATCTCCTCCCCGGTCGGTTTGGAAACGTTCTATTATGCAGTTTTTGAATTCCCTCCAGTTTCTGATAGGCTCCCTCCTGTCACGCCATTGATACCATGCCAAAGCCTTTCCTTCCAGACACAATCCTGCCGCCGTCAGCTTCTCATTGTCTGTCAACCCGTTGACAGCAAAGTAACGCTCCACCTTGTATATCCAGCCATGGCCATCTTCCCCCTCAAAGATGGGCATCTTCAACTTCCTCACCTTCGGATCCCTTCCGTTACCCCGGTACTCTCCATAACCTCCCATTCCTCGAAGATGAGGTGCTCCCCAAGTGTCCCGGTCCTCCCTCCGACGTTGGTATCTGAATCTGTCATCATATTCTCCTCTTCCCCTTTCAAAATCAGCACCTCGACGCTGAAATTCAGCACCTCAACGCTGATATTCTTCTCTTCTTTCGCCAAAATCTGCACTTCCCTCATATTCCCCCCTCCTGCCTTCAAAATCAGCACCTTGACGCTGAAAATCAGCACCTCGACGCTGAAAATCAGCACCTCGACGATCATTTCCCATGCTCATCTCCTCTCTAGAAAGTGGCTCTAGAGGTGGCATGTCGTCCTCTCCCTCAAGGATCTCTACTGCCAGATTCCTCCTCCCCCGAAGCGGGTTTGGATTTCCTCCTACGCCCTGGTCGCCGACAGTCTCTCTTGCTTCCGACGCCGTCGGATTCGTCTTCATCTCAAGTAATTTCTTCATCATCTCTTCCATGGCCGGAACGAACCTCCCTTCCAACCTTTCATTATTGGCGGTGATTTCAAGGAATTTTTCCTCCAAATCTGCTTTTAATTGGCCAAATTCGCCTTCTAGGACTTCGATCTTCTTTCCAGCCATTTTTCTTTCTACGAATCAAAAGAAATCTTCCTCCGAATGCCAAAAACCCGCTGAAATTTCAGGTTTTCAGCCGCCGATGGTCCCAAATCGATGCTCTGATACCAATTTGATAGGAAACACTTGTGTTCGCAAGTAACCTAACCAAAATCGGCGAACATTCAACAGCAAAACTGCTGTGTCCGCAGCAGAAAACAGCCTAAATCTGCTGTTTACAGCAGAAAAAACAGCAAATTCCACAAGGAAATCTGAGAGAAAACTCAAAGAAAAGCTTGTATTCCACTCGTCGATGAATAAAATAGCAAAGATACAATTGATCCTCAATTCGAGAGGAGGATCGATCTCTCCCAAATCTCTAGACGCCGCTAGAGCCCAAAGAAAACCTAAATCTAAGAGATCTCAAATTTCAGCCAAATTCAAGATCCTCAAAACCTAGGAAAATCTACTATTTAATGCATACAATTCAAAAGGAATTTCCTAAACAATCCCTACAATCAATTTCCCTCCTAAAATCCATTCAAAAACCTTCCAAAAACCGTCCCGCAAAGCGTGCGTCACGCGCGGCTTCCGTCTAGGCGGAAGCTTTCTCCGCCTGTTTTCGCGATTCTGGCCCGTGAACCGGTCCCGCCTGGACCGGCTGGACCGGTCTAACACCAATCTACTTGCATATGTGTGTCATAAACTTTCACAAAGGTTATGTGTTATAATCCAAGCTCTAAAAGATTTATAATATTTTGTCATGTTGTGTTATTTGAGCATCTATTTTTCTTTTATATTAAAGTTAAGTCTTTGTCAAAATTCCCTGTTCTTCCTAGTTTTAATAAACAAAATTTTAGTATTGAAAGATTCAAAACATGAATTTGTGTACAAAAGAAAGCATCCATAATTCTAGCTCCTGAGCATAATCCACCATTCAAGCGCATGCAAATAGATCTGCGACCTGAACTTGAGCAAGTTTATCCATCGCCTAAGCTTATTAATGATATTTCAATAACTATTCTCAGTCATCCTTATGGATTTTCTCATCCTCTAGATTCATATGGCTTTCACGCCACATTAGCCTTTATTTCTATTCTTTCAAACTATTCAAAAATCAAGTAAACATAATTGTTGAAAAGAGGCTATGGTTGAATAACTTTGAGCTCTTGAAGATAATCATACTTGGAAGATGATCGAGTGTCCTTAAAATGTTAAAGCCATAAGATCTAAGTGGTTTTGCTCGATCAAACTTCGCTTTGATGATACTCAAGTAAAATTTGAATCACCATTCATAGACGTTCTTATAGAATTTCTCATCGTCTAAATTGATATGGCTTTCACACCACTTTGGTCTGGGTTCTATTCATTCAAGCTATTCAGAAGCAAGTAATCATAATTGTTGGGAAGATGCTTTAGTTAAACATTCATATTTAGAAGATTATTGAGTGTCCTCCAAATATTAAAGCCATATATTGCAAGTGAGTTTACTCAATCAAACTTTGCTTTGATGATATCTATGATCGCTATAAAGCACGATTAGTTGTTCTTCTTAGCAAACAAACAAATGGCATTGTGGTATCAGAGCTCTTGATCCTAGACGGCATGACGTCAAAGAAAGTGGAAGTTTTGGAGGGAGAGATGGGCCAATTGAAAGAGGAGGTGGGTGAGAAACTCTCGTCGATGGAGGGAAAATTTTCATCCCTAGAGGAGAGATTTGGGGGAATGGAAGAGATGATCCGGAAATTGCTAGAAGCTCAAGTTGTTCCATCAAACCTTAAGGAAAAAGGGAAATCTCCGGTGACGAACCAAAACCCTAACCCTAATTTTCCAATTAGGGAAGAAGGAGTAAATCAGAGTGAAGATGGCATGCAAGGGCAATGGCCAAGGGAAGGAGGAGAAGGGTCTGGAGTAGGTGGGCCTTGGGGAATGCTGGTGGTCAAGGGGGCCGGCCATACATGGGCTCGGTGGGCCCCCACGGCACACGTGAAGGGTGGCCGAATCAGATGGGGGGGTTTCCGGAAGGAAATCGTGCCACGTGGGAGCAGGGAGGAAGAAGGGAAGACTATGGCATGGGCTATGGAGAGCCAAGAGAACCACCATTGAGGGGGTTTCAAAATCCTTACCCGGTGGAGAGGAGGGGAAGACCACAAGGGGAGGGATTTACTCAGGGGACATGGGGAGATGGAAGAACCTTCCACCGAGCTGACAACCGCATGAGGAAGTTGAAGATTCCTATTTTTGAAGGGGAAGATGCTTACGGATGAATCTACAGGGTGGAGCGCTATTTTGCAGTGAATGGTGTCACAGAAGAGGAGAAGTTGATGGCGATTCCGGTATGTTTGGAAGGGAAGGCATTGGCCTGGTTTCAATGGCTTGAAGGGAGACAACACATTAAGAGTTGGGAGGAGTTCAAAGACCTCCTACTTCATAGATTCAGGGTGTCCAGCGAGGGTACACATTATGAGCAGTTGGTGGCTCTAATGCAGGAGGGCACAGTGGCAGAGTATAGAGAGCACTTTGAACTACTGTCAGGCAGATTACGAGGGATTCCAGATGGACTTTTGGAGGGGAATTTTATGAAGGGGTTGAAGCCCCACATCAGAGCAGCCATCAGGGTCGTTGCTCCACAGGGATTAGTGAAGATCATGGAGACTGCACAGCTTGTAGAGGACAAGCTGAAGGTGGAGCCACCGAGGAGATCAGGGGTGTCCTACCCCACTTACCGATCACCACTCATGATGGGAGGCCCAAGGGCGACTACCATCCTTCCTCCTAGGGAGATAATCAAGGAGAAACCCACTACGGCAGTGAACTAAGGAGGGTTCAAGAGATTAACTGATTCAGAGCTGAAAGAGAAAAGGGCCAAGGGCCTTTGCTACCGATGTGATGAGAAGTTTACACCCGGGCATAGGTGTAAGGAGAAGACACTACATGTGATCATAGTGGGGGATTCTGAGGAGGAGGAAGATGATACAGGGGCAACTGAGGAGGAGGGAGAAGAGGAGGAGCACCCCCATTTGGCTATGGTGGAGGTTTCACTCAACTCAATAGCAGGTCTGACATCACACTCCACCATGAAGCTGGAAGGGGAGATTGCAGGGTACAAGGTGATGGTTCTAATTGATAGTGGGGCCACCCACAACTTCATTGCTTGCAGATTGGTGGAGAGGGTGGGGCTACCAGTGACACAGGGGAGAGGTGTCGGAGTCATTTTGGGCACGAGAAAGAAGGAGCGCTGTAGCGGACAGTGTAAGGGAGTGACCCTTACATTGCAAGGAGAGGAGACAGTGCAAGACTTCCTACTGCTGGATTTGGGAAGCACTGACGTGATACTTGGGATGCAGTGGCTCCAGTCCTTGGGGGAGATGAAGGTGAATTGGAAGAAATTATACATGGAGTATGGGAAGGGGAGCAGGAGAGTGACACTACAGGGAGACCCCAGTTTATGCAGATCCAGAGTGGCCTTGAAGTCCATCTTCAAGACTTTGAGAGATGATGGAGAGGGCTATTTGATAGAGCTACAGCAGGTGGGCATGGAGGTAGAAAGAGAGCCAGAAGTCATACCTGAGGTGGTCCAGGATATTCTACAACAGCACTCCACAGTGTTTCAAATGCCCAAGGGGCTACCTCCTATCAGATCCAGGGAGCATGCTATTGTGTTGAAGACTGGGGTAGCACCCATCAGCGTGCGACCCTACAGATATCCTCATGCTCAGAAGGAGGAGATTGAGAGGTTAGTAGCAGAGATGATGGAGGCTCAGGTGATCCAGCCCAGTGTGAGCCCATTTTCCAGTCCTGTACTCTTGGTAAAAAAGAAAGACGGTAGTTGGCGATTTTGTGTGGACTATCGGGCCCTTAACAAAGAGACTGTGTTGGACAAATTTCCTATTCCGGTGGTAGATGAGCTTTTGGATGAGCTTGGGGAGCCACCATCTTCTCCAAGGTGGACCTGAAATCTGGTTATCACCAGATTAGGATGAAGACTGAAGACGTTCAGAAGACGGCATTCCGAACACATGAGGGTCATTATGAGTTTCTAGTGATGCCATTCGGGCTCACTAACGCTCCCCTCCACCTTCCAAGCCCTGATGAATCAGGTCTTCCAGCCCTACTTGAGGATGTTTGTTCTAGTTTTTTTTGATGATATATTGGTGTATAGCAAATCTCTGCAGGACCATATCACCCATCTTGGGGTGGTACTCACGACCTTATTGGAGCATCGGCTATATGCCAACCAGAAGAAGTGTTCTTTTCGCTCAGAAGGAGGTGGAGTACCTGGGACACATCATTTCAGGGAGTGGGGTGGCGGCTGACCCCCCACCAAGATAGAGGCCATGGTGAAGTGGCCTACACCAAAATCACTTAAAGGCCTATGGGGGATTTTGGGACTGGGACTTACTGGCTACTACAGGAGATTTATCAAGGGCTATGGTTCCATAGCAGGCCCTTTGACTGATCAACTAAAGAAGGACAACTTCCAATGGGGAGAGAGAAGGCAGAGGAAGCCATGAAGACTCTGAAGGAAGCCATGACCAGTGCTCCAGTTTTGGCTCTTCCAGATTTCACACCAGCAATTTGTGGTTGAGACTGACGCTTCAGGAGTGGGCTTGGGAGCAGTGCTCATGCAGAATCATAGGCCGATTGCTTTCTTCAGCAGGATCTTATCACTTAGAGCGAGGTTGAAGTCAGTTTATGAGCGGGAACTGATGGCCATTGTGTTGGCCATTCAAAAAATGGCGGCCTTATCTATTGGGGGCAACGATTCATAGTTCGTACTGATCAGAGGAGCCTCAAGTACTTACTAGAGCAGAGGTTGGTGGCGGGAGGAACATCAGAGGTGGCTAGCAAAGCTCTTGGGATACGAGTTTGAGATTCAGTATAAGCACCCGGAGCTCAAAACAAGGCGGCAGATGCTCTTTCCCGTGTGGAGTGCTCACAGCTGATGGCACTATCTGTGCCACGATTGGTTGATTGGGGGGAAATGGTGAAGGAAAATCAACATACCGAGGAGTTAAAGAGAATCCGGGCGGCTATCCAGAAGGGAGGAGGGTTCAAAGGGTATCACCTAGAGAACTCTCTTTTATTATACAAAGGGAGGTTAGTACTACACCGTGACTCAGCATTTGTCCCCATTCTTCTACGGGAGTACCACGATAGCTGTATTGGTGGACATTCGGGGGTGGAGAAAACATATCGGCGGGTGAAAGCCGAATTTTTTTGGAAAGGGTTAAGAGGAGATGTCGAAGACATGGTAAGCAAATGTGATATTTGTCAATGGAACAAGTATCAAGCTTGTGCCCCTAGTGGTTTGCTGCAGCCCTTGGTGCTTCCAAACAAGATTTGGGAGGAAGTCACCATGGATTTCATTGAGGGGTTACCCAAGTCGGAAGGATATACGGTCATCATGGTGGTAGTTGACCGTCTGAGCAAGTATAGCCATTTCATTCCACTACGGCATCCTTTTTCAGCTCCTACTGTGGCATCTACTTTCATCAGAGAGGTGGTTCGATTGCATGGGGTCCCCACTTATATTGTCTCGGATAGGGACAAAGTCTTCTTGAGTTCATTTTGGAAAGAGATCTTCAAGATGCAGGGCACATTCTTGAAGCGGAGTACAGCATACCACCCACAGACAGACGGACAGTCCGAGGTGGTGAACCGGAGTGTGGAGACTTACTTGAGATGCTTCGTTGGAGAAAGGCCTAAGCAGTGGGTCAAATAGCTTCCATGGGCAGAATATTGGTACAACACTTGTTTCCATACTGCATCTCAATTCACACCTTTCAAGATTCTTTATGGAAGAGATCCACCACCGTTGGTGAATTATCAGAAGGGGACGACCCCGGTATATCTAGTGGATCAATACTTGGAGGAGAGGGATAGGGTGTTGGGGGAGTTGAGGGAACACCTATTGAGGGCCCAACAGATCATGAAGACTAAGGCGGATGCTCATCGCAAGGATGTGACATTTGAGGTTGGAGATATGGTATACTTAAAGTTAAGGCCTTACAGACAGAAGACTTTAGCTAGCAGAAGGAGTGAAAAGCTCTCTCCACGATACTATGGGCCTTTCGAGATCGAAAGGAAAGTGGGTATGGTGGCCTACCGTCTCAAGTTTACCTCCTCATTCCTCCATCCACCCTGTATTCCACGCATCGTTATTGAAGAAGAGCATAGGGGATCATACTGTGGCTACTCCTACTATACCCCAGGGCCTCACAGAAGATATGCGATTCTTACTAGAAACCACTACATGTGAAGGAAGTGAGGAAGAATGATCAAGGCAAAAGGGAGATTCTCATCGAGTGGAAGGACTTACCGACACATGAGGCTACTTGGGAGATGTACGAAACCATGCAGGCGCAGTTTCCAGACTTCAACCTTGAGGACAAGGTTGATTTTCTAGAGGGCGGTATTGTTGGACCCGGTTTTGCAGGCAGAGCCTGGACCCGTGCGGGTCTACAGGCGGGAGAAAACCAAGGGGGGGGGGGGGCGGATTTGGCTGGAAGAGGGACCCTCACTTAAGTGAGGGTATTTTGGGGATGGGAGGGGTTTTTTGAATGGGTATGAAGGGATCCTCTAGGGTTTAGTTTTTGGGTATTATGAAAAGTATATTCTCTTTCTAGTTTTCTTCCTCTAGTCTTCTCTTGTGCTTTTCTAGGGTTTTCTTTTGGGAGATCTTGTCCTTCTCGAAGTGGACAAACTTATCTTGTTTTCTCTTGGCTTGCTAATGCAAAGGTTCTCATTGTTCTTCTCTACCTTTTTTTTGTGATTATTTCTCATTTGGTGTTGGTGGAGAAAGTTCACTCTCTTGGAGGGGAAATTAGGGCAAACCCTAATTTGTGAAACCTAAGGCGTATCACATTGATTATTAAGAAACTTTTGCTACTGTAGCAAAATCATCATAATATGAATGATTATCTTCATTGTCGTTTCACAAAGATGACCACTTCACTATATGCTAAAAATTCCCTTTATCATGGCAATTTCAAAGAATAATTCTATGCGGCTCTCCCACTTAGTTTTTCTTCCTCTTCTCTGATAGAATTATGCACACTGAACATTCTCTATTTTGATTGATACATGTTTTAGCTCATTTCTTTGAGTTTAACTGAAAACATAAATACCATACTCAAACATCCTTCCTTGATACTGGACCAGGTTTCAAATAGTGGCTTATCTACAGCAAATGTGGTGGGTTGAGGTGAATGGATCTTTAAACTTCCCTTTCCCAGCTGGAATGTACAGCTTGTCATTCAGGCTGCACCTTGGAAGATTTTCTAGGAGACTCGGGCGCCGTGTTTGTAATTACGAACACACCCACGGTTGGGAGATAAAACCCGTCCGCTTCGAGATTACCATTTCCGATGGCCAGCGATTATCTCGGGATTGCTTCTTGGATGAATACGAAAAAGATGAGGCAAATTGGAACAGCAAGCGCGGTGTTTGGATAGATTATCATGTAGGTGACTTCAGTATCAGCAGTTTGGATATGGTGGAAGTAAGGTTTTCAATGAAGCAAATTGACTGCACGCACTCAAAAGGGGGCCTCTGTGTAGATTCTGTTTCAATTATACCTACTGAAATGAGAGCCCAATGAAATTATTGGATATGGTGGAAGTAGATTGTGTAGATTTTGTGGGAAATTATTGGGTTCGGACACCAGACGCCGTCCAGAACCCAATAAAATGCGCCGCATCACCCCCTAATCGGTACCAAGCTCGGCATTGCTCGGTATTGGATAAGGTGGCTGCACTTGATTGGTTTCCGAACGATAAGCTGTGTCCGGTGTCCGAACCCAATAATTTTCCGAAATGAGAAGTGGGTAGCAGAACCCTACTCTGCTGGCAACTATCTATCAAACACGCATAAATTTGTGGTAGCCAAATAGTTGCCCACCGCAAGCTTTATTTCATTACGAAAGAGAGGTATTCTCCATCCTCCTGCAAGTGCTTCTGTTGCTTAATACTCCCTCTGTATTTTTTGCAGTGGGTGGTTTTTCTCTTGTCACATAATGGGGCAGATAGATATCGAACTGGTGAATCTTTTTTTTTTTTTTTTTTTTGATATTTTTATTTACAGCTAGGTCATCATAGGAATACACAAGCTTCACAGGTATTTCTTGCTGCCCTTTCTCTTATGTGCTGTGAATTAATTTGTTTTAAAGGGTTAATGGAGATGCAGTGGCTTCTTCAGAAGATGCCAAATAAGCATATAAGGAAAAAACTTGCGCTGTGTTCTGTGGATTTCATGCAGATTTCTGTGCTCATTAATATTAATTAACTGTTCCTGTAGAATAACAGGACTGAAATACTATAGCTCAAAAAATTTATTCTACGTAACCAGTGGCTCCAGGTCCTAACAAATACTATATTGCTGTTGTTTCCGTGTTCAAATTGCACGAACTTATTATTATTTTTTAATTCAGAAAATTAAAACTTGCCTTTTGAAAATTATTAAGCTAGGTTTTAGTTTATGTTATTTTGTTTATGGATTTTTCATAATTTTTTTATTTAAAGTTTTTAAAAAAAAAAATTATGGAAATTAATGGATAACCTTATTAATTATGATGCATAGACAGAACAAGGATAAGGTATGAACACAGGACATGTTAATTATTGAAAACATAAGACATGGATATGGGTTTGATATGATATTATAATTTTTATATTTTAAAGTATATAAAAGTTAAATAAGCATAATATTAAAAAAAATATAGAAATAATAAATCTTTTAATTAGAATTTGTGTTTAAAATAATTAATATTAGGATGCCGAGAGTCAGATATTGATGTTATGTAGTAAGTATTGGGTGTTAATGTTAAGAAGGCGTTTGTTGTTGATATTAAGATGACGTCGGATGAAGATGATTTGTCAAGTTGTGGGTGTAGAAATTATTAACGTTGAGCATAAATATTACCACAATGTTAGACTTTGATGTTGAAATATTTTTGAAATTTCGATGTAGTAATGAAGACAAACGTTAATGTTGAGTTACATAGGATATTTTTGTGAAATCAAAGTTGCAGCAGCCAAAATGAAATGAAAATTAGAATATTCGATGAATGGGATGTTGAGTGCGGGCAATTGATTTATTGTGGATGTGATATAGTAAATTTTTTTTATATATTTAAATAAATAAAATTTTAAATACAATAAATTATATATATTTTTTTTAAATTTATAAAATATTTAAGACACGTATTCAATTTGTATTTAATAGTTTTTTTAATTGGACACATTTTCGGTGTGTCCGACATATGTCAGAGGCGTGTTGTATTGGATACGTGTCGGATATTGCACACTTTTTTTTACAAAAAGTATCGATGCATCATAACTTATTTCATTCTAATAAATCTCTAGAATATGTGGGATGATATATCGAGTATTATTTTTCATTCAAATATTTTAGAGCATCTTAAAACCCTTTTAAAACATTTTAAAACATGTTTAGGCATAGGTTGGCCCTTGTGTAAGCTCTAATGACCCTAATAGGCATATATGTGTCTCTTAGGTTTTGATACTAATGAATATTGGTGTTAACTATAATCCCATTTGATTAACTTAGTATATCCTAGGCAAAGCTTAATCTAGACTAAATGGATCCTTTAGATGATGATCATAGTGATCCTAGACCACCTTTAGTTAGTTAGCTCAGTCCATCTTAATCATCCTTGGTGATAGGTTAGCTTACCTCAACTTGACAGTGAAATACATTGGCATATTCCCTCTCCTATTGAATCCCGGCCGACCTAATTTTGGTATTCCCCAATTAGTTTTATGATGTTTAGTTTCTTATCTTAGCCTAATCTTGATACTGTAGGCAAATTATCTATCTTATTGGATTCATTTCGATCTAGTTGATCTTCTTATCAATTACTTGATCTTACTCTTTCATTATTGATCTTATGTTATGTTGTGATCTTATCATAATCTAGCTTTGAAATATATATATATATATATATATATATATATATATATATAGACTATCTTATCTCATTGGATTATCCGGTCTAATAGTATAGTATAACATGACTCATGTCTTAGTCTTTCATACTTGAGCAATCAGCTTAAGATTTTGTTTGTGATGACTTTTTTACTATTTCTTAAAGCAGCTTTTAAGTTCAAAAAATTTTAATTTTTTACTAAAAAATTGCTTTAAAAAGCAGTAAGAAAGTCGTCCCAAACTTCGGTTCAATGTCTTCCTCCAATTTAAATAGAATAGTATACGGTAATATCTATATAAATTTCCCATTAATTTTTGGTTTAGGATGTTATAATTAAAAGATCCCTAGTTCAATATCTTCTTTCAATTTTATGTTTTTTATAATTTCAAGCGAACCTCATAATGTAGAACTTTCTCATAACACAATCATTAAAGAAATATGATATGACATGAGAATCGTGATGACACTAATAATTTTTAAGCTAAAATGATATTAAAAATATAATCATCTAAATCGATACAAAGAATTTCCTCAAACCAAAAACATAGGCATGCCATTCCCTTCTCTTGTCTCCTTTTCTTTCATAAATCAACACAACACCTCAAATTTCTTCTCCAAACTAAAATCAATCAAACACTTTCATGTTAATAAAATCAATCATAACAAACAAAACAAATAACCCAAATCAGAATATCGCAAACATCAAAATCTCAACCAAACGCAACAATACGGCATCCAAACAGCTCAATGGCCCCGGCGAGGAGTTAGAGCCGGAGGAATTGCCATCGGCGGAGGCGGCGGCGCCGCCACCACTGCCTCTTCTGAACCTGCACTCTGGTAATAAGGCAACACACTATAGACCGTCTGAACAACCGAAAGCACGAGTAGGAAAATGGCAGCGGCAAGCGAAAGAAACGCCCACGGGCTCCTAAAGTAAGTATGTATCAAATTAGCCCTCCACATATTCCAGCTCTTCTGGCAATAAGCATTTACCCGCTTCTGCACGGCCTCGAGGCTACTATCCGGATCCAGCGTGACGTCCTTGGAGAGCGAATTGAAGAGATTCGCCACCGCCTTATCACTCCCCAAGGCGTTCTGTATGATCCCTTTCGAATGAAGCAAGCTGACGTCTTTAGCGGAGTCGATTATGTTATCCATGAAGAAAACGTAGGAGGTGATCTCGCTGCCGGCGCCGACGTGGAGGCGTTCGAATGCCATGAGGTTCAGATAGGCGTATTGGGTGGCGTCGTCGACGACGATGGGGGGAAGGCTGAGGACGCCGTGGTGGAAGCGGATGTCGAGAAGGCTGTTGGTGTGGCTCTTTCGGAAGCGAATGCCGGCTTCGTAGAGCTCGATGGCGGAGCGGATGATGCCTGCGGGGGAGGAGTCGGAGGAGCGGAATCGGGGTGGGAGGTCGGTTGGGGAGGAAGGCGGTTGGAGGAGGCTGCGGCGGTAGAGGTCGAGAGGGTGGAGACCGAGGCCGATGCCGGGGGTTGGAGCTAGTGGTTCCGGCGAGCAGAGCTTCAGAACTAGTCGGTTTATTTGATCTGGGTTCTAGGAAAAAATTTATTTTGATTGAAAATTCATGCTTCTAACCAAGAGATTTTAGATTATTAAAAAAAAAAAAAAAAACAGGTTTTTTGAATTTACCGCGGGTTTGCCTGTCTCGATCGAAACCAACTTCTCCAGCGCGAGCAACGGCAATTGATTCTCAACAATAAGCATATCCCTCTTAATATAAGGAAGAGTGTGCAACATCCCGTGATTACTAAATATCGGATCATCACTAACATAATCCCCAAACTGTCCAACATTAAGTCGCAGAATCTCCAGCATGAAGCACCCATCCACCACCATCAACCGCAGAAATTCTTCGTCTCCGCCAATCCCCTTCCACCTCTCCTCAAGCCCCTGATAAGAGCTCTGCAATCTCTCCACAATCTCTTCCATCCCGGCCACGAAGTCTTCCAGCGGCTTCTTGGATCGGCGCAGAAGGTGGAGGAGAGCGCGGCGCTTGTGCTCCTCCATGCTCGCAAGGTCGGGGTCGCCGTGGTGGTGAGGACCGAAGGAGACGATTTGGGGACGGTAGGCTTTGGGGTTTAGGTCTTTGATGCAGGAGGGGACGCGGTAGATGGAGTGTTTTCTCCATAGGTCTAGTTCTTTGGATGGGTTGGCGGCTTCGTTTTGGATTGTGGTTACCCAGCTCCGGTGGTCGATTGAGCTGGCGGTTGCCATTGTGGAGGAGTGGCGTTTGGCTGCAGGATATATAGTTGCTGAAAGGACCCCTGGTTAGGAGTGCAAATGAGTCGAGGGGACTCGTGAGCTGGTTCGAACTTTATTCAGTAATAGGCTCGATGAGTTGAGCTTATCGTGGTCGCGAGTCGAGCTCAAAAACGATTTCGAGAGCTCTACGGCTTATCGAGCTCGAGCAGGCCTTTGCTCGACTCGGCAGCTCGACGGTGGAGCTTGCGGGCGAAAAATCCAAAATGAGGGCGAAAAATCCAGAACGCGGGTGAAAAATCAAAAATCCGAGCGGTAAATCCAAAATGCGAGAGGGAAAATGACGGCGGACAGGACTACGAGCTCGGGGGCGACAACGGTGGATGCGACTACGAGCTTGGGACAGTGACGGTCGATGGTTATGCTCTGGATGACGACGGATGAGCACTCAACGGCTACGCTCGGGACGACGAGTTCGGACGATGGATCTTGACGGCGGAGCTCGTAAAGACGACGAATGAGCTTAGGACGACAATTACCGACAACATACATGACTATGAGCTCGACAACGCAGCTCAACGAGCCACTCGACATGAAGACAAGTCCAGCTTGAGCTCGGATTTTGAGCTAGATCGAGTTCGAGCTCGGCATTTGATAGTCGAGCTCGACTTGAACACCTCATGGATCGAGCTCGACTAGACTCCTTTGCACACCTACCCCTGCCCCTGGCCTGCTTGATTGTTCTATAAAATTATAAATTTGTGAGGAATATTAATAGTGGTCCAATAATAATATTTTTATAATATTTATTTTGTAGGTTAAATATTTTAACTATATATATATTTTTATATTAAAAATATGTTGAATGTTCATACAATATAATTATAAATCATAAGATCCGGATAATTATAATTAGGATTTACTAAGACATTAATTACGATTTAAATATGATTAGGAAGAAAATCTTTAATTGAGTGGGGGAAAGAGTATGGAGTGGGGAGAGGTATTTCTGGGGAATCGTTAAGGTGGGATTGTCCACTCGTTGTTCAGAGCGAAATCACGAGACCGAAGCTTTGAGCCGAAGCTTTGCAAATATTCTGTGATGGCCAGCTCTTTACTGTGCCATCAACGCTGCTTTATTTTATATTGGCGCTTTTTTTCCTTAATAATTTTCATGGAACATTTTGTTGAAATGTAATTCCGGTGAACTCAGCTGGAGATGAGGAAGACGATGAATTAAGAAGAGGACAAGAAAGTTAATGAGAACTCAGAGCTTGCGTATTTTCATATCTTTAGAATAGTAATACAGATGCCTATAAATAGGCTGTAGGTAAGGAACTTTACACGTGGTGCAATTACATTGGTTTATTGGGTAAATATGCTAACAGAGATATAATTGCATATTAGTATAAACTAATGATAATTAGGTATTAACAGCTCCCCGCAAACTGACGAAGCTTCTGCGATTGTTAGTTTGGATCTTAACTGTTTAAAACGAAGAGTGGGTAGCGGCTTTGTTAGTATGTCGGCAATCTGATCAACTGTGCTGATTGGAAGCAGATTGATTGTTTTGTTCTGAATGTGATCGCGTATAAATCGCTGATCGATTTCAATATGCTTCGTTCTTGCGTGGAATACCGGATTGTTCGCCAGTGCTATCGCCGAGGTATTATCGCAGAATACATAGATCGGTTCGTCATGGGTGATCTGAAAATCAGCAAGTAGTCGTTGAAGCCAAATCGTGTCAGCTGTTGCAGCCGCTAGCGCCCTGTATTCTGATTCGGTGGAGGAGCGCGAGACTGTGTTTTGTTTCTTCACCATCCATGAGACGATGTTGTCGCCGAGAAAGGTGCAGAAACCAGATGTGGATTTTCTGGTGACTGGGTCGCCCGCCCAGTCGGCGTCAGAGAATGTGCGGAGAGTGAGAGATGATTTGATGATGGGTAGCCCAAAGCTGATGGTTCCTTTGATATACCTGAGTAATCTTTTGAGTAGGTAGCGATGGATTTGTTCCGGATTGTGCATATGTTGAGATAGAATGTTCACGGCATGGGCAATGTCTGGTCTTGTGATTGTGAGGTACTGCAATGCTCCGGTGATACTTCTATACGTAGATGCGTCAGGTAGCAGTTCGTCGTTACCGGATTGCGTTGGTAGTTTCGTAGTCGATGGATTTTCCAGAGAATTACAGTTGCAAAGGTTGGTTTGTTTAAGTAAAGAAAACGCATATGCAGATTGAGACAAAAAATACTTATCTGGGAGTGTCTTGATGTGGATACCGAGAAACTGATTAGCTTTTCCAAGGTGCTTCATGGTGAACCGAGTATGCAATTGTTGCAGAAGATTATCTATGGCATTGGAGTCGTTACCAGTTAAAAGAATATCGTCCACATATACTAGAAGGAACATTTGTATGTGATTTCGACGGTAGATCATTAAGGACGGGTCTGCTTTGTTGTATTGGAATCCAATTGTTGTGAGATACTTGGTGAATGTCGTATACCACTGACGTGGAGCTTGCTTGAGCCCATAGATGGCTTTCTGTAAGTGACATACGTGGTCTGGGTGGACATTGTCCTCGAAACCTTTTGGTTGACGCATGAAGATTGTTTCGTTTAAGCTGCCGTGAAGAAAAGCGTTTGAGACGTCGAGTTGCTGCACCTGCCAGTCGTGATGCAGAGCAATGGTGAATAGGACGCGAATTGTTGGGAGCTTCGCTACTGGACTAAAAGTTTCTTCATAGTCCAGGCCGTGTTCCTGTCTGTTCCCCTGCGCAACCAGCCTTGCTTTGAAGCGAGCCACTTTGCCATCTGAGTTGAACTTCTTGCGGTATGTCCATTTGCATCCCAGGACCGACATGTTGGGTTGATGGGGAACAAGGGTCCATGTGCCCTGTTTTTGTAATGCCGTGAATTCTTCGGCCATGGCTTGACGCCATTCAAACAGTTTGCTGGCTTCAGTGTAGTTGTGCGGGGCTTCATGAGGATCCTCAAGATATGCTTTGTGAAACAGATTCATTTTTCTGATGGGTTTTAGGGACCCTGTTTTGAATCTTGTGATCATAGGATGCTGATTGGTTGGTTCCTCCATAGAAACTGCGTTGGTTGAAGGAGAGTTCTGTATATTCTGTTGTGCTGGATCTGGAGTAGATTGATGAGTAGTGGCTTGAGCTGATTTTGATGTACAGGATTGAATTTGTTTACTTGTCGGATTGGCTGTGACAGTAGATGTGGGTATGAGTAAGTTGGTTGGAATGTCCGAGTTCACAGTGGGTGTGTCTGCGAGTCTAGACTGTTGCTGAAAAGGAAAACTAGTTTCAGTAAATTTCACATGACGAGATATGATTATAGTGTTGTTAGTTTGATTTAGACATTTGTATCCTTTGTGTTTTTCAGAGTATCCTATAAAAACACAGAGAATGGAGTTTGGCTGAAGTTTGGTATGACTGTGAGCAGGTAAAAGCGGGAAGCACGCGCAACCGAACGGAACGGAGGGTGCTTGTAGTCAGGTTTGATGTTGAACATGAGCTGAAGAGGGGTCTTCTGCCAGGTGGTGTGGGAAGGGAGTCGATTGATCAGATGTACTGCTGTAGTGAGAGCTTCGGTCCAGTAGCAATACGGTGTGGAGGAATAATGTAACATTGTTCTGGCAGTGTCAAGAATATGCCTGTGTTTGCGCTCAGCAACTCCGTTTTGCTCCGGAGTGTAGGGACAGGTAACCTGATGTTGAATTCCTTTCAGTCGAAGATGAGTTTGGAACGATAGATTCATGTACTCGCCTCCGCCGTCGGTTCTTATCTTTTTAATTTTATGATCTATTTGCTTTTCAATAAACGTAATAAAATTGAGAAAAATATTAGTAACATCCGATTTAAGATACATGGGAAATAACCAACAATAACGAGAGTGATCATCAATTATGAGTAAGTAATAGCGATATCCTTGCTCAGCCGTGACTGGAGAAGGACCCCAGACGTCAGAGTGAAGTAGGTGTAAAGGTTTAGTAGATCTATTTACAGAAGTATCGAAAGGAATTTTGTGGCTTTTGCACAAATTACAGGATGTACATATAGCCATTTTATTTGTAATATGAATGCTAGGATCAATTCTGGAAATTTGTTAGAGGGTCCGGTGATGAGGATGCCCCAATCGAGCGTGCCAGTTGATTCGAGGAGACTGAACCACTATAGTGCTTGCTGCTTCAAATTGTGAGACGATAGAGCGATTGGGTAGAGGCCGTCTCTGCTCGGACCACTCAGGATTGTTTTGTTAGTCTGTAGATCCTTCAAAGAAAAGCCATTAGGGGGAAAAGTAATAGAGATATGATTTGCAGAGACTAGTTTGGAAATCGAAATGAGGTTGTGCGAGATATCAGGTAGATGAAGAAGGTTAAAGAGAATTAACTTACGATCTGGTGTGGGGAGCAGACCCGTGCCCGAGTGAGCTATCGGGAGGGAACGTCCATCCCCAACCATTACCTGATCTTTGCCTTGGTATGCCGAACCTTGAAGAAGTTGATCTGGTCGGTTTTTCATATGCGTAGAGGCTCCGGAATCAAGATACCATTCCTCAGATGTCTCAGCATTGTTTGTGAACAACGCAGTGTTATTGTCGGATTGAGGTTTCGGCGTGATGTAATTGGCGTTGTGGCGATGCCAGCAGATATCGGCCGTATGTCCTTTCTTTTGGCAAATTTGACAAATGATGGATGGTTTTGATGTCTGTCTTGCCGAGGATGAGGGTGGCATTTGTTGACGACCTCGCCCACGACGACCTCTGCCGCGAGTAGTGAATAGCGCGATTGGAGGTTCTTGAAGACTAGCGTTGCGCTGAGCGTCGGCTTGGACATGAATTTCTTCGCTGATCAGCATCGCGTAGAAATTGTCCAATGTGAGTGAGGATTGCATCGTTCTGACTGTAGTCTTGAAAGACTGATACGATGGTGGCAGGCCGTTTAGGATGTGAAGAATAATGTCTTCGGTGTCCAGAGAAGATCCAGCGGAGGCAATGTTGTCAACTATCTTCTTCACGTCGTTGAGATAGTTTTGCATTGTCATGTTCTTCATGGTAATGTTATTAAGCTCATTCTTGAGCTGCATTACCTTGGAACAATTTGCTAACTGGAATCTGGTTTGAAGAGCCATCCAGATGTCGTGGGTGGAGTCATGTTGAATGACGTAAGGAAGAACAGGTGCAGAGATGGTTGAGCAGATTGCGGCTGCAAGATTTTGGTCTGTGAACCGCCAGGATGTTTCAGTGTAAGGTGAATCTTGTTGATCTTGAAAAACCGAAGTCTCAAGAAACTGATCGAGCCCATTTGCTTTGAACAGCTTGACGATCTGATGTCTCCAAATAGGATAGTTGTCAGGGGAAAGATGGTGGGGAACGAGGGTTTTTAGATTGCTGATAATGAATTTGAGAGCAGGATATAATCCGGATTTGGACTTGATCGACGGAGCTTCCGTTGTGGTCGGAGGTGTAGGAGACGAGGATCGCGACAGCGAAGACGCCATGAATAGAGGAGGTCTAAGGATCAGACCGCTACTGATACCATGTTGAAATGTAATTCCGGTGAACTCAGCCGGAGATGAGGAAGATGATGAATTAAGAAGAGGACAAGAAAGTTAATGAGAACTCAGAGCTTGCGTATTTTCATATCTTTAGAACAGTAATACATATGCCTATAAATAGGCTGTAGGTAAGGAACTTTACACGTGGTGCAATTACATTGGTTTATTGGGTAAATATGCTAACAGAGATATAATTGCATATTAGTATAAACTAATGATAATTAGGTATTAACACATTTATCCACCGACGGATAAAAACAGGGGGAAAATTCTGGTTGATTAACTATACAGGTGGAAGTAGGGGCTCGTGAGCCGGCTCGGACACTTATTAACAAGCTCATAAGGTGAGCTTATCAAGCCATAAATTCGAGTTGGAGTATGTACTTGAGTTCGTATATAATATGAGCTCTAGTATGAGTCAGCCGGGCTCAGATCATAAGTTTGTCAAACCACTCGTTTAAGTTAAAATATATTTCAAAATTAAATTTAAGTTTCGTTTGAGATGACTTTCTTACTGCTTCTTAAAACAGTTTTTTAATACTAAAATTTAAATTTTTTTTATTATATAACAAGTGTGTATAGTACTATTTTTCTCCTTTGCTCTAAAAAGGTGTATTAGAGGCAAAGATTTAACTAAGTGATTATTGTGAGTTTCGACCACCTTCTATCCCGATTGAGCAATAGTTAATGTAGGTGAGTATTTCTAAGATATTTTCATACAGTTGAGTGAGCTTTTAGTATACGATATCTGATGGTATAAAAATCTCTCTATTAGAGGATGATTGATAAGTAGTGTTGTGATATCACATGTGAGGAAAGGTTGTTAAAACATGCGATAGTGAGTTTAGTCCCACATCAAGTAGTTAAAAAACATATTTATATAGAAATACCAAAGTGGTCTCTCGCCAGTACACTGAATTTTTTGAAGTTGAAAATATTTGCTACTAAATGTTTATTATTTTCTTTTTTCCTACTACTAATTTATTTAGCTCAAATCTATTGCCCCTTTAATAAATGTTATTCCACTTTTTCATAATAATTTTGATTTAAAAAAAATAATTTCAACAATATAAATATAAATAATTTGGATTACTTAAATAGTTAACCACAATATTTGAAGAGGATTCAAATTCCAAGCATTTTTTATTAAAATAATATATATTCAATAACACTTAATCAAAGAAGCAATGGCCGATAATTATGTTATTGTTGGATTGAAGTAGATGTTTATTATCTTAAGCCTATTATGGCGATCAAAATGAGGTAAAAATTAGCTCAAATAATTAGGATTTTAATCATTTAGATTACCCAATGAAACCATTTTTTTAGTTGAATGGCCTCAAATGAGATCCAATACTACCACTTTCAAGGGTGGAATATTCTCTCATAATTGAAACCCCTCTAATGCGGCGCGATCCCTTTAGTGGGGAGAAATAACAACGGGTCCTACACCTGTGGGGTTGATTACTGGCTAGATTGTCGAGGGATTAGTTATGCTGCCAAGCGCCTCCTAAGGTGGGTGACAGTGGGTAGATACCTCGTTCCTAAAAAAAGGGGTAGAATATTCTCTCATAGTTGAATTGATGTAACTGAAGTTAATAGCTTCATTAATAGATCTTATATTCTACCATTAAAGATATTGGAGGTATTCCTCAATCCTCATGATAGATGATGGTGCTTAGCTAACACTCTTTTTATTCTAAAAATTTTTACTGAAATAAAAGTCATATATTTATAATGCTTAATTAATAAATATGATTAATATTATTTTTTTAATTTTTATTTTTAATCATCATAAAACATATATATTGGTAACCACAATAAGGATTGTAGAGTGACAACCATGAATATTGTAGAATAAGATGATGACATGAATTTTCCAGTGCAATTTACAAGAGAAGTGAGTTGAACATGATATTTTTCAGTCTTTTCTCTCTCACATCTTATAATCTTTATTATTCAAGTTATAAGAGTTCCAATCTCAAAGAAATATAGAACAACATCACATGAAATCAAAATAAGAATTGGTATTATTCTAGGTCCTATTTATATCATCAAGGGAAGCTCCTATCAAGATTAAGGGTCCGTTTGGGACGGCTTTTTTATTGCTTTCTAAAACGGAGTTTTAGTACAAATTTTTTTATTTTTGTACTAAAACTCCTTTTTAAAAAGCAATAAAAAAGCCGTCCCAAACGAAGCCTAAGTCTTCTTTTGAGATAATTTTCTTAATACTTTATAAAACATCTTTCTAATACAAAAAAAAAAAATTTAATTAGAATTTTTTGTACTAAAAAATTATTTTAAAAACTATAAAAAAGCTGTCTCAAACAAAATCTAAATTAGATCATTTTAGATCTATAACAACCCACGAGAATGCTCTTATAATTGGACTAATCTCGTAACACTCAAAAGGATCTATTAATAACGACACATATTGAACTAGAAAATCTCAATTCACCTCTACTTTTTTTTTTAATTTTTTTCAATAGACATAAATAATTAAACTTCAAATACATATCTACACCACTATTAAGAATCATGAATGTCAAGTCACAAATGTTTTAAGCCCGAGAAGGAGGCCCAACACAGGAACTTTTATTCTATCCAGTGAACGTACGCAGAGGAAGGTTCGGTTTTAGGCAAAAAAGAGCCTGTACTCGGTACACTTTCAAAAAACTCGGTACAGACACTTTTTTGTCTAAAACCGAACCTTCCTCTGCGTACGTTCATTAAATAGAATAAAAGTTCCCAACACAAGACACAGCTACCCATTTATGATCACAACGATGGAGAAGAATTAGCAGCCATACGTTTCAATGATAGGCTCATCCGAAATCTCATCCGTTTCTTCTCAACACTCTGAGACCATCCCCTCCTCTCGATCAATGGCTCACTACCATCACCACAATCTCTTCTTCCACTCTCTTTCTTCCCTTTCTCATCTTTAAGCTCTCTTCTTCCTTCCTTCTATCATCTCTTTCTCCATCTCCTACGGCCGGCCCTTCATGGCTTCGGCTACTCTCCTAGTAGCCAATGCCTCTCCCTCCAGGTCTCTCTCTCTCTCTCTCTCTCTCTCTCTCTCTCTCTCTCTCTCTCTCTCTCTCTCTCTCTCTCTCTCTGGCTCATATTGACTGTTTAGGGTTTACATGAACAGGGGAATAGCAAGGGGTTCTCGGAGTTCTCTGGGTTAAGGGGATCCGCTGCTCTGCCTTTCTCGAAGAAGGCTTATTCGACTGATGACTTTGTCTCTGTCATTGGCTTTAAGGCCGCTGCTGTGAGGATCGCTAGCTTCTGTTTCTCTTTTTTCTTCTTACTATTCTTTACTGTCTACACTGATCTTGTAGGATTTGTAATCACATAAGAACTATTTTGATAAAAAATTACTTCTTCAAATATAAATAACCTATCTTTTAATTTTTGTCATAAGGTAATTTGGGTTGGATTGACGATCAATGGATTGTTAATGATCATTGTGAGTTATTGTAAGTTTATAAGTACTTCTGATTTGGAAGTAGTAGGCATCAATGGAATGAATTAGCCTATCCACAATATTTTTCTCCCTGTTTTCATCTCTTCTTCCTTTCAATTTTTCGGAGTCACTGACAATCTCGAATTGACAATCTTTTTTTTCTCTTTTTTTTTTTTTGGCTTTGGGTCTATTTTTTGTGATCTTATTGAGAAGAAGAGTGTTAATTGATATGCACCCATTGTGATTCTCCCTAAGTCAAGGTTAGTTGAAAAAATATGAAAATAGAGAGAAAACAGAGTGAAGGGGCTAATTCCTTTCATTGATGCTCACTCCTCTCTAAATGGAAAAATTATTACATGTGGTGCTCATATAGGTCTAGAGGTCAGTTCGGATGCGCTATGTCACTCAATGCATAGTGAATTGGATGACGTAGCTTTTTGGATTGATCTCCAGACGTGTTTGAACTCCGCACGGACTAAACTCTCATCTAAATGAGAGTATTTATCGTCTTATAATAACTTAAAATGATCATCAACTATCTATTAATCACTAATAGAGCCTAAATTATTCATTATAATCATTATCACTCGTATATCTCATTAGTCTACAAAATTAATATATATGTATATAATGCTATGCAAATATTTGAAAATGCCTCAAAGATAAAAAATGCCTATAAATATATTGCCTATATGTTATGAAGCTCATATGCATAGGACAAGAGATTATTAAAATAAATCAAGTGAAAATTCATGCAAAAATAGCTAATATAAATATTTTTCCATAGCTATGTTTCATATTTTGAATTCTTCGTTCATATAATTTTCTTACACAAAATTTGGGGTATAATATTTTTTAAGATGTATAATTAATCAATTAAAATATTAATTATATTCATCTTAAATTTAATTCAGGATATTTGTAGTCAAATTTTTTTCTTAAATTCCCAAAGTAGTTAAAAATGAATTTTTTTTTTTTTTTTTGAAAATCTCAGACAAATATGTATGTAAATATAGGTAGGGGAAAGCGTCGCTGGGGTTCATAATAAGGGAGTGGTGGAAGCCAAGCTGAAGGTGGCCATCAATGGCTTCGGTCGCATCGGGCGCAACTTCCTTCGATGCTGGCACGGGCGCAAGGATTCCCCTCTCGACGTGGTGGCCATCAACGACACCGGTGGCGTGAAGCAAGCGTCTCACCTCCTCAAATACGATTCCACGCTCGGCATCTTCGATGCCGACGTTAAGACCGCCGGCGATCGTGCGATCTCGGTCGATGGAAAGATAATACAGGTCGTCACTGATCGAAACCCTGCAAATTTGCCATGGAAGGCTCTCGGCATCGACATCGTCATCGAGGGCACTGGTGTGTTTGTCGACAGGGAGGGGGCCGGTAAGCACATTCAGGCCGGTGCGAAGAAGGTTCTGATTACGGCTCCGGGAAAGGGTGATATACCCACCTATGTCGTCGGCGTCAATGCGGATGCTTACAGCCATGATGAGCCTATCATCAGCAACGCGTCCTGCACTACCAACTGCCTCGCTCCTTTCGTCAAGGTCCTTGATCAGAAGTTCGGTATGGCTTAATCCATTTCTTTACTTTATCTTAGAACAATCCGTTTTACAATGCCTTGTTATCTCTGGCTTGCATTTATCCCTTTTGAATCAGGCTGATGATTACTATTCTCATACTTTAACACTAGTTTAATCGCTTCCCTGAGTTCTGCTGAGCTATTCCTGATATAGCTTCATTACTTCTCAAATTTTTAAAATTTTTATTTTGTTTCTTATTGTTAGCTATTCTTTCTCTTATTATTATCTAGAAAGAAATAGGACCATCTGTCGATTAGAAAGTATTTGTGACTAGGGATAATGCAAAATGTTTTTTTTTTTTTTTTTTTTTTGTTTCTCCTTGAAGTGTGAGTAAAACTAATCTGACCAATCTAATAAATTTTGCAGTGACACAAAATTGTCAGTTATAATGATGATTTTTAGTGAAAACTATTATATAAGATTCTGGAAATATCTTTTGAAAGTTTATGATAAAATTATTTCAAAATAATATATCTATACTAGTTTTTTGTGTAAGATTATAAGTTATTTCCTTGTTCATTTAAATAACTGAACTAGAAATGCTTGCTCGATAATTAGGTTTCTAGTTTGTTGCTATGATCATGGTTTAAAATTGCGCAATATGAGGCTCGCCTTGAGGTCCGCCTTTGCGCAATTCTAATAAAAAATGCCTTGATGCTTACGCCTCGAGTTTTTTTATGAGGCTTGCGCCTCAACTTGGTTGAGGCTGGCCTTGAGGCCCGCCTCGCCTCACTGGCATGAGGCTTACACGTCACGCAATATATATTAAAACTTACATAAATCTTGAAGTAAATGCCCGACATTGGACTCTATAGGAGAGAAGGAAGGGGAGAGAGCAGTTCAACATAATGATGATTCAAATGAAGAACCCCTTAGTGATGACAGTGCTGATGACTTATGAGTTCTTATGTGATATGTCATTGCTATTTATTTTTGGAAATTAAAATTATATTTTAATGAAAAGAATACTGGGATTTGGGAAAGATAGAATTTTGAGTTGAACTATATTTCATATTATCTTATTACTGGGATATTTTGATTTCACTTCATATCTTATGCTTTTTTATGTTTTATATCATTAGTATATAAAAAATTTATCATTTTATGTTTACGCAATCTTTTGATTTTGAGGCTTACGCCTCGCCCCACGAATGAAAAACGCCTCAATACCCGAATAAGCAATTTTAAACATTGGCTATGATAAATGCACTTATTGGAATTATATCTGTTTTTTAAACACTTGTATGTGCTAGTGTCATTGCATTTACATTGATTCTTGTGAGGCATCTTGGATTCAAGTTTCAATTGGATTCTTGAAACACGTTGGTGGCATCTTCCATATTGCAAGGCATGGATCGTCGATACGGCATTATGAAGAAAGTTAGGGATAAGGGGATTGGGATTTGTTACAATGTTGCTATCACTGAGAAGATTGCCTGCATTATAGGACTACGCTATCACATTCCTTCTATGAAATTTTATGCAGCACCTATTATAATTCTTATGAAGTGGAAATGCTTTTATATTTTTTATAAAATATCAAGATAGATATGAATCTAATGGATATATTACTCTATTTTGTTGGGACATACTATGGGATCCTATTTATGAGATAACAAGTAGACATCCTTCAATGCGTATTTTGATTAAAATTGCAAGTTATATGTCAAGTAGGTTCTATAGCCTTAGATTGATTGGTAACATTACAATAACAATATTTTTATATTATTTTCATTCATCAATTTACAATACTCTTCCTAGATTAAATTTTGTCATATATATTTTTTGAAATCAATATACTTATTCGATTCCTATAATCTTCCTTCCCTAGTCCTGAGAAAATTGAAAGACTCACTTCATAGTAGCATTAATTTAGTAGCATGATATTATGCTTCAACATTAATTTAGTAGCATGATATTATGCTTCAACATGATCATCTCAAGGTCCAGTTGCATGTGGATCGCTACGATTGGCACAAAATTGCACATGTTGCCTTGTTACATAATGCAACACATGAAATATTTCTTGGAATTTGTAAATTCCCCGGTAAACTAATAATTTACATATTTTAATATTTTAAAAATTGAATTAATTTTCAATAGTGAGAGACTACATTAGAGCATGTAAAACTTTGGGACTAAATTGGGCACTTGCTAGTAATCAAAGTACTATTTTGGTATTTCTCTCCTTTATCAAGCTATTATATTTTCTCTCTTTCTTGTTCCTAATTCAAATTTGAGAATGATTTCTTCATTGGTCATACTCATTGAAGATCTAGGAAAGCCTGCATACTTCTGTAGTTATGTGTCAAATGACCTTCTTTACAAAATCATCGAGGATACTCAACAAGTAGAGGAAAAATCAAAGAAAAACAGCCCACTTTATTGAGAAAATTCAACCGACGGAAGAAAAACAAATAAGATACAAGTGATCCTCAATTCGAGAGGAGGATCGATCTCTTCCGATTCTCTAGACGCCGCTAGAGCCCAAAGGAAACCTAAACCTAAGAGATCTCAAATTCCAGCCAAATTCAAGATGCCCTAATCCTAGGAAAACAAACTATTTAATGCATACAAATCAAAAGGAAATCCCTAAACAGTTCTGACATTCAAATTTCCCTTCTAACTCCCTAAAAAATGTAAAATGGCTCATGCACGCCCGGGCGTGTGTTCGATGCGTACAGGAGGCAGACATTTTTGTTTTCGCCTCTGTTC
This sequence comes from Dendrobium officinale, assembly GCA_019514585.1. Lineage (NCBI taxonomy): Eukaryota > Viridiplantae > Streptophyta > Magnoliopsida > Asparagales > Orchidaceae > Dendrobium > Dendrobium officinale. Next base: position 20,097,398 of record CM033692.1, read on the forward strand.
ACGTAAGCCGGTCCCGTGTGACCGGCTGGACTAGTCTAACAATACTCTTCTCCCAAAGATTCACCTTGTTCGCAAGGTGGAAAGACGACACCATCCTCCATTCCTTCTTCATCAAAAATGGTATGAATTTGAAAAGTTTGGTTCTTACACATGTGCCTCGCCGGTCTAACACCTTGCTAGTCATCATCCCTAGTGACAAACATCGATTTCTTCTTGAGAAGGCATTCGACTTCCAACTATCACCAACAACACTTGTTATATGACGCGAGCTAAAATAACTACAAACCTCCAACCACTTTTATGACCTTCGCATCTATACTTGGTTGCTTGAAGGAGAAGAATGAGTTATACCATCAACCACGGATTTCTTCATTTATAAAGCAATATATGCTTTAGGCATGAAAGGCTATGGTTCAATAAGATCTTGAGTTTGACAGCCACCTATCTCAAAAAATCAAAAGTAAATCTTATTTAAGGCTTTAAGATCAAATAGAGTCCACATCTGTGAAGGGCCTTCTTTTAAGTAATGAATATATTGCCCATTCGTTGAATATACCAGCAGATATTTGCTAAAAATATGGCTTATGCATCAACTTCTAGTGTTGACATCAAATGCTTGTTCTCGGTAGTATGTGACAAATTTAAACAAGCTGGGTTCTTTTCATTCAATTGCAAATTCATGCATGCACATTTCAGTGCAGTCTTAGCGGAACACAAAGAATGCTTGCTTTATCCTTTTTCTTATACATTTTGTTAGATGAATAGTGATACGTCTCCATACAATTAGTTCTTTATCATTACCAATATAAATTGCAGATCTGATTGGAGGTATTGATTTATTAATATACAATAAATGAGTATTTGTGTAGAGAGAGAGAGAGAGAGAGAGAGAGAGAGAGAGAGAGGTATTTCTGTGATGTGAGGGACATTTCCATGTACATTTGACCATAAACTTCAACATTGAAGATGAGTTTTGTTTTATTGACCTTCAATATGACAACTATTTTAGGATACAATCTCATGATTACGACATGGATATTCATAATGTGTTCCCGAAGTAGCACTTTTGCCTAGTTTTTTCAAAGACCAAAACCAGTGAATAAGCTCTGAATATTGTTAGATTCATGCTTAAAGAAAGGCATCTGATTTTTTTTTTTTTTTTTTTTTTTTTTAAGAAGGGCATCTGATTTGAGTTCTCATAAACCATGGTTCATGAATCATTCATTTACTTATCTAGACCCTCTATTAGCATATGAATATATATACTAGATGCATTGCCATCTTATTGCATAAATTTTCAAATTTTATTGTTCCAATTCTTCTCAGTTCTCATTTTGTAGAAGGTGAATTGAATGTCCTTGAATTTCAATTTGCCACATGGGCACACTTACACTTGGATGGGATAGAACTATTGTTCATGTTGTTATTTCACGTGTGTTAACTTCGATAGTTTCTAGATTTAATGACATCAATTTGGTGGTGTCTGTTTTTTTTTTATACTTTGGAATATTCCCAAAATCTACATCATCGTTGGCATATTGGTATCTGCCCCTTGTGAGCATAATTTTTAGGTTTTTGTTTAATGAGAAATTGAGATTCTTTTTGGAATAGATGTTTTCTGACAAAATTATATATAATATTAGCTTTTGTTTCAGTGTTAATTCCCCTATTATTATATTTTGTCGAGTTTATTATTATGATGGAACAATGATATGGGAACAGGGGGAACATTTTCTTCTTTTTTATTAAAATATCAGTATGATCGCATATAGTCAATTTGTTGCAACACTCGGTGGCTTAGTAACTTGCATAAAAAGTCCTATATCTGGCACAAATGGCTAGCTTAACTTAAATAAGTGGCACTTTCAGAGTAACGGATAGAACGAATGCTTTCATACTCACACAATTAGGAATATTAGGTTTCTTGATTCTGATGATGATCTAGTGTGTGTTTTGTGGACTAAGTTACTCTTCTTTATATGATTTTAATTCAACAACATTGTACTTCATGGATAAAATGTGCTCTTATCCTTTATTCTTATTTCTAGGTGTTTCTTAAAGTAATGATTCCTTAAGAGGGTAAGTCTTCCAAGAAAGATTGTTATGAAAATTTTCTATACCCATCTCAATTTTTCTTCACATAATCCATAGCTAAAAAAATTACAATCTTATGCTTTTTAAGCGTATTTAAACAATTGTGAAGTCTCGTATTGTATTCCTTTACTATCTGCTGAAGTTGAAGACTTTTGGACATTAAAAGTTAGGCACTCGCTTTCGACTTACTCTTGGTTGGCGTATAGGAAAATCTGCACTAGAAATAATTATAATTTTCCAAGTGTACTTACTGAACCATTAACATCATTGGCTGTTGGGACATATCACCAGGGAATGCCTTACACATTCTTTTGAAAAGAAATGCTTTGGAGCGCTTAAATGGTTCTTTGTTTTGATAATTATTATCTCCGGAAGGAGACTTTCTTTCTTAGGTAATTTATCAAAAAAAAAAATTTTATTTGTTGTTTTCTGACTTGAAAATTTGTTATAAAAATTGGTTTAATTTTAAAAATTCTGATAATTGGGAAAGATATAAAGAGGCTCGTAAGGAATCTAAAAAGCAATATGCGATGCAAAGACCTTAGCTTTTAGTGATTTATATAATAGATTAGATACTAAGGAGGGAGAAAGATATATGTATAAGTTAGCCAAGCAAAGCGATAGGAGTAGTAAGGATTTAGTTCAAGTGAAGTGTATTAAGAATGAAGATCAAAAATACTTTTCTTAGAAGGTGATATTCAACAAAGGTCGATGAGATATTTTGCTAAACTTTTTAATGAAAATTGTGAAAATAAGATTGACTATAGTGACCTTAGCACCCTAAATGAAAATAAAGATTTTTGTTTTTATCGGCATATTAATAAAACCGAAGTTAGAGAGTCTTTAAAGAAAATGAAGGGTGGTAAAGCTGTTAGACCTGATGATATTCCAATAGAGGTGTGGAAATGCTTAGGAGACAAAGGAATTTCTTGGCTTACTAAATTTTTTAATACTATTTTGAAGACTAAAAAGATGTCAGATGAGTAGAGAATGAGCGTGTTAATTCCTATTTTTAAGAATAAAGGTGATGCACAAGATTGTGCGAATTATAGAGGAATTAAGTTAATGTGTCATACTTTAAAACTATGAGAGCGAGTTATGGAGCATAGGTTGCGGCGTGATACTAATGTTTCTCAAAATCAATTTGGATTCATGCCGGGTAGGTCAACTATGGAAGCCATACATTTATTAAGAGGTTTGATGGAGAAATATAGAGAAAATAAGGAGGATCTACATATGATATTTATTGATTTAGAAAAAGCATATGATAAAGTTCCAAGAGAAGTGCTATGGAGAGTTCTTGAAAAGAAAGGAGTTAATAATGCTTATATTCAAATCATTAAAGATATGTATGCATGAGCTATTACTTGTATTCAAACACAAGGTGGTTTGACCAAGTATTTCCCTATTTCGGTTGGGTTACATCAAGGATCACCCTTAAGCCCATATCTTTTTGCTTTAGTCATGGATGTTCTCACTAGACATTTGCAAGAGGATGTACCTTGGTTTATATTTTTTGTTGATGATATTCTTCTTGTTGATAAGACTAGAGAGGGAATTGAAAGTAAACTTGAATTATGGAGGTCAACATTAGAGACTAAAGGTTTTCACTTGAGTAGATCTAAAATGGAATATATGGAGTGTAATTTTAGTAGTAATAGACATAGTGAGAGAATTGTGACTTTGGGCGATCAAGTCATTAATAAGAGTACATGTTTTAGATATCTTGGATCTATTGTTCAGAGTGATGGTGAAATAAATGGGGATATTATCAGCATAATTCAAGTTGGATGGTTGAAGTGGAGGAATGCATTGGGCTTGTTGTGTGATAGAAAAGTACCCCTCAAACTTAAGGGAAAATTCTATAAGATGGTGGTGAGGCCTGCAATGCTTTATGGTGCTGAATGTTGGCCATTAAAAGAGAAGCATAATACTAAGTTAAGTTTGGCAGAGATGAGGATGCTTAGGTGGATGAGTGGCTTTACCCTTAAAGATAGGATACGAAATGAGCATATACGTGAAAAGGTTGGAGTAGCTCCAGTAGAAGATAAGATTAGAGAGAGTCGCCTTAGATGGTTTGGTCACATAAAACGGCGGCCTTCCAATGACCCGGTTATGAGAGTAGAGGCATTAGATTTGACTTATGTTAAGAAAGGTTGAGGCAGACCTAAAAAGACTTGGTTAGAAAATATTAGGAATGACCTTTCTTTATTAGATTAAACTAGAATTTGACCTTTAATAGGACACAATGGAGAAAAAGGATTCATGTAGCCGACCCCACGTAGTGGGATAAAGGCTTGATGTTGTTGTTGTTGTTTTCTGACTTGACATATTTGTGCGCGTATTACTAAAAAATATATTTTTTACTCCATTATCTTCAAGTATTCTATTATTTATTTATTTATTTGTTTTGGTATCATTCTTCTTTCATACAGGTAAATATTTATGGTTTTTAATTATTTTTCAGCATGTTCTACGTTAAGTTTTCTTTTTCCCATTCTCCTAGTTTTGACTTGCACAGTAGAATAAACTTTTGACTTGCTTGGTGTTTCTTTAATCAAGCAAACTTTAGCTGATAGGCGTCCCAGGTGGCTAATTTACACCACTAAATTTTTATCACATTTTTTAGCTCACTCTTTTTTCTTTCAAACACTTTATGAAACACACTGACAATGAGCAAGGTGGGGTGATGGTAGAGGAGAGACAAGGAATGCCAAGTTTTTTCTCTTTACATTTTTTCTTTCTCTAGCCAAATGCCTTACAAGGCTACCATCTCATAAGTTATCTTCTATTTACTATGAGAAACTTATTATATTTAATGTAAGTGACATTAAAAACTCATGGCTCATTTCTTTCTACAACTCGATAAATTTATTTGAAGTTTTCTCAACTCCAACACTAATCGAGGTAGCCTAGCTCTAATTGTGGAACTATGGTAGTTGAGGTTGAGAATGGTCTTAAGTCGAAGATGCTGAAGTGTGATTAATTATGATAAGTTCAACATCAAACGTTGAGGCATTGAAAAAGTTGAGTTGTCTTATCGTCTAAAGAAGATACTTGGTGTTAGATTGCTTCAGATTTGATGAAGCATGCGGAAAAACTAAACCGTTGCTAGCCATAAAAAGCATTGTAGTTTTGATAAAATTAATGTGGGATGCAGACTTAAAAAATAGGTAAATTTTTTGAGTTTGTGAAGTAGCACGTAGGAGCCCACCACCTCCTCCCATCGTTTCTTTCAAGAGTGGTATCGTAGGCAATTACTTCTTTCCTCGAAAGATGATACTCAATATGGGAGCATCCAAATGTGAGCTTGTTGGGAGAGCCTCATGTTGGACCGGGTTTACCGATCCCGCCTGGACCCGTGCGGGTCTACAGGCGGAAGAGGGGGGCGGGAATCCGGCTGGACCAAAGAGGGACCCCCACTTAAGTGGGGGTATTTTGGGGATGGGAGAATATTTTTTGAAAGGGTATGAAGGGAGCCATTAGGGTTTAGTTTTGGGCATTATGAAAAGTGTATTCTCTTTCTAGTTTTCTTCCTCTAGTCTTCTCTTGTGCTTTTCTAGGGTTTTCTTGTGGGAGATCTTGTCCTTTTCGAAGTGGACAAACTTATCTTGTTTTCTCTTGGCTTGCTAATGCAAAGGTTCTCATTTTTCTTCTCTACCATTTTGTGATTGTTTTCTCATTTGGTTTTGGTGGAGAAATTTCATTCTTTTGAAGGGAAATTAGGGCAAACCCTAATTTGTGAAACCTAAGACGTACCAAGTTGGTATCAGAGCTCTTGATCCTAGACGGCATGGCGTCAAAGAAAGTGGAAGTTTTGGAAGGAGAGATGGGCCAATTGAAAGAGGAGGTGGGTGAGAAACTTTCGTCGATGGAGGGAAAATTTTCATCCCTAGAGGAGAGATTTGGGGGAATGGAAGAGATGATCCAGAAATTGCTAGAAGCTCAAGTTGTTCCATCAAACCCTAAGGAAAAAGGGAAATCTCCGGTGACGAACCAAAACCCTAACCCTAATTTTCCAATTAGGGAAGGAGTAAATCAGAGTGAAGATGGCATGTAAGGGAAATGGCCAAGGGAAGGAGGAGAAGGGTCTGGAGTAGGTGGCCCTTGGGGAATGACCGGTGGTCAAGGGGGCCGGCCATACATGGGCTCGGTGGGCCCCCACGGCACACGTGAAGGGTGGCCGAATCAGATGGGGGGGTTTCAGGAAGGAAATCGTGCCACGTGGGAGCAGGGAGGAAGAAGGGAAGACTATGGTATGGGCTATGGAGAGCCAAGAGAACCACCATGGAGGGGGTTTCAAAATCCTTACCCGGTGGAGAGGAGGGGAAGACCACAAGGGGAGGGATTTACTCACGGGACATGGGGAGATGGAAGAACCTTCCACCGAGCAGACAACCGCATGAGGAAGTTGAAGATTCCTATTTTTTAAGGGGAGGATGCTTACGGATGGATATACAGGGTGGAGCGCTATTTTGCAGTGAATGGTGTCACCGAAGAGGAGAAGTTGATGGCGATTCCGGTATGTTTGGAAGGGAAGGCATTGGCCTGGTTTCAATGGCTTGAAGGGAGACAACACGTTAGGAGTTGGGAGGAGTTCAAAGACCTCCTACTTCATAGATTCAGGGTGTCCAGCGAGGGTACACACTATGAGCAGTTGGGGGCTCTAGTGCAGGAGGGCACAGTGGCAGAGTATAGAGAGCACTTTGAACTACTGTAAGACATATTGCGAGGGATTCCAGATGGTCTTTTGGAGGGGAATTTTATGAAGGGGTTGAAGCCCCACATCAGAGCAGCCATCAGGGTCGTCGCTCCACAGGGGTTAGTGAAGATCATGGAGACTGCACAGCTTGTAGAGGACAAGCTGAAGGTGGAGCCACCGAGGAGATCAGGGGTGTCCTACCCCACTTACCGACCACCACTCATGATTGGAGGCCCAAGGGCGACTACCATCCTTCCTCCTAGGGAGATAGCCAAGGAGAAACTCACTACGGCAGTGAACCAAGGAGGGTTTAAGAGATTAACTGATTCATAGCTGAAAGAGAAAAGGGCCAAGGGCCTTTGCTACCGATGTGATGAGAAGTTTACACCCGGGCATAGGTGTAAGGAGAAGACACTACATGTGATCATAGTGGGGGATTCTGAGGAGGAGGAAGAGGACACAGGGGCAACTGAGGAGGAGGGAGAAGAGGAGGAGCATCCTCATTTGGCTATGGTGGAGGTTTCACTCAACTCAATAGCAGGTCTGACATCACATTCCACCATGAAGCTGGAAGGGGAGATTGCAGGGTACAAGGTGATGATTCTGATTGATAGTGGGGCCACCCACAACTTCATTGCTTGCAGATTGGTGGAGAGGGTGGGGCTACCAGTGACACAGGGGAGAGGTGTAGGAGTCATTTTGGGCACGGGAAAGAAGGAGCGCTATCGCGGGCAGTGTAAGGGAGTGACCCTTACATTGCAAGGAGAGGAGACAGTGCAAGACTTCCTACTGTTGGATTTGGGAAGCACTGACGTGATACATGGGATGCAGTGGCTCCAGTCCTTGGGGGAGATGAAGGTGAATTGGAAGAAATTATACATGGAGTATGGGAAGGGGAGCAGGAGAGTGACACTACAGGGAGACCCCAGTTTATGCAGATCCAGAGTGGCCTTGAAGTCCATCTTCAAGACTTTGAGAGATAATGGAGAGGGCTATTTGATAGAGCTACAGCAGGTGGGCATGGAGGTAGAAAGAGAGCCAGAAGTCATACCTGAGGTGGTCCAGGATCTTCTACAACAGCACTCTACAGTGTTTCAGATGCCCAAAGGGCTACCCCCTATCAGATCCAGGGAGCATGCTATTGTGTTGAAGACAGGGGTGGCACCCATCAGCGTGCGACCCTACATATATCCTCATGCTCAGAAGGAGGAGATTGAGAGGTTAGTAGCAGAGATGATGGAGGCTCAGGTGATCCAGCCCAGTGTGAGCCCATTTTTCAGCCCTGTACTCTTGGTAAAAAAGAAAGACGGTAGTTGGCGATTCTGTGTGGACTATCGAGCCCTCAACAAAGAGACTGTGTTGGACAAATTTCCTATTCTGGTGGTAGATGAGCTTTTGGATGAGCTTGGGGGAGCCACCATCTTTTCCAAGGTGGACCTGAAATCTGGTTATCACCAGATTAGGATGAAGACTGAAGACATTCAGAAGACAGCTTTCCGAACACATGAGGGTCATTATGAGTTTCTAGTGATGTCATTCGGGCTCACTAACGCTCCCTCCACCTTCCAAGCCCTGATGAATCAGGTCTTCCAGCCCTACTTGAGGAGGTTTGTTCTAGTTTTTTTTTTTTTTTTTGATGATATATTGGTGTATAGCAAATCTCTGCAGGACCATATCACCCATCTTGGGGTGGTACTCACGACCTTATTGGAGCATCAGCTATATGCCAACCAGAAGAAGTGTTCTTTCGCTCAGAAGGAGGTGGAGTATCTGGGACACATCATTTCAGGGAGTGGGGTGGCGGCTGACCCCACCAAGATAGAGGCCATGGTGAAGTGGCCTACACCAAAATCCCTTAAAGGCCTACGGGGATTTTTGGGACTTACTGGCTACTACAGGAGGTTTATCAAGGGCTATGGTTCCCATAGCAGGCCCTTTGACTGATCAGCTAAAGAAGGACAACTTTCAGTGGGGGAGAGAAGGCAGAGGAAGCCATGAAGACTCTGAAGGAAGCCATGACAAGTGCCCCAGTTTTGGCTCTTCCAGATTTCACCCAGCAATTTGTGGTTGAGACTGACGCTTCAGGAGTGGGCTTGGGAGCAGTGCTCATGCAGAATCATAGGCCGATTGCTTTCTTCAGCAGGATCTTATCACCTAGAGCGAGGTCGAAGTCCGTTTATGAGCGGGAACTGATGGCCATTGTGTTGACCATTCAAAAATGGCGGCCTTATCTATTGGGGCAACGATTCATAGTTCGTACTGATCAGAGGAGCCTCAAGTACTTACTAGAGCAGAGGTTGGTGGCGGAGGAACATCAGAGGTGGCTAGCAAAACTCTTGGGGTATGAGTTTGAGATTCAATATAAGCCCGGAGCTCAAAACAAGGCGGCAGATGCTCTTTCCCGTGTGGAGTGCTCACAGCTGATGACACTATATGTTCCACGATTGGTAGTTGACCGTGGATTTCATTGAGGGGTTACCCAAGTCGGAAGGATATACGGTCAATCGTTCATCATGGTGGTAGTTGACCGTCTGAGCAAGTATAGCCATTTCATTCCACTACGGCATCCTTTTTCAGCTCCTACTGTGGCATCTACTTTCATCAGAGAGGTGGTTCGATTGCATGGGGTCCCCACTTCTATTGTCTCGGATAGGGACAAAGTCTTCTTGAGTTCATTTTGGAAAGAGATCTTCAAGATGCAGGGCACATTCTTGAAGCGGAGTATAGCATACCACCCACAGACAGACGGACAGTCCGAGGTGGTGAACCGGAGCGTGGAGACTTACTTGAGATGCTTCGTTGGGGAAAGGCCTAAGCAGTGGGTCAAATGGTTGCCATGGGCAGAATATTGGTACAACACTTGTTTCCATACCGCATCTCAGTTCACACCTTTCAAGATTCTTTATGGAAGAGATCCACCACCGTTGGTGAATTATCAGAAGGGGACGACCCCGGTATATTTAGTGGATCAATACTTGGAGGAGAGGGATAGGGTGTTGGGAGAGTTGAGGGAACACCTATTGAGGGCCCAACAGATCATGAAGACCAAGGCGGATGCTCACCGCAAGGATGTAATATTTGAGGTTGGAGATATGGTATACTTGAAGCTAAGGTCTTACAGACAGAAGACTTTAGCTAGCAGAAGGAGTGAAAAGCTCTCTCCACGATACTATGGGCCTTTCGAGATCGAAAGGAAAGTTGGGATGGTGGCCTACCGTCTCAAGTTACCTCCTCATTCCTCCATCCACCCTGTATTCCACGCATCGCTATTGAAGAAGAGCATAGGGGATCATACTGTGGTCATTCCTACTATACCCCAGGGCCTCACAGAAGATATGCAATTCTTACTAGAGCCACTACATATGAAGGAAGTGAGGAAGAATGATCAAGGCAAAAGGGAGATTCTCATCGAGTGGAAGGACTTACCGACACATGAGGCTACTTGGGAGATATACGAAACCATGCAGGCGCAGTTTCCAGACTTCAACCTTGAGGACAAGGTTGATCTTCTAGAGGGCGGTATTGTTGGACCGGGTTTACCGATCCCGCCTGGACCCGTGCGGGTCTACAGGCGGAAGAGGGGGGCGGGAATCCGGCTGGACCAAAGAGGGACCCCCACTTAAGTGGGGGTATTTTGGGGATGGGAGGATATTTTTTGAAAGGGTATGAAGGGAGCCATTAGGGTTTAGTTTTGGGCATTATGAAAAGTGTATTCTCTTTCTAGTTTTCTTCCTCTAGTCTTCTCTTGTGCTTTTCTAGGGTTTTCTTGTGGGAGATCTTGTCCTTCTCGAAGTGGACAAACTTATCTTGTTTTCTCTTGGCTTGCTAATGCAAAGGTTCTCATTTTTCTTCTCTACCCTTTTGTGATTGTTTTCTCATTTGGTTTTGGTGGAGAAATTTCACTCTTTTCTTTTGAAGGGAAATTAGGACAAACCCTAATTTGTGAAACCTAAGACGTACCACCTCACCAATAGATAATTAAACCAAAGCAAAAGAGTGAGCACTGACAAAGCTAACTTTAGTAGAACATAGACATCAAAGTGAATCATGTCGAGGTTAGGCTAGTGGCTAAGGAAAAGGGTGAGGAGTTCAGTAAAGTCAAGTTTATGTTGAACAAAAGAACAACAATGGTAGAAGAGGTCAAAGATCATCTAGACATGATTGAGGCTACCCAAAGAGTGGGTGGTTGTACGAAAGTGAAAGAAAGCATTTTTCTTCAAAATGAAGTAGTTTGTTATGTCATTTTTGGGAGGAAGAAGAAGTTCTTCTTGAACTTCTTGGAAGAAAGAGAGAGGGACGGGAAGGGAGACGAAGAGTAGCTCACAGGAATTCTATTCATTTATTAATGGGATATTACAAGAGGGGCACTAATTTCAACATCCTATACATCCAATATATAAGAATTAGGCACCATTATGGTGTCTTTCAGAGCATTGTAAGTAAAACCAAACCAATACATTGCAATCTTCACCTTGGTCCGATTTTATGATCAAAGAATCACCCGTTTACAAAAACTCAAATTTGCTGCAATTTGACACATATAAGAATTAGGCACCATTATGGTGTCTTGCAGAGCATTGTAAGTAAAACCGGATCAATACATTGCAATCTCCACCTTGGTCCGATTTTATGATCAAAGAATCAACCGTTTACAAAAACTCACATTTGCTGCAATTTGATCGGTTCCTTGTACTAACTCCACAAGCAAACCCCGTGAACCGACCCAATCCTACTCGCGAACGGCCTCCACTGTGCATTCTTATCCACGTCTCCAGCTCATGCTCCCACGCGTTCTAAACCACACGCGCATGCACCCCTCGTTCTTCTTCCCGTGATTCGTACACTTGTACCTTATGCTTCGCCCGCTCCTGTGTGACACAACCACGCTCTGGCACCGAGCAACCTCCGGCTTGCCTTTCTTTCCCGAGTACTTGTGCGCGTTCTATCCTGCGGCATCGCACGATCCACCCTTCTAATCCTGAGTCTGATGCTTGCTTTGTGCGCACTCCTGCATGATCTACTCAGAGATTCTTGATCCTACCACCACGACTCCAATCTGCGTGAAGATCGATGTTCGGCCAACCACCCATCTAGGTTTGACCATGAGGCTCCGCCTCAAAAGATCTAAACCAATCTTTAATCAAGAATAGGTGAATCTCATCTTCCAATCGGTCCCGTGTTCTTGCGAGCTTCTGCCCGCGCTCGTCCATGCTCGATCTTGCAGCCTCACATGCAGCCACTAGGACGGATCGACTCCGCCTCTGCTCCTAACCCCCATGCCCAAGAAGCGAGCACCAGACTCAGGATTAGACGGGTGGATCATGCGAAGTTGCAGATTGGAGTGCACAAGTGCCCGGGGAAGACAGCGGACTTGAGGTTGCTCGGTACTGGAGCGCGGCTATGCCACACAGGAGCAAGCAATGCACAAGGCACAAGCGTGCTAATCCCGGGAGGAACAGTGAGGGACGTAGGCGCGCGTGGTTTAGAATGTGCGGGAGCATGAGCTGGAGCCGTGGATCATAACACATGGTGGAGCCCGATCGTGAGCAGGATTGGACTTGATTCAGCGGGTTTGCTCATGTAGTTAGGGCAGGGAGCCGGTCGAATTGCAGCAAGCGTGAGTTCTTGTAAACGGTGATTCTTTGATTATAAAATTGGATAAAAGTGGAGATTGTAATGTATTGATCCGGTTTTACTTACGATGTTGGTGTCTAATTCTTATATATAGGATGTATAGGATGTTGTAATGGGTGCCCCTATTGTAATGGCCCTTTAATATAGGAATAGAATACATGTGAGCCGCTCTTCCTCTCCCTTTCCCATCCCTCTTTCTTTCTTCCAAGAATTCAAGAAGAACTTCTTCCTCTAAAAAATGACATAACATAGATCTCTATACCACAATAAGCAGCCCAACTTTTTGAATTTTTTATATGATAACGAAACACAGGCCTCTATAATTCTATCCAGAGACGAAGCATTTGTGTAGTGGAGAAGCCCGGCCTCTTACCTCAGGAAGTTTGCAACCACTTTAGCGAAGAGTTTTTGTGTAGCTGTTAGAAGATTTGGATAATATTGTCAGTTTAGGCAATGCTTTCAAAAAATAATATGTGAAGAAAAAGTATATAAAAGTTGGAGACTTTGTTTGTATCTGCTATGGATGGATCTCTTACTATAATAGATGAGCATCAGAAGTTAAAATTGACAAGAAACAAAATGTTTCATTTTTAACTCAAAACCAAGTTCATGACATTTCTTAAAGGACTCAACTGAGAATGAGTCCGGGAGGTGTCATCCTTGCCTTGGTCATCTCAACTTTGTCTAGTTTCAACGACTTTTTAATGCAGGCATGATTACGTGCTTGCCCAAGATTAAGGTCATGAATCAATAGACATTTTGCAAAGTAGAAAGGTTTCCCTACGGGCATGATCAGGTGCGTGGAACCAAATTAATATTGTAGTTGATGTACACATACATGTGGCCTATTATAGCCACTGCTACTTGATGTTAATTATTTTATTATTTTTATTGATTACAGCATGGAGCAGATAAGATTAGAGAGAGTCATCTTAGATGTTTTGATCACATAAAACATTGGCCTTCTGATGACCCGGTTGGGAGAGTAGATGTATTAGATTCGACCTATGTTAAGAGAGGTAGAGATAGACCTAAAACTGATGTAGAACGGGATAGGAGGGCAGGGAGACAGCAATAGGAGATCGCTACGAATGCTGGACAGCAACTTTGACACTTGAGAAATTCTGGACAGCAACCTTTACCACTTGTATAAACCTTGGGTAGCTATTGTAGGCAGCTGGAATCCTTTGAACAGCAGTTTTTAGGCTTCCAAGGGTACAGGACAGCAGGTATTTCCTGGCTGGAGAGTGGGGTCAGCTAGCAGAATTTGGATGTAGAGGGAAAACCGTGAAGAATTTCAGCCAGTAAGGGGAGACGGGAAAGGTGAAGGGGCTGCGGGATCCAAGGGGAAAGAATTGGAAATTTAATTCCTAAGCTGTTACGTAAAAAAAGCTCACGGGATTGAATTGAATTGAGGCTCTTGTTTCCTAAATGCCACCTCTAGTTTTAGGAAATAAATTAAAGCCAAGGGATTACAGAGGGAGACGGTGAAAAAAAAAAAAAAAATGAAAATTTGAAGACTTTCTATTTCCAGAATCAGAGATTTGATTTGGGAAATAGAAAGGAAATAAAGTTGAGCAAATTCGGCTGAGAGCAATGTGGGGAAAAAGGTAATAAATGTGAGTGAATGCCAAAGTGGAGGTGAATTAATCCTGAAATTAATTTCAGGATTTGGATGAAAATGGGGGGAAATTAATTTGAAGATTGATTTCAAATTAAGATGCCATTAATGCCTTAATTGGGGAATTGATGGGAGGAACACCAATTTGGAAAGATTTCAAATTTGAAATTTGAAATCCAAATTGTCATGGATTTTTCGTCTCGATTTTGCCGACTCAAATTAGGAAAGGGGAGGGTAAAGGGGAGGGGAGATTCACGGGTGGATGGGGAAGGTGGCCGGCGGGTGAGGGAATTGGCCGGGAGCTTAGAGTGGGCGGATGGGGGTCGGATGGGGTGAGATCCGGCGGCAAGGGTGGAGTTTGAAGACGATGGAAAAACAATTAAAGAAAAGATTAAAAAAAAAACGAAAGAAAGAAGATCGAAGATAAAAACGAAAAAGAGAAAGTAAAAAACAAGAGACAAAATATTAAAGATACAACCGCGAGCCCGGACACATCTTGCGGCTGACGGGTACTACGTTGCCCTTCTCCAAGGGACTTCACGCCACGAGCCCGGACCCATCCTGCGGCTGGTGGAAACTCCAAATCCCTCCCATAGGGATTTCACTAACGTTCTTCCCAAAGAACACAAGTGCAAAAAAAAACACAAATTTTATTAATAATCCATCATCCTAATACAAGAGCAAATGCCTCTTTATATAGGCCTTAAAAGAAACTAAAAGACAATTTTGCCCCTTGGGCTTACATAAAACAAATCCCTTAAATAAGGGTAAAAAAGGAAAAAAATGCATAATAAAAAAATTACAATTAATAAAATAAGATAAAATGAAGGGATCTCGGCCGTCGATCTTTAGCTCCTCCTCGGATAGGCATGGACGGTTGGATGTCCGCATCAAAAAGTCTTGGTTTAAAAATATTAGAAATGACCCTTTTTTAATTAGATTTAAATATGAATTAGACTCATAGTCGGACACAATGGAAAAAAAAATTTCTTATAGCCGACCCCACGACCCACGTAGTGGATATAGGCTTGATATTGTTTTTGTTGTATTGATTACAGCATGAGGAAGTTGTTTATTTATTTTTTGAAAGGTAAGTTTGTGGCATTCTTTGTATTTATAGTGTTTTTTTCAAAGAGTTAAGTACAAGGTGATGCACAAGGCTTCATTTTTTCTTTAATGCACAAAATACAAAGCAAAGCGGTGCTTTTACTAACTAGAGCATTCATGAGTTATGTCATATATACGTATATTATATGCATATAATATTTATTTAATCAAGCAAACTTAAATCACATCTAGTTATATTTTTTAAGCAAATATCAAGGTTTTCAGAACCGGACCGGACAACGAACCGGTGGAAGGAGAGGTTCACGGTTCGACCGGTTCGACCGGTCGAACCGGGGTTGAACCGGATGACGTAATAAATCATAATATTATTTAAAAAATAAAATAAAAATCAATTTTTCCTGTAATTCATTCATTCAACATTTTATTTTCATAGTTCCTAATCAAGAAACCATCTAATGCTCCATTTTGGCATTTTCGGATTTTCTACTCAATAATGATTATGAAAGCAAGAAAAAATTTTGGACTTTGGAGAATAAATGCAAGCTTAAATGCATAAAAAATAACCCAAAAAAAAAATTTTAGAAACCTGCGGTCTGCGGCTGGGCGGGGCTGCGCTCGACTGCTCGGGTAGGAGGATAAACGAGAGTCTCGTTCGCGGCAGAAGCTCCGTCGGGATCGACCGAGGCGGCTGGGAGGTCGGAAGCGGAATCTCCGTCGGGATCGTCAAAGCCAGGCGTCTCCGCGTCTCGTTCCGTCGTGACTTTCTCCCTTCCCGACTTCTTCGTTCGCGACTGCTGTATGCTAGGGTCGGGTATATGAGTTGAGTAGCGACGGTATAAGTATTGATACGAAAAATTTAAGCCGTTGGATCGCAGATCAGGGGATCAAATTTCCTCATTAACGAACCGGCCGGTTTTTTCATAACCCCCCGGTTCGGCGGTTCGGCGGTTCAACCGGACTTTAAACCGGTTTTTGCCCGGTTCTTGAATCAGCCGGTTATTTCTTCTCCCCGGACCGCCCGCCGGACCGGTTCGCGGTTGAACCGGTCGAACCGGCCGGTCCGGTCCGGTTATGAAAACCTTGGCAAATATACTGACACTTTCAATAATAGTGATTTCTATTTAAAATCCAAAACAAAGAATCAAATATATAAATAATATATAAATGAGGAATTGATGTAAGAATATTTAAAAAATAAAAATCAAGAATATGCTCTTGAGATTTATTAACTGGCTAGAGATTAAGAGGCAGATGTAGGATGATGTGAGATAGAGTGTGAGATGAGACGTTGAGAATCATTCTCGAGAAGAATCTTGTGAGCCAAAGGCTCCGCGTGTCAACAACAATCAGTCAATCACTAATGAAAGCATATAAGAATTAGCAGTGGAATACACATGAAGTGAATAACAACTATGAAGTGACTAGAACCAGTGGGAGAGAATAGAGAAGTAATGAGCTTTGCAGTGGGCCAACGCATCGCTTCACTTCACTTTTAATGCACACTTTGAAGTACACATTTAACAATACTAACTTATAGAATTTTCAAATCATGTAGAAGCACAAATCAGATGAAAGATTAAAGCTTTTAGGTTTGATAGAGGTGGAGAGTACACCTCATATGTATCTGAATATTGTGGCAGGCTACATCACATTTATCATCAATTATTTCCCTTTGAAGAGTGTGAAGGGTATAACTCCAGCAGAAGATTGGAGCAATAAGCAGCCTATTGTAGCACACTAATAAACTTGAAATGGTTTGCCAAGACACGAGTATCATATTCAATAAATGAACTGGCTAACCATTATAAATGAATCTGCATCTGTTATTGCGTCCAATCAAATGCATATAAACCTACAATCCACTAGCAAGGAAAACAATGTTTAGCAACCATGAGGGAGGAGCATACTTATGGTGTACTAATAAGGACCCCAAAGGAACCACATTGGTAAGAGAATGAGAGAGTTACCAAATCTAGGATGGGGGAGTAAACGATTTTATAAACAAAGTAGTCGTTTAGTTGTTATTTTACTAACATTAAGAATGAGTTTGTGATAACAAATAAATGATGAGTGATGAACTAGTAACCTTATACTATTTTTTATTTATTTTTATTTTTTTAGTAACCTTGTACTATACAGCATGCAAACCATCCAATTAGAGGGGAAAAAAACAAGGGAAATAAAAGAAATATATTGGTTCATAGCTCTCAAACACACACAACACATGCGAGAGTCGAACCCATAACCTCTTAGTTGAGAGCCAAACTCCCAACCAACAAATCAAAGAGAGCTACATATGGGAGTAGCGTGAATAAGATGATGGGATGTGAATTTGTATTTCAAAAGAAACAAAGAGGGGTTTAGTTATCGTAATAGACTAGTAGTTATTGCAGCTTACTGTAGCAGTATTTTTTCCCCCAACTGTGCGGTGTTTGACTTTTTTAGTCATCCATTTATCTTTCAGTTCAGATTCATCCCCACTTACGAGGGAATCTTTGCTTTAAATTGTTCTACCCATTCCATCTTAGCAACTTTTTTTTTTGTTCGCGTGAACATTTCTATCTTACTATTTGCTATTATCTTCAATAAATGCCGATGACACATTTCCAAACAGATTCCTTTGGGGTTACCTTTTTTAGAATCCAATGTGAGCCCTTTCATTTCTACCTTATTTAAATTATTTTTTTTAAGGAAAAGCTTCATCAAGGAATACTTATCTAGCAAATACTATTTTATGCCATCAATATTTATATAAATAGTAATATTTCATATAAATACTGCTGACATAAAATAACATTTGTTAGATACACAATCGTTGATAAATATGACCTATGTTAAGAAAGATAGAGTTAGACCTAAAAAAACTTGGTTAAAAAGTATTACAAATGATGTTTTTTTAATAGATTTAAATGAAAATTTGACTCTTAATAGGACATAATGGAGAAAAAGACTCATGTAGCCGACTCCACGTAGTGGGATAAAGGCTTGATGTTGATGTTTTTGTTGCACTATTTATGTATTATTTCAATGTGTATGCAAGGCGGCAAAGTTCTGCAAATTTTAACAAAAATAGATAACATTACGTAGTCTCTTACACCCGAGCGCTTTACCAGTCTAGACTCCAAATCATAACTTTGTTCATTCCTTATGTCCACATGAAAACACCAAAAACTAAAGTAGCATTTGTGAAGCTCTGTGTTACAAGTTCTGGACAAAATCTGGGAATATAAACGTTATGACCCCCCAGTTTGATACAAGCCTTGCATAACAAATGTACATTTGCAAACAGGTATCATCAAAGGAACAATGACAACTACTCACTCCTACACTGGTGACCAAAGGCTACTGGATGCCAGCCACCGTGACCTCCGCCGCGCCCGTGCCGCCGCCCTCAACATTGTCCCAACATCCACCGGTGCGGCCAAAGCCGTGGCCCTTGTCCTCCCCACTCTCAAAGGCAAACTTAACGGGATCGCCCTTCGAGTCCCCACCCCAAACGTCTCCGTCGTCGACCTTGTCGTCCAAGTTAGTAAGAAGACATTCGCCGAAGAGGTCAATGCTGCTTTCAGGGACAGTGCAGAGAAGGAGCTGAAGGGTATCCTCTCCGTTTGCGACGAACCGCTTGTCTCCGTCGACTTCCGGTGCTCCGATGTGTCTTCAACAGTTGATTCATCTTTAACTATGGTGATGGGTGATGATCTGGTCAAAGTGATTGCATGGTATGATAACGAATGGGGCTACTCGCAGAGGGTCGTAGATTTGGCTCACATTGTTGCGGATAACTGGAAGTAGTCGTTGAGCAGTTAGCTGTTCAAATGTAATTTTTCCTTCTTCTTTAGTTTTTTTTTTTTTTGTTGTTCTTCTCATTGAAGTTTTTATTTTTATTTTTTTCCTTTTTTCGTTATATTGTCTTTGTAATGAGGCATTTGATCTTTTTGGATCTTATGTGAAATGTAAAACCTGTATTTGATTTACGTGGAAGCAGACGTTTGTATCTCTTCGTGATATCATTGATGATTTTGTTAAGCATTTTTTTTGGTTCTCACATTGTTATGAATTTCATTGATTTTTGATATTTTATAAATAGAAAATAATTAAAATTTAAATACAAGAAAATTTTCAAAATTAAATTTGAAATTTGTAATCATATGATTCATTTTTTAAAGATGTTTAAATATTTTGGCAGTTCATAAATAAAGTTTGATTTAAAATAAGATTTTGTTTGAGATAGTTTTTTTATTGTTTTTAAAAACAACTTTTTAGTATAATAAAAAAAAAATTATACTAAAAAATTTGTTTTAAAAAAATACTAAGAAAGTTGTCTCAAATGAAGCTAAAGTATTTAATGCACAAAGAAATATACTATGAATACTTACATGTAATTTGTTGTACTAATATTTCTATTTAAATAGATAAAATTTTATTTATAATAACTTAAAATATAGTGATTTAGTAAATTTATTTAAGTTATATTATGGAGCTATTATTTCCACATAAGATGAAAGAGGTTTTTAGCGTCGTAGCGCTCCAAACTTACGCCACAGCACTTCAAGGTGGAGTGGACAATTTTTTTTTTCATTTTTTTCTAAAGGGTGACGTCTGTTGGTGTTATCAACTTGATTTTCTCGTGTTTTGAGTTAGAAAATTGTGTAAGAAAGAAGGGAAACAATGAGAGAGCGAGAGAGGAGAGATCTGCCCTTATTTTCCCTCATTTTCATAGTGGTATTTTTGTGTGGTGTGGTTCTGTGATTTTTTCCCTATTTTGAGTTTTCAATGTTAAATCTTGTTGTCCTTTATTTTCTTTGCATTTCTATTTTTATTGTTTTGTTTTGTTGCGGTGTTTTACTTCCATCCCTAACAAAGACAACTCGCTCAAAGCAGAAAAGCAAATCTCCATTATTTTGTGGATTAAGATTTCATTTGGGATAATTTTCTTATTAGTTTTTAAAGCATTTCTCTAATATAAAAAACTATTTTAAGAAGCAATAAAAAAATCGTTCAAAAGGAAATCTAAGGTAAATCAGGCAAGCAACTTCATTCTCTAAATTTGACCTCTATTAAACAATGAATATATGTTCTTTATGAATTAGAGTTTCATGCCTACAATCCTCATGTATTTTACTTGTACCGTTTAATATAATCTCTTTCATAGCATTTTATTTTGACCTAAACTTTATAAATAGTGGTCAAAGGGAGGAACAATTATTACATCAGGTCACCGGACGCGTTCATAGACCAATAATCACTCGCCAGCCACCTGAAACTCAATATTGAGCACTCAGTATTGCTCAGTATACGTCCGGATTTCTGATTTTTTGTCGGGACGTAATAATTACTCCAAAGGGAGAGGCTGAGACATCAAATCACTCAAGTGATCTTCTTATATATTTAATAATCCCCAGAATGTGAAAGGGTTCACGACCAAGTAATTAGAGAAAAGGGAAGATTATTTTGTATGCAGGTGAACGGATGGGAAAATTGCCTGCCAATTTTATTTCCTTTTTTTTTTGTTTGACGACCAACCTTAGCTTATTCATGTTAGTTTCTTCTTGAGATTGGTCACGATCGATCGGTTCTTTTCAAGATTTTCTATAGAACTGAAATTGATTTGGTGTTATTTTATACGATTATATAAGGCTTGTTTCGTTTGATAGACTTTAAGAGAGGAAAGGAGAAGGAAAATGAAGAGACGGAGTGAAAGTGATGGAGAGATTGATATGATAGTTTAAAACGCTACTAACTTTTTTTTTTGGTAACCAAAATAATTTTATTCCAAAAGAAAATGGACATACAACCAAAAGGCAAAAAAAGTCAAAAAAAGCAAAGATACGAAGCTGAAAGAAGGCCACATTAACCCAAAAAAGCAAAGTAAGCCGAGAAAGATAAATAATTCAAAGAGCGGGGACTCAGAATCACCACCTAGTTGTCAAATTTGGACCATCCATTGGATGAAGAATAAACATTAGCGAGAAACCCCAAATATGAAATCCACCCTCGAATGCACCGAAAAAGAATCCACCAAGGTTACCAAAACAAACCATGGCCTTCCAAAGGGACGTGTAGGAGGCCTGCCTCATCATAGTCCGAAAAGCAAAATACAACAACTCTCAGCCTTGCCATCAAACCACAAAACACCAAACAACACCAATTTGCTAACAAAATGATATTAAACATTACAAGAAACCTCTCAATTACTTCTTTTTAGCTTTCCGGCGTCGCTTGCCACCGCTTTGGACAAGACGACTCACTTTCAAATTATACACATCATCCTCTATAGTGTCAAGGTGAGTCCCAACATCCCCACATTGTGATGAACAAGAACCATCCAACCAATCATTTTGATCCAAACACTTGCCAATAACTTGAGAATTCGAATATACTAAAGAAATCAACTCAGTAGGAACATTCACCAACGACACAGCATTTAAAACACTATAACTTTATACTTAAATAAGTAGAAATGTAGGGCTAACTTTGGAACAACTTTCTTACTACTTTCTAAAATATCTGATACTCGGGTGCGAAACTCGAGGGAAAATTAAATTAGAAACTTCAAAAATTAAATCAGAGACCATCTGAACTCTGATTTCAACAAGCTTATAGTCGAACTGAACATCTCGGAAATACGAACCCAACGACGCCAAATTGGACTCAATCTGAGCCCAAATGGGTCCAAATTGCCGACCCGAAGGGCATTTTGAAGGTTCAAATCATAATTTGGATTATCGAACGGTTTCAAAATGTGACGTGCTTATAGTCAAATCGAGCGGCTCGATGAGACGAATCTAACGAGCCCAAGATCGTTGAATTCTTATATAATTAAGCTATTTAAATGTCTAGTAAATGGTCTATGATCTAGGGAATCAACATCAGTCGTCCATTCAAACAACTCCCAATTCATCTTTGATTTTCCTCCTATTTATTGATCATGTCACTCTTAGAAAACTATAAATAGACCTCTCATTTCTCATAGAAGGGGACCCCCAAAGGGAGATGAGGAAGGGAGCTCAAGCAAGAAGACAAGGAAGATAAGAAAAAATTCTCTTGCCATCATACTCCTTCTCGACCACTTCCCGGCCAACAACCGACTCCAGATTTATGTCCGTCGTCGGACTTTCTCCTGTTGTCGGACACCTATCTTACACCGAATTTCTAGCAGACGTCGAACTTCTGTCTGTCGTCGGACTTCTACCCAACGTTAAACTTCCACCTGTCACCGAACTCCTATCCGATGCCAAATTTTTACCCGACTCCGGACTTATGTCCGTTGTCAAACTTTCGACATACTTCTACCTGACGTTAAACTTTTGCCCGTCACGAGACTTTCTTCATACTTCCACCCGACGCCGAACTTTCACCCGTTGTCGGACTTATGTCAGTCGCCAAACTTTCGTCAAACTTCTACCTGATGTCAAACTTTCTCCTGTTGCCGGACTCCTATCCAATGTCAAATTTCTACCAAATGCCAAACTTTTGTCCGTCGTCAGACTCATACTAGAAGCTGAACTTCTGCCCGTCGTCAGACTTCTATCCGTCGTTGAACTTTTGTTGAACTTCTACCCGATGCTTAACTTTCACTCGTCGTCAGACTTCTACCTGATGTCAGACTTCCACCCGTACACCGGAATTCCGTCTGTCAACAGTCCTTCCGACCTCCGTCTCCCCCCGACTATGGTCCTTCCAAACTCCGGCGCTAGACAATGGTCTTTATGACCTCCATCGTCCGCTAACTACGGTCCATTCGGCCTCCATCGCCTGCCAGCAACGGTCTTCCGACCTTCATTGCTAGATAATGGTCTTTATGACCTCCATCGCGCACTAACTATGATCCTTCCAACCTCCATCGCCCGCCGACTACTATCCTTCTAACTTCTGTCACCCGCCGATTATGGTTCTCTGACCTCTATCGCAAGACAATGATCTTTCTGACCTCCCTCGTCCACGGATTATGGCCCTTCGGACCAAATGAACACATTAACAATAATTATTCATGTTTCCATCATGTAATACATTCTATATGATGTATATTTGTTACATCAAGGCCAAGGCCTTCCCTAGCCAAGGTCTTCCCCCCCTATGAAGGGCCTCAGTTGTAATCAACTGTAAATAGTTGTCGATTCATTTAATTTGGGCTAGGCCCCATGATTTTTCTCCCTTTTCAGGGATTTTCCATATAAAAATCTTAGTGTCTCTTATAAATGATGTACTATCTCTTTTTATATGTATGCGTGTTGGATCTTCGTACAACACTAAGACGTTAAACTTTATACTTCTCTACTGCCGTGAATATTTTAGGACGCAACATTAGCTTTTTTTATAAATTAATAATTTTGAATTAAAAATTTTTGTACTATAAAGTTGCTTTAAAAAGTCGTAAGAAAGTTATCGCAAATGAACCCTTAGACAGCATGTAATAATGCATTTTTTATATATAATAATTGATGGTACTTTTAATTGAGAGGAAAGATGATTAATATCTAGAGCTCTAATATAAGAAGAAGATCCATAAAGCATATATACCTTTAGGGTTAATCTCATAACAAATAATTAAAAATTACATTGATAAAAAAAATTAAATTATTGCTCTCTTACATTTTTTAGTAAAAAAAAATTTATTATTCATTTATTAAACCCAACTTTTGTCCTATATTAGTTCACTCTCCCTAACTTCTTTTGCCACTTAACTTTTAATTTGTGCCCATCTCGATCACTATAACATATAAGATATAATGATGATGATGCCAATAATGATAATAATAATAATAATAATAGACAGATAGACAGAGAGGTTTGAAGCAAAGAGATGTTATTTTAGTGATATTTTATTTTAACTATATATTAATATCAAATTTATGATATAACTTTTTTATACCAAATAAAATTATTATTATTTTAAAAAAATGGACAAATAATGTTGTAAGTGCCACCATATGATTGTGAATGTATAAATCAAGAGTTGGCTCATTTATTTTGCAAGAGAGAAAATTATTATAATTTAAACAATATTGTAATAAAATTACAAAAAAGAATAATAAATTAATAGAAAAATAATAAAGAATCTCTTAATAATAAATATTATTATATATGTTTTAAATACTTAAAATTTTATCCCAAACTCCTAAATATTAATATATTTTTTTAACAAAATCAAGTTGCGATCTAAAGAGTGGTGTTGCGGTTGGCTTAAACTTAACTTGTTCGTTCATTTCGCACGATTTACGAGTCATTTATCGAGTAGAGCCCGAGCTGACTCACAACTCAAATTGAGTTGCTTAAGCTTCTCACAAAAATGATAAATTTATCAGAGTATTTTGTTAGACCAACTAAATTAATTTTTTATTGTATTTAATTGAAAATACATTTGATTGAAGTTAAATCAAGAATTGAAAAAGTTTATAAGTTTGATCCTACTTTTTAATATTAAATTTAATAGAATATCTGAATTTTGAGTTGCATAAATTATAACGTAAATTTTTTATTCTCCGCAAATTTTAAATTTATTTTATCAATATTATTTGTGGAAGTATAAAAGAACCCAAATCAATTGATTGGAAGAAAGAGGGGATTGGTGTAAAAGAGGGGGAAAAATCTTCTTCTACTTTTTTCAGTTCGATTAATTTTTTTTTAATTTTCTTTGCATTTTCTAATCCTCGTATTATAAGTTTTGTCTCTCATCCTATTAAAAGTTATCCTAAATGAAGCTACAGTTTTCTTACTAACTTTCTAAAATAAATTTTAATTCTAAATTTTCTATTTGAAAAAAAATTATTAAAAGTTGCTTTAAAAAATAATAATTGTTCTTTTAAGGCTTTTTAAATTAATTTTCTAGTATAAAAATTTTATTTAAAAAACATACTAAAAAATATTTTTAGAAAGCAACAAAAAATCTGTCTCAAACAAGAAAAATTATTCTGTGCGGTCACTGGACCATTCAAAAGCGAATCAGAACGTACCACGTCACCTGGTACACAGCTACGATATATAATAAAAAATGACTTGATGCATTCTAATTCATCAACGGACGACGTCTGTATCCTCACAGAATAATTTTAATCCAAACAAACCCAAAACCAACTCCTTTTACTTTAGCAATTGAGTCATTCAGATAATGACGACAATATCCCTCAATAATTTAAAAGTGTCATTTTAGAGTTTTTTTATTTTTAAATATGGACCTAAGTAATCTCGCAAAAGATTAATTTAATTTTGATTTATAAAATCAAAGGATTAAATTAATATTTTGTTATAATCGAAAAACTATTCAATCATTTTCTCTTCATCAACCCTTCAATTATCTTATTATTAATGGACTTGGAAGAATTCTATAGTACAATTTGTCATATTTTAATCATTAATTAATGTCGTTCTATAATATCTACAATGTAATATTTTATTATTAACATTATTATGATATTTACAAGCCAGTTTATTTGATATAAATATATAGTTGTTAAATAAATATTAAACTATTATTGAAATTATGAAGATAATGATATTTTGTTAAATATAATAAAATTTAAATGGCATTATCATTTAATTATGTGATTAATGTTGAACAAACCGCCCTTAAAGAAGAAGAAGAAGAAGAGAAATCCTCAAGCGCGCGGTTGTTTACTTGTTTTCAAAGGCGAGGTGTCAACGTCAATGTAAATTATTCTTTATGGACATTAGATCGTCCGGAGTAAAATCAAAGCGCGCCATGTCACCTGGTACACAGTGGATACACATCCGTGATACACAACAAAGAAATGACGTGACGCGCTCTGAATTGCCTCCGGATGATGTCTGTAACCGCACAGAATAATTTCACCAACCTCAAGCATTTTATTACTATATTTTAGTTGATATTTCATATTTGTTAAAAAGTCAGAAATAATAATAGTAATTATTAAATTAATAATAATAAATAATAATGTAATGAAAGATTTTATCTCCTTGAATATTCTTAATAAACTTAGGCTTCATTTGGGACATTTTATTACAGTTTTCTATAAAAGCTTTCTAAAATAAATAATTTATGAATTAAAAAAAAATTATTAGAAAATAGCTTTTGAAAATAATAAAAAAAATGTCCCAAATGAAGCCTTAAAAGAATACCAGGAGTTTTTTTTTTTTTTTTTTCTCCACTGACTTTTTTTCAAACTTTATTTATTACTTTTAATGAGAATATGATTTCTTTTGAAAAGTACTATGGATATTATAAACATATTTGAAAAAAATAAAAAAAAAAAGTGTATTATTAAAACTACCAGCCGACCACATATTAGTAATTATGATGGTAAAAAATAACTCAGCTACAAATAAAAAAAAAGCAAGAAAATAGTAACAAAATGAAATTGTGATTACTATCAGAAAAATAAAACAGTTAGAAAGTTATCTTAATTATGCTGCATTTGGGACAACTTTCTAACAGCTATCTCAGACATTTTTTAAATATGAAAACTTCATAAAAAAAGCGAAAAATTAGTGGCCAACGACGGTCCTAAATGAAATCTTAGACACAAAGTATTTTTATATGAATAATTAAGTCATTGTTTGATACTTCTTTCTTAAGTATTACTTTCTAAAGTAATTTTTTAGTACAAAAATTTCTATTTTAAGAACCTTTTTATAATCAATTTTGGGGGCATGATGTCAAGAAGTTACTAATAATAATTTTCTTTATAATATCTAAATGACGTTAGGCCTTATAATTAATTTATTAATTCAAGGTAATTAAACGTATAGTACAAATTGATTTGAATGTATCACAAATTTTTTTTTTTCATGACATTGGACTGAATCTCATTCTTGACTTTGTAAGAATGCTTACTATTAATAATATAATTTCACTGATGGTGAGGGTTAATGTTATTTTATGACATTATCTTACTATTTTGGATAATTGGTCAAAATTCTACGATTGATGTGAGGTGAGTTAGATTTATCTTAAATTATTGAATTTCTTATATATATATATATAGAGTTGTCCAAATGTAAATGAGTCAAGTTGAGCGCGAGCCTTATTAGGCCTTATTGATTAAGCAATGTTCAGCTCGATTCGATGAGCTAGTTCTTAATTTGGCTTGACTCAGTTACACCTTTATTTACATGATAGTATTTTTTTATTATGAATAATAAAGTGACTGAATAAGATATATTATACGTACACATAAAAAAGACAAATTTTTTAATTTGTTGATACTAGTCGATCACAAAGAAAATTTCATGCACGTCCTTTAGGCTTTTTTTTTGGGATATTTAGGCCATTTAAGGCAAACTCACACACACAACGCATACACAAAGACTCGAACCTTGGACCTCTTAGTTGAAAGCCTAAGCTCTCAACCAATAGGCCAAGGAGAGTTGTGTTGTCCTTTAGGCTTTGTTTGTGATATTTTTCTTACTGTTTTTTAAAGCAGCTTTCTAGTATAAAAATTAAATTAAATTTTTATACTAAAAATTATTTTAAGAAATAGTAATAAAGTCATTTCAATCGAAGCCTTAGTTAATTTTAAGAGTTTTTTATTCTTTGAGTTGTACAAATTTCTAGCCTATTCTAATGGAAATTTTGAACGTAACGTGAGGGAGGGAGGATCTTCATTTAAAATTCTTTGTTTCATTCAATAACTGAAGCAGTCCTTCACATTTGTCTATAGTTTAATATCATCGTTGAGCTAATTCATCTGTAAAACGTGAAGGAGAATCTTCATCATCTATTGTCCTATGACTTGCAAAATTCTCTTAGGAAGTCTTTTGAGGACTTCTTCTTGATCTAGAAATATTGTATTTTATAAAATTATCAGCATATACCTTGTATGATAGAAATTTCACACAAGTAGAATAAAACTATTTTTTGCCAAAAAATTATATTATTTTGCAAGTTCAATGTCGTAATTAATAGCCGAGATGATTGAGTCACATTATTATTATTATTATTATTATTTAGATTCAACAAATTGTAATTAATTAGACCATGTCATATCTGATATCTCTACTCAACAAAGAGTTGACATTTATGACCAATTGAATTTGTCAAAATAAAGTTCTTGATCGGAGTCACTAGTTTGCTCTATTTTATCGGGAAAAAAAATGCTATTTACGTGAGGGTGAAGAGTGTGACTCCAATATTGTCGTCACACTGTTCACCCACTAATTTTCATTATAAATATATGATTAAAATAAATATAAAATAAATATAAAATAAAGTTTGGAAAAGAATATACAAAAATATTACTTTGTTGGTGTTAGAAAATGGAGATCGAATAGAGAAGATTTACTGCATTTTTGTGTATTATTATATTTTGAAGCGAAAATTGAATTTTTCATTTGGAGATGCCCTAAGCAGAGCTACTCACTCAATGAAGAAGAACACATCAAATCAACCTACTAAGTATGTTTAAGCTACTCATTAACCCAAAGTGAACGAACTAAAGACTTCAACACAGTTGATCACCTTCGATCATATGTTAGTTGAAAGTTTTAATTACCAACTAAGAGGTGTTTCGTTCGAGTTTAGGGTGACGACGAGTATTTAGTTTGTTAAGTCTTACTTTTAAATTTTACTTTATGTAGTTATTCTTGTAGTATTGCATCGCAACCTAAATCGATAAATATGGGATTATAAAATCAGTCCATATCAGTATATCACTAACTCCTATCTTCTCTCCGATTATACATTTAGAACAATTACATATGGCACAAAAATCATCCAATAAAGTAGATGACAATTAAGATCATCTCCAACCGAATTGCTTACAGTGATATGTCGTCCGTCAGTCGCTCTATTTGAATACTAAATCGCATGGCATCACCCAATTCACTGACTTACGAAATATATATATATATATATATTTAAATAGGAAATATATTAATAACACAAAAATAAAGGTTACATCAGCATAAAAAGAAAAGCTAGCAGATAAAAAAAATATTCTTCTCCTTTTTTTTGTTCAGAAATGTAGTTCGATACCCCACCGGGCTTAGCTGGGTTGGTGGGAGAGCATGATTGGGAACTCCCAACTCATGTTCGAATCCCCTCTCATGCGAGACGACCCCTTAAGTGGGGAGAAAGTAACAGCGGGTCCTGCACCTGTGGGGCTGGCTACTGGAAGGCTTGCCGAGCGATTAGTTACGCCGTCAAGCACCTCCTAAGTGAGTTGGCGGATGGTAGATACCCCCGTTTCCAAAAAAAAGAGTTCACTTGAAGATAAATTATTGCATTTTGGAGTGGAAAATGAGTTTTTCGGTTGGAGATGCCCTATTGATGAACAGATCTCCAAATTTCTTTTCTTTTTTGGTAGAATTTTCATATTAAAGCTTATGAATTCTACATTATTTGCCCTAATCTTTGATTTATGTGTGCATTGGATCTCTACCGCTACTAACATTCCGACATATAATAAATATTAAATATTGTTATAATACGAATTCAAGCATGTTCATCACAATTTTCACAATCCTTTGAATTTGCTCCAATATACAGTGACACGCACACTACAAAAACTCGTTAGAAGATCTTACAATCTTTGACGAAGAAAATGAAGACTTTTCACAGTCAGCCCATCCGGTAGAAAACAGAGTCTTAATTGCTTTAGATGGGCGCAACTAAAAGAGGCGATCACGTGAAAGCATTTATAGCCTTAATTGCCGATGTGAAGATGGCGATAGATTTGGCGCACAAAGAACGGTTTCTTCTTCTCTCTTTGTCTTCAATAAAATTGTTGACTTGCTTAAGATTCAGAGCATTCGTCGCATAATTCGTTATAAGAAGTCTTTTCCTTCGCAGAAAATGGTAATGAAGATTTTGAGATTCTGTAGAGCAATAGTAATGTGAAGAAGACTTCGAAAAAGTAGTTAAGGCCTTATTATTGTTATTATTATTTATAATTTGACAGGGAACAGCCAACGGTTCAGAAGTTCTGAAGTCTAGATTTTAGCTATAATGCTTTGGCCAGTTTTTCTAACTTGTAATGGAAGTTTGGAAGATATGAAGGATGGTCGACACCAATTTCGCCGCTCATTAAAAGTTGAATGGAAAAAGTCACACAGGATGGATCTTAGATTTAGGCTTCGTTTGGGACAGTTTTTTTATTGCTTTTTAAAACGGAGTTTTAGTACCAAAATAAAAAAATTTGTATTAAAACTCCATTTTAGAAAACAATAAAAAAACCGTCCCAAACGAAGCCATAGTTTGGTACGGCTTTATTATTGTTTCTTAAAATAGTTTTTTAATTTAAAATTTTATTTTTTTTACTAAAAAGTTCTTTTAATAAACAATAAAAATGCTTCACATATAACTTCTTGAATAATTTTTTAGTATAAAAATTTATTATTCAAAAAATTTTGTACTAAAAAGCTGTTCCAAATGAAGCTTTAACAACTTCAATCAAACGTCTATACTTCTCTATATATATAGAGAGAGAGAGAGAGAGATTTGTTATAAAAATTTATTTTTTGATCCATCTTTTACATGGGGCTTTTTTTTCTTATTTATCAGTAGGGTTTTTTTTTTTTTTTTTTGGAGTAGTTAATTGGCTATACACAAAACACATGCATTATATTTATGCTCTTTCATTTAAGATTTTTCTGGATAAATTTTATATTGTCCTGCCCATAATTCAAAAAAAAAAAAATCTAAATTTTTTGGCAACCAAGTTTACATAAAAATTTTGTTTGTAATATAAAATGATATGATATTATTAAATCTTTGCGCTCATCACATGTTATCCCATTCCAAATAATTTGAAATACTTTTTTTATGAATTAGTTGGTAGATATAATATAAGAATTTTGATCTTTAGACATATTTGAAGAACTTATCAATTTTGATAGAGAATTCTGATTGTTGTATCCCAAAATATTAGTGGCGGTAGAGAGATATAAGGTTTAATTAACATTCTTGTTTTGAATGAATATATATCACACAAATATATAGATAAAAGAGAGAGGAGTGTAAGAGTCATAAAAGACAGATTTTTATGTGAAATATCTTGAAAATGGGAAAGAACCATGAGGCTTAAACCAGATGAAATGATTCTATTAATATTTGTGGTTTATTATAAATAATGCCCTTTCTTAGAGGATGACGTTGGCTCAATATAATAATTACACATTGTATGGAGCATATTATATAGTTGGAGAATGACATAATAGATGAGCTCAAGAGAATGTTGCAATATTCATTTAGTTGGTAAGGTCATACTTGAAAGATGACGATCAAAAGGACCATAGTCGGCAGGTCATGATGGAGGTTGGACCGTAGTCGGGTGATGGTGGTCAGATGGACAGCAGTCTGTGCCGTGCGACGAAGGTCGAAAGGACCGTAATCCAACAATGGTGGTTGGAGGGATCATAGTTGGCAGACAAAGAATGTTTGAAGGGATGTAGTTAGGCGATAGTGATCAGAAAGACCGTAGTCGGGCAAAGGTGGTTGAAGGGATTGTGCTCAGCAAGCGATGGTGGTCAGAAGGATCATGGTCGGGCAACGATGGTCAGAAAGAAATTTGTTTACGGACGATGGAGGTCATAAGGATGGTAGTTGGGCGTCTGAAGGTGTGTAGTCAAGTGACGGTGGTCAGAGGGATTAAAGTTGGTGGGGAACGAAGGTCGAGAGAATCGTATTTAAGCGACTGTAGTCTGAGGGATTGTAGTTGCAGAAAATGGAGGTCGAAAGGACCATAGTCTATTGATGGAGGTTTGATAGACTATAGTCTGGTGATGGAGGTCAGATAGAAAGTAGTTAGGTGAAGGTGGTCGAAGGGATAATAGTCATGCAATGTAATCTGAGGAACTGTAGTCCGCGAGTGATGGAGGTCGGAACAACCATAGTCTGATGATGGTTGTCGAAGGAACCATGGTCAGTGAGTGACGGAGGTTGGAATGTTCATCGTCGGTGGGCGAAGGAGGTCGGATGACCGTAGTCAGACGATGATGGTCAGAGATATCATAGTTGGCTGGTGACGGAGTCAACAGAATCGTAGTTTTTAAATGTTGGTCAAAGAGATTGTAGTCGATAAGCAATAAAGGTTGGAAGGACCGTAGTCAGATAATAGTAGTCTAAGGAATTATAGCCGAAGGGCGACAATGGTTGAAAGGTTTACAGTCTAACGATGGTGGTCGGAAGGATCGTAGTGGGGAAGGTGGTCGAAGGGCTATAGTCGGGCAATGGGGTCGGAGGGCCTGTGGTCAGTGAATGATGGAGATTTAAACAAATGCAGTCAGGCGATGATATTCATATGGACTATGGTTGACGTGCGACGAAGTTCTAAAGGATCCTAACCGAGCAACTCTTGTTGGAGGGATCGTAGTTCGGTGTCAGTTAATAGTAGGGAAGAAATCCAGTAACAACTTTATATGAGAGGAGTTCCAGCGATACTTACTGAATGTGTAAAAGTCCGACGACGGTCAGTGACATGAAACGAATATGGCGATGACAGTGATGGCTAGAGAGTGCAAGAGGGCCCCCAAGAAGTATTGTTGGGTTCCTCATGCCAAGATTTTCAATTTGATAATAAGCTTGCTCAAGCATGAGTTTGGAAGGTCTTGAATTTAGTTCTGAAAATTTC
The DNA here is from genome assembly GCA_019514585.1 of Dendrobium officinale. NCBI lineage: Eukaryota > Viridiplantae > Streptophyta > Magnoliopsida > Asparagales > Orchidaceae > Dendrobium > Dendrobium officinale. Next base: position 20,130,063 of record CM033692.1, read on the forward strand.
TAATTTAAATTTGCATTGAGATTTGTTCCCGGTCAAAGCAATCTTTAGTGAGATCACTGATCCACTTTGATCGACCAAATTGGAAATCGATTCGTACACCTTCATGTTATTTGTGGACTTTTAAATCTATGAAATTTAAAATTGGTTGGTTCATTTTGACTTAATTCATCGACTTTTTAATCGGTACAATTAGAAATTGGTTGGCTCATTTTGATTGTATTCGTAGACTTCATGAATCAGTGTGACTCAAGTAAATTGATAAATTTGAGCAATATCATATATATCATTAAATGAAATACAACTAATATTTAAATTGTTAAAATGTCCAACTATATAGTAAAAAGTAAATTATTTTCTTCAGATTTATAATCTTTGAATATATAAATAGGTTCTTTAAATATTTAAAATGTAATACAAAATACAACACGTCTTGATCTGTTGACTGAAGGGTGCAACTGAGTCTAGCTGAGTCAGACTCTACTCGTTAACAAGCTCGCGAGTCAAGCTTATCGATCTCAAGTTTGAATAGTAGTTTGCTCAACTCGATCATTCATCGAGCTCGTGTGAACAGCAGGGGCTGAGAAACAACGTAGACAGATCAAAGCTAGTTCCACATGCGAACTGTGTTCACGACGGAAGAGGCATAACGACGGGGGCGAATCCGAAGTGAGCATGTGCGAACCGCATTCGCGAATTGCGACGGAAGATGGGGGCACGTGTGAACCGCGTTCGCGGTGGAAGATATCCGCTCGACGAGTTGAATTTCTGTGGCGAGCTCGGGCTCGACTCGAATTCACATTCGAGCTCGACTCGAGTTCAAGTTTGAGCTTCAAATTTGGCTCGTGAGTCAACCTCGAGTTAGGCCTAAGTTGAGCTCGATTGAACTCGTTTGCACCCCAAGTTGGCAGAGAGCTTAGGCTTATAATCAAGAGGTATTGAATTCAAAACTTATGCATGTTATGTGGAACTTTTATTTCGTTCGGTGTAAGGATGTAGAGGAGCGTTCTGTTTTAGGAAAAAACGTGCCTATACCGAGGTGTACCGAGTTTTTTGACGGTATAGGTGCGTTTTTGCCTAAAACCGAACGCTCCTCTACATTCGGTCGGAGGATGTAATAATTGTTCTGTTATGTGAGGGAGTTTATATTAAATTTGCTCAAAAGTCTAAAATTATATATAATATTGTTATGATATCATTATTTTTATGAATGATTTTGTTGGATTTTTTTTAAAAAAATTTTGATAAGCACCAAAATGGAAATACTAATAAAACTAACGTACGAATTAAATAATGTGCTCGTATTTAAACCGACAAATTAAGGGAAAGTAAACTCCACAATTCGGCCACCGATTTATTGGATTGAATCATCAAATCGGTTCAACGGATCAGAATCATGTAGTCAATGAAATCCAACGGCTAAGTAAATTTTGGCCCAAACACGGACGGCCTGCTCGCTGTATTAATTATGGCAACACTATCGTTGTGGAGCCCACAAATATATAGTGGGACACACTCCAATAAATTTTTAAGGGAAAAAAATGTCAAAATATTCTTTTAGATTTTCAAAATTATTTGATTTTTGCTGAGATAATTAAAATTTTAAGATAATAATATAATATACTCAACAAGCTCTTTCAAATCTTTTATGATGCATTTTATATCAATATTTTAATACTATTTTCACTAAAAGAAATTAATATAGGCATTTATTTTATAGCATAATTAATCAATTATTTTTATCATGCATATATTCAAGGTTGTGAAAGCAAGACAAAACATCGAATCAGAAGAAGATCCTCACGGTTTGATGGTTCAATCAGAGTTGGATCAGATGATATAAAAAAATACTAATTATATTAAAACCTTATAAATTTAAAACCCATTTAAAATTATTTTCGTAAATCTAGATAAAAATTTTCCCTTGTTATATAATCGATAAAATCTCTGCAACTATTGAACGTTAATATGCTATTGATTTACCATTTATAGTCTGCCTTTTAGCTAGGGTGTCAAATTTTTACCCGACCCGAAAAAATTCGGGTTCGGGTTGACCCATTTAGCAAACGGGTCGGGTTCGGGTTGACCCAAAAACCCGAAATCAACCCGATACTGACCTGAAAAATCCGGGATCATCGTTGCTGTGCTCTCACGATCCAGCGCTCGCGCCTCGCGCCGTCGCCCGCTGCCGTCGCGCTCCCGCGCAAGCGCCCGCTACCCCGCTGCTGTCGCGCTCGCGCCTCGCGCGGCCGTGCCGTTGCCCACTGTCGAACTCGTGCAGTCTCGTTGCAGCGCTGCCGCGCTGCTGAGCTCATTGCCGCGCTCGCGAAACTAGAGTTCCGTTCTATGCCGCGCGGGTCGGGTCGGGTCAACCCGACCGGGTCGAGTCCGGGTTGAAATGTCCGACCCGTTTGCAAAAACGGGTCGAGTTCGGGTTGACCCGTTTAGATCCGGGTCAACTCGGGTTCAACTCGAACCCGACCCGTTGACCCGAATTGGCAACCCTACTTTTTGCATTTGGGTTGAACACTTTTCAGAGCGAATTGATGGTCTCGACCAGAATTCAATTTCCTATCTACCATATCTACCTAAAATAAGGTACCAAGTTCCTCAATTCCATACTTTTCTTTCAAGGAAATAACTCAAGAAATCATGATTAAGAAGTAACTACCACTGTGAATTGATAGATGAGACCACTTAGAGAGTGTATATTTGCTTGTTAGATTGAGAGAAAAATGTTGAACTACTTAACTCATTTCAGTCAAACTACATATGCAACACATGAGATATAGATACTTGAAAAGATTTTAATCAAGACTTACTAATGAACAAAACTAATATTAGAAAGGGTAGCTCTAACATAGTTTTGCACAATTTCTCATATTTCAAAAAGAGCCAAAAAATTTTACACCAAGCCAAAAAAAAAACAAGGATGATTACAAAAGAAAGTGGAGGAAGAATCATCAAACCCACAGTCCTGCAATTTCATCCAAGCAAAAAAATATCAAGCTTGGCGCCAACCTCTTAGTTCCTATGGCACCGCGCACATTTTTAGGTTCAACACATTGAAATCTAGGTTCAACTAATAAATTTGTTATGTATTGTTAGCTAAAATTTGAAACTAGGGTTTAACAAAACTTACATCCACAGATAGGAGACCGACGTTGTAATGGAGAAAGTATGGTGAGAGAAGCCTATGTCGATGATAAGTCTTCACCGGAGACAAGGAGCTATCGAGTTCAACTTCGGGAGCGTGAAGGAGAACATGGTGGGAGACTGGGAGTCGAGACGCTCACACAAACACGGGTTCAAAATAGCCTAGCACAAATAGCTCTATTCATATATTTTAAGTTTATTAGGAATTTGAACCGTTGGATTTAAAATCAGTAGTTGAAATCCATTTGGATTTTAACCATCTGATTTTCTAAAATCGGTTTAGTGTTCAAAGCACCGGTCGAACTGGTTTTTCTCTATTTTATGCATAAGCGATTTTGTGAGAGGATTGAACCAGCAAGCGAACCAGATCCCGATTCAACCTATTGATCGGGTAGGTTCAATCCAATTTTTAAAACCTCATATATATTTGATTAATGCTTCACCAAGACTACCATATAATATAGTTAAATTATTAGGTATATATAATAAAATCATTACTTATAAATATATAATAATTTAACTATATTTATTTAATAATTTAATAATATTTATCAAATAATTAAGCTTTATAATCTAACAATTTAATATAAAAAATAAATAAATAATGCATAAACTAAAAATATACATGATAAACATAACCTAAAAATATTTCAAATTCTTATGTTTAAAATTTAAATCATAATGGATCTAAAAACTTGAAGGAAAAAAAAAATATTTTAAAAGAAGTGCAATCCATAGATGATTAATCTTACACTAATACATCATTAAAATACATAGTTTTTTTTTTTTTTTTGACATGTTCCACGTTCCAAAAGAAGTAAACTTTCACCGGTCATCCGATAGAACTTTTATTTCGTCCGGTGTAAGGATGCAGAGGAACATCCGTTTGTAGGCAAAATCCCGCCTATACCGAGGTGTACCGAGTTTTTTGGAAAAACTCGGTACACCTCGATATAGGCGGGATTTTGCCTACAACCGAATGTTCCTCTGCATCCAATCGGAGAACGTAATAATTGTTCCATCCGATAAGAGCAATAAGATAGCATTGAATATTCTAATGAGAAATGCGACAGATCTTAAGGGGACCTCTCCCATTTATTTTTGCAACGTTGTTGGTGCTCCACTCCCAACCAAATCTTACCCCCACTCCCCACGCAATTAAACAATCAGATTTCTCTTTAAACCAAAATCTCAATACGGAACTATTAAATTAATCTTATCAAAAATTTCACTATCAGGCTATCAACTAAAGCTATATGGCATCGAAATGAAGAGAGAGAAAGTGGGCCCACACTGACAAATCCTCAGCACGGAAAAGCGACACAGCAGAACAACAAGACAGACAAGTCAACCGATATCAGCTTTTAAACAATCTATGCCAAATAGTGGGACCATTTTCTTTTAGGGACATTTACATACATACCACTTAATACTATTCTATTTACATATTGTAACTAATAAATAATTAAATATCCAAACATATAAATAATATTTTTATGGGATAATTTTCTAAGTGCCATTTTATATCATCTTATTTACATATATAACATCTAAAATTTTAATATTACTATTGCGTCCAGGAGTATTCGCAGCGGTAGAGAAATATAAAGTTTAACGTCTCTAGCACACATACAGATAAAAATAAAGGGTGTTGCATTTATAGAAGACACCAAGATTTTTACGTGAAAAACTCCTAAAAAGGGGGAAAAACCAAGAGGCCTAGCACAGTTTAAATGAATACATTATTATTTGCAGTCGATTACAAATCGGCCCTTCTTTAGGATAAAGGCAGTGGCTTGATGTACATTATATAAAGTACATGGTGGAAATATAAAGAGTCATTGTTGACATCTTTGTTTAGTCTAAAGGACCGTATTCGATGGGCGACATAAGTCAAAAGGATTATAATCGGCGGGCGACGGAGGTTAGGAAGGACTGCAGTCGACGGGCGACGTAAGCCAGAAGGACCGTAGTCGGGGGGGCGACAGAGGACAGAAGGACTATAGTCAGTGGGCGACATAAGTCGAAAGGACCTTAGTAGGTGAGCGACGGAGGTCGAAAGGACTGCAGTCGGTGGGCGACGTAAGCTGGAAGAACCGTTGTCGGTGGGTGACGGAGGTCGGAAGGACTGCAATAGGTTAGAAGTCCAACAATGGATAGAAATCCAACAATGGTAGAAGTCCGACGTCTGATGGAAATCTGGCGACGAGCGTAGGTCCGGCATCGCGTAAAAATCTGACGTCCAACGGTGGCCGGGGAGAACTCTGGCGTTAGATGGTATTCGGGTAAAACTTCAGAGTCACTTGTTGATCGGATAGAATTCTGGCGTCACTTGAAGATCGGGCGGAGTTTCGGCATCACTTGAAAGTTGGGTGGAACTCCAGCATCCCGTGGAAGTCGGGCAGAATTCCGGTGTCTCGTGGAAGTCGGGCAAAATTACGACGGTGGTTGAGGAGGAGTTTCTTCCCTTCTTCTTCTCTTCTTCTTCTTACTTGGGTCCCATCTCAAGAGAAATGATGGGCTATTTCTAGTTTTTTTTTAGGATGACATGACCCATAAATAGGAGGTGGATCAAGGGCAAAGGTGGAGTGGTTCGAATGGACGACCGATATTGAATCCCCTAATCTCGGATTATTCGTCAGACATTTGAAGGTCTTAATGACATCAGAATTTGGCGATATTGGACTGGTTGGATTCGTCTCATTGAGCCGCTCGGTTTGACTATAAGAATGTCATATTTGGAAATGGTTTGATAATCCATATTATGGATTGAACCTTCCGAATGTGCTTCGAGTCTTTGATTTGGATCCATTTCGGCTCGGATTATGTTGAATTTGGTGTCATTGGGTTCATATTTCTGAGATACTCAGTTAGACTATAAGTTTGCTAAAATCAGAGTCCAAATGATCCCAAATTTAATTCTTGAAGTTTCCGACTTGATTTTTGCCTCGAGATTCGTGTCCGATCAGAATAATTTTTTGATGACATACCAATTACATACATACCAATCTATATTATTTTAATATAAAATATACCACTCATATTTCTTTTATATGGTCCTACCACTCATATATTTCATTTCTACCGCTCATATTTGATATGAAAATGAACTATGAGTAGTATGTATGTAATATTTAAATTTTAGATGTTAAATATGTAAATAAAATAGTATATGGTGATATGTATGTAAAAACCCCTATTATTTGAACTTATCTTTGAAGCGATGAAATTGATGTATAACTTTCGGATCTAATAAAATTATTTTTCAATAGTAAATTTAATAATATTTTATTAGGATTTTTCTTCAATCAAATACTTGGACATCAAATTAGATTAGGTTTTACATTTGGAAGATTGGGAAAGCTCGTTGAAAAATTATTCTAAAATGTAGACAAAAAATTTGAGCCTATCAACTTTAACTTTTTATCTAACTTCTTAATAATTTCTGTATTTGATTATTCATTTATATAATTTAAGCAAATGTTTACCATCTCTTGCCTCTTGGTATTTATTGCTTGAATTTTTAATATAGTTTATTTTATATTTATAATGATTTTAGATGAATCAAATGCATATAATTAAAATGTCCAAAAAAAAAACCACATTTTTAAAAAAATAAAGCAATTTTCATCATCTAAGTTAGGGCCTTAGGGGTAAGTGAATCATCAGCGAAGCGAGATTTTTTTTTTTTTTGGGGGTTCAAGTTGATTTTTATATTGGGGGAAGAAGTCAAGGGAATAGGGTGGGAGATCGAGAATGAAATATATACAAATCCAAAAGAGAGAGAAGACGAGAAAAGCGAAATGCCAACGTCAAACCCGAGTTCGGTGCCAAAGCTATTGTCAAACCATTTTTCTAGATGCGACCTTAGGATAATAGCATGTGGAAGTAAATGTAGTCGAGCAGAGCAGGAAATCGCGATGGATTTACATTGAAGAAGAGTGGAGTGGAGCAGAGCACATAAAACATGGGATCAAGGAATCGCGATAGGAAATAAAAATTAGGGCTTATAACCAAGTAGCCGCGAGAGTAGAGGAAATAAGTTTTTTTTTTTTTTTGTGGAAACCGCTCGCAGGCGCTTGTCTAATGCATGCTTTTTTATATATCTAATTGATTATACAATATTTTTTTTTTTTTTTTTAAGGAAGATGGCATATATAATTATTTAAGAAATACTCACATCATTATTCCATTAACAAAATTATAAAATACTTTGAATTCTATTTGAGGAAAGTAGAACTCCTCAACATAAAAAAAAAAAAATTAAAATAAATTAATTAAAGCCTTCAAATCATACTTTCTTATTCTAGAAATAGACAGAACCAAAGCTAAGAAAGCGATGGCTTCAGCAAAAGAAAACAAATGAAGAAGAGAACAATAATAAATAAAAAAGGAAAATGATAAAAAGTAGCTTATCTGCTTCCCTGTCTTCTCTGTGTGAAGAATAATGCATCTCCTTTAGCGTGAATAATTATAATTAGATGCCATGACTCGGCTCACTTATTCGCTGGCTTGTCTGCTTTTATTTGTAGCCGCTCCTCCACTCATCAGAATAGGTGACCCATCATAATTGTCAGCTCCACCACCACAATTTGGGCGAGTCAATGTCAATTAAATGAATTTATCAAAGGAAGGAATAAGGAAATAAGAATAGTTTAGAAAATTGTGAGAGACTAAGACTTAGTGTCGTGTAGTTATGGGGCTAGTTGCTGGTAGGCTCGTCGAGAGATTAATTACGTCGTCATGCGCTTCGTAAAGAAGTGGCAGCGGGTAGATACCCCGTTCCTAAAAGAAATGGTGAGAGATAACTAACAATATGGCAATTGGTTCAAAGCAAGGAATGGGGTGATTCTGATTTTGATGCCGAGTTTTGGACCTTCTTAAGAATAATGTTTTTATTGATATATCAGAGATTCAAATCAAATTTGGGCCCTAAAGTTTTAATCCTATAAAAATAGTAAATGTAAAATCATCGATTGAATTTGTCCCTTTAAATGGCCTATTTAATCTATTATAATAATCTTGAGGCATACTATACTTTATTTCAATTCTTATCATTTTTAACCTTTAGTTATTGGAGCTATCATGTCATAATGGTTACTGAGCACCACATAAGTTGTAAAATTATTGAGCCTCGCTATTAAGAGTCAATGACTTCTAATATCATGTCTTCATGCCTTTCCTATATGTATTTCATTTGATTATATATAATTAGTTGATAAAGTATTGATATGAACAATTTCAACGAGTATTTCAGCACCAGAATCTTCAATGTTGATAGGTTGCTTGAACTATCAGTCATGTCAAAAGTTTCGTTTGGAACAGCTTTCTTACTATGTATGTTAGTACAAAAATTAAAATTTTGATACTAAAAAGTTGCTTTAAAAATAATAAGAAAATCGACCCAAACGAAACCTAAATTTGAGGGCGGGCTTAATTGAGTTCCACCTCTAACTGCAGCAAAGATAGCACTTGGGACAAAAAAGATCGAGCAAAATAAATGTTTCACAATTCTTGCTAACTTGAGCAACTACCATTCATAATATAATAATAAAATTATTTTCGCGTAAAATAAACTCTCCACATTTCGTCAAATATAAATATGACATTATATTTCTCCACTTAAAATTAGAGGCATATAAAGTTAAAATTTTATAAATATTTTTATATTTGTTGCGTGTTAGAAAATACGCGGCGGTAGAGTTTGTAGATTCACGTCCGAGCGTTGCACGTAAATTTAACACACAAGCAGAAAAGAGAAGTGAACACCAGAGTTTTTACGTGGAAAAATCCAAAAAGGGAAAAAACCACGGGGCCTCGCCCAGTTGTAAAGTTCCACTAGTGTTTTTGTAGATTACAAATGACGGATTCGTCCCACAAGTTGGGATAATCCGAATACAATTTGTTTCTCCCAAGAAGTTTACAAAATTCTGCAAATTCCCTGCATTTCCCGAAAATCCGACAGAGTTCCGGCGTCTTCAGGCGGCAGGAAGAGCTCCGGCTGTGATCGAGGAGGTGAGGAATCTCCTTTTCCCCTTTCTCCTCTTCTTCTTCTCTTTCTTCACTTGAGTTCCTTTGGTGTAGAATGAGGGTTATATTTATAGTTTTTCTGGAGTGGCATAGCCCGTAAATAGGCGTGAGATCAGGGGCGAATTGAGAGTGTTTTGAATGGACGGCCGATATCGAATCCATTGATCATGTACCGTTCAATGGGCATTTGAAGGCCTTAATGATGTCGGAATTTAGCGATCTTGGGCTCGTTGGATTCGTCTCGTCGAGCCATTCGATTCGAGTATAAGCTCATCAAAATCGGAGACTGTTTGGTAACTCAAACTGCGGTTTGAACCTTCCAACAGCGCTTTGAGCCCTTGATTCAGACTCATTTGGGCTCGGATTGGGTTGATCTTGGTGTCGTTGGGTTCGTATTTTCGAGACGCTCAGTCTGATTACAAGATCGCTGAAATCAGAGTTTGGGTGCTTCCGAAATTAATTTTTGAAGTTTCCAACTAGCTTTTGCCTCGAGATTCGTGCCATAATTTTGTAATGTCGTATCAATATTAAAATAATTAAATATAGAAGATAAACATTTAATAAGAGGTCAGAAAAAATTATGTATTTCATTTTTATTTAATATTGTTATTTTATTATTTTATTTTTATACTAATTAATGCAACAAAAAAGACAAAGGGCAGCTCATATATATATATATAAGTTCGGCAAACTCGAGAAAGCTTTTTTTGGACCTTTTTTTGTCATTATATGATACTTTCAATCTTTTTATTAAATGAGAAGAAATTTCAAATTTGTCTCCTCTTTCTCACAAATAAAATAAAATAGCATTAACGGAGCTTTAGCAATATGAACATTATGACATTATTGAAAAATATATAATCACATAATATTTAAAAAATAAACAAATAAAATATTATTTTTTAATCTTTCATTAAGAATTTAGCCTTTTTAATTCTCTTAATCTCATTTTTATGTGTTTTCACTGCAAGTGTAATTTTTTTTTAATAAAAATAATCAACAAATATCTATATATTTCTTAAAAATCTATTTATTTTTTAATATATTTATTTTATTCAAATAATATTAAATTACACTGCTAATTAAAATTTCATCTAAAATGGACGGCTATCAATTTCCAAGCAAGTAAATAAAAATATTAATAAAAAAATCTATTTTTGTCTCGTATATATTATATATTACGAATTATCGAGACCTAATCAGATTTTTCTTATAAGAAAACGATGGTGAAAGGATCATGAGACGAATATTAAAAATTATATAAAATTATTTTCTCGTAGAATAATCGAATAGTTAATTTATTCAGTCTGTGTAATTCAAGTTCTTGAAAGTTCTTGATTTTGCTATATACAACAAGCACTGTTATAGATTTAAAATTATTCAATTTGTGGAAAATTTCAGCCGTTCGATTTAACTTTTCTAATTAAACAATTAATTATTTTTTAATTATGATATTAGGAAACAAGAAGATATGAGAGGGATATTACATTATTTTTATTTTTAATATTATTTAATTAATTTATTTTAAAATTTGAAAATTTTGATTAAATTTAAAATAGTTAATTATAATTTTTAATAAGTGTCCAAGATAATCTTTTTTGGACCAAGTCAATTTCAGATCAGATCTGAGCCCATCTCGTCAACTTTAATTGACAGCACGATAAATAAAAATAAATAAAAATAATATGTATGTATAAAATTACACATGGATGATGAAGCTGTGAGCCCCTTGGGCAATTTGGTTTCTGGTGATCATGTTGGAAGTCACGTTGTGGTTAATGTTTTTGATGATCTAGTTCTTGACATGAATGTTGAACCACTTATAAATGATCCTTTTGTTTCTTATGAAATTTCGACGTCGAATGGTATTGTGTCGTTTGTAGATGTTCCTATTGCTTTTATTTCTTCTGAGGATTTGAATGCCCAATTGGCTTCCAATTTGTTAGGCAATTGTGTGAAACATAATTATTGGATGGATGGCTCTGTTTCCTCGCAAAGTGGGAATGACTTAGTTGAACCGAAGGATTATTTTCATGAAGTGTATATTTTGAATATGAGTCATATTGTCCAGAAAGTGTTTGGCAGTGACACGGTGGCAAGCGACGTAAGCAAAATTCGAAAAAAGAAGTAATTTGTTGTTGTTGTCTATCTTTGAGTTTCTTCCTTATTTGGTCTCTTCAAGTGGTGTTTGTGGTTTCTCCGTTTGTAGGTTCATTGATTTGTTTGGTCTTTTTTTCTCACTGAGAGGTTCAGATGTTTCTCGCATTGTGGGTTTGGTTTGGTGCGTAGGCTGTACTATTGTCTATTTTTTTGGCTGTTTCTAGTGGGTTCCTATTTAATTTTTCTTGTAGGTGTTTATTTCTGTTTGATGTGGCTTCTCCTATAGCGGTTGTTGGTTGCTGACTCTTTGCATGGTTGTCTGTTTGGGCTTGTATGTTAGTCCTTTTATTTTTTTTTTTTTTTTTTGCTTGGTTATTATTATAGGTATAACTAATGACTCATAAGCTTTATTTCAAAAGTTATATTTTTAGAGAGCCTACGCGTCCGTCGGTGAATTTTCTTTTATATATATTACAAGCTATAAATGTTTGACTCTAAATAATAGTAATTTCGATGTCTTATCTTTACAATGATATAATTAGCTGTTTGTTGCACTATTTTTCTGTTGATTTGCACGTTTTGAAATAATAGTAATATTATTTTTTTTCTCACAAACGCGACTATCGTCAAAACAGAAGCTGGCAGAGATAAAATTTTCCGTAAGAGTTAAAACGTCCTCTTTCCTGACGAAAATATGAGAGCTAAGATTTAATTAAATCAAAATAAAACAAATAGTGACAAATATATATATATATATATATATATATATATATATATATATATATAGTCGGCAATGTAGATTGTAGAGTGTGAACGTAAGCGAACGAGAAGGAGGGAGACAAGACCGAGAAAGAAGAAACTAGATGATTTACTATTATCTGTTCTATGTATTACATATACAATGACATATATATAGGTAACTAATGCATGAAAGACAATTCTGGAATGCTGACGTGGCAACATTCGTAATGGTGCCTTAACATTCCCCCTCAAATTGATCATTCGAGGATCGAATGGTCAATTTGGAGCGAAGTTCCAGAAATCGATTTATTGGAAGAGTCTTTGTGAGAATATCAGCTAGCTGATCCGAGGAGCCAATGTGAGCGATGCTGATGGTGCCGTTTTGTACATGGTCGCTGATAAAATGGTAGTCTATTTCTATGTGTTTGGTCCGGGCGTGCAATACCGGATTGTGTGCGAGAGCTATCGCTGATATGTTATCACAGTAGATAGTGGTTGGTTTGGTCTGCGAGATGCCGAGATAAGAGGCCAGCCGCTAAATCCATATGACATCTGATGTTGCAGCCGAGAGTGCTCTGTATTCAGCTTCGGTAGAGGATCTGGCCACGGTTTGTTGCTTCTTGACGGACCAGGAAATCAGGTTCGGTCCTAAAAAGGAACAGAAACCTGAGATTGATTTACGGTCGGTCGGATTCGCAGCCCAGTCTGCATCTGTGTAGCACCTGAGTAGGAGCGGACCGTGTCGAACTGGAAGCCCAAACTCAATTGTCCCTTTGATGTATCGCATCAGGCGTTTGAGTACTTGATAATCGCTGTTGCGAGGATGATGCATCTGCTGGCATATTGCATTTGTAGTGAAAGCAATATCCGGTCTAGTAATAGATAGATATTGAAGAGAGCCAGCAATTTTGCGGAACAACTTTGGATTGGAGAAAGGTTGATGGTCTGGATTTGGTTGCACCCGAGTTGAAGCCGGGGACGGTGAAGGCTTGCAGTCCTCAAACCCTGCAATAGAGAGAAGATTTTGTGCGTAGTGTGATTGAGAAAGAAAGTATCCGAATTTAGTTTTGATCACCTGTATCCCGAGGTACAAAGATATGTCGCCAAGTTGTTTGAGACTGAATTTTGAGCGTAGGCTGTGAAGAATTTCGTTCAGTTTGATCGTATTATTGCCGGTGATGAGAATATCGTCGACGTAAATGAGGACGAAGAGTTTCATGTTGTTGTTTTGAAAACATAGTAGAGATGGGTCGGCAGTGCTGAATTTGAATCCGAGTGTTAGCAAGAAACTGGTGAGCTTGTGGAACCATTGCTGCGGGGATTGTTTTAAGCCGTAGATGGATTTCCTTAGCTGGCACACATGCTTCGGGTGCTGTTTGTCCTCGAAACCTTTAGGTTGTCGCATATAGACCTCGTCTTGAAGGTCGCCGTGAAGGAATGCGTTCGAAACGTCCAGCTGTTTAATAGACCAGTTATTAGTTAGAGCAATAGTAATAAGCATTCGGATCGTTACCATTTTGGCGACGGGACTGAATGTTTCGGTAAAATTGACCCCGAATTCTTGTGAGCAGCCTTGTGTGACGAGGCGAGCTTTATATTGGATTACTTGACCGTCGGGATTAATCTTCGTTTTGTACGTCCATTTGCTGCCGAGAATGGGCTTGCCTGGCGGAGTTGGAACAAGTGTCCAGGTGTCCTGTTTTTGTAAAGCCATGAATTCGGAGGTCATAGCCTCACGCCAGTGAGCATGCTTGAAAGCCGTGTTGTAAGAAGTGGGGGTGGTTTGCACTGAGTCTTGAGCTGACAATGTGAATATTTGCTTTGGCTTTGTTATCCCGGAGCGTAGACGAGTTTGCATCTGATGTCTAATAGGTGCAGATACGATAGAGGAGTCCTGGAGATGTGAATTGTTTGTTGTCGGACAGCCTGAATTGGTATTGGTCACGCCCGACGAATCGGTGGAAGGAGGAATTTGCTGAAGTTGATTGGAAGCCTCCAGATTGAGTAGTTTTCTGAAGTGAGGGAGGTGGGAACAAGATTCTTGATATTGGATATCAAGAATTTTAGATGAGGAGGAATTAAAAACTCTGTGTCCCGGTTGACAATAGCAGAAGAGGTCCGGCGAGATCCGGCGGAGTCTTCTTCCGCCATGGACAGTAGACGCGGTAGAGCTTTTAGAGCTCTGATACCATGTGAACGTAAGCGAACGAGAAGGAGGTAGACAAAACCGAGAAAGAAGAAACTAGATGATTTACTATTATCTGTTCTATGTATTACATATACAATGACATATATATATATATAGGTAACTAATGCATGAAAGACAATTCTGGAATGCTGACATGGCAACATTCGTAATGGTGCCTTAACATAGAGTCCAAATTTTTTATTATCTAAAATTACAAAAAAGAAGAGCTATAATGAGAACGATCACAAATGGACTAAAAAACTCGACAAAAACCCTTAAAAAAAATATTAATATAGCACGTTTGGATAAAGGTAGTCCGCAGTAAAAAATTATATGTCCCAATTTTGACGTCTTCAAATGGAGATAGCCTCAAGAAATTGAGCAAGTATTACATCAGGTCATCTGACGCGTCCAGAGGCCAATAAATATGCGTCACGTCATCTAAAACTCAGTATTGCTCATTATACATCCGGATTTCCGTTTTTTTATCCGGACGTAATAATTACTCCAAGAAGTTAGGTTAGAATAGTGTCGTAAGGACATCTTCAACTGAATCTCATTCTCCTATTTACAGCTATGGCGAACATCAAATGAAAACACAATTTTGTATTTTAGTGTGGCTCTAATATTCAGAACGTCATTCACCCATACACATTATCATGAACAGAGATGAGAAAGAATATAAACATAATATCCTTTTATATTAGAAATAGAGTTTGATTAGAGATAAATTATTATTTGATATGACTGTTAGTGCGTTTTGAAGTTAGAAATATGCTTGTCAGTTGGAGAAGCTGACTCATGATCTGGCTTGACTACGGCTCAATAAATGGCTGATGTGTCGAGCTTGACAAGCTAATGAGCCAAGCTTAAGCTAGCCTCGACTTGACTCTTTAGCCGCTAGCTGGCTCGTTTAGTACTACATTAATATAAAATATACTTAAAATATATTATAGTTCATGTATTCAAATATAAAGCCATTAAAAATATTTAAAAATTATCTCACTTTTATATATGAAGTAATTCTATATTATTTATTTTTTAATTTCTAATTCTTTTTAAAATTTTATTATAATAATTATATGAATCATAATCATTTTCTCTTTCATTATAACAAGAACCGACTTGAACTCATAGAATAAACAATAATCGAGTTCAAACTCAAATAAAAGATCACTAAAATTCGGCTCGACTCAACTTGACTCGTTTACAAAGTAGAAAAATTCCACTATGAAGCCACTAAAAAATAAATTCCGAAAATTCTCCTACATATTAAATATTAACTGATAAAATGTGCTAAATCCAAGAAATCGGGCTAAAGCAATAGATAATACAAGAGGGCAAGATCTCCATTAAGCAAATTAATCACTTCCAGCTGATCAAAAGTAAGGGCATCAAGGACTTTTCACTGCTTTAATAGACCACTTAGCTTGATATTTAATGTATATTGAAAATATGTGGTGATCGAGTGAAATTTTTGTCTTTTTAATTTTATTTTATTTTTTTGATAGGGGCCGCGCATACGCGAACCCCCCTAACATAAATTATGACGTCCACTCTGCCACTTGGGCAGATGGTAGATCAGAGCATCTTCAAAGTGCAATGAAGACCTCTAATCTAGGCCACATGCATTGCTGGTCACCTGTTAAGACCCCGTCCAGGTAAGTAAAATTTTTTTGTCTTAACATTTCATAAAGATCCACATAAAAATTAGAGTCCCCAGGTGAAGTTATAATTTTTAAGTAAAAATTTTGAAGAGGAAAAAGATTGGAAGACATAACTGAGATAATATAACCAATTATATTAGTAAAGTTATTGATGACTACTCTTAATTGAAGAATATGAGCTAATGAAGTACAAAAAGACTAGTTTGGCCTCACATGATTATAATTAAGAATGTTGGGGAAGCAAATGAGGGTCAAGAGATGGCATGCCTGGAGATTAAGATCAGATGATGATAGCAAGGCAACGGTGGCCAAGCGATGGAGATCGGGCTATGGCAATCGGGTGATCATCATCAGATAATGGCAGTGTGGAGATAGAGGTTGCTCGTAGTGATCGTTAATTAGAGTTCTAGAATTCTTTATAACTCTAAGTTTTCTTGAATTATAGATCTCTTTTATGTCAAAAAATGAAGTTCTAGTTATAATTTTTTTTTGAAATGATAATTTAAGAATTTTAGCCAAAAATTCAAATTCTTGATTGAAGATTTGTTTTAACTACCTAAAAAATAGGTCATTTTTAGATATTTAAGTATCTCAATGGCATGAATATTGAGTAATCTTAGGTCCGTTGAATCCTTCTTGTCGAGACACTTGTTTTGATGATAAGCATAAAAATTTTAGAGATTGTTTGGTCCCTTAAATATTATTTTGAAGTTTTAAGTATGATTTAATTGATTGATTTAGGCTCGAATCAAAGTAGTTTTTTTTTTTTTTTGGGTCATTGCGCTTGTCTCATATATAAGAACCTTTATTTTTCTCATAAGTTTGTTGTAAACAAAATTTAGATTATCATGAATTTAATTCCATAAGTTTCCAAATCAAATTTAGAGTTAGATTCATGCTTAACCATAAATAACATGTCAATATTTAAGAATCGACTCATGTAATAAATAAAACAGCACTTAGAATAATATATTATATTGTTCATTTTAGCCTAAATAATATGTTTAAGCCAAGATATATATTATAAATAAATAAACTATGATATGATCAAATAAAACCTTTTTTTGATATAAGAGAAGGCGAATGGAGTTACAAAAATCAAGCACTTAAGATAGTTTGTCGAAACATAAAAAGATCATGCTAAGTCAATGTTTTCATTGCAAATAGGGATACAATGAAGGCCTTTGAAAAGAATATAAAAATTCAATTTGCAAAGAACACAAATATAAATACAATAAAGGCATCTAGTCCTTATAATATCAACAGCTTTAAGGCCATGTAGGGAAGTCATCCAAGAGTAAACAACAAATAAAATGGCCCCATAACAAATCATATAAAGCACAATATGCAAAGGAGATAGGAATGTGATGCTTTTTTTGGAGAATAATGAAAGAGAAAATAAACATGTGGCAACTCCATAATAGCTTTATGAAATATTTGAAAAAAAAAAATCAACGTTAGGGGGTGATGCCAATATCTTTCATTAAGATAGTGAATAAAGGATAATTTCTTAAGAAAGTTGGAAAGGAAGAAAGATAATGCATATGCTTCTAGTAAGGTGCTTCCATTAAGCCCAAAGAATAATAAAGAATAAGAGATTTGTACTATCACCCACCTTAAATAATAGCCCCTTCCTTATAGAATTGGCCAAATACTAAGTTATTGCCAATAAAAGTCAGGAATTTATAGAATTTTGCTCCGAAATAAAAGCATACAATTTTTTTTTTTTACCATAGGCTATAATTACTAAAGTTCTAAATAAATCTTCAAATATTATTAATCTTGTGGTTATAATTAAGTTTTAAAAAGAAAGATATGCAATGATCTCCTATTCTTCTTAAGTAATGACATTTAGTGCTAAGCAGAATAATGAATTTTTCTTGAAGGTAACCATACAAAAAGGATATGAGAGCACCAACCAAGTCTTCTTTGATAGTGGGTCCTTGTAAATACAAATATCTAAATTAGTAGCGAATATAGTTCCAAATAGTGTATCTCTTACATTGAAGTCTTTTAGTGAGTAAGAGAAGTTTATATTTTTAATCAATCAAATATGTTCAAATTTTTCACAGAAGGGTGATAATTAGTTATCAAAATCTTCAATATGAAAAAGGAGTTCTCATATAGGTATATGACATATATACGAGGTATTG
Source organism: Dendrobium officinale (assembly GCA_019514585.1). NCBI lineage: Eukaryota > Viridiplantae > Streptophyta > Magnoliopsida > Asparagales > Orchidaceae > Dendrobium > Dendrobium officinale. Next base: position 20,148,095 of record CM033692.1, read on the forward strand.
AAGCTAAATATACATGAAAGATTTGTCGCATTAGATATAAAATTACTAGATGTGATCTCATTCTTGTCACAATCAATATCAAGCCAAGCAAGTTACAAAAATTAGGGAGATATCACTTATGACCAATTATAAAAACCATTTTAGATTTTTTTTTTAATCAAATAATGACATTCATATATTTTAAATGTTAACCATTTAAGTGGTCATTCTTATTGGGATGAAAAAGCTTTTTAGAATGAAGATCATCCAATAGAAAAAAAAGAAAGACATCTCTTACAAATATGAAAGATAAGAAGATAGAGCACACTGCTATCTCAAATCCATATAAGAATGAAAGTAACAATATAGGCTTACATTGATAACAATAAAGTTGTACACACCCAAAATATAACCACTAATCCATTTTATAAATTATGTCGTAATTTCTTTTTCAATAAGTCTTTGAATGGATGCATGATGAGCAAAATGATTGGTTGTGAGCGTTTATTAATAGATAAGCAATCAACTTATAGACTATGTTGCAAGGAGAATAGGCAAGTAGTCCTAGACTATCATATAAAATATAAGAAATTACAAGTTTCTTTCTTAACTCACGATCAACAGGGCATCCTCTGAAAATGTAATGTATGGCTACTAATCAAGAACTTCAAGTCATGTCCTTGATTAAGTAGACTCTAAATCTGATAACCAATGATGACATAACTATGAGTATTGATAATGTTAAGTCTATATTTGTTTGTACTCCTTACTCATTTTGCAAATCTCATTGAGTTCATTTAATTATTTGAACTTACTTTGTAGTTGAATCCCTTGTTAATCATGAGTATTCTCCAGTATCCCCAAAGTTAAAATTAACCCTATAGTTAGTGTAGGATCTATTTCTTTGAGAGAGAGTTCTTCCTCTTGAGCTTCTTGAGAGAGGACGGAGGGAAGAGTAGAGATGACTGAAATCTGAAACGGGTTGCAACTACTTGTCTTTTAACTAAATCTCTTTTCTATTACAGTCAAGTCTTATTTAAAGAATTATAATGGCACCATAAGAAGCTATACAAGAAAAAAAACATGAAATACAAATGCCGAGCACAAATACTTATAAATTAATAATTAAATAGGTATTTAGAGTATTTTAAATTGTATTTTGATTAGAAAATATCATTAAGACAAAATGCGAATAAGAGAGCCAGCTCGTTATCCCTTCCATGAAAAATGTTGGCCATCGCTTTCGATTTCTCCGTCATCTATGTAGAGATAATGAATATTATTTACTATATTATAAAGATAATTATAATTTTATATTCATGTTTTGTAGTTATATTGCTGGCACTCAATAATGGCCCGATCCCCAAATATATGCCTATGTGATAATAAAGTTAAAAAATATCTAAGCTTAATATTTATTACATAAATAAAAATAATTTTTTTTTAAATAGCTTAGAATATTATGAAATTAAAAATCATTTTTATAAAAAGGCAAATTGTATTTGAAATTTATTGAAAATAATGATATATTTCCTAAAATTTCGATTTAAAATACTTATATTATTTTCTGTTCTTATAATTTAAATAACTAAAAAAAAGTAGCTACTCAATTTAAAAATAATAATAATAAGAGAACAATTCCTTTTTATATAAATTAATTAGGGTGGCAAAGGATTACAATACTCATTTATAATTATGATCTGTATAAATGATTTCAATGTAGACTTTTCCACAAATCTAATTTATATAAATCATTTTTTAAGAAAAATATATTTTATGTACGAAGATTTATATATTCACTACAAAATTCTTATATTTACATATCTATCATTTAAATCTCAAATTTTACATATATTTGATGTCTTACTATCACCTTTTGCCTATCATTAAACTTTATTATACCTCAGATTGCTCATGCTGAGCTCAAGTCAACTCAATTGATTAAAAGATGTTGATCTCATAGGGTTAATCAGATCGGGTTTGACCAATTAGAGGTTACGTGTGAACTTATCTTATATTTGGCAAGCCTTAATGCTTTTGCTGTGTAATTAAAGTATCTAATTAGCATATCTCATTTTTGCAGTAAAATTTATTGTGCCATGCCTATCATTTATATATTTATCTTTTTTATTGACTTTTCTTTTTATAAAGCATTCTCTACTCTCGTCATAAATTGGAGGTCAAAGGACAAGTCTGAAAACGCACAGCTGCATATCGATATCGATCTCTCTACTTTCAAAAAAATTATTACGAGTAGAGTCTGGACGTAGCTTACATCCGAACTCCATTCTATACAAGTCATGTGGCTTGTACACACTGTGTACAACCACATGGCTTGTACACATTGGAGTTTGGATAGGTCTGGATTTTGCACGTAATATTTTTTCCTACTTTCTAGTATAAAATCGTTGATCTTTTGCTCTATACTCTCCTTCTCCCTCTCTTTTTTTTTTTTTTTCTTTTTTCACAGTCATTCTTATATGTAAAGTTCGGCAATCGCCCACGAAATGATTTAGATTCAACAATATATAATTATAGATAGGGGTGTCAATTTTTCGGGTCACGGGTCGAACCCGAAACTTACCCGGAACTATTCAGGTCAACCCGAACCCGACCCGTTTTTAAAAATGGGCCAGTTTTCCTAACCCGAACCCGACCCGCTTCGAGTCCGGGTCAACCCGACACGACCCGAATGACCCGTTTTCACAAAAAAAAGGCTAATTTTCGAGTAAAAAACGGGTCAATCTCCTCTTTTCGGGTCAAAAACGGGTCTAAATCGGGTTACTTTCGGGTCAATTTCGGGTCAAAGGGTTAACACGAACCCGACCTGATTTTTTAAACGGGTCGAAATGCTGAACCCGAACCCGACCCGTTTCGGGTTGGGGTTGACCCTAACCCGAAATTTTAGGGTCTGGTTCGGATCTGATTTTCGGGTCGTGTCAAATATTGACACCCCTAATTATAGATCATATATTATATCAAATAATCTATAAATGATCATTTATAATTATAGCAGCTTTCAACTGCATAAAATTTTTTTCTACTTGAAGAATAGTGATTTGGTTGTACAAAGACCAACCCATGATAATGATGTAGATTATGACATTATAAGGGAATAGAACAAAGTGAAAAATAATAATAATAATAAATAAATAAATAAAATAAGGGAATAGAACAAAGTGGACGGGCATATATAATTCATCAGCTAATTTTAAAAAAGAAATTTATTTATTAATACAAAGTGGTGATATTGGTGGTCGATTCAGCTCACCGCCTCTCTCCATTCATAAAAAAAATAATAATAATAATAAATTCAAGAAAGTAAGAGAGCTTTCAGCAAAATCCCCACCAACAAGACCTTGGAAACATTAATGGAGCAGCAGCTGATAGTGATATGGTGTTTTGTTCTTCGCCATGATGCAGTGGTTGCTTGCTTACTACGTCCCCCCACCATCACCGCTCTCCTAACTACTCTCCTAACTCTTCCAATCTTTTTTTTTTACATTTTCTATCTCTAAGGGTAGAAACTGCAAAAAATATTTATAATTTATGTAATGCACGGCACTTGGCGACTAATACAATTATCTGTATAATTAATGATAGGGAAAGGTTCAATGGATTGGATATGAGCTTTAGCTGATCTCATTGATTTGTGATAGGAGAGTCATTAGAATAATCAAATATAGTAATAATTAGGTAGTTTGGGAGCATATATGAACTTATTATAGGGGATTGAAGTTAATTATGAAGCTCGAGCTCATATAATATATAAGGTCGAATTCAAACTTGCGGATCCCAGTAGAAGTACACTCCTACGGGCTAAATATTGAAAAAAATGACAACATACAGAAGACAAAGAGCAAAACTGTGTCACCAAATCCACAACATTCGTACAAGAGGATAAAAGGCATTTACAGGGCTAGCTCGACTCTAGAGCTCAGTCTAGTTGAGATGGGGCACGAGTCGGCTGAATCACTCTAAATTTAATGATAATTGAAATGATTATGTTATGAATGATTGTGATTAACTATGAAAAATAATTTATGGTAATATTCTAATTTGAATGTTTTGAGGGAACAGTTTGATTAAAATGGCGGGTTAATCTATTTTGAGATGAGGATAATATAAAAATTAATAACTTATTTATATATTTGATTCATTTTCAAATAAATATGATAATTTAGAAATTAAGGATGTTTTGGCTGAATTTTTAGAAATCTTACATTAATCTATTTATATTTTAGCATAAATTTTAGAAATGTGCAATTTATTGAAGTAAATGTTCTATAGCATCTGGGGTTGCCGGAGATGGTTTAGAACAAAAAGTTCATTATCTAATGGATCGACATGTGAACGACAACTCTTAATGTCAATGGAATAAATTTTTCATCAAATTAAATATAGTCACCTATCAGAGTTAGGCTTTGCTTGGAACGGCTTTCTTACTTCTTTTTAATGCAATTTTTAAGTACAAAAAAGTTATTTCTTTATTAAAAGACTACTTTAAGAAGCAGCAAGAAAGCTGTTCCAAAGCTTCATTTGAGAAGCTTTCTTATTGCTTTCTAAAATGAATTTATAGTACAAACTTTTTAAAATAAAAAAAAATTATTTTAGAAAGCAATAAAAAAGTGAACTCAAACGAAGCCTTACTAGTATACTTAAATTATGTCTACATGCTCTTTAATCAAATTCAATCATGGTAGTCATGTATTAGTTACTAGACTCTAAATACCTAAATTATGGAGAATATTTCATAAGAAGTGTGAACTAATATAGTCGTAATTGGATAGACACAAGAATCATATTAAGGGGTTGTTCTCATCGCTTTCTCCCACCAGTAATGCTTTTGAATATTGATGGACATTCTGATGCGGTGCATCCTTATCCAGATATCTTGCGGGCCATGTTACCATAGCTTTCGTACATTTATATTATGTTAGTTTGGGTTGAACCCCGCTATGCTATTTGTTATAATTGATCATCCATATTTCCTAGTTGTTATTAGTACTAGTGGTACATTTACCCTATTAACCGTTAGCTAGGTTGGTTGTGTGCAAGAATGCAAATGGAGAAATTGTAAGAACGAATATATATTTTTTCACTAATATGCACAATTTCTACATAGTTGTTATTGTTTTATTGGCTGCTTGCTTCTTCATCTTCCTTGCAGGTCAAGCTCTACTTCAAGTTTGGTATCAGAGAGAGGATGGTTGAGAGCAGTAGACAGGTGGTTCCCGGTGAAGACTTATCCTTGAAGCCCTGTGGGTAGAACATGCCATGTTGGTGCAGCAAACGGAGGAATTGTCAAGGGACATCCTGCATTTCTTCGTCGAAATGTGCAAAGAATTGAGAATGATCAATGCTCAGCTCGACAGACAATCGGGAACTCGACCACTGTTACCTATAACCGGACCCGCAATCAGATGAGGGCTATCGACGAAACATGAACGACATTGGGATTTGTTGTTGATTGAGGCATAATATTCGGAAGATGAGTCAGGCCGGTTACAGCCACACGAACTTTTAGATGCTGATGCGGATCCTGTTTATCAGCCAAGAAGGCAACCAGTTGAGAGAAATCGGTGTCATGGTGAGTTTCGGGTGGAACTTGACATCCCATTCTTTGATGGGAAACTACACATTGAAGATTAGTTGGATTGGGAAAGATCTATTGAGTCTTTTTTTGAATATGTGGAAATCAAATCTGAGAAACATGTGAAATATGTTGCTTGTAGGCTCAAAAGAGGAGACAGTGCTTGGTGGTTGAAATTGCTTTAGTCTAGACGTCAAGAAGGCAAGGGACAAGTGCACATTTAATATAGAATAAAACAACTTCTTCAAGGGGTTAGAACTGTGAACAAGTAAGTGCGAGAAACTATTTAAATGAGTCATCTAATCAGTTAGTAACAAGATATATTGGTGGGTTATGAGAAGCAATTCAAGAGAAACTTGAATTGAATGTTATCTGGTCACTTTCCTAAGCAGTTAACTATGCACTCAAGCTAAAATACAGCTAGCTCGACATTCACGCAACAACCACAACAGATGAAGTCAAGACCACTCTAGAGAATTTAATAGATCGATTGTTCCTACTACAGTTAATGACTTGAAGGTTTTTTTCACCACACCTACACATGTTGCATCCAATATTTGGGTTTACTGAACATCATAAACAAAGGGTAACCCAAAGCTGAAGGCACCGCTAAGGGAGAACCCATATGTTAAGCCTTCAAACATCAAATAATTCATGTGTTTTCAGTAGGGGCGTAAGTCCAACGAATGCCCATCCATACCTTTATCGTGCTTATTAGGCGCAAAAGGCGAGGAAGAAGTGGATGCAGCGATTCGATTTAGGAACCGGTGGAAGAAGATGTTGTAGGAGATGAAAGGGAAACACTTAATTGTGTTCTAGAGAAATTATTTCTAGCAACTAAATAGCAATCTAATACACGAAGGAATGCCCTTTTTAAAACCAATTGCATCATAAGGGGAAGGTTTGTGATGTTCTTATTCACAATGGGTGCACTAAGAATGTTGAACCTCGCTCAGTGGTACATGCATTGCACTTGAAGACTACAAAGAATCCAAATCCTTATAAGATAAGCTAGGTAAAGAAAGGCATGGAGATTTTAGTGACAGATGTATAAAATTACATTTTTTATCGGCAAGCATTATGTTAGTGAGGTCTTATGTAATGTTATCAAGATGGATGTGTGCCACCACATTCTAGGAAGGTCGTGGGAGTTTAATGATAGAGCTACGTATGATTGCCAGTCAAATACTTATTTCTTTGATTGGAAGGGTCGAATGTTGAGATTATTTCCCTATAGTACTCAAGATTACGCCAAAGTTAATGCAAAATATGTTATGATCTGGATGACGGTAGTTGTTTTGCTAAATGTCTAGCGTGAGTCATCAGAAATCTTGTATTTACTAGTGAAGGATATCAATGCATCTACTACCATGGAGGCTATTCCCATCGAAGTTTCTTTGCTACTGCAACAATACCCTGACATTGGGCTAGAGAACTTACCCGTTAGCCTACCACCATTGAGATCAATTCAACATTAGATTGAGTTGACGCCATGTGGTATATTGCCAAATTTGCCCCATTATAAGATGAGACACAAAGAGAACCAAGTTTTATAATAGATGGTGGATGAGTTGCTTGAGAAACAAATTGATTTAACCCAACCCAAGCTCATATGTAGTTCCTGTACTTTCGGTGCCCAAGAAAGACGGTAGTTAATTGGAGGATGCGCATAGATAGCAAATCTATTAATAAAATTACTGTTAAATTTAGGTTTCCTTTGCCTAGAATGGAAGAGGTGTTAGAGAAATTGGTTGGTTCACAAAAAAATTCAAAACTATGTGTGCGCTGTGGTTATCATCACATACGAATTCACCTGGGAGATGAGTGCTATCACTGAGTGGCCTACTTCTAATTCATTTTTTGATATTAGAAGCTTCCATGAGTTAGCACATTTTTACCACCTTTTTATTAAAGGGTTTAGCATTTTAATGACTACTGTTATAGATGGGTTAAAGCGAAAGCAGTTTGTGCGGTCAGAGGAATAGTAGCGAAGCTTTGAATCTATTAAATTTGCCTTATCATCCGCCCCTGTACATAGCATGCCTAATTTTGAACAACAGATTACGGTTAAGACTAATGCCTCTGTGATAGTGTGCTAACTCAAAATAATCAACTAATTGAATATTTTAGTTAGAAGCTGTCCCACCAAGCAGCGGTGGACGATGTATGAGTAGCTAGGAGTTATATGCCTTCATCAAATCTTTGAAGAAAAGGGAACATTATCATAACCGTTACCTAGGTTGGCTGCGTGCAAGAATGTTGTCATATAGATAGAGAAATTGTAAGAAGGAAAATAGTTTTTTCACTAATATACACAATTTCTACACTGTTGCTAATGTTTTATTGCTTGCTTGCTTCTTCATCATCCTTGCAAGAGTTGCATGTCAACTCCTTCATCACATTCATTGTAAAATTACATTCAAAAGGGTTAACCGGTTGCACAAAGATTCAATAAAAAATCAAGCTGGCCTACATTGAAACAATCGACCCCATAACCAAAAATACCATAATTTGACTACTACTCACTACACTCTTCATACATGAAATAGCCATGAGGGTTTCATTGAAAGCCCGCATATGATCTCAAATAAGCACACCATCAATGGTTTACCGTAAAAACAGGTTTTTATAAACCATCAATTGAGCCGTACAATATTTTCTATATATATGCAATAAATGTTCCACAAGCTCATCTTAACGAAAAGTTATATTATATTTAAATTTTGATAATTTTCACTTACTATATAAAGAAAAACAAATTAAAATTTAATAATCATGATTATTAAATGCAATTTTGGTCAACTAAGACCAATGAAAAATAAAAACAGAATGAGTAAATCTTCCTCAAATGACGCATATACAAAAACAGAATTAAATTTGAAGCATGGGAGAGTTTTTATGAGTGATGCTACAACGCCTATTTAATATTTTTTACTAATGAAAAAATTTAAATTAGTCATTTAAGGGATTATATCTAATTTGGCAATAGATATTATATCTAATTTGGCAACTCACGCTGGAGCTATAGGAAGTACCCATCTAAGGGATTCAATATTACAACCCTTAGAAAAATTATTCTATGTGGAAGTCAAATTCCGTCTGAATATTTTATCCCGCAGCTCGGTACAACAGTATGGGGGCAGCTCGGTACAGCAGTATGGGAGCTCGATGCCGCAGCTCGGTATCGCTGATGTAACTCATTCTTGTTTATCTCCGGATATAGAGCAGCATTTAGTGTCCGCAATATCTCCTTAACTTGATGAGTGCTTAGCTCTTTTGTCATCATTCCCAAAGGTATATGTGTGCATAGATGAACCTAAATCTCATAAGGGCAAAAATCACTAATCAACTATCAAATTTGTAAATCATAATAAATTCATATTTTTTTCAAGAGACTTTCTAAGAAGAAAAAATAAATATATGACCGACTTGTTCAGGTACAAACATCAAGAAAAAAAATATTACAATAAATATTACATAATCCCAAAAAAAATGTCATTATAATTTAGTTTACAAATCATTCCATTTATATAAGAGAGATTTACATACATATCACCTATAATTTATTTTTATATCATATATGAGTAATAAGAAAAAAATATGAGTGGCGTATTAGATATTAAAATAGTATAGAATGATATATATATGTAATATTAAAATTTTAGGTGTTAGATATATAAATAGGATGTTATAAAATGATATTTATGTAAATTTCCCTTTATATAAAAGAATGATTAAAATATCATATCTAATATTTTTAATTCTGACAAAATTTGTATAAAAAAATTAATCAGTTAATTAATTATAGAATCAAAGAATAATGTATAATTCTCATATAAACAAATAATAATAAATAGAAATTTATAAAAATAGATTCAATAGTTTTTTAATAAACAAAATGGCATAATTTCCTTCCACAATAAACTTACAGTACAGTTAACCAATCACGATGTTTTTAAAAGGAAATTAATGACCGCAAACCGACAAATTTGACGGCACCATACCCGCAAAAGCAGAGATGGGCATCAAACACCCTAAAAACTCTGCACGGCACCACGCGTTTAGTGTGTGCGCCTTTAAATTAAAATAAAAACGTCAGAGCAGAAAATTGAACTGTAAAAAACTTTTACCCCACAATAAACACAAATTACTAAAACATGACGAAAGAGTCAATTACAATATAAGAGAGAAAATCCTAAACATAAAAATGGAATATTATCAGAAGATTTCTTCAAAACTTTACAACAAAATAATAAGAACACTTGGCGCTAAAAACGGCATAAATGCCGTGGAGATTTAAAGAGAAGAAAATTACGGATTTGATCGATCATGTAACAGAGCGAACCAAAAAAGATATATTGAGTTCTCCATTTGCCGATTAAGTCACGACATGAATACTTGTAAGCAGGCGTTCTTCGGGTAGTTGCAGATTGGACATAAGGCAACGCTCGGCTCGCAATTCTGGCAGAGGCAAAGGTGCCGGCATGGAAGAACAAGAACAGACACTTGAACGACGCCGCACACCTTGCAATTCATCTGTTGTCGGCTTGTCTCGTTGGCTGGCAAGGACATAGAGATGGGCTGAGCCGCCGCCGGCTTCAACTGAGTCTCGTTGTCATAGCAGAAAGACTGCACGTCCTCTGCCAATAACGGAGCACCATCGCTGTCTCCATAACCTTCCTTCAGAGAGGGAACAGCCGCAGCTGTAGCGGCGTTCTGGAAGAGCACTTGCTCGAGATTTGTTCTGAGATTGGAAACTAATATTTCGTTGTTCTTGGCGACATTGAACCAGATCTGATTCTCGGCGGTCATCTTCTGGATCTTCTCCTCCAGCTCGGCATTCTTTCGGTTCGCGCCTTCCAGTTCAGACTCCTTTTCGCGTAGACGTTTCACAACGACTTGCTGTAATATGGAGGCCAGTGATTTGCAGTGCCTTTTGCGCGCTTCCAGCAGTCCTAGACGAATCTTATCGTACTGTTTTAGAGGCGAAGTAGAACAATTAAGCAATTGATAAAGATTCACAACCTAGTAGATAGACTAACGACGAAGCAACAGTACCTGCGAACGGATGAGTTCATCCATCTCGGAGTTATTATGGCGGATCTGAGCAAGAATCTCCTGGCCGAAAGAACCCGGAGCAGAAGCGGACTGGGAAGAAACGCCGGATGACCGGCCACTGGTCGAAGCCGAAGCTGAATCAAAAACCCGCATGCTCTGCCCGCGCGACGCCAATAAAGCAGAGGTAACAGCACCGCAAGAACCATTCTTCAAACCGAAGGATGCTGCAAGTAAGGAAGGATTGGAAACACGGGCAAACGGAGGAAGTGGAGCCAACTTCAACATCTCATCATGGCTTCTCTTCCGAGATCCTGAGACATTGCATGTGAGCTCGCTCTGAGGATGATCGCTAAACACACTAGCGTTGGGTAAACCCGCAGCCACTTTGCCAACAATAGGAAGATGATCGATCTGAAGCTGACGGCTCTGCATGGTCTGTAGGCCTTCAAGAACACTGCCGATCGGCATCCTAAAGAAGAGATCACGAAGTACGGAAGCAGAATAGTGAGAAGGATTTATAAATAAGGTGGAAAAGACGTAACGAGAATCCCTATAGAAGCGCGGAAAAGAAGTAGAAAGATGTGGTGAATATTGAAGAAGACGGATTTCACCTGGAGGGGTACTCGGAGTAGAAAGCGTTGGACGGGTGTTGAGCAGCTTGGACCGCCATTTTAATGTGCGTTTGATGGAAATCGAACGACGCTCCTCTTGCCGGAATTTTTGGTAGTCGACCTGACGACGTTTGTTCGGATTAGGAAATCGGTTGCCGCAGTTGTTGTTGAAGAGGAAGGAGAGATTCAGCGATTTTCGGAAGGCAATGGGCGAAACGACTTGGTGGTTGAAGGAGGGGATTTTATTTATAGAAGATGGGAAAGCTATGGAATCAGTTTTGAAGGACTAGAGGAGCATGGAAAAAGGAATAGGATTTCGACAATTGATTATGGACTCGTTGCAACCGTGGAACAGGTGTCCGACGTGGATATTTTAAAAAATAGTATTAGTTGTTATCTTTTATTTATTTTTAACTATATTATATTTGAGAAAATATTTAGCTTTATCTTTAAGGTATAATTATTTTTTTCATAACAAAAATTATATCATAATATCAAAATATTATATTTTAAATATTTTATTAAAAGTCACAAATAAAATAAAATTATTAAAAACAAATTTTAACACCTTTTATTTATTTTTAAATTATTAAAATTAAATTTGGTTTAAATTAAATATTTATTTGGGATAATTCTAAAATTTTGTAAAGTTTTTTGTAAATAGTAGGGGGAAATATTTTTTTAATTTTATTATATATATATATATATATATATATATATATATATATATATATATATATATATATATATATATATTTAAATTAATTAAACAATAGCATTTTGAAGGAAACACACATTAGTAATTTTTATCATAAAAACCATTTTAATATATAATTTTTTGAGAAAAATAAAAAAACAACAAAAATTGTAAAAAAAAAATATAATTATAATCTAACAATCAAAATAATGAGAAATCTATTCTAAACGGGCCTTAAAACAAAATCAACCTAAAAAAACAGCAATGAGAGGTTTTTGCAGTTGAATATAAATATATATTTAAAATAACATAATTATTTCAAGTAGTGCAAAGTCAAATATAGAAATTAAATAAAAAATTAAAATTAATGTGCTATTATATGAAAAGATTTTGTATTTTTGAACAACTCGAGTTTAGTCGAGTGTTTGTCTAATCGAATTAAGCTTATGTAACTTTCTTTGAGCTCGGGCTAGTCCTCCACTTGTTCGGAAATTATTAGGCTTGAGTTTGGCTCAATTACTCAAACTCGCCTACTTTACTCATGCTCGTTAAGAAAGCTCATGCATGACTCATAAAATAATTAAAAAAATTTAGTTTATAATATATTATGTTATTTTAAATTAGATTCTAAATATATTGTAATTGAAAAGAGCTATTAAAAAAGTTTAGGAGCCAACTAACAAAGCTCAAGTTCATGCTCGAATAATATACGAACTCAACTATAAACTCTAGCTCGAATTCATGGCTTAATAATTTTGACTCTTCAGCATCTTAACTAGTTAAATTCCAGCTTGCGGCTCAGTTACACCTCTCAGTCATATGAGAGATTATTACATGCAGAGTCGGAAGAATAAAACATTTCGATTTTGTGACTGTAAACAATAAAATCTTAAGTAATGTTCACCATTATATTTTTATTATTCACAATCACAAAATTGAATGATTCTGTCCCAATATAAATTATTATTATATTAAAATTACTTCAATATATTTAGAAATAAAATATTTGAATAAAAAAATCAACTCACATACGACAGTATTAATTAGTGTTAGGAAGGCGGCATTTAGATCTCTCACGCCGTGGAAATGAATAGTTGGGCTGCCCGCGGCAACGTACGGTCAACGGAGAAGAGTCACCGCTCGTGCACGAGAAACCGCCTTCGCGTAAGCCTCGCCTTTACTTCATCATATATATATATAGTATGCAAATATATAAAAATAAGTAAATGAGTGCCAAATTTAATAAAAATTCCAAAAAAAAAATATTAGAAATTAACAAATTAATACACCCCCATCGTTTCCATCTTATATCATAACTTATTTACTATAATTAATAAAGCGCTGACTACGATAAAATTATGTGATTTCTTATTCTAGAAGGCCACAGTCAATAAATAAATTTTATTGTGTCAATTAAATTTTGTCTAAATAAATAATGATACGGTGAAGTAAAGTAAATATAAGAAAATAAATTACACCTAAAAAAAACTTTCTTTTTATATCCCTAACCTTCTTCGCATTGTATCCTAATAAAGATCTGTACTCCCCTAAAATTATTTTAATTATCTATATCATATATTTTTATCTGTAAAAAAAAAATTACACTACAAATTTTTATTTATACAAATATAAAATTTTCAAATTGTATCTTTTTTTAAAAATTAATTTACGTCGACTTTGTTCCTTCCGACTTACGTCGCCTGCCGACTACAATTCTTCATACCAAATGAACACATCAATAGTGATTCTTTGTATTCTTATCATGTAATGTACTTTATAAGATGTACATCAAGCTAAGGCATTCCCCTAAGGAAGGGCCTCATTTGTAATCAACTACAATTTTAGTTTATTCATTTAAATTGGGCTAGGCCCCGTAATTTTTTCCCTCTTTTCAGGGGTTTTTCAGGTAAAATTTTTGATATCTCATAAATGTTACGCACCCTCTCTGTTATCTGATTGCGTGCTGGATCTTCGTACAATACTGAGACGTTAAACTTTATATTTCTCTACCGCCGTGAATACTCCATGACGCAACAATATTCATCTCTACAACTCATAATTTTATATTTCTTATTAATGACAAATATTATGTGAAAAAATAAATTCATTAAAATTATTAATAAATTTTCAAAATCACTAATATGTAAATAATATTAATTCCGTTTTTTTTTTTTTTTTTTTGAAACGCAATACTCAATTAAATTATATTTGAATATATGTTATGTATATTGAAATATAATTTTTAGTAAATAGGAAAACGGGTCCAGGCGGAGCTGGTCCCATACGTGATCTCTTAGCAGAAAAATGATGCTACGGCCAACGTAGACGGGATGGGCCGATGCAGCGTACTATGTAAGAGAGAGAGAAAGGAAGGGGACCTAAGAGATTTGACGAGGCAGGGCAGGGCACGGCACTCAATCAATTATGAAAATGATAATACTGCCCCTGGCCCTCAAATAGATTTATTACTTCATAATTTTTAATAATTTATGTAACCGCGCATTTTACCTATTTTCTTATTTTCTTACCATCTCTATTACATTTGTATAAGATTTATTTACAAGGAATATAAATTGTTACTTTTTAAAAAAATATTACATTAAAATTTGTCACATCTTTAGGAGAAATATTAAAATTTCCACCAAAAAAATCCTAATAAATATTTTATCAAAATAAATTTCAAATTTAGTATTTTTTTCAAATAAACATAAGATAAACCTTAAATTTTTTTATTATACTTATCAGGGTATTCCATAAGATTATTTTTTTAATTAATTAAAACTATTATATATTATGTTTTTTAATAAGACTTTTCATTACTTTTATTAGCCCTAAAAAACACTCAGACGCCATGATGATATTTGGGAGTTTTGACTATCAAATAAGAGGTCTTGAATTTGAGTTTTGTTTATGTGATATACTTATATGTGTATAAATTTATATTAACTGACCTAAATATTTCATAAAGCACACTAAATTTTATAAATTCTAATGAAAATTGGGTATTGTGCTTCATTTGTGATGACTTAGGTTTCCTTTGGGACGATTTTCTTACAGTTTCTTAAAATATTTTTTTAATATCAAAATATGAACTTTTGCATTAAAAAGCTGCTTTAAAAAGCGACAATAAAGCCTTTTCAAACAAAGCCTTACTTAGACAATGATAGTTTCTTTTTTACTACTAATTTTTCATTATTTTAACGTTTAATTAAAATTATCGAGCTAATAATTTAATGATATTTTTACAAAAAAAATAACCCTAAACTATAATATCAAATCAGACCTTTCAGTTTTCTATTTATTTCAAATTATCATGACCGATTAAAATAAAATTAGACAATTAGTGAATTATAGTACATTTTTTTAAATAGTTAGTTTCGGATCCAGTTTGTGTGGGGCCATTGGGTCCGCACCCCCAGCCCTATTAATTATTTTTGTCAACTGTTACTTTCGTAGCCATTTTTGATGGCATTCATTCGAGCAGAGGTGGGAAGAGAAGGGTGCCGCGCTACAGAGTTGTGGTAGTGCTATTGCCATGACTGGGAACAGCTCCTGAAGCTGTTCCAACGGCTCCTGACGCTGTAGTCTTTAATTGGACCACTCTCTGTTTTTTTACATAATTATTTTATTATATATAATTAACATTTCATGTAAACAAAAAAAAAGAATAATTACATTATTATTTCAGAAAATTCAAAAAAAAATTATTATTTTTTTCTAATCATAATTATAGTTTTATTTAACTATTTTTTTCTAATTATTTTGATCGACCAAATAAAATTGCTATAAATTCGTTAAAAGTAAAAAGAAAAAAGAAAAAAACGCAGTGAACAATGCAAATTATTGTTCCCCGGCGGTCATCGTCTCCTTATTTACTTCCTCCTCGTGGCACGCGTTGGTGGGGTTACCCTCCTGCAGCTATATGTACCGTCAGACTCCCTATTTAAATACTTAAAAAAAACTGTACGATGCTGCTGTACACGGCGGTCAAGTCGGTGCTCCAATTAATTTATTAAATTTCTTACAATCCGTGCTCTAAATAAAAATAATATTTTAAATTACTCTAATTGTTAGTCTTTCAATTACTTAAAAGTTAAAATTAATTCAAAAGAATTTATTTTATAAAATTGATGGACTAAATTGCAATCAATTTTCTACTGTAAGTACAATATAAAAGATTATTTTAGATAATATTTATATTGTGAAGGAACTAAATTAGAGAGAAACTTTAAATTATTTTAATTTTTTTAATAAAAATAATAATAATAGAACCTTTGCGTAATTTAAGCTTAGCTCTTGGAGAATTTATTATGTGTCGACAATCCGAAGGTCAATTAAAACGTGCGGCATCATTCAATACCCATGGCCACTTAGAATCGATATTGAGCAAAAAAGTGAGGTGTCGTGTTCTGGTTGGCCTTAGGACATGATCAGGAGGCGTCCACGCAAAATAATTTATCCACCTCTTAATCAAATCTAGGCAATATGTAGGTTGGCTCCACCATTCCAATCATAAAATAAATGGCCCTAAATTTTTATCTATTTTAAAATAATTCGAAACTAGCTTAACCATCCGTTTATGTATGATAAAACATATCAATCACCAATTAAACAGGCTCGTTGAGTACTCTTAATATTTGTTAAGGTCATTGGGGCCCAGCCGATGACTATCTTTAGTTATATCATTATCTATTTTAAAATGAAATAATCATTCATTCTTATATTTTCATATAAATATTAAATATAAATAAATAATTTATACATATAAAAAACCTTAAAATATTGGCAAGTGTCAATTTCGTAAATTTATGCAGCTGATATCACTATATTTCAGCATAAAAACTTAGGGGTGTCAATTTGTGACACGACTTGAATCCGATCCGAAAAAATTCTGGTTAAGGTCAATCCGGAACCGAACCTGAAACAGGTCGGGTTCGGGTTCAATAAATCAACCCCGTTTTAAAAATTAGGTCGGATTCGGGTTGACCCAGCAACCCGAAATTGACTTGAAATTGACACGAAATCTCGTATTTGAGAAGATTGACAAATTTTTATCTATTTTTTACCCAATTTTTGACCCGAAAACTAACAATTTTGTGTTAATCCAGGGTCATTCATATCGGGTCGGGTTGACCAGCACCCGAACCGGGTCCGATTCTAGTCCGACAAATCGACCCTTTTTAAAAAACGGGTCGGGTTTGAGTTTACCCGAATAATGACAGGTCAATTTCGGATTTGACCCGAATCCGACCAACCAATCCGTTTGACACCCCTATAAAAACTTTCATTATATCTACTTTTTTCTAAAAAAAGTTAAATAAATATTTTAATAACTTTTATTTTAAAATAAAAAAAAAGGGAGAGGAGGGATTGTGCCCTATTTCGAGAAAGTGAAAGACAGGAAAAAAAAAAGGTGGAAAAGGCAGCAGAGTCTCCTGCGCCCCACTCTCGGAACTATTGCCGTGAAGGTGGTGAGAAGAAGATTTTATTAAATTAGCTGTGCCTTTTACTTTCCATTTAACACGGAGAATAGCTTTCCCATCTTTCTTCCTTTCTCTCTCTGCTGCTTCGCCATCATTTCACATCTCTCAAAGTCCTCAACCTCTTTCAACGTTATTCCCGCGTCACACTATCCCCTCCTCCCCTCTTTTCTTGGTTCACGTTAACTTCTTCTGCGTCTTTCCTGTTTGTATCGACAGCATCCACCACTAATAAAAGACAAGCGTTTCCTTCGCCCCCACACAAACCAAAGCAGCTCTTCTTTATCCCCTTTCTTTTTCTTTTTTTCATATTTATATAATGAATTACTCCTCCACTTATGATTGAGGCTATTATAATATATATAGATATAATTTCTAACAAATTTGTAAATGTCTATTTTGCAGTCTTATAATTTTACATATTTTTATAAAAGAATTTCTTTTGAAATTATAGGAAACAAAATATTATAATATGTAAAAAATCATTTTGATTGTATTTTCATGAGAATTTGAATATTCAATTTTAATATTATATATAATTATATAAGATTTAATATTAGTTTAAGGATTAAAATTGAAATCATTTATTTTGGTGATATCATTTCCATGATTAATTATTCTATGTTGTACGGATGTCAAACGTCATTCGGAGACTAATTAAAATGCGTCACGTCACCCCTTTGGTCAATATCGTGCTCAGTACTACTCGTTACTGTGGCTCGATACTGCTGATGTGACACATTCCGGTTAGTCTCTGGACTACGTTCTGCATCCGAGCTCTGCACAGAATAATTTCTTCATCTTTGCATGAGACTTTCATGACCTTCATAAATAAATATTGGCTTCATTTTCTTTTTAGAACAAATTTTTTTCGAAAATAGGGAAAGAATAAAGATCATTTTTTGTTCATTTTTATTGAAGCTCAATGACTACATAATTTTAAAATATGTTAACTTATAATTTGTTTGAAACTATATATCTTCTATTTTTTTTTCATAATTATTAGATTAAGTTCTATCACCAAATTTTCTTAAAAAATGAAAAATAAAATGATTGAAGATAAGATATTTAACAACATTATATGTGAATGTGAAGCACATGTAATCATTCTTTATTCAAATTTTAAAATAATAATCAAAATATAAAGCTTCGAACTTATCTCATTAGCTTTAAAAAAATAATTAATTATTTGAATATTAAAAACTAATTACTATGCCCAAATTTCTCAGCCATCGCACATGCAATTGTCATCGCACGGTCATGGGAACAGTGCCTGCACGCCCTCCAAAGCCATCCCGTTCAGTTTCTCTTTGTGCTCTCTTAATTGATTTGGCTGTTTTCTTCCATCTTTATCAATTAAGGTGTTGACAAGGGACAAGAGATCGACGGAGAAGCTCTACCACGTTGCCTGTGTCCACTCTGCAACAGCCACATTATTATTAATAACCTAATCTTCTGGACCCAATGGAACGTATCAAAGTGGGTGAGGCCGGCTTCTCCTAATGCGATGAATCGTCCAATCAAGTCGCGAGTTTCGCTAACTTGTTCCCACGTCATTTTTTTTAAGATTATAATTATGTACAAATATTTTTTATTAAATTAGTAATTTGAATGATAATTTTTTAAAATATTTATATAAAGTTTTTTTAGCTGCACCAATGAGAAATAGAGATGTCAATATTTGAGCAGATTGGAAAATCTGACATAAATCTGATTAAAAATTTACGGATTAGGGTGAACCTGTTTGATAAACGGGTTGGATTTGAGTTAGGTTTTCAACCCATTTGTAAAATTAGTCGGATTCGGATTGACCCGAAAATCCAACCAAAAACTCATTGTCATGCTCCGGCGCTCATCTTGCATGAGTTGTGATGCATTTGGACGGACTCAACCCATAGGCTGCAGTGCATCCCACGCTCCGTCGCTCATCTCGCATGAGTCGCTTCGTGAATAAGCATGGGAATGGAGGGTAGGCGACGACAAATTTATTGGATTGGGTTGAATAAGCACGAGAACGAAGGGCCTGCAGCAGATTCATGGGATTGGCTGATAAGCGTGTGGTGACAAACTTAAGAGTCGGTCGACTTGACCCGAACTTGAAGCGGATCGGATTCAAATCCGAAAAACGGACCTATTTTAAAAAACGGGTATTATTCAGGTAGGGTGAATAGTGCCGTGTTAGTTCCAGATTGAACTTGAACCCGAACCCGGCCCATAACCTAATTCTAACAGCCGTAGTGACAGATAAGATTAGAGTGAGTCTTCCTAGATGATTGAACATAAAATATGAGCATTCTAATGACGTTGTTATTGTTAATGTAATTATAATGAATTTTTTAAGAAAATTTAAAATGGATTTTGAAAAATTACGTTTATTTTAGAATAAAAACTATTTAAATTGTTTCTTTTAAAAATATATACAAAAAATATAACAACATTAATATTTTGTAGGATTAAACATTTAATGTAATGAAGCTCATCGTGGCCAAATCATTGAAAGAAATTTTTTTTATCCCTACTAATATTAAGTCATGAGCTCGGGCGTGCAGCTCATTCGGTAGATGCGAATCGCTCTCTCCCCAGAGCCTCACGCTCGAAATCCCTAACTTCCAAAAAAAATAATGATAATAATAATAAGTCATAAATCTTTTTGATACTTTAGACTGATTTTGTTAGCTTGATTGATTGATATTTTTGTTTTTTGTTTAATCGCCAATCAATCATATGTTATATATAAAGATAAACGTAATTAGATTAAATTGAAATTCATTAAATTAAGCAAAAATTTAAGTCTTGTCAATGTGACAAATATCTAACAATAATTAGATAGGCAACTGATAATTATGAATATTTTAGATGAAAACAATTTGTGTCGGGATTTCTTATTGATACGTCATCATAAAATTATCTTGATCGGGCACGAATCTCGAGGCAAAATCAAGCTGGAAACTTAAAAAATTAAATCCGGGAGCACCTGAACTCCGTTTTAGCAAACTTACAGTCAAACTGAGCGTCTCGAAAATATGAACCCAACGACACCAAATTTGACTCAATCCGAGCCCAAATGAGTCCAAATCAAGGACCCAAAGCACTGTTGGAAGGTTCGAACCACAATTTGAGTTACCAAATGGTCTCCGATTTTAACGAGCTTATAGTCGAATAGAACGGCTCGACGAGACGAATCCAACGAGCCCAAGATCGCCAAATTCTGACATCATTAAGACCTTCAAATGTCTGATGAACGGTCCATGATCAAGAGATTCAATATCGGCCATCCATTCAAACCACTCCCGATCCGCCCATTATCACGTACCTATTTACAGCCACTCCATAAATCTATAAATAGACCCTTCATTTTTCATTGAGAGGGGGCGAAGCAAGATGGAAGCAAAAAGAAGGAGGAGAAGAAGAGAAGAAGATTAGGAGGGAAGAACTCCTCCTCGACCACCGCCGCCGCCGGAATTCTGCCCGACCTCTCCAAGTGATGCCGGCGTTTCACCTAAACTCCAAGTAACATTGGAGTTCTGCCTGAATACCATCTTATGCCGGAGTTCTCCTCGGCCGCCAACTAACGGCGGAATGCTACTCGACGCCAGACCTCCGCTCTTCGCTAAGTTTCTACCTGACACCGGACTTCTACCAGATATTGAACTATTGCTGGACACCTATCTGATATCGGATTTATGTCCATTGTTGGACTTCTACCTGACGCCGTCCTTCTGACATTCATCATTAGACAACAGTCCTTCTGACCTCCTTCTCTAGTCGACTATGGTCCGCCTGACTTATGTCACATGCCGACTACAGTCCTTCCGACCTCCATCGCTCATCGACTACGATCCTCCTGACTTATGTCGCCTGCCGACTACAGTCTTTCCTACCTCTGTCGCCCGCCGACTACGGTCCTTCTAACTTACGTCGCCTACTGACTACAGATCTTCTGACCTCCGTCACCAGCCGACTACGGTCCTCCTGATTTACGTCGCCCGCCGACTACAGTCTTTCCTACATCTGTCGCCCGTCGACTATGGTTCTCCCGACCACACGAACACATCAACTGTGACTTTTTGTATTTCCAACATGTAATGTACTTCATATAATGTACATCAAGCCCAAACCTAGCCCCAAGGAAGGGCCTCATTTGTAATCGACTATAATACTAGTTGATTCATTTAAACTGGCTAAGCCCCGTGGTTTTTCCCCCTTTTTAGGGGTTTTCCACGTAAAAATCTTGGTGTCTCATAAATTCTAGACTCTTTCTCTTAAATGATTGCGTGCCGGATTTTCGTACAACACTAAGATGTTAAACTTTATATTTCTCTACCGCCACGAATACTCCTGGACGCAACAGTTTGGAATTTTTATTTTCTTAATTATGATAGGGGCATTATATTTATTTATAAAATATTTAAAAAAAAAAATTCTAAGCCTTTATTTTTATTGGAGTTTCTATTTTTTGTATAAAGATATTCCAAAATTATGAATGTATTATTTGAATTTTTTAGAATGCCTTTTTTATTTTGTTTGGTAAAATTCTTTTAGCACAATAATGTTCAAAATTTTCTACAAATATTTTTGAAATTTATTTATTTTTATTCATGTTGCGTCCTGGAGTATTCGCGGCGGTAGAGAAATATAAAGTTTAACGACTTAACGTTGTACGAAAATTCGGAACGCAATCAGATAAGAGAGAGGGTATAACATTCATATAAGACACCAATATTTTTACGTGAAAAACCTGTGAAAAAGGGGAAAACCACGGGGTCTAGCACAGTTTGAATGAATCAATTAGTATTTGTAGCTGATTACAAATGAGGCCCTTCCGTGGGGGGAAGGCCTTGGATTTATCTACATTATATGCAGTGCATTACATTATGGAATTACAAATAGCTATTGTTGACATGTTAATTTGGTTGGACAGACGGTAGTCGTTGGGCGACGTAAGTTAGAAGGACCGTAGTTGACGGGCGACGGAGATCAGGTCAGAAGGACTGTAGTTGGTGGGCGGCGTAAATCAGAAGGACCGTGGTCGGTGGGCGACGAAAGTCGGAAGGACTATAGTCGGTGGGTGAAGTAAGTCAGAATGACCGTAGTCGACGGACGACGGAGGTCAGAAGGATTGTAGTCGGTGGGCGACATAAGTCAGAAGGACTGTAGTCGGTGGGCGACGTAAGTCAGAAGGACTGTAGTCGGTGGACGACGAAAGTCGGAAGGACTATAGTCGATGGGTGACGAAAGTCGGAAGGACTATAGTTGGTGGGTGACGTAAGTCGGAATGACCGTAGTCGGCGGACGACGGTGGTCAGAAGGACTGTAGTCGGCGTGGGACGAAGGTCGAAAGGACTGTAGTCGATGGGTGACGTAAGTCGAAAGGATTGTAGTCGGCAGACGACGGAGGTCGAAAGGACTATAGTCGACGGACGATGGATGTCGGAAGGACTGTAGTCGGTGGATGACGTAAGTTAGTAGGACCGTAGTCGGCATGCGATGGAGGTCGGATGGACCGTAGTCGGCGGTCGACGGAGGTCGGAAGGACTGTAGTAGATGGGCTAAATAAGTCAAAAGGATCGTAGTTGGCGAGCGGCGGAGGTCGAAAGGACTGTAGTCGGTGGGAAATGTAAGTTTGAAGGACCTTAGTCGGCGGACGATAGAGGTCAGAATGACTGTAGTCGGCGGACAATGAAGATCGGAAGGGCGACTGTAGTCGGTGAGCGAGCCCGATGTCAGTTGGCGGCCGAGGAGAACTCCGGCGTTAGATGGTATTTGGGCAGAACTTCGACGTCACTTGGAGGTCGATCTGGCGAAATTACAGTGTCACTTGGAGATTAGATAGAGTTGCGGCGGTGGTTAGAGAGGAGTTTCTTCCCTTCTAATTTAGATTTTTAAATATCACATTTAATAAATTTATATAAGGAAATATCTAATAGAAAATATGTGGGGATAATCTACGATAATTTTGGCTTTGTTTGACACGGCTTTCTTATAGCTTTCTAAAGCTTTTTTTAACACCAAAATATCGCAAACAAAATAATAATAATAATAATAAAGAACAAAAAATATGATTGATTTCATGGAAAGAGCAATCAAGCAAAGATAGAAAAGACAAAAAATTATCCATCTTTCAAAGTCATTTGGGAATTTCGAATTCCTATAAATAGAATTAGTGAGCCTAACTTGATGGATAAATGCAGTGCATCAAATATTATGGTCTAAACATCAATAAAGTGCAACCAATTTTTTCTTTTCAAACCAACTACTAAAGATAAGAACCCCAATAATTAATGAATTAAATTATGTGTTATATAATTGAGATTACTATTAATATTATAGTACTTTTTTAAGGAGCATGCCGATTAATTTAAATTAGGATTATGAGCATAGTATTAAAAAAATTTACAAGGAAGCACAATAGTCAAACTAAGGCTTCGTTTGGGACGGCCTTTTTATTGCTTTCCAAAAAGGAGTTTTAGTACAATTTTTTTTTTTTAATTTTTTAACTAAAACTCCGTTTTAGAAAGCAATAAAAACGCCGTCCCAAACGAAGCCTAAATGGTGCATTCAATTGAATGTCTCAAACTGTTTGGTATATTTAGAATAAGTCAAACAGTTTTGCCGCCCACCCCCCCCCCGCCCCCCCCCCCCCCCCCCGTTGAATGTGCCAAAATATTTGACACATATATTACTATTCTATTTTTAAATTTTAATTTGATTAATTGGGCTGAATGAGCAAAATGATTTGGCGCATTCTAAAGAATGCATCAAATCATTCATTCTATTTGGATTGTTTACCTTTTTTTAATTTTTTAATACTTTGCTCTTATTCCTAATTAAAATTAATCATCATGCACCTTTAAAAAATTCCAAACATTATATTCCATGTGTCCCATAAGAAATACATCTAAAATAAATAAATTTACATTTCAATCACATAGAATATAAATGTTAAAAAATAATGTAATATTTTGACTTTAATAGAATTACCAAATAAAACTTCAACCTTCCAATGACACAATCACGAGAATAGATATATTATGCATGTCTATAAATGTTAAGAAAGATAGAATTAGAACTAAAAAAGTTTGGTTATAATGTATTAGAAATAATATATTTTATTAGATTTAAATGAGAATTAAAATTTTAGTATGTCACAATATAAAAAATATATATTTATGTAGTTGGCCCTAAGTAGCGAGATAAAAATTAATTTTGTCGTAATAGTATTGCCACAACAACAACAATTAGAACATGTCTTTATCCCACTACGTGGGGTCGACAACATAAATCAGTTTTTATTGTGTCATGTTTTTACCATCATTGTCAGGAGAAATTATTCTGTGCGGATATTGGACTGTTTAGAGTCAAATCAGAATATGTCACGTCAACTTGTACGCATCGGTGAACAACATCGATACATAATAAAAAATGACATGTCAAGTCCTGATTTGTATCTGAAAGTTGTCTGGTGTCCGCCCAGAATAATTTTTCCATTGTCAGGCTTCAGGTATTGAAAGAGAAGTGTAGATTTGCCTTAAGTAGTAGATAACCAATGTAAAATTTATCGAATAATAAGTCGTAAAATGATAGCTAATTCTAATACGTGTGTATATAAAATTTGAGTCTCCTTTGAAAGTCTTTTTTTTATATAATTTTTTGACATCTTAACATTATATAATTTGTTTGTAAGTAAATTATTGCTACCCTACCCCACTAAATTTATTATTAAAAAAAATGATAAAAATAATAATCAAAGATGCTGACGAATGATGGAGTTTGTCTGCATGCAAAGCTGTAACGTCGGCTTATACCTCCTATGAATGGAATGCATGTGGTCTGCTTTCCTCCCAGATTTGAAGGCTTTTGTAAATGGCTAGATGCCGCCACTTTGTGTGGACACGTACCACAAGTGGCACGTCGACGTGGACCTTTCACTCCTGATGCGTCCATGGGCCGGTACTATCGATCTGCTGCCTGGGCCTGGCCCTGGCCCACTATCTTGTGCCTGTCATGGGGCCCGCCTTTGTCCATGAACATGTTTAGGCGTTAGTAATTTTCTTTAAAAGATAGGCCGTTTAGTTTAGCAGAGCTATTTTGATTGGTGGCGTGAGCTGGCGGATTGCCATTGGCAAGTAGATGGCACCGAGAAGGCTGAAGGTCTATTCGGAATTATTTTTTTTATTAAATTGTTTTTTTTTTGTTATAATATTTTTTAATATTTTAAAATAAATTTTGAGTTTTCGTTGTGGCTATTCTTTTTTTTTTTTTTTTTGATAAATTACATGAGATAAGTGGCCATCACGTAAAATGTTATTTAATTAGAACTCAATTATTTTGTATATTTAATTTTCATTTTAATATATTTATCTATGTAAATTTTTATTATTAATAAATGACATTTTTTATTTAAACAATGCATTCTCATATACTTTAAGGGTTTGTTTGGTATAGTTACAATATTTTGGGAAGAGCTATGGTGGAGAATATAAGACTTCCTTTGAGAAATATTTTTTACTATTTTATAAAATAATTTTTTGATATAAATTTCTTTTACATTTGAAAATTTTGTGCTAAAAATTTATTTTAAAAAATAATAAAAAAGATGTCCCACACAAAACCTAAATATATATTCTTTTTGAAAAGATCGAAAAATTGCTTTCTTACAACTACCAAACATTAGCGAATATGATTTAAACATCTTATATCCTTAAATTTTCCATATAGCATGAAGAAAATAGTAGCAAAACGAATTTACATTTGAAGTCTGAAAAACAAAACGGCGAGAACGAATTTTAAATATAAGCTCTCTCTCTCTTTATACGAATAATTATATGTATGGATATACCTTTCATCTCCATTTCAAAGGTATATAAATTATTAAGGAAAGTATCATTTATAATGAATTTGTCATTAACTTTTAAATAATTGTAGTTTCAAAGTAGTGCCTATCGTGATGGAGATCCTCATTTAGCGTGTGGTGATACTAATACAATTTTAATTATTATAGAACTTCATGATTTGATTAATATTGGTACACAAAGTTGTTTGATTGAAAAATAAAAATTACAATTAAAACAATTAATTATACACACCGATATGTATTTGTTCACCTTAATTTTTATATATTTTTTATATTTATAAAAAAGGCAAGTGTAGAAATAAAATTAAAAACTTTTTCACTTCAAATTATCAGAACCAAGAATATAAAGATATTAATGTGTCTGTATTATTCTAGTAGGTTCTCTGGTATACTTATAATTGTCTATTACTTCGTTGTCTTGTATTAGCTATATAAGAACCGGTGTAATCAGTTCTCAGACATAATGAAATACTTTATGATTTACGAGTTACTTTGTATCTTCTCCACCGCTTAGTTTCTTCATGGTATCAGCGAAGGCTGCGATCCACAGCCATGACTGACTCCGCTTCCTCTCGTCTTCAAGAACGGAGCAACTCCACGGCGCCTGAAGAGACCACGATCTCGGCGACCCTGAAGTTCGTTGTCTCCAACCTAAGGAATCTGGTGACTTCGCCCCTTACCCCCGATAACTTTCTCATATGGAAATCGCAGGTCCTCAAAACTCTAAGGGCGAATGGTTTTCTGTCATTTCTTGATTCCAAGAACGTTCCTCCGCCTCAGTTCTTGCAAAATCAAGATGGCACCTCCAGTATGAATCCGCTGTATGCACAATGGATTCATACGGATCAGAATTTATCCGCCTCCATTTGCTCTACTATATCTTCCCCGATTCTTCCTTATGTAATCTCTTTGGATTCTACGGCACAAATTTGGGAGGCTCTTGCAACTCGTTTTCAAGCTACCAATCGGTCAAAAGTTATACAACTTCGAAACGCCTTGCATAATGTGTCGCTCAAGAACAACTCCATGATGGTATTTCTCTCAGAGATCAAAGCGATTGTTGATCAAATCTCGGCGGCCGGGTCTACGGTAGATCCCGAAGATATAATCCATCACATTCTCAACGGTTTACCGCATGTATCAATCATTTAAGACCACAATACGTGCGACAACATCACCGATGTCTCTAGATCAAATATATCCACTCTTGCTGAGTGAAGAAATAAATTTGGCATCAGATGCGTCTCGTTTTGCTTCCAGTCAAGACGCTACTCTTGCACTATTCAACAACTGAGGAAAAAGCCGCAGACAACGAGGCAAGAATTCCTATGTTCCATCTTCTTCCTCAAGATCACAGCAAAATGATCAAGGCTACAACCCGTCAGCCCAAAGAACCAACCAGAATCCTCAAGTATACTGCCAAATCTGCTACAAAAAGGGTCATTCTGCTCAAACGTGCAGGCATCGCCTCAATGTACAGTATGTTCCACCCACCAAACAGAACACCACGGCTCTGGCGGCAAACTCTGAGCTCCACGATACAACATGGTTCTTGGATTCGGGTGCTCCTCGCACTTGACCAATTCCATGGACAATATGTCGATAGCATATCCTTATCAAGGATCTGATAATGCTACAATCGGAGACGGAAATTCAGTACCCATTGCACATACAGGGTCCGGCATTCTACCGACCCCTAATCGTAAGCTGCGCTTGTCGCAAATTCTTCACGCTCCATCTCTCAAATTCAATTTACTTTCTATTTTCAAACTAACGAGAGATAACAATATCTCTATTACTTTTAATCCATCTGGTTTCATGATGAAGGATCTAGCGACGCATCAAATCCTGCTTCAAGGACCATGTAGAAATGGTCTATACAATGTTCCTCTGCCATCTCAAGTGTCACCAAAGCTTGCTCTCTCAGCGGTCACTTCCTCGGCACAGATCTGGCATCATCGTCTAGGACATCCTCACAAGCGAATAAACGATCTTATTTCTAGTCGCAATCTGTATTTGAATATGAATAAGAAGCTAAATCCTTGTACTTCTTGTCTAGCGTCTAAATCTCATAAGCTTGCGTTTGATACCTCTCAAACCCGTCAAACACATCCGCTTGCTTTTATACATTCGGATGTTTGGGGCCCATCACCTACGCTTTCAATCCAAGGATTTAAGTTTTACGTAATTTTTGTAGATGATTTCTCTAGATATACTTGGATATTTCCGCTTAAATACAAATCTGATGTGTTTTCTACATTTGTAAATTTTCAAACTCAGATTGAACGTCTAACTATGCACAAAATAAAAATTCTGAGAACAGATGGCGGCTCAGAATATGTCAACTCCGACTTCAAGAACCATTTGCTTAAACAGGGAATTGTGCATCAACTCTCGTGTCCATATACACCTGAACAAAATGGGATAGCAGAACGGAAGCATCATCACATCATTGAAACAACGAGAATGCTTCTTCTCACTGCTTCTGTACCGCATATCTACTGGCCCGATGCGGTAAACACGGCTGTTTTTCTTATTAACAGGTTACCTTCCAACGGTTGCTATCAAATATCACCTCTCGAACTCATGTTTAACAAGAAACCAATATACGACGGATTAAGGATTTTTGGCTGTGAATGTTATCCCCTACTTCCTGTAATATCAAAAATCTGCTCCAGGATCGTCCAGGACGATCTGGATTGTCCTGGGACGATCAGTGGAAATTCTGCTCCAGAATGTGCCCAATTTTGCTCTAGGTGATTTTCTGTACATATCGTCCAGGCCGATTTGGACATCGTCCAGGCCGATCGGCACTGTAGAAAATATCGGTCTGAGAATAGTTCTGAGAACCGTCCAGGACGATCCAAAATGGTCTGATCGTCCTGGGCCGATCTGGCGATCGGCCGGGCCGATCTGTGTATTATAAACCTGATTTCAGTCGTTTTGAAGAGAGAGAAAAATCAAAAATAAAAATTAAAATATCTGAGGAGAGAGAAAGTCGAGAGATTTTGGAGAAAAGTTGATTTTCGGACGACGCGGAGCTGTTTTCGTCCGAGGAGACTGTTCAGGAATATGCTGTACGCAAGGTAAGGCACATTCCGCCTTTCTCAATTTTCAGAACCGTCGTGTTTGGCGGTATTTTCTGTCAGGATTTTGTTTCCGTTACTGTTTTTCATCCGTATCTTTTGATTGGTTCAGTTTTTTCCGCGTAACTTTCTGTATATTGTTGACGTGCCGAGTGTGCACATTTTGGTTATTTTCCGAAGATTTTTGTCCGGGTATTTTTGATTCGGCGGAGTTTTTCGTAGACTACATTTTTCTGTGAAATTGTAAATTCTCTGTGCAGTAGAATAAATATTCTGGAATGTGATTATCTATATTCTGTGCGAATTTGGTGAAATTTTATTTGCAGGAAATTTTGTGTAAATTCCGTCTACTGCCGTTGTGCTGCCCGATTTTTGTCTGATTTCTGATTTGCCCGGATTTCTTCTGAATTGAAATGCTATCTGTATGTGCTATAAAAAGGGAGTTATAAGGGGCCTGGATCCTATGAGATTCAGTTAGTGTCTGAGGAAATCTTAGTTGAGCTCAAGTTGGAGAAATTTCTGTTATGTCCCGGATCCGAGGAACTCTGTTGTTCTGGTGCCGTGAGCACACTTAGTTATTAATTACTCAGAGAATTTCTGGTGCCGTTAGCACATGGGAGACATAAGGGTCAGAATCCGTAGTGATTCTGTTTAGTTTAGTTTAGCTATTAAATATATATCTGTTCTGCTGATATCTGATTTCCGTATCTGTTCTGTTGATATCTGATTTCTGTATTTGTTATGTAAGGAAATTATTATTCTGATACGATATGATCTGCAATTCTGACTTCTGCTTCTGTTGATGTGATATGTCTGATCTGTTCTGTTTCTGATTTCTGTTTCCGTACAATTATGTTGGATTTGATATCTGTTCCGTTCAGTTTACTTCTGATTCGATAAGTCTGATATGTTATGTTCTGATTTGTATTCTGATGTGAATTAGTCTGTACGATTCTAACTCTGTTGATTTAATCCGTTCTGATTCTGATGTGTATAATTTCTGATTCTGATGTGATCTGTCCGTATCTGTTCTGATTTGTTCTGTTTCGTTCTGATATGTCCGATTTGATATCTGTACGATTCTGTTCCGATTTCTGATCTGATTTCTGTCTGATGAGTTTGGTTTTGGATTCTGAGAGTTTTGATTGGAGGTTTGTTGCTTTGCTGAGCTGTTGAGCTCACTCTTATTTTCTGGTGGTTTTCAGGTTCTGGGAAAGGGAAGGAAGTCCAGGAATAGATTCAGAGTCTGATCTGTATAGGTATTTGTTTGCACCTTTTGATTTTTGTACAGTCATGGCTTTTCTGTTCTGTCTTTCTTTCTGTTCAAAAGCCATGTACTGTATTTGTAGATGATTGTTTTGAGGATAAGAAAAATATAGATGTTTTGTCCTGCTGCATTTGGTGACTTATAGTAGCTCTGTTATTCTGTGTTTGTGTGTTGTTTTGAGTTAAATATTTGGAAGATTCAATTCAGAACCAAATTCCAAAGCCAGATCCTAGATAAAAGGTTTTATCGCGGCCCGGTGCGAGCTGGGTCCGTCCCGGATCGGGTCGGGTCGTGACAAGCTTTTAAGTGGTATCAGAGCATTGGTTTTGGAATTGGGTTGGATTGTAAAACAGAGCTATAGGAAGTGATCAGTGAGTCTGTCTGGGGGGTAGTTTTGATTCGTTCGGCTTTTTATTATGTTGTTTTTGTGATAGTTTTCCGGATTTTCTGGATTTTTCTGTATGGATCAGCCAGACCCAGACATGACAGACGGGCAGAGTGCCAGTCAGGCAGCACCAGTGGGGAGTACATCCTCA
Source organism: Dendrobium officinale (assembly GCA_019514585.1). Classification (NCBI taxonomy): domain Eukaryota; kingdom Viridiplantae; phylum Streptophyta; class Magnoliopsida; order Asparagales; family Orchidaceae; genus Dendrobium; species Dendrobium officinale. The sequence continues at coordinate 20,179,256 of CM033692.1, forward strand.
GTGGCCGGTGCAGATACATTGTCTCAGTTTGCTACGCTTGTTGCTCAGATGATGAGCGAGACTCAGAGCAGAGTTGTTACTGTCAGATCAGATGACATTGATAGACATTTGCAGATATTTTTGAGGTTGAAACCTCCGAGATTTGAGGGCGCTGTTGAGCCCAGAGCAGCCGAGGAGTGGCTGAGGAGATTGGAAAAGACTTTTGATGGGATGCAGTGTCCTGCGGACAGGAAGGTCCCTTTGGCAGTAATTCTGTTGGATGGAGAGGCTGAGCACTGGTGGGAAGGCCAGCAGGCAGCCAGATTTAAGGGCAGGCTGAACTCTTTGATTACCTGGGAAGAGTTCACTGAAGTATTTCGAGACTGGTTTGTTCCCCCTTCTGCACGACAGCAGATGCAGGAGAGTTTTCTGAGAGTGGTTCAGGGGAGCAAGACGGTGATGCAGTACGAGGCTGAGTTTACTGCCTTAGCCCGGTATGCTCCGCAGCTGGTTAGCACTTCTGCTGAGAGGTGCTACAGATTTTTAAGGGGATTACGAGATAGTTTGAGGCAGCCCCTGGTACCGTTTCACATTTCTGATTTCTCTGAGCTTGTGGAGTGAGCTCGTCTGATTGAGAATGACCTGATGGCTACTCAGCAGCGGTGGACTGCGAGTAGGAAGAGATTTGGAGGTGAGGCTTCTGGCAGTGGTTCCTCTGGTAAGATGAGATTTGTGGCTGGTTCTGGATCTGTTGACTCCAGGAGGAGCGGAGGGTCGTCTGGTACTGCTACCAGTACGACGAGTTCTGGATCTGTCAGTGCGGCACCTGTGTGCCAGAGTTGTGGACGGCGACACCATGGCCAGTGCTACAGGATGGCTGGTATGTGTTTCAGATGTGGTCAGCCTGGACATAGGATTGCAGAATGTCCACAGACTGGATTTGATCGGCGTTCGGAGCTCCGATCTGAGGGCTTTGTCAGACCTACCGGTTCAGCAGGAAGACCGAGGACTGTTCCTCCTCATCCTGAGGGATTTTCTGCGATAGGTGGTGGTACTAGTTCTGGACCACGGAGACCACCTACTGTTCAGAGGGAGCAGAGTAGTTCTGTTGCTTCAGCTCCTGCTCCAGTTCAGCCACGAGTTTACAGCCTAAGTCAGCAGGAGGCTCGTGATGCTCCGGATGTGGTGACAGGTACGATTTACATTTCTGATCAGCCCTGTCGTGTTTTGTTTGACTCTGGAGCTAGTCACTCTTTTCTATCCGAGCGCTATTTTGAGGCTTTATGCTTGGATTCTCTTTTTCTGCCGGTTTCTCTTTCCGTGATTTTACCGGCTGGAAGTAATTTGATTGCCCACAAGTTTTGTTTGTGTGAGATTGACATTGCTGGCAAGAAGTGGAAATCTAGTTTGATTTTGTTGCCGATTTCTTCGTATGACGTGATTCTGGGCATGGATTGGCTGAGTCGGTATGAGGCTCAGATTGACTGTCTGAAGAAGCAAGTGAGTTTGCTTGTGGCTGGAGAGAGAGTTGTATTTCAGGGATTACGATGTGTTCTCTCCAGTCTGATTTCTGCGTTGGAGGTGAGCAGAATGTGGAAGAAAGGATGCCCAGTATTTTTGGCTTCGGTGCGGGATCTGAACCTGGAGGTTGGTTCTGTTTCTGAGATCCCAGTGGTACGGGAGTTTGCTGATGTTTTTTCCTGAGGAGTTGGTTGGTTTACCTCCGGATAGAGATGTGGAGTTCTCTATCGATGTTTTTCCGGGTACCGCTCCTATATCAAAAGCTCCGTACAGGATGGCACCGAAAGAACTTTCTGAGTTGAAAGTTCAACTTCAGGAGTTGGTTGACAGAGGTTTTGTCCGTCCTAGTGTTTCACCCTGGGGAGCACCTGTTTTGTTTGTGAAGAAGAAGGACGGGACACTCCGTATGTGTGTGGATTACAGAGATTTGAACAAGGTCACGATCAAGAACAAGTATCCTTTGCCTCGGATTGACGACTTGTTTGACCAGCTTTCCGGATCTTCGGTATTTTCGAAGATTGATTTGAGATCCGGATATTATCAGGTGAAGGTGAAGGAAGCTGATGTGGAGAAGACAGCTTTCAGTACTCGGTACGGGCACTACGAGTTTTTGGTTATGCCTTTTGGGGTAACCAATGCGCCTGCTATTTTCATGGATCTGATGAACCGAGTATTCAGGGAGTTTTTGGATCAGTTTGTGATCGTCTTTATTGACGATATTCTGGTATATTCTACTTCTGAGGATGATCATGCCAGACACTTGAGGATTATGTTGGAGACTCTGAGGCGGCATCAGCTGTATGCCAAGTTCTCCAAGTGTGAATTCTGGCTGAGGAGCATTTCTTTTCTGGGGCATGTGATTAGCGGAGAAGGCATTTCTGTTGATCCCCAGAAGATTCAGGCGGTTGCTGATTGGCCAAGGCCGACTACGGTATTTGAGGTACGTAGTTTCTTGGGCATGGCCGGATATTACAGGAAATTTGTGAAAGGATTTTCACAGATTTCGACGCCTTTGACGAGACTGACGCAGAAGTCAGTAGCTTTTGTTTGGACACCGGAGTGTGAAGCTAGTTTTCAGAGATTGAAGGATTGTTTGACTTCAGCTCCAGTGCTAGCACTTCCGTCAGGTACGGAAGGTTTTCAGGTGTTCAGTGATGCTTCACTGAAAGGACTGGGTTGTGTCCTGATGCAGCATGGTCAGGTAATTGCTTATGCTTCTAGACAGTTGAAACCACATGAGAAGAATTACCCGACACATGATTTGGAGTTAGCTGCAATTATTTTTGCTTTGAAGATTTGGCGTCATTATCTGTATGGCGTCAGATGTGAGATCTTTACTGATCATAAGAGCCTGAAGTATATTTTCACTCAGAAGGATTTGAATTTGAGACAGAGAAGATGGCTTGAGTTGATCAAGGACTATGATTTGACTATTCAGTATCAGCCTGGTAAGGCGAATGTGGTAGCGGACGCTCTGAGCAGGAAGTCTTCTAGATTATCAGGTTTGCAGCTTACTTGTAATGATTTCCTGATTCGAGACATGGAGCGATTGCAATTGGAGGTGATTTCCTCTAATGGTTTGGATTTGGCTCAGATGAGTATTCAGTCTTCTTTGGAAGCACGGATTCAGGAAGCCCAGAAGTCAGATTCTGATTATTCGAAGTTGATTGCTCAGATTGGATCTAGTAAGACTCCTGAACTTCGAATTTTTGCTTCTGGTGCTATTTTCTGTAAGAACAGGTTATGGGTACCTGTGTTTGGAGATTTGATGCAGGAGATTCTGTATGAATCTCATTTTTCTGGCTACACTGTTCATCCAGGCAGTAGTAAGATGTATGCTGATATGACACTTTTGTTCTGGTGGTCTGGGATGAAGAAGGATGTGGTAGAGTTTGTGTCGAGATGCGAGGCCTGTCAGTTGGTGAAGGCAGAGCATCTGCGACCAGGTGGACTGTTGCAGTCGTTGCCTATCCCTGAGTGGAAGTGGGATGAGGTAACGATGGACTTTGCGATGGGTTTTCCTCGATCACGGCAAGGGCACGACGCCATTTGGGTAGTCGTAGATCGATTGACGAAGTCAACCCATTTTCTTCCTATCAGACAGACCGATCCGGTGGATCGTTTGGCACAGATTTATGTGAAGGAAATAGTCAGATTGCATGGTGTGCCTCGAGTGATTGTTTCAGATCGAGATGGACATTTTACTTCCAGACTTTGAAAAGGTATTCAGCAAGGCTTGGGTACGAAACTGCATTTCAGTACAGCCTTTCATCCTCAGACCGATGGGCAGTCTGAGAGGACCATTCAGGTATTGGAATATTTGTTGAGACTTTGTGTTTTGGACTTTGGCGGAAGCTGGGAAGATCATATTCCGCTGATTGAATTTGCTTATAATAACAGTTTTCAGTCCAGTATTGGTATGGCACCGTACGAGGCTCTGTATGGCAGGAAGTGCCGTACTCCTTTGACTCTGACTGAGGTCGGAGATAGACAGGCTTTGGGTGCCACTTTTGCTGATGAAACTGCTCAGAAGATCAGTTTGATAAAAGAAAGATTGAAAGCGGCTCAGGATCGACAGCAGAAGTATTATAATCAGAAGCACAGGTTTGTTGAGTTTCAAGTTGGTGACTTTGTGTATGTCAAAGTCAGCTCGATGAAGGGTGTGAGCAGATTTGGCCAGGTGAGTAAGCTGAGTCCAAGGTACGTTGGACCGTTTGAGATTTTGGAAAGGATTGGAAAATCTGCTTATCGACTGTTGCTTTCTGATTCGATGTCGGACGTGCACAATGTGTTTTACGTCTCCACTCTGAGGAAGTGGGTTTCAGACTCTGGGAAGAAGCTATCAACTGACGAGGTTGAGATTCAGGAGAATCTGGCGTACAAGAAAGAGCCAGAGTTAATTTTGGCGTACGACGTCCAAAAATTAAGAAATAAAGAGATTCCGATGGTTAAAGTCCAGTGGAAGCACCGGATTGCACGGGAAGCAACTTGGGAAAAGGAGTCTGACATGAGACGGTCGTACCCGTACTTGTTTTGACTGAGTTTGGATTGGATAATGTCGAGGACGACATTTTTCTGAAGTTGAGGAGATTGTAATATCAAAAATCTGCTCCAGGATCGTCCAGGACGATCTGGATCGTCCTGGGACGATCAGTGGAAATTCTGCTCCAGAATGTGCCCAATTTTGCTCCAGGTGATTTTCTGTACATATCGTCCAGGCCGATTTGGACATCGTCCAGGCCGATCGGCACTGTAGAAAATATCGGCCTGAGAATAGTTCTGGGAACCGTCCAGGACGATCCAAAATGGTCTGATCGTCCTGGGACGATCTGGCGATCGGCCGGGCCGATCTGTGTATTATAAAGCTGATTTCAGTCGTTTTGAAGAGAGAGAGAAATCAAAAATAAAAATTAAAATATCTGAGGAGAGAGAAAGTCGAGAGATTTTGGAGAAAAGTTGATTTTCGGACGACGCGGAGCTGTTTTCGTCCGAGGAGACTGTTCAGGAATTTGCTGTACGCAAGGTAAGGCACATTCCGCCTTTCTCAATTTTCAGAACCGTCGTGTTTGGCGGTATTTTCTGTCCGGATTTCATTTCCGTTACTGTTTTTCGTCCGTATCTTTTGATTGGTTCAGTTTTTACCGCGTAACTTTCTGTATATTGTTGACGTGCCGAGTGTGCACATTTTGGTTATTTTCCGAAGATTTTTGTCCGGGTATTTTTGATTCGGCGGAGTTTTTCGTAGACTACATTTTTCTGTGAAATTGTAAATTCTCTGTGCAGTAGAATAAATGTTCTGGAATGTGATTATCTATATTCTGTGCGAATTTGGTGAAATTTTATTTGCAGAAAATTTTGTGTAAATTCCGTCTACTGCCGTTGTGCTGCCCGATTTTTGTCTGATTTCTGATTTGTCCGGATTTCTTCTGAATTGAAATGCTATCTGTATGTGCTATAAAAAGGGAGTTATAAGGGGCCTGGATCCTATGAGATTCAGTTAGTGTCTGGGGAAATCTTAGTTGAGCTCAAGTTGGAGAAATTTCTGTTCTGTCCCGGATCCGAGGAATTCTGTTGTTCTGGTGCCGTGAGCACACTTAGTTATTAATTATTCAGAGAATTTCTGGTGCCCTGAGCACATGGGAGATATAAGGGTCAGAATCCGTAGTGATTCTGTTTAGTTTAGTTTAGCTATTAAATATATATCTGTTCTGCTGATATCTGATTTCCGTATCTGTTCTGTTGATATCTGATTTCCGTATTTGTTCTGTAAGCAAATTATAATTCTGATACGATATGATCTACAATTCTGACTTCTGCTTCTGTTGATGTGATATGTCTGATCTGTTCTGTTTCTGATTTCTGTTTCTGTACAATTATGTTGGATTTGATATCTGTTCCGTTCAGTTTACTTCTGATTCGATAAGTCTGATATGTTCTGTTCTGATTTGTATTCTGATGTGAATTAGTCTGTACGATTCTAACTCTGTTGATTTAATCCGTTCTAATTCTGATGTGTATAATTTCTGATTCTGATGTGATCTGTCCGTATCTGTTCTGATTTGTTCTGTTTCGTTCTGATATGTCCGATTTGATATCTTACGATTCTGTTCCGATTTCTGATCTGATTTCTGTCTGATGAGTTTGGTTTTGGATTCTGAGAGTTTTGATTGGAGGTTTGTTGCTTTGTTGAGCTGTTGAGCTCACTCTTGTTTTCTGGTGGTTTTCAAGTTCTGGGAAAGGGAAGGAAGTCCAGGAATAGATTCAGAGTCTGATCTGTATAGGTATTTGTTTGCACCTTTTGATTTTTGTACAGTCATGGCTTTTCTGTTCTGTCTTTCTTTCTGTTCAAAAGCCATGTACTGTATTTGTAGATGATTGTTTTGAGGAAAAGAAAAATATAGATGTTTTGTCCTGCTGCATTTGGTGACTTATAGTAGCTCTGTTGTTCTGTGTTTGTGTGTTGTTTTGAGTTAAATATTTGGAAGATTCAGTTCAGAACCAAATTCCAAAGCCAGATCCTGGATAAAAGGTTTTGTCGCGGCCCGGTGCGAGCTGGGTCCGTCCCGGATCGGGTCGGGTCGTGACACTTCCTACTCATAATCGCACTAAATTGCAATCTAAATCTGTTAAATGCGCTTTTCTTGGCTACTCTGATGTGTATAAAGGTTATAGGTGTCTCAATGTTTCTACAAATAAAATCATTGTTTCTAGGCATGTTGAATTTATTGAAACTAGTTTTCCTTTTTCCTCTGTTAATTCTCTGCAGCAAAAACATTCTCAAAATATTTGTCCTCTTTTACTAACTCCTTCTTCTGTTAATCTGTCTTCTGCTACTATTAAATCTATTGCTCCCATGCATAAAGAGTATCCAGGCGATACAATTCAGCCTCCTAGTCAAATTCCGACTACACCGCCAATACATACAAATCCGTTCACTTCAGAATTACCTGCGGTTGATTCAATAGCACCATCCAGGCACCCTATGACAACTCGTAGCAAAACTGGAGTGCTCAAACAGCCAAAACGTTTAAATTTGTTTCACCATCCCACTGCTACTGATCCTCCACAGGACCCGACGTCATTTGCAGAAGCTTCCAAAAGCCTACACTGGCGCCAAGCAATGGCATCGGAAGTTCTGGCCTTACAAAAACAAGGAACCTGGACGTTGGTTGAACCACCGAACAATGCATCAATTCTTGGGAGTAAGTGGACGTATCGAACCATCTATAGCAAAATATAAAGCCAGATTAGTGGCTCAAGGTAACAATCAGGAGTACGGCATAGACTATACGGAAACGTTTAGTCCTGTAGTTAAGCTCCCAACTATACGCATCATGCTTGCACTTGCGTTATATAACAATTGGTCAGTACAACAGTTGGACGTCGCTAACGCATTCCTACATGGAAATCTGTCCGAAACTGTATACCTACAGCAACCAAAAGGCTTCGAGGACATATCTCATCTGAATCATGTTTGTAAACTCAACAAGGCCATCTATGGTCTCAAACAAGCACCACGACAGTGATACAATACGTTCACGTCCTTTCTTACTACTCTTGGGTTTACTCACAGTTCCACGGATCCGTCTTTACTTATTTATCGCAAAGCTAACATTAAAATTTTCTTACTCATATATGTTGATGATATACTAATTACAGGAAATGATCCGACGAACATCTCATCAATACTCGCAAAACTTGGCTCAGTCTTCTGTATGAAGAACCTCAGCGAGGTTCATGATTTCCTTGGTTTTAAAATATCAAAACATCACAACTCTTACTTTCTCTCGCAGGAAAATTATACAACCAAAATTCTAAGGCAAGCCCACATGCTCGGCTGCAATGCTTTGTCCAACCCGACCTGTACAAAACTTCCCACTGACTTCTATTCAGATGATTTTTTCAACGATCCAGCGTTATATCGGAGTACCACAGGCGCTTTGCAATATCTCACATTAACAAGGCCTAACATAGCGTTTAGTGTCAATCTACTCTCTCAGAATATGCATAATCCGTATCCTAAACACTTCTATCTGCTCAAAAGTCTCTTACGTTACATAAAAGGTACGTTACAATTTGGGTTACCCATCACCAAAACTGATCTTATTTTGAAATCTTTTTCAGATGCTGACTGGGCGGGTGATCCGGACACTCGAAAATCAACATCTGGCTACTGTTCGTTTCTTGGCGAGTCTTTAATCATGTGGACGGTCAAGAAACAAAGGACAGTCTCAAGATCGTCAACCGAATCAGAATTCAGAGCGCTCGCCTCGCTAACAACTAACATTATATGGATCCGAAGACTACTGGCTGAGTTCGGCGTTCAACAAAATTATCCAACCAATCTCTATTGCGATAACATGTCTGTCATTGCACTTGCTAATAATCCAGTGTTTCATTCAAGAACAAAACACGTAGAAATAGATCAAAAATTTCTTCGTGATCATATTCAACAGAATAATATCAATCTACATCCTATTAGCACTACGGATCAAGTAGCGGATATCCTCACAAAACCGCTATCTACTCCTCGGTTTCATAATCTTCGTTTCAAATTGACGGTTATTCAGGACCCATCAATTTGACGGGGCATATCAGAACCAAGAATATAAAGATATTAATGTGTCTGTATTATTCTAGTAGGTTCTCTGGTATACTTATAATTGTCTATTACTTCGTTGTCTTGTATTAGCTATATAAGGACCGGTGTAATCAGTTCTCAGACATAATGAAATACATTATGATTTACGAGTTACTCTGTATCTTCTCCACCGCTTAGTTTCTTCACAAATAATAACATAAGTACAGTAAAAATGCTGGTAATGGATTGATGGTAAGTTCTAACTTTTTTGTTAATGTGCCTGTGAATTTGATCGACACCCAAGCATTGGTGTATCATGTGGGTGATAATTCAGGGATGGATGTAAGGACTCATCTTGATTGGTTGCATTGTACATCTGAATTTGAATCTGATTCTGATCCCTCTTCGGATTATTGTGAAGGTTATGATCATCCTGGTCATGATTTTAAACTGGTTCGTGATAAACATGTTCTCTCTGTCGCCTCTCGTGAGAGGTTGTGTGGGAGGGGCATGAGAGGAAGATAGTACCTTTATTCCTGTGATTGTACACTATTGCTTTATCTGGTTGTTTTTCTGAACTTTTGGCCATTTCTGTGGGTCATCGGATTTTGGGCTATGATGTGGCTGGGGCTCGTTTCCTCGTCGTCATAGCTGGTGGCAACCTGTGGTGATGTTTTCATACTTGGTTGGATCGATTGGAGCGCTTTCTTCGCCAAATTGGATGGTCCGTGCGTGACTTCGGGGAAGCTGCGAGCCTCGACCGAATACTGAGCCCTCACTTGGATTTCACTTTGTACTTTCTATTTTTTTTTTTTTTTTTTTGGCTTTTGCTCTTTATCTTGTGTACTCCATTTTTGGTTCAATATAATGTTATTTTTGGTTTTTTAAAAAAAAGTACAGTAAAAATAAAAATAAACCTACTTGGCACTTTCAATTTTATTCGGTTTATTTCTTTTTTCTTTTTTAGAATAGAATAAGTTGGTACTTCATAATAAAGTCTAATTTTATCAAAAACATTTTCTATAATAATAAATATTTTACAAAAAGAATTATCTATCACATTTTTTTAGAATAATATTACACGTTTCATAATTAGTGGAGAAAAATATTGTCAGCTAAACCGATATAATTAACTCATTATTATAATATCAAAAGCATTATAAAATGTAGGATAGTCTATATAATACTATTATTTTAATAATTGAGACTTATAATTTATTCCACTAAATTCAAATACTAAAATATAAAAAGTATTTTAATAATTCTATATCATTTTAAAGACTTGATATTACACTGGTTATAACCGCTGCTAAACCAAGCACTTTCTCAAATCTATCCAGCAAATTGCTGTGGAATGTCGTTGCAACGCATAGCAATTACAACGAGGGTGCAACTGCTTTAAAACTGCTACAAATAAAGTTATGACGGTTATAACCGCTGGGATAAGTCAAAAAATGTGCTGCGATAACCCGTTTTTTAAGGAAATTTGGTCTTTCAAATCATTAAAAAAGAAATAAAATAGTCCTACAATAAGATTATTTTGATTCTTTTTAAAAAAATTTAGAAATTAAAATAGTTTTTTAATATAATCGAATACTATTTTTATATTTATTTCATACAAAATTAAATACTATTTTGAACATATATATATATATATATATATATATATAGTAGTTGGGTCATACTTCCCTTTCAATTTGCTGGGCATCGATGGAAAGGAATCATATCCAATCTAAGTCATTGTCTTCCAATCGTGACTGAAATCATATTTATTTTCAATTGATTTGAAATATATGAATTATTTAAGTGAAAGTAGAGACATAACTTGGATTGTTATTGCCGACCCCTTATTGTCCACCAACTTCGGATCAAAAATTTTAATTAAATGTTCATAGAATAATATTATAATTATAATTTGAATTTATGGAATCAATGGGTCCCACGCACTTGTATGTAAAAAAGTTATATATTTTTTTTATTTTTTTCTTATATTTCGATGAGAAAAATAAAGGATTTTGTTAGGTAGCTAACAGTCAATATAAAATTGATCGAATAACTATGACATAAATCTTTAATTAAGTTGACCTGATGTAGTGAGATAAATGTTTGATATTATTGTAATTTTGTTAGTTTTGCTCTAGCTTGTTCTTCATTTGTAGTGATAAAAATGGATAAATTATTCTCTGCGGAGGCCGAACGTAGCTCTACGTTTGGAGACGAATCATATGCAACCACGTCAGCAGTATCGAGCCGCACTGAGCCGCAGTACACAATGAAGGGGTGATGTGACATATTTTGATTGGTCTCAAGATGATGTTCGACGTCCGCACGAAATAATTAATCATAAAAATGAGGGAGATATGGACGTGAAGGCATTATATAAATGATGACCAATAATAAGCTAAAGTAGGATAGCAATGTGGTGAGTAGCTACCATTAGCTTTCATGTGATTAGAGCGAAAGAAACGTGCAAGGCTTTTCTTTTCTTTTTTTTTTTTTTGGAGGAGAAAAACTTGTCCAATATTCAAATAGTTTGTATCAATATTGAGTTAAAAATTATTAAATTTATGTAACATTATTTTTAAATTAATTTAATAATTTTAAGCATATTTTGATATAAATTATATCAAATTATTGAGATATAAATTTTTTTTATTTGCTGGTTTGCACATATAAAACGTCGACCTTCTAATAATATAGTTAGGAGAGTAGATGTATTAGATTTGATCTATATTAAGAAAGGTAGAGATAGTCCTAAAAAAAACTTTAATATAAAATTTTGGAAATGACCCTTTTAGTAAATTTAAATGAGAATTTGTCTCTTATTATGATGCAATGGAGAAAAAAGATTTATATAGTAGACCCCACATAATGTGATAAGGATTTGATGGTGTTGTTGCTGCTGCAAGAAATTTCAATTTTTTTTGTATATATGACATAGACGTTGGGTCGCTCGAAATCAGAACCGTTAATTAATTAATCGGAATAAAAAGATGGAAAACATATCCCTGGCTGACTTGGGCTTCCTTAAGCTCCGAAGGTGGAGTCATCTCTATGTCATCCTCTGGAACTATCAGATCAACCTGGAAGGGCTTCTGAGCTCCCAAAGACTCCTGAAAAGAAGAAAAGTCAAGTTTGTTCAAAATTTTCTTTGAAGAACGGGACGGCCTCTCTTATTTTGGCGAATAAATATAAGCATAACATATGAATATGATATAATACACATATAGAGATAGCTAAAATTAATACCAAGTCTCAAAGTCGGGCTTTGAAATGTACAATACAAACAACGTTGTAGAGTTTAATCCAAAAATTTTAAAATTCAATATCATTTGAACAACAATTTCAACAAATTTATAGTTAAATTAAGTAACTTGACAAGATGAAGCCAATGAGACCAAAAGTGATCCGATTTCAATCCAAATGAACACGGATCAAGCATTTGATGCATATTAAGAAATTTTAACATGCTAATTAAATGATCAAATAATCTTCAAATCTTGTAATGAGCCTAAGATTGCATAATTTTGACATCATTAAAATATATAAATGTTGAAGGAATAATTTATGATCAAAGGAAATAATACTGGTTGTTCAATGAAATATTTCTAATTTTAGCTATATTTATGAATATGCCATGCTTAAAAAATTATAAATAAATCCTCATTCTTTACATAATTTTTTGTAGACCTAGCTAAATATTCAAGGGAGATCAAATGCTCAAATAATCTCATAGCTCCACTACTAGACCACCACTGAACTGTCACTATCAAACCATCGCTACACTATATTAATTGGATCATCGCTCGATCATTGTTGTCAAAATACCACCTTACTATTATCGTCTGACAATCATAACCCAACTACGATTCTCATATCATTGTCACATGAATATAATTCTTTGAATACCTTCACCCGAATTCAATCCTCCAACCACTATCATCTAACTATCATTTCTCAACCACCATCGCTTAACTATGATCCCACTACCATTGTCACCCAAGTACAACCCTCCAATCATTATCACCCAACTACGGCCCTCTGACCATCATCCCTTGATTGTGATATTCTGACCATTATCACCTAACTACAATCCTATAACCTTCGTCATTTGACTATGGTCCTTTGGCCATCGTATCTTGACTACGATATCTCGATTATCATCGCCTAACTACAACCCTTTGATCTCGATCATCCAATTATAGTACTCTGAATACTGTCGCCTAATTGTGATCTCATGATCATCTTCGCCTCACTAAGATCCTTCGGCACTATCCCCCAACTACAGTCCTTTGATGCCCAATATCGACATTCATTCATCATCGGCTAATATATATATTGCTTGATTAAAATATCTAACTTGACGAAGTCATCCGCCAAACTCTTAAGAAGTTGTTCTAGCATGTATTGATGGTTGAATAGTTGATTAGCCGATCAATAGTTTTTGTTAAGAATTCATCCCTCTTTAGTAATTGATATTATCAACTTATTCAATCTTATTTGCTCAAGTTTTTTTTTTTTTTTGGATAAAACCCATGAAGGGGCTTGCACATTAAAAAAATAAAATGATATAAGTCCTACCAAGGACAAAGTTAGCAATACAATACAAAAAACAACATAAAAGAACCAACAAGCAATGGGAAAGGCAAAAGAGCTGAGCTCGGTCATTGGCAAGACTCAATTTACCACCACCCATAAGCTAGGCAAGGGCCATCCAGAGGAGAGAACAAGCAATTGCTCACACAAAAAAGTATAATCTAACAGCCCAAAAGGTCACCCAACCGAGCAAGAAGATGCACCACCAATGATTGACAATAGGCCACAGACAACTAGGTGTGATAAAAGAAACCGCCATATCATTGCGCGAACCTCAATCCAAGAATGCCAAACCAAAAAGCTCCCCAAAACAGTCCATCCAATAAAAGCAAGAGCAGCACCCACATAAATCAATGAAAGAAAACAACCCCAACCAATTATACTCCAAACGCAGATGCACCCAAACATGAAAATCATTTTTTTTTTTGGATTTTCGTTGTCTATGCTTACCACTTAAAAAAAAAAACTAAATCAGCAATTTGAAAAATACTTAAATCAAAATTTTCACGAGACTCCAATTCTTTCTCATTCATTTCTTCCACACCAGCTAAGTGTGATGCCCCAGATATCAATAGTGAAAGGATTCGTCTGACATTCTGATCGAACTCCATTCCAGTTGCCTTGCTCGGACCTGAAAATTTTAACCACATATAATGAGCTTACAAAGCCCAGCAGGTCACCAAAGCCTACAACTGAAATCAAAGCACGGCGATGCTATCAATATGCAGGTCAATCAAATCAAGTCAATCAATGGTCAATGAGTCTATGCAATGCGAAAATCCATAGTCAATGAAATCAAGTCTGCACAGCGGAAATCAAATCAGTAGTCAATAATCAATGCAGCGGTAAAACATCGATAAATCAATACGACTCAGCAATCAAATCAGTAAGTGACTGGAAGCCAATATCTATCCATCGTAGCAATGTCTATCAATCAATACTATCAGTTCAATCAATCGTGTCGTCTAGTCAATTCGTTTTATCTATATCATTCTTGCAAAGCAGTCAATCCAGTTAATCAATACAATTTACTCGAAATCAATATACAATATTCAATGACACTACGGCAGTGAGAACGGTTCAATAGTGATGACGTACAATGCTACAATAGGGAATCATCTCAATCAATAGAGCACTTTCCAGTCAATTATATCTATCAGCAGGGAAATCCATAAAACAATCGAATCAACTCAATAAATCAACCTAGCCATTGAAAACAAATCCATACAATGAAATCATCAGGTCAATTGAAATCAATACAATCAGCTCCATAAAGAAATCTATTCTACGATAAATCAAATCCATACGACAACAATCCATTCAATCAATCAATCGATAATCGGCACGACGAATCAATATATCAGTGTATCAATAGCTATGAATCAATACTAGTGATTAATGATCAATTAATGAATCAATATCTATAGTCCATAATCCCCCTGACATGCTATTGATCTATCAGGTCAATATATATGAATCAATACGCATAATCCATATCAATGTCGGTACCGGTATCAATGAATCAATACAATCCATATCCATAATCCATAAATCAAGTCGATAGAATCAATTTGAAAAGTAATACGATAAATCAATTGTAGCAAGTCAATACAATGCAAAATCAATAGTATCCATGAGTCTATAAATCTATGCCGCCCATGTCCATATCAATATCAATAATCAATAGTATAAATGCCAATCGATGAAATCAATGAATCCGTTTAATAATAAATCAATTTGATAAATCCATCAAGATCAATAAATCAATCAAAAATCAATAAATCAATGCAGATCAGGAAATCCATACGATGCAATATCATATACATGCAATTCCATATAATGGTCTTACTCGACAAGCACAAACACTAGCTATGATCAATAGTGCTGTTGTAGAAATCCATAGTGCTGTTGTAGAATCCATATTGGTGTTGTAAATATCCATACGTTGGTTTCTATCAAGAAGAGTCGTCACTCTTTTGCCCGACGGCCGCCCGTCGGCATATAAAACTCCTTATGACTCCCATCAATAGTGCTGTTGTAGAAATCCATAATCGATATTTAAAGGAAAGCCCGTCGGCCCACCATCCTGAACAGGTCAAGATCTATCTCCAACCAACGTTCAACCAGGTTCCCACTTGTCTTTCAGTATCAATCAATTCAATCAATAGTCAATGCAATAATCGATGCAATAAGCAATATGAAAGAAATCTAGAACAATTATATCAATAGACATACGCATATCCATTCAATCTATCAAATCCGGGAAAATCAGAAATCATACGAAAATCGGGCAGAGTAACGGCAGTCTGTCAAATTTACACAAAAATCCTGCAAAAAGCACAAATTCCAAATTTCTCCAAATTACAGTAGAATATTCACGACATCAATACAAGACTATTATTCTATAGAATCCAAATCAAATCAAGTCCTGATATTTTTCTATTCGATTAAAATCGCGTAGAATCAATTCCGACCGGTAAAATCTTCGTAGAAAATAGTCAAATCGTGTACAATAGTCATATCTATAACATACCAAAAGTTGTGTCAATACCAAATCAGGTCAAAAGTTCGACTACGAAAACACAAAACAGTGCACAACTCGGTCAAAACTCAATATCTCTGAAAACAGAAATAGGATTCGGAGTCCTTACCACGAGATCTTTACTTTTCCCAACAGCGGTGTCGGACGAAAAGCGCTCCGCGGCCTCCGAAACTCAACCTTTCCCTCTCTTTTCCTCTCTTTCTCTCTCCTCAAAATATCTGATTTTATAAAAATGATTTTCTCTCTCCTCAAAACGAGCTGATTTTCTTATATCATTAAGCTGATCGGCCCGGCCGATCGCCAAATCGTCCCGGGACGATCAGACCAAAATCATCGGCCTGGACGGTTCCCAGAACTATTTTCAGGCCGATATTTTGAACAGTACAGATCGGCCTGGACGATCTCACTATCGTCCCGGACGATCCTGGGAGAAAAATCCATGTCAAAGAGGAACAGTAAGGGAACGAGGTCTCACACTAAGGAAGTGCCATCATCCAACCAATCACCATTCAACACCTCCTTATCCCTTGATTTACAAGCAAATTGTGCTAACAAAGCATCACTCAAAATAACTTATATAGGCACATCACCCAAAGGGACATAACATTCTTAGCCACAGGAAAAACACACTCAGGTGCCAAAGGACTTAATCGGCCAGGAGTAACCAAAACATTAGCCACCTCACCACTCTCAATAGATGAAACCCCACCCTCAGGTGTTACCAAATCACATTCAACATTATCAACGGGATTTGCAAATTCATCATCACTGACATCCCCATTAGAGCTAGGAGAAATATTAGGGCTAGATACCAAATTGACTAAGCAATGATGAATGTTATGATCCACTTGAAAATCAACAGACGACGAGAAAGTAACACAATTAACAAGATCCGCAACCTTAAAGAGATTGACCCCATTAGCCTCACCCACATTCGGCATAACACGAGTAACAATAAGATTCTCCATGTCACTAGCAATGTCGAGAGCATCCTGGGAATCAATCCCATTGACCACATCAATCGGCTTAGAAAAAAGGGTAATCATCAAAGGGTTAAAAATCATATGATTAGGCAAATCTGCAGATTCCAGAGCAAGCGCCTGAGCATAACCAACATTCTCCATATGAACAACAGCAGGATCAACCACAATCAGAGGCACCTTAGAGGAATGGGGGTGAAGCAAACTACAATTATTTTTAGAATGAACGAAGGATTTGCAATGGTTACAAAATGGAGGAAACTCCTCCATAACAGCATGTTGAACATATCCAAGATTATTCAAACCAATCCAAACAGACTGAGGGTATGATTTAGAAATATCAAACTCGACGAGAACCCGGCCAACAGCCGACCGCGAGCCAACAACAGTAGCATGATCAGTTTTCAAAGGATGACATAATAAGGAGCCTAAATCGTGAAGAATGCTAGGGGAAAAACAAATGTGGTTTAAGGTATGGGAAGGAAACCTAAATTGGAATGATCGGAGACTCAACCGAGATATCAAAAAATGGCGACCATTTAAACAATTTCATGTAGCAATTGACAACAAAATAGGAATGATGGGAAAAAGTCATACTATAATCCAAATCGTTAAGAAGTTTGATTAAAACGTGCCTTGAATCCAAAAAAGTCACAGAACATTCACCGATAAGTTTAATGTTAAAGAAGATCATACCAATATGTGATTCGAAAATTTACCCACTAGATCAAAGTCAAAAGGCTTGGCAAGATCCAAGACTTCTGCTTGTAAATCCACAATGCTGGTAACCCGTGATGAGTCATTGTTTTAAGATCAGGAAATTAATTAGATGAAGAAACCCCCAACAAAGCTTCAACAAATGAACGGGAAGAATTCCGACCATCTAGAAAATCACGTCATCCAACTGATTCTTCGCCATCATAGCGAAGAACGACCGAAAGGGAAAAATCAACCAAAATTTCAATAAAAATATACATAACGAAGAAGAGGACGACACTAATAGTAGAACTCCCAGGAACAAGAGACGGGAAGAAAGAGCGGCTGCTAGGGCGAAACCCTTATCTTATTCGCTCGAGTTGACTTCATATATCATACTTTCTAGGGCTGACTAATAAGTCCTATTCACCTGTTGAGACTGATTCGTTTATCATAATCACTTGCTTGAGGCGAAACATATTTACTGACCGACAACGCCCCCTTGAGTTGAGTCCACTTAGATCTAGTAAGTTTGACTTGAACAAGCTCGACATGGCTTAGATAAGGCCGACTTTGCTTAAACTAAAATTTTTTTATATTTACATGTAGACTTACAAAGAAGAGTCTATGTAAACAAGTAGTTATTAAATGTATATACAAATAATGTATCAAGATTCGTGATAATCAAATGAATATTCTTGAGACACATATGCATCCAATCACTTTTTTTTTTTTTTGCATGAATTGAAGCAATTTGAACAAGTGTGCAATTCTGCATGTGTACGGTATATTATCTTAAAGGAATGCCTAAGATATTTGAAGTTTTTATGGGTTCAAACTACTCAATATGATAATTTTATTCCAAATTGGATGCTAAAATTTAGAGTTCACATGTAACTAATATAAAATTTGAATCTAACTTAAATCAACACATAAGATGCCTAAAAAATAATTATATTCAGGTCAACTAAAATATTCAAACTTATTTACTGAGAGGATAATCCTTTCATTAAAAAAACAAATTTCTAATGCTAGCCTTTGATAAAGGATGAGTTAGTAATCAATACTCATTTAGCCATTTAATGGAAAGTAAAAGGCAGAAATTCAAATATGACTTTCCCAATAAGATTTGCATCTATGCTTCAACTGATATAGGCTTTGTTTGAGATTGCTTTCTTACTATTTTTTAAAATGACTTTCTAGTAAAAAAGTTTTTTAGTTTAATATGTTTTTGTATTAAAAAAATTGTTTTAGAAAGCAGCAAAACTGTCCCAAACAAAACCATAGTGTTGTGTGTCACTTTGGCTTCATTTAGGACGGCTTTCTTACTACTTTGTAGAACTTTTTAAAGTTGTTGTAGAAGACAATTTTCTCGTACAAAAATATTTTGAAAATAACGAAAAAATAATGATAAAAAAAATTATTACTACGATATGAAAAACAAAATAGTAAGAAAGTTATCTCTAAAAAAAATTTTTATGTGCTTCTTTCAAGTTTCAATGCACCTTTCTTCCTGCTTTTTACTCTAGGTATTATGCCACATGCTCTTACTGCTTGTACTGTATGTGGCTATATATTAAACTGTTGCTAGAAATGTTTTCTTCAATACTTCCATTATTATGAGGAGATGGTTTGATTTTGATCTGTTGATCTGCCTGTTGGGCTCTGTTGTGCAGAACAGCTATTGGTTGGAGGGTTTTGGTTCTTTGTTTTACATATGTTAAATCTATTATATATGTATACAGCTTCTCATTTTGCACGCCAGCTATATATATTTGGAGATAAATGCTAACTTGGGGAAATATAACACCTTTTGTTTTTGGTATTATGATTGTGATATGAAAAACAAAATAATAAGAAAACTTTCTCAAACAAAGCCTATATCTTTTATAATAAAAGCAAAATAGTATGACACGTAATTACTTTCATTTATAATAAGAGCGTTCAATTAAAAAAAAAAAACATAATAAAATTTATTTTCTACATTTTATTAAATCATGAGAGTGAATTCATTTTTCACCTACTAATTCTTTTTTGATCTATTGTAAACTCGTACAGTTTTGGCCGAAATCTTTTTTTCACCTCAAGTCAACTGCGTTGTTGCAGCCTTCCACAGCCGCCCACTTGCCGACCAACATAGACCGCCAGCACAAACATTTTACTTTACATTACATTTATTTTATTTTGGATTGCATTTCTTTTACACTCATATAAATACCTTCAAAATTTTCAACTACACTATATTTCATTTATTATGCAATCCTTCTCAAGCAAATCAAATATCCCCTTGGACATGCATAAATATATGAATTTATTAATTCTTTTTATTTAGAGGTTAAGCATATAAATATCTATTATTTAATGTAAATCTTCCAATCCATTTAAATCGCTAAAATCTTTATGTATGAACAAGATGAACCTCTTTTTTTGTTTTTTTTAAGACATATCTCCTTATTTATCTCTTTAATGAGCTGCCATTTGGTTCAAGGCAAAGTAGCCAACGGGTCGGTTATCTTCCTCGTGACTATCATTCAAAATCTCTTAATCTTCCAATCTAACCCTCCGTAGTTTAACTCTTATGGTGTCATATATCACTTGGTTTGTTGATTGGGAGCTTTGGCTACCAACCAAGAGGTCTTATATCTGAGTATTATGTATGATGATGTGTCTAAGCCAATTTCTAGCTCCCAAGTCGATCGGCACAGCCGCCCGGTCCATTTTGTCAGCCCACCTAACCTTTCAAAATCAATATCCTTTTCATAGCTGATGCATATGATAAAATTTTCTAAATATATTCTATGGATCACATGCTCACACATCATATCATAGACATGATCAACTATCATATTTTAATTATCATTTTAGTATAAAGTCATGCAATCTATTTTATTAAATTGAATTCAATTATTGTACTGCCCTTATCTTTTTCTTCATGAACGCATTAAATGGAAATTTGATAATGTTAGGCAGTTCGACAAAAGAGAATTCAAAAATTTTTTTTGTCATATATTAATAAGTCTTTTAAGTTAATATAAAAAATATATTTAAGTTTAGAAGTTGGTAATTAGGGGAGCTTACACCATAAATGGGGGGTTTTTACTTTGTTTTTTCTTACAAAGTTTTTGTTGATTGGTCCGATTAGGTTCGACAAAATATATGATTAGATTAAGGCTTATTTTTTTAAAGTTTAGGGGATGTTTGATTTGACATAAAAGAGAGTTAAGGCATTCCAAATGTAGAAGTTTTGAAAATATTGATGTTTGGCCTAAAGTAATTTTTTTTTTTTTTAAAGTTCATTCCCTAGTTCACTTTGTTTGTATTTGGAAAATCTTTTGAAAATCTGTAGATTTGATCAATTTTCAAATATATTATAAATTTTTTGCAATCAACTGTCGTCTATCTTTGCCTGTTGTTGTCGCCTAGTTGCCACTATCGTCACCTGTGACTTTGCCTACCTTTCTCTATCCCTCATTGTTGTTATATCCAATTGCCACCACCACCAATACCACCGATTGCCACCACCACCAATACCACCGATTGCCACGAGTATTCATCATTGTCGCCATTGCCCATTGTTGATTGCAGCCTACAAGTCATTGGCAACCACCATCTTCAGGTTTTATTCTACATTCATTTTATTTTACACAAACGATGAAAAAAATAATCTCCTATATTTATTTTACACTCTTTTCCAAATAAATTCCAATATTTTAAATAGATTGCATTCTTATAATACTATATTATATTTTACTAGACATTTCTTTTTCATACAATCAAATTGTTCCTTAATAAAAAGAAAATTTTCATTATAGTATACTAAAATAACTAAATCATTTTTTTATAATTAGTTGATTAGATGGCATATCAGTGAAGATAACAGTTGAGCACGAGAAGAAAGCCAAAATCTCCCAAACCTCTGCTCGTAACCCCTTGGTTCCAAAGCACCCACAAAGTCTTCCCTCTGGAAGGCTCTTGTGACAATTTTTTTGCACTCTTTCCCTGGCCGTATTTGGGTTAAATGGAACTCTGTTGCTTTGGATTTCAAACCCCAATATGCTTCTAGCCAATTGATACATGGAGTTCTTTATATTGCTAGTAATCCTATATGTGCTATTACTATGGTCTATGCTGCCAATTCCTATGTTGAAAGGCAACTTTTGTAGAGACAAATTCAGGACATTGATGACAATATTAGCCTCCCTTGGGCCATACTTGGTTACTTTAACTGTTGTTGTTCCCCTACTTAAAAAGCTGTGGGGGGGGGGGGGGGTCTCTGCTCACCAATAACAACCTGGGAGATTTCAACAATATGATTTTCAAGGCTGGATTACATGACCTCTCCTCTGTTGGGTATTTCTTTACTTGACACAAACAAATACCAGACAACCCAATCCATATCAAGTTAGACTGTATTTTGGTCAATGACAATTAGCTTGTCTTTTTTTCTCAACTCCTTCTATAGAGTTGGCGACCCTAATTGCTCTGACCACTCTCCCCTTACCTTGGTTAACTCTCCTGAAGAGGTTAAACGACACAGATTCCTATACAAGAATTACCATTCCAAAAACTCAGAGTTTTGGGAGTGCCTTTTCGATGTGTTCTTCCTTCCCAATAAGAGTAGCCCTCTATGCTCTTTTTACTACAAACTGAAGCAGCTCAAAAATATCATCAAATGAAAAAAGTAGTCTAACTCTAATGCCATTCAGACTGAGATTGACTCCCTCACTACCCAACAGAATTCTGTCATCACTCAAATCCAAAATAATCCTCTTGACACCTCCCTCAACCTATCTTTAAAGAACATCAATTATAAACTTAGCCACTACCATACTACCCTCTCTAGCTGGATGATCCAAATAGTTAAGGGCAAATGGTTCACCAATGGGGAAGACAACTTGAAGTTCCTGTATTCAAAAATCAACATCACTAAAAACCACAACACGATAAAAGAGATCATCTTTGATCTTGGGCCTATCTCCTCACACCAGGATATCTCCCAAGTTTTTATCAACCACTTTATAAAGCTTTTCAACACCTCCACCCCTCTACCCCCAACCAATCTACTAAAAGCTTTCCCCACCGACAACTTGGAAAGACACATGTCTTCCTAAAATCAATGGGGGACTTGGCATTCCCTCTATTGAATCTTTATACCATAACTATGCCTGCTCTACCATTTGGAGATTCCTAAACACTGAATCCCTCCTTTTTGATTCGTGGCGCTCCTATTACCAATCTCTATGGAAACCCAACAATACTGGCAACAATTCAAATTACTGGGTTTTCCTTTGCATAATTGCTAGCAATATTAGAAACTGTATCTCTTTCACCATATATACCAACATTAAACTATCACTCCTATGGGACCCTTGATACAATGGCTCTTCTATTATCAAACTATTGGGAGAACATTCCTCTGTTAACCATTTCTCTATTTACTCCACGTGGAAGGTTGCAATGGTTCTTAACGAAAATTACTAGGATTTACCTCACTGTTTCGACCAATCTGTTAGGGATACCATCCAAGGTATCCCTATCGGTCGGTTTCTCATTGCTGGCCGGGGAATAAAGAACCCAAGTTTAAAAACTTCAATTTGCAATTCTACTTAACATTTGATATTGTCCCGTGGCACAATATGGTTTAGCATAAAAGATATGCTCTCAGATTCTCCGCTTTTACTTGGCTGGCTCTAAAAGGGGGATTAAAAATAGCTGATGTTTTACTAGCCCGTGAGATTCATACCTGCCTAACTTGTTGTTTCTACAGCTCTCACCCGGAATCTATTCCTCACCTTTACTTTGAAAGCAGTTTTTCTTTTAATATTATTAAGCATTTCCATCCTTGGCTGGAAAACTTTCTTATGAGACCTAATATTCATCAAGTTTTAAAAAGCATCCAGGATAGGAGTTTCTCTGGCACTCGTAAAAGCTTTTATATGCTTACTGTGTGTGCTGTTATTTACCATATTTGGAGAGCAAAAAATGATAGAATCTTTGGGAGAATTTACGACTGTCAAGCAACTGTAGCTTAAAAAAAAAGCACTCCAGCAGAAGACCTCTAACTGGAAAGATAAAATTTTGGTTTAGTTCTTGGCTATTCTAATGCTTACGCTGGATTCCATCTCCATGTTGCCTGGGTGTTCAATATTTTGGAAAGACGATGTTTCCCAGCAGCCCCTTGGATGGCCTTTTTGGCAACCAGGGGCCTCGCTCTTGTGCGACTCTCTGGTGCAATTTTGCTCTGACCCGATTTCTCAAGAGCTTCTTGAGTCATTCTTTCTCTCCTCACTGAGAGGTTTTTGTTTTTCTTTTTGGCCTCTGGCATAATTTGTTTTCCCTGGATTCTTTTCTTGTTGAGTTCCATGCTTTATTGCAAGGTTTTGAAAATCAGATCGAACAATGAACAAGAAGAAGGAAAGGTTCACAGTTCGACCGGTCGAACCAGGGTCGAACCGGAAGACGTAATAAATAAGAATATTATTAAAATTTATAAAATGCATGAGACATTTTCCTCTAATAACTTCACTCTACATTCCATTTTCATATTAAACTAATCAAATAACATAAATATTGCATCAATTAAATTTATAAAACATAAAAAATAACACAATATAAATGCGCCATTTAATGGTTGGTGCACTTTTGACCTGATTTCATCCATGAATCCATCATATGTTCTCCGAGATAAACTGCTTATTTGTTCATCAAATGATCTACAACTGCAATAAAATTCATGCAATCAGGAGGATTAATAAAAGCTAAATTTTGATTCTGATTTGCCACTTCGGCATTAACAAAAAAGCTCAATTCATGCCAATCTTACTAATAATTGCACAACTTCAGACATTGGAGATCTGAATTCAGGTTTTGGCTGCATGAACCATGGAAAATTCTTATGTTTCAGATAATAAGTCTTTTCAATATATGAAAAAGCGATAAATCATACATAATATTAAGCATCGCCATCAGACTTACCTAACTATGTACCACCTTATGAATCATTCTCTTATAAATGTAAATAATCCATAGAAAATAATAGAAGAAAAAAGAAAGAATAGAATATTAGACTTGGACGCACATAACCCAAATGTCATCTCTTATAAATGCTCTTTCAAGGACAATGCTGCATTATAAATCTTCTTAACTACGGAAACCTACAAATTTGATGAAAGACTCGTTGAATGGTAGTGTATAGATTTTTATGTATATAAGGAGATGAAAATTTTGATTGATGTTATATTGCACTTATTTAAAAGCAAAATCAACAAATTTGCATTTAATTTTGACCAAAATTTGGCCAGAATATTATATTAAAATTGTGGCACTTAACACTAACAGATAAAAAAAATAAAACACATTCATAACACATATATAGAGTTACTAATGTTTCACTTTCTTTGTTCAATTATTTTAATAATTCTACAAAAGGAAAATCAGATATCTCCTAATTTCTTTCGTGAAAAATATCCTCATAAGTTGAGTTTCAATGTCCCGCTTCACCAAAATCTGCAGCCACAAATGCACCTAAATCATTGAAGCCAATTATGTCAGTTCCATCTCCTTCATTCCCTAGTTCACCTTCACCAACAAATTAAAAAAATATTAAATAAGATTATAATTTTCTAATTTATTTAAATGATATGTTCATATTTCACTAGCTTACTAGGTGTAAGCTGAGTGGATGTTATATTTGCTTCTTCTTCAACAGGTATTGTAGCCTCTTTGTATATCTCAGTTTTCAACTCCTACAAGTCAAGATCTGCAGGTGATTCCTCATCAAGCACCTAAAAATCTATCATTTCAACACAAGTATAGTCCAAAGGATCATAACTTCTTTTTTTTAGTTAAAACCTAAGAATGAAATAATAATTTTCATGACATTTGTACATATATATAATATTATATATTGACACATAAATTATATTATAAAAAATTTTACCTATTTTTAAAATTTAGATTATACCGAACATAAAAGAGGTCGTTCAAGTATTGATGCTCCAAATGATTGCGTCTTTTTGAGTGAGCTTATTAAAAAACACTCCAATTTATTTCGCAACCTGATGATGATGATGTTTGGCTTAGAATTCTTATAGCTACTTTCTGTAAGTTGGGAGCACTTGATCTAAATATATTCCACCACTCATCTACATAATGTTATATTAGAGAGCTTAGTAAATAAGCATATATGTTATAAAAATGTATAAACATTGATAATGAAAAGATAAGTACCAGGTTGCATTTCCTTTGCAATCGTTAGAGTAATTGATTTTCCAAAACTTTGTAAGCTATATCGGAATAATCTGACCTCATTCATTGCAAGTGTGGGCTTATGAAAAATATCCTTATTGCCAAGTAGTTCAATAAGACCTTGTAAAACCTCTAGCTTGTTACAGTAATTCTCCTTGTCATACTGAAATTGAGGATTCAGAAAGTATGCTGCTGCATGGATGCCCTGTTTCAATTGAGTATCCCATCTTCTTTTGATTATACTAGTGAATGGCTTATATAATCTTGTAATATCTCTAAACATAGCTTTGATTGCCTTCCATGCCCTATATATTCTGTCATATAGATATCAAAGTGAAGGTTTCTCATCTGAGTCTACAATGCACAACAACCTGATCAAAGGACCTGCTAGCTTTGAAATTATTAAGCAATCATTCCAAAACTTCAAATCTAAGATTATTGCAGCTGCTTCTTTCCCCTTGCAGGCAGGGGCGGAATCACTGTAGCGGCAGGGGGGGCAATGATGAAAAATGTAAAATCCCTTTAAGTCTAAGGGCTGTTAGGTAATTTGCCCCTTCAATAGGTTAAAATTTGCCCTAATATCAGATTTTTCTCCACATTTGCCCCGCCGAACGAAACAATAATGCGATACTCGCTCGGTCGCTCCGCTGTCTGCTCCGAACAAAAGCGATACTCGCTCCGCTCTGAACAAACGTGATCGCCATCTACATCTCCGGCTGTTTTGATTTTTTGTTCTTGAAGCTTGAATCGGAGGAGGCGACCAGAGAGGACTTCATTTTTCATCATTTTAAGTGCTCTAGTAAGTCTTCTTCGACATTTCTTCCGTTCTTCCGCCCATTTCTTGGCTTCTTTCGCTGATTTCTTCGCTTCTTCTGCTGAAATTTTTTGATTATATAGTTTTTCATCATTCAAATGCAAACAACTAGATTTCTTAGATTTTTAGAAGCACTATTTATTTTTCAGTTCTTAGATTTTAGAAGCACTATTTTTTCATCAATTATTTATGGTTTAATAGCTTATAGATTCAACTTTCAAGAGTAGGAATCAGCTTAGCTTTCATAAATCCTAACCTAGAAACAAGAGTATCTCACAGATTACAGAACGGTAAAAAGAAAAGGAATACAAACGGTATTTTTTCTCAGTTATGTATCAGAAGCAAAAAAATTGTGAATTACACTTTATATGGTTAAATTTTTTGTCATCTATATTATGTCTAGCTATAGAGAAATCATTGGGCTGTTTAGTTCAGCATTGTTCAGATGTAAATATTATATGTAAAAGAATATGTTTTTGATTCATATTATTCATAAATTTGTTATTTAGAAATGTCACCAAATCAAACAACTGATAGCTCTTAATAATATGATGTAACATTGAGATGTTTATGAACCAAACAAAGCCATAATTATATTTGTTCATAACTTTGATATGTTTTTTGAACAGTCCTAGTTGTGAAAGCTTTCATCCATGTTATATTTCCCAATTCAAGCCTTTGTTATGGCAAAGTTTCATTCATTCTAGAGGGGTGTTCTCTTCATAAATATCATACTCTATAACTTACTAGACTATGTTATTAGTTTATAATTATTTCTTTGGTTTACTTTCTTTTAGTTTAAATAAATAATTGTTAATTCATTATCTAAGTCATGATATTTCTATAAACGGGCATTTAGTTAATAAAATAAGCATAGCATATTTTTTAATGTTTAAGTTGAAGTTTCTATTATATAAGCATACTTGTTTGTTATGATATAAATATTTTAATTGACGGTTGCTTTCTCTTGGTAATAAATTTTATTTTAGGGTTAAATAATGGAGCGTTATTTAAAGAGAAAAGAGCGAGTATAAATTGATATTAATAATCTACCATCAGATCCAGGACTCTGACTTCTTATTTGGAGTTATGATGTTAATGATAGAGATAAGATTCAGAGATCTTATCTACTGAAGGGACCTCATCAACCGAGAAGTCATCAATTTCCTCAAACTTTATATGGAAATATTGCACGTAGGTTCAATCCGAAATGGTTTGATGAATACTCTGATTGGTTAGAGTACGGTGTGCAAAAAGATGTTATTTTTTGTCTTTACTGCTATCTATTTAAACCTCAAGAGCAGATTATTAAAGGTCAAGGTGGTGGGGATTCATTTGTTGGAGAAGGTTTCAAAAACTGGAGAAGAAAGAGAAATTATTATGTCACATTGGAGATCACAATAGCATACATAATAAGGCTAGACAAAAATGTGAAGATTTGATGAAAAATATAAGAATGCAGTCTTCCTGCTTTATGGTTAAGCAAATATGATAAGAACAAAAAAGAATATAGGATAATGTTGACTGCAGGCATTGATTGTGTTAGATTTTTGTTACGTCAGGGGTTATCATTTCGTGGTCATGATGAGTCTTTTGATTTTATTTTTACAATGCATTTGATGATTGATATATTGGGCATTACGAATGAGTTATCGCAATCATTACAAAGATAAGATCAAGACATTGAAAATGCGATGAAATTGGTTCAAATATCTAAACAACGACTGCAACTACTAAGGGAGAATGGATGGAATGCTTTACTAGCCGAAGTGCATGTTTTTGTGGTGTTTTTGAAGTTGTTGTTCCAAACATGAATGAAACATACAAAACTCGTCGTCGAGCAGTGCGAAGAGGTGAAGAAATAACAAATCTACATCATTATCGTGCAGATTTATTTTATACTGTAGTTGACATGCAACTTCAAGAGCTAAATAATCGATTTTCTGAATCTAGTACTGAGTTTCTACTTTGTGTGTCATGCTTAAACCCAAGTGATTCTTTTCCTGCTTATGATGAGGGGAAGTTGATATGTCTAGCAGAGTTATATCCAAGTGATTTTTCTATAATTGAAGTTGTTGCTCTTAAAAGTCAATTATCAACTTATATTATTGATATGCGGACAAGTGAAGAGTTCTCCTCTCTTATAAGCATTGTTGATCTTGCAAAGCAGATTGTTAAGTTCAAGAAGAATGATGTGTATCTTCTAGTTTACATACTTATTACTTTAGCATTAACTTTACCAGTTGCTACTGCTACAGTGGAGAGAGCATTTTCAGCAATGAAAATTATCAAACATCATTTGCGTAGTAGGATGGGTGATGATTGGCTCAACGATTGTCTTGTGCCTTACATTGAAAAAGATGTATTTGATTTGATTCCCAATGAAGATGTAATCCAATATTATAAAAAAATGTAAAATATATTGATAAAATTGTAATGATTTACAATTTTTACATCATATTGTAATACAAGATTTCACTTTGAATTATGTCCTCATTTTGTTTTTTATTTTTTTAATATTTGTCTATTAATAAGAAAATTTTGCCCCCCCTACGATGAAAGGCTGGTTCCGCCCCTGCTTGCAGGTCTTTGATATCTTTGAATCTGCGTAAAACTTGTTAGTAATTAGTGCTTGTAGATCATATTTATACTCACAAACACTCTTCAAGGTTATGAAAGTTATTGCAAACTGTGTAGCTCCTGGCCGCACAATCTCCTTCTAACATGGCTTTTTCCTAAGCCATGCAAGTACATAAATATGATTATAAACAAAAATCATCACCTTCAATGCTTTCCTAGCCAAGTCCTCTATAAGAGGCATACTACCCAAATCTTTCAAAATTAAATTCAAATAATGTACAGCACAAGATGACTAATATATATTATTAAATCTTTCATGTAAGAGCTCTCCTGCTTTCTTATAATTAGTAGCATTATCAGTGACAAACTGAATAACATTTTTTGGCCCTACCCACTCAATAACCTCAGTAAATAAAGAACACAAGTTTGAAGCATCTTTAATGATATCTGACGTATCCACTAATTTTCGAAAATATACACCACGGGGATAATAAATCATAAAATTTATTAATGTTCTACTCCTACCATTTGTCCATCCATCTGCCATAAGAGTACAACCTATGTCCTTCCAAGTATTTTTATAACTATCAATGAGTAACCTACACTCCTATTTACAATCCTTTAGTAGGTTAGCCCTCATGTTGTGGTAAGAGGGGAGCTTGTAACCAGGACCTATAACAACTATAGCATCCACAGCTTTTTGTGCATATGGTGAGTTTAAGGCATTGAAAGGGATACAACAATAAAAAAACCATCTTGCTACAACTATGTCTGCATGGTGAACTACTTCTTTAGATGCCAAGATACTTATAATTGAAGGTTGAGAATTTGATTTTGTTCTTGGAGCAAAGAAAGTGTCAATCTCAACAAGCTTTCTTTTCCCCTTTTCAAGTTCTGATAGATTTGCTTCAGATTATTGTGATTTAGGCAGGGAAGAAGAATCCCTTCCTTCGTCTACTTCATCATCTAATGGAAAAGGTATACTATCCAACTCCTCTTGTACTTATTGTTTTCTTTTTGATATCTCCTTTAAGTTCTCCTGCATTTGAAATCGAATGCCGTTTCATTCTATTTATTCCTCCTTCTTTGTATGTTATGCCACAATGAAAACATTTGAATTGTCTCTTCCCATCAGATCCTTTCATCTCAATGAAATGATTCAACACAATATCCACTTTTTCATGTACACTACAACTAGAAGCTGCACTATGAGTTCCAAATGCTTCCATTCTCATATGATCAACTAAATAAAATCAACATTGATACGTCATCACAAAATTAGCTTGATCGGGCACGAATCTCGAGGCAAAAGCTAGTTGGAGACTTCAAAAATTAAATCCGGGAGCATCCAAACTCCGATTTCAACGAGCTTATAGTCAAACTGAGCGTCTCGGAAATACAAACCCAACGACACCAAGATCGACCCAATCCGAGCCCAAATGAGTCCGAATCAAGGGTTCAAAGCGCTGTTGGAAGGTTCAAACAGCAATTTGAGTTACCAAACGGTCTCTGATTTTGACGAGCTTATACTTGAATCGAACAACTCGACGAGAAGAATCCAACGAGCCCAAGATCACTAAATTCCGACATCATTAAGGCCTCTAAATGGCCAACGAACGGTGCACAGCCATAGGATTCAATATCGGCCGTCCATTTGACCACTCCTTATTCGCCCCTGATCTCACGCCTATTTACGGGCCATGCCACTCCAGAAAATCTATAAATAGAGCCCTCATTTCTCATAAGAGGGATCCAAGCAAGAGAGAGAAGAAGAGAAGAGAAGGGAGAAGAGAAGGAAGGAGCTCCTCCTCGATAGCTGCCGGACCACCGCCGGACCACCGCAGGAACCTCGCCGGACCACCGCTGGAACCTCGCCGGACCACCGCGGAACCTCGCCGGACCACCACCTTAAGACCCGACATTCAGTCCCTACGCTCTACTGAAGACCCGACGTCCTGCCGAAGACCCGACGTCCTACTGAAGACCCGACGTCCTGCCAAAGACCCGACATCCTGCCGAAGACCCGACGTCCTGCCGAAGACCCGACGTTCCGTTCAAGGCCTGACACTCAGTTCTGACATCTCACTTAAATACTTGATTGTAATCGAATCACTCTTGGAGGTGACTCAGCTCTTTGTAACCAATTCAAAGTCTAGTGGAATCATTTTCAACTGGGCTAGGCCTCGTGGTTTTTCCCTTTTAAGGGTTTTCCACGTAAAAAATCATTTGTTCTCTGTGTGTGTTAGTTATACGTGCAACGCTAAGACGCAAAATTAAATCTCTATTGCCGCGTATTTTCTAGCCCGCAACAAACATCATTTTATCTTCATATAAATTATGAATTTAAATGCAAATATATACTGCTTCATCTATTTCCAAATAGTATAAAATTTTAAATAGATGATACAAAAAATACACTTTTACTAAACATCTCAATATTAAGAAAACTAAAGGATATTAAGACATCTCATTCAAAGAAGATGATGAAACAGAACAAATTAAAAGACACTTCTATTATGAAATAAAAGATAAAGAAACATCAAAATATCAAAATGATAATTTAAATGACATGTTTAAATTCTCTTTTGTGAAATAACAAGCCACTTTCCACTTTCAAAATAATCAAATGTCACTACATGTTTAAATTCTCACATAATTAGTTAAAACTATATCTATTCTGCACCTTTTTTTCTACTAGCTTGACCATACAGTGACTTCAATGGATTCTATCGTCCTGAAATAAAAAAAATAGAAGGCTTCTTCATTTAATAATTATTTCCTTCACCATATTTTCCCCTGAGTATCTATTTGAGAAGGATATCTTTATATTTGTTTTGCAGAATGATGATACTGAGGTTATCAGTTTTCTTCTTCAAACAGAAATAGTTCCCTTGGGTCTACGCACCATAGAAATTGGAAGTGAACTATCAAAAACAGTTAGAGTATCGAATTTCCTGGATTTGCTATTACATAGAACTTTCAAATGTCTTCTAATTATATAGTCCCTCTATCTGACGTATTTTTGTTTGACGTCTTCGTGTTACACCACATATATTCTGCTTTTGAATCTTCTTTTGTAAAAAATTAATATGAAAACAGATTATAAAGTAACTATTCATCAAAATGAAGAAAGCAAACTTAGATCCAAAGAAATTTACTAACATACAACAAAGGAAAGAAATAGCAAACCCATAAATAAAAAAATACTTAAATACAAAGTTAAGTCTCACAGTAAGTCGTGCGCCGGCGGCTGTGAGTTTGGAGGAGTGCGTCGGCGGCTGGGTCGAATGTAGATGGTCGTAGGAGTCGAGCACGGCTTTCTTGGAGGCGTCGAAATACTAAAATACTGAACAATGATTACGAATAGGGCAGCAAGAATAGCGATACAATACATTAAAACATCCCTACGCGCGTTCGATCTTGGATGGACGGCTGAGATTTGCAAATTTTGGAACCGCCCGGTTCTCCAGAAACCGCCCGGTTCGGCGGTTCCCCGGTTCAACCGGGTTTAGGGCCGGTTTTTAGCTGGTTTGAAAGGCATCCGATTCCAGCAGCAAACTGGACTGACCGTCGGACCGGTTCGCGGTTGAACCGTTCGAACCGGTCGGTCCGGTCCGGTTTTGAAAACCTTGCTTTATTGTTTTGTTTTTACACATGTAATCTCCCTTTTTTAATGATACGGGCTTCGCCCTAAAATTTCCCCAAAAAAGAATCAATGCTGGATTTGACCTCCTAACTATTAATAATAGTTAAGCTTGGCCTGTTATCCAAAATAATAATATGCAATGGTGCTAGTTTCTTTTAATATTTCTCTGTTCCACTGTCTGCTGTAGACATTACCTGCTTTCGACTGTTTCATCACAGTCACTCATGTATAACAGCTTGGGTTAATCTTCATTGTTTGATACATAATGGTTCAAGTATAAAATGCAATGTACTGTAGAAAAAGGATGAAGCAGGCTGTGCCTTTATCTTATACTCTATTCTCTTTTTCTCTTGTATGCCTATCTTCTAAAGCTGATTTATGTTTTCTCTAACTCAACGCCTGTTGCAACAGTTGTGGATGCTTTAGATTTTTTTTCTTTTGATATATTTTGGATTTTGGATGCCAACTTTGGAGAAATGATTTCATTTCCGATAGAGTTGGGGCCTATTTGGAATGGTCGCAGCGTTTTATAAAATTGATTTTGAAGCTACCGCAGAGAAAGCCAATTCATTACTATGGTTGCATAAAATAATTTTCTATCATAATTTTTTTTGAAAAACAATGAGAAAGCAACAAGAAAATAATATTCAAATGGAATTGTAGTTGATGTTTGAAAAAGCAAAGCAGTCAAAAAGTTATCCCAAAAACTCTTAGATTTCATTTGAGATAGTTTTCTTACTGCTTCTTAAAGCAGCTTTCTAGTAGAAAAAGTTTAATTTTTGTACTAGAAAGCTGCTTTAAAAATAAGTAAGAAAGCCGTCTTGAACGAAGACTTAGACTTTGTTTGGGACGACTTTCTTCTCGCTTTCTAAAACAAGTTTTTAGTATAATTTTTTTTTTTTGAATTTTAAAATTTTGTACTAGAAAACTGTTTTAAAAAGCAGTATGAATATTGTCCCAAACAAAACCTTAGTCTCTTATGCTTTTTACTTAACTTTGTTGTTGGATTTGGGGATGGTGGATATTTTATTTACTTTTTCCTATTTGGATATTGAATGCCAGTTTAGGAGATTAACAATTTGTTTTACTTAGCTGTAGATTTGCTCTCCTTTGCATTTTTATTTGATTTTGCTATTGGATTATATGCTTGTTAGATGCTCATTTTATAAATTAGTAAATAGGCAATGATGATGATTAATGTATGTTGATTACCATGAACTTAAAAAGATCATAATGTGTACTGTTGTTGTCTTAGATATGAATTATAATCCTCTATAGTTGGTATAACATAATAATATTGTGCAACACCGGTAAGAATAAGAAAAGTTCAAACTTTATTTAGGCTTCGTTTGGGACGGCTTTTTTATTGATTTCTAAAACGGAGTTTTAGTACAAAATTAAAAAAAATTTGTAATAAAACTCCGTTTTAGAAAGTAATAAAAAAGCCGTCCCAAACGAAGCCTTAATCTATCTAGAAAGGTATGATTGATAAAATATTTTCTTATTATCTTCTCATTTCAATTAATCCGAACAAGCATACTTTATTCTTATTTAAGCTTCATTTGAAACAGCTTTCTAAAGCAATTTCATAGTACAAAAATTTCTAGTTTTTTAAAAAATATTTTACTAAAAAATTACTTTAGAAAGCAGTAAAAAAGCCGTCCCAAACGAAACCTTACTTACAGCTTTACACAACTTTCAAAAAATTTATGTAACAGGACGCTATTTTTTACAGTGACTTAGAAAAAAAATTACCTTATCTCCATAATAGATTTATAGCACAATCTTTATAAAAAAATTGTAGTCATTTTAAACAAACCCTCATTGAGGTTCTTATTCAGTGTTGTGTGTGGTTGCAAAATTTGAGTTATATATTCTTAATGTAATTGTAAATTTTTTAAAATATTAATTATTTATATCCTTAAGTGAATAGAGTGTAATTAGAGGCAAAATTTGTAGCCATTTCATAATATCTCATTATGGGTGCGTTTGGGACGACTGCAGCTGTCGGTAAAGTAGGTTGTGAAATTATTGTACAGAAAGTTGCTTCCTGAAGTTGCTTTATATAAATCATTATATTTTGTTTGGATAGTATAACTGTAGAGCTGCTGTGCTGCTGCAGCATGAGAACTAATTACCTTCATACCCTTATATATATTTAGATGAAATATATAACTTTTTCAAATTTATTTTTTTTTAAATGTATATGATAATCAATTAACAATTCTAAATAAATAAATAATTCCTTAAAAATTTCATCTAAAATTAAAATTTGGTTATAATGGCGACGATATTTACGTGTATCTTTAAGATGTATAATGATTTTATTATTAACTTATTTTCATTTGGATTTGAAGGATCGCCTTGCGAGCAATATTAATATGGCCTCGGAACTAGGCGCCGGCTTCGTCACCACCACAACGAAGTCCGATCACCCACCGCCACCGCCCTCCCGCTGGCACCACGACGACTCACCCGTCTCTCCCACCGCCGCCCACCTAAAATGCACGCCGGAGACTTGATGTTACCAGCCTCTTTGATGGCCTTAACAAGCTTGAGCTGGAGGAGGATTTCATGGCTCCTAAAATGCACGCCGAAGATAGCGCATATGATGACGTCGACCTGCTTGACGGCGTCGACGAGGCTCCAGTGATCGTTGAAAGATCCTTCAACAAGCCGAGCACCCTTCTGTTTGAAAAACAGAAGCATCTGAACCTTCTCTATATCGAGTCCGATCTCCGGTCGATTCAGTACGAAGGTTGGGTGTCCTTCGGCTATGCTTGCCTTCACTATTCTTCTTCCCAGGTAGCCTGTTCCCCCCACCACAATCACCACCTCGGAACTAGTCGCCGGAGACGGCACTGTGGCCGGCGGAGGAAGCGCCGGCGGAGGAAGCGGAGATGAGAAGTTTGGTTGAATTTTGGTTGAGACAGGATGATGAGGAAAGGTGGGAGAGGAAGTGAAAGGCAATGTAGGGGAGGTTGATGGCGCCGAAAAAGGAGAGAAGGGAGAAGACATCGTCACCGGCGAAAAAATAGCTTCTATTCTGATCGCACTCTTGCATTGGCATTTACGTAATTTTCTAGCTTCGGTACCGCGGAAAGCAGCGGGACCGTGGCCGATAGGGTATGGTCGGGCAAAGCAGCGTGGGGAAGCAGAAATTTTTGTAACTGCCTCTGACGTGATTGGCCCAAACGAGTATTGCAATGCTTTTTATATAGCACAACAGTAGCGTCGTCCCAAACACACCCTATATCTTTAACTGAATAGAGTGGAATATAAGACGTATGGAATAATTAAATAGTATACTAATTTCAAACTAATTTAATAATTTAAAAAATAATTCATACATACATTTTTCTCGTATTATTCGATTACTTATTTTAAGGATTTATTGATCCAAATAAATAAAAGGAGGCCGAAAAGCTAGAAAAGCCAGCTGCTGGTGGGTAGTAGGAGTGTCGAAGGTTTGGATTTTCCACAATGGATAATGAAGGTGGGGGGTGCCTGAGCTCGTTCATCGACCACGGGACGGTGGAGAGCCACCGCCTATTCCTTGCTCGGCGAACTGTTCTTGAAATGCTATGTGACCGTGGCTACGTCGTTGCTCCCCCGGATCTCGAACTCACTCTTTCCGCCTTCCGATCACTCTACGGCGAATACCCCGATCTCGAACGTCTTCGAATCTCCACTACTCTAGTGTCGGATCCATCGAAAAAGGTTTCTCCTCCCCCTTTCTCTGGAACTCTCCTCCCTCTCCCGAATTATTGGGAAATTAGGGTTTAGGGTTTTGGTCTCAGATTGGACTTGTTCAGGTTTTTTTTTGGCTGCAAGGTGAGCAAATTTTTAAAGGCTATTTGCACTGCTAAGCGTGTTTATTAGTTTTGGTTACTTTGTTTGACGCGACTTTGATCTCCTGCACAGCGATGTACAGTCACTGATATATCTCCATTGTTTACTTACTAGCATGGCGATGGTAAATTTTGTTTAAGAATCCCTCTTAGGATCGTCTCTTCTCTTTTGGAAAAAAATATCCCCACTGACCTGCTACGTTTAATCATATTGGTGGCATTGCGGAAGAATGGTGCCGCCTCCATTGATCCATATGCATATGTATGGGAAGGAAGAGCGTGAGTGGTTATTGCACCTAATGCCAACAATTTACGAGGTATGACTTATATAAGTCAACTACTGTACCGATGGGGTGAGATTTCCAAGCTATATATTGTTGTTCCTTTCTAGAAATCTTTGAGGTTTTTATTTAGTTAATGATGATTATTTGAAGGGAAAGCTCGATAAAGATTACTAAACTGATTATCTTTTGTGCTTTATTTCGGTTAGTTTTCAACCACTACAAATGCCATGAACTATTGTCTTGGAATAGCTTCGTGTTTTGAAGAAATGGTAGCATCTTTTCTACTGTAGAGGTTAATATGTTTGGCAAGTTGGCCTCCCCCTCTTTGCAGCTTTTATTTTGTTTTGAGGCGGTGAGGAGAAAGTGAGGGGCTGCATTTTGCTGCAAGAAGTTTAGCCCTTCCCCCAAAATATATAGATTATCTTTTTTTTTTTTTTTAAAGATTATCTTCTTCTATACAACCTAAATAATTTATTTGTTGGTTTCACCCATAGATCTTAATATTGATGGTAGCCAACCAAATCATTTCAATCTCATATACCAATTGATGATAATCATTAAATCATGAGCTGACCATTCTAGCTTGGAAATGTATTCATGGGCCTTTAGGGTTCA
Organism: Dendrobium officinale; assembly: GCA_019514585.1. Taxonomy (NCBI): domain Eukaryota; kingdom Viridiplantae; phylum Streptophyta; class Magnoliopsida; order Asparagales; family Orchidaceae; genus Dendrobium; species Dendrobium officinale. Next base: position 20,216,688 of record CM033692.1, read on the forward strand.
TCCATCATCCTTTAAAAATCCTTTTCCTTCCTCCTATGTGGCCAACTCTGTGGATCATTACTGGCCAAGTAGGTGGATTAAAAGGCCATTTATTGGTTTGTTAGTTATCATCTGTGAGTAGGCATGCTCAATAATGCTTGGATGCCACCACAAGTATCGAACAAGTTATTGTGCATGATAAAAAAAAAATCATGATAGAGCAAACAAGAAAAAAATTGTTAGGTAATCATGCATAACGATTGATAGGAATCACATGACAATATGAGATTTGCCTCTTTCACAAGTTCTAGGTTGCTAAAAACAATATCAACATGCATATCCCGAATTGCGAAGGGAAGCACCAAGAGGCTACACATGTTAAACTAGTGGTAGTAATACCACAGTGGTATAGGGACAATATTGAGGAAGATTGATTTGGTGGAAATTACCTTATTCAATATACGTAATTAATGCATAAGATTTCCGCTTTACTATTTAATATTCTTTTATTTGCAAATCATGTAAGATATAAATATAATATTCCTAGAATGCTTTATTGGGTTTAGCCATGCTCTGGTTGAATACATGACAAATTTTATAAGGATATTAGGATAATATATAAGGTTTGTATTTAAATTATATATGCTTTTTAGTTGTGTCTGTCTCTAATATTCATTATATATTGGTGTTATTTCTGTCTATAATTAATATTAGAAGTTTTTGTTTATGATTTGATTGTTACACGCTAGTCTAGGATGAGGTATGGAGGTGAAACATGGACCATCATTTTTAACTTATCTAGTCTTGGGAAAATTGTACATTTGGGATGGTTTCGTTGCATTGCTGAGTGCTGACATATTTGAAATAGTAAAGAAATGTAGAGCATTGATTTAAAAGAATTAATTTAGTTTCATACTATGAAAGTCCATCTTGATAACTGTTAGGAAGGCATATAGAGTAGAGAGAATTTTTATTTATCTAGAAAAAGGCTTATGATTGAGTGCCACAAGAATTAATTTGGTGTGTATTAAAGAAGACATATATGTGCTTAAGATATGTTGAATTTATTGAAGATATTTATGATGGATGATTGGTTAGTTTTAGAAGTAACTGTGGATTAATCAAAGAGTTTTTGATTATAATTGATGTACATCAAATATTAACGTTAGATGTTTATTTTTTATATTAGTTATAGAAATGCTTACAAAGGATAATCCAATTGAGGTGTTTTGGTGTATGTTTTTTGAGATGGCATAGTTCTAATCGATGAGACATGTTTTACAACAAGTACAAAGTTAAAAAAGGGAAATTATTTAGAAGAGAAAAGTCTCAGAATTAATAGAATAAACATTGTTATGAGTTATGCAAATTTAATGGTTTTGATATTAACAATTATCAAGCAATATTATTTGAAGATAAAGTATCTTGGATCAAGTATACATAATAATGAGGAGGTAGATAAAGACATTAGCTATAGAGTTAAGTCTGAATAGTTAAAATAGAAAAATGTCTTAGGAGTGTTATGCGATAAAAGGGATATCATGGAGATTTGAATTGTAAATTTTATCAAACTAGAAATAGGCACTTTATGTTGCTTGGATTTGAGCGTGAATAGGAAACACATCTTGGTAGCTAAGTTAAGCATGAAGGAAATGAGAATGTAGATATGGATGAATTTTGAAATCAATGGCATATAATTGAGTATCACATGAATTGATTTGATGTGCATTCAGGAAGAAAAATGTGTTCAAGGTATGTAGAAGTTATTGAAGTTAGTTAGTATGATGTATTACTGACTAATTTAGAAATTAGAATTAGTTGCATAGTGACTAAAGAGTTTACAATTATTATTGATTCATATCAAGGACAAATATATGGTTCATATTTGTTTATGCTGATTACAAAAATGCTTACAAATGATATAATTAAATTGAAATGCCTAATTGCTTTGGTGTATGCTTTCTTGCAATGACAATTTTAATCGATGAGACATGTTTTGAAGTATGTAAAATGTTAGAAATATGTTAAAAATTTTTTTTTCAAGAAAAAAGATTCCAAATAAGAGAAAAAACATTGGTTATATATTATTACATTTTAGTGGTCTTGATATTTGAGATTGTATAGGAAACACATCTTGGTAGCTAAGTTAAGCATGAAGGAAATGAGAATGTAGATATGGATAAATTTTGAAATCAATGGCATATAATTGAGTATCACATGAATTGATTTGATGTGCATTCAGGAAGAAAAATGTGTTCAAGGTATGTAGAAGTTATTGAAGTCAGTATGATGTATTACTGACTAATTTAGAATTAGTTGCTAGTGACTAAAGAGTTTTCAATTATAATTGATTCATAAAACAAAGATAAATATTTTGTTCATATTTGTTTATGCTGATTACAGAAACGCTTACAAATGATATAATTAAATTGAAGTGCCTAATTGCTTTGGTGTATGCTTTCTTGCAATGACAATTTTAATCGATGAGACATGTTTTGAAGTATGTAAAATGTTAGAAAAATGAAAAAAAAAACTTGTTGAAGAAAAAAGATTCCATATAATAGAAAAAAACATTGGTTATATATTATTACATTTTAGTGGTCTTGATATCAACAATTATCAATCAATATTATTAGTTGAAGTGATATCCATGTGTGGGTTGAATTCTCTTGGGCTAATTATGCAAAATAATGAGGTTGTAGATAAATATATAGTTTTTGGAGTAAGGATGGATAATCAAAATGGCTAAGTGTCTTAGTAGTATTTCATAATAAGAGGACAACATAGAGTCTTAATAAGTAAATTTTATAAAACTACAATCAAGTCTATTGTGTTGATGGGATTTAAGTGCTGAATAGGAAAAAAAAGGTCATTAATAGCTAAGTTGAGCATGGAGGAAATGAGAATGCAAAGACGGATGTGCGATAAAGCTAAGAAGGATATATTAAAGAATGAAATGTTAGAGTAGCGGATGGAGTTGAAAATAGACTTGGGTAATTTAGCTGTATCAAAAAGAGGGGTAGAAGATGCAACCACGAAATGGGTAAATAACTTCATGCCAAAGGATTAGTAAGGGAAATGTTTAATCTAATGTAACATGGAAAGGGGTATACTTGGGTAACAAAATAGGACTCGAAATGAGTGTTTTTTTATAAAGTATATAATGAATATAAATAATATAATATACATATAATACATTGTATATTATGTGTATTTAGGTATAAAACTAATGAAAAATGAATGATGAGTCGAATTTGAGTCGAATCTTCTCAGTTCTTTTCAAAATAAATTTAAGTTGAGTTTGAGCCGACTTGTAATCAAAATATTCAATTTTGAGTTGAGCCAAAATTTTACTCGTAATCATCCTAACCTGTGACAATTCAAAATCATAAGGCAACATATATGATGCATCCTTTGAGTTGAGCCGACTTGTAAACCTGATCCCCCACTTGAACCTGACATCCACAACATCTCTAACCCACCACCTCAAACATGCTACACTCTGGAAGATCAACTGACCCTAAACCCAAAACCCTAAATTCTGATCAATCCTTCTGGTCACGCTACCAGCACCAGGACCCTACTATAGGGACCTTAGGCGAGCCAAGTGGCAAATTCGACTACTTGGTTAGCTATTCAGCACCACCTTCCTTTAATATCCCCTACAGTGACATCCAACCTACCGGATGGGATCCCTCACCCACTGGTAAAACCAAACCTGATCCCCCACTTGAACCTGACATCCACAACATCTCTAACCCACCACCTCAAACATGCTACACTCTGGAAGATCAACATAACATCAACGGAGTTACCATACCCAATCCAGAGAGAAGACCCTAACACATTCTGGGGGTCATCAGCTATGTTGACAAGGGCTTCGATTTCTAGTTCTGGAACTTGTTTTGCTGCTACCTCTATCTCCATTGAGGTGTGTATTGGTGTGATTTCTTTATAGAAGGTCACAGTGTTTCCTTCTATACGAACTCCACCATTTAGGCTTCTTATGAAGTTACACCCTAGGAGAAGTTGGATCCCATCTTTTATGTCCATGTTCAGGCAATAAATTAATGGGATTCTGAATTTGTTTTCTTCGATGATCATACCGCCTTCTTTTACCTTTGTGCTTGAATGTGTTACCCAGTTGACGCCATTAAATGACACTTGGTAGTTTAGCTCTTCTTGCGCCTCCTTTGGTATGCTTCCTTTGTGTACACAGCATGTGGTTGCTCCTGTGTCGAATATGGCTTTGACATTGAATCGTTCGATTCCCTTTACGTCAAAAGAGATGGTTAGGTTGTATAGCCTATTCATCACTTTTCTGGATTTTTGTGCCTGCTCTTTGAGAGATTCATTCAGAATTTTGAGTCCTGAGCTTTCCCCGAGTTCATCGTCTTCTTCTTCAATGATCTTTCTTCTGTCATGTTGTTCGAGCTCTACTCTTGCTGCTTCTAGTTGTGGTTCTAGAAGGTTCTGAATTTGTTGGTGTAGCTTCTTGTTTTCTTCAGTCAAATGATCACTGTACTTGATGAGTTCTTGGATTAAGGTATCATTTGATTGATAGGGTTGCAAGGTTACTTCTTTCTGCACGGAGATTTTTAGATAAAATGCTGCACAGAGTGGGCAGGCAGTTAGGTTGCATTTTATACAATGAATGCGCATGTGAATGTTGGTTAGAATAAGGCAATAAGGGCATCGTGTATGTGGCCCTTGTATTGGCTTGTTATGCTCCCAGTTGTGGGTACATTCTTCTTGTTCTTTGTTGAGTTTGACGGCACATCGCCATCCTAGGTCATCTGTCATCATGTACCCGAATTCGTCGGTAGGTCTTCGAAGGCGTTCTTGATGTGAGTTAGAGTGTTAGCTCCTTCTCCTTCTGAGATGCTGCAAATAGCGTCGGATGGGTCTTCATCAAGGTTTACAGAAAGAACATCGTAGTCATCTGGGAGTTCTAAGTTGTTTATTATGGCTGCTCTAGCCATATTGCCTCTTCGACTTTTACACTCTCTTGCAAAATGGCCTTCGTCTCCACAAATATAGCATCTGCATTTAGTGGACCTTGGCTTGTTTTAATTTTTGATTACCCTAACATGGGTATCGTGTGGTTTGCCTTTGTAGCTCCTTGATTTGCGTAGCACGTATTTCTTTTGATTGTTGTAATACCCTGGTATTGGTATTTTTCTGCAGATAGATAAATCTTTAATACCTCGTTGTATGGCAGCCTTTTTGCAGAGATCGGCTAGGTATTGGTAAGTAAATCCCACATATATGAGAATAAGTCAAAATATTGTAAATTATATGCTACTGGTAAAAATAATGTATGGAAAGACCTATTCCCACTAGTACACAAGCAGGAGGCTAGCATGGCTAACATACTCAAGGCCGTCACGGAACTCACTGATCAAGCACTAAAAGGTAAAGTTTAATGGAAGCATATGGTGGGCCCCTCAAATCCATACACCGAAAAATGTCACCTGTTGAATAAATTGGCATCTGGATGAGCCAATTGTCTTTTTCTGACAATTTGACAACCACTTGCCAAGTAGTGTTTGTTTTTATGTCTTTTTCTGATAATTTGGCAACCACTTTCCAAATAGTGTTTGTCTTTATGTAATTTAATAAAGTTGGTCAGCCACCTGCCAACTAATTGTATTAGTTTATGGAGGTGGATAGGATTATCTAGCTGTCATCAATTATAAAAATCAAAACCATGGGTGGAAAACCATGGGCCAACAATGGTTTTTGAGAAACCATTGACTGTCTTTTGGCTATAAAAGCCATCCCACATGAAGAAGAAAACTCACAACCTTTCAAGTTGAAGTTTTCTCTTCAAAACTCCTGTAAGTTTTTTCTAATATATGCAGCTTCTTTCATCTCTCTAGTTCCTTTTAATCTTTTAGTTCCATTATACATTTGGCAAAAGTTCTAAGTGACCCCAAGCCATCGATAATTCTCTGTTATTTAAGCATGATAAATTTCCTAAAAAGCTATCATGTTTAAAAATTTATCTGGTATCAGAGCTAGTTTGGGTACTTGTACTTCTATCTGAAAAGATTAAAACAAAGCTTGTTATAATTTTCATAATTATACTCTCAATATAGCTAACATCATTAGTTACAGTAAGACGCGAGAACTTGGTAAGTTAGTTAGTAGCCACGGGGATCAAGATCGCCGAGAACAGTAGGCGCTGTCCCAGGTGAACAAAGCTAACCAAGAGAATTCCTGGAACTTACTTTAATTGATAAAATAGTTATATTACTGAGTCACTTAAGAAAAATTATTTCAGGTCTTGAAAACTCAATTAGATAGACGTTCATGACCGACTGGCGCTTATCCTCGATAAACGGAGAATATAAAGCTGCATTAAAGGCTACAGACAATATAGAACCACCTATAGTAGGATTTGTCAACCCTGCTGATACAAAGCAAAGTAGCTCAGCTGCTTTTGGAACCATAATTAAACAAAATAATACAATTATTCAGTTGCTATTAACAATCACAGAGAAGGTTCAAGATCTAGAAGAGAAGGTTCAGAAATTACAGCAAAAACCCTTAACTGTTCCATCTGAAACATTTGAATCCTCTTTATCTGCTCTTCAGAACCAACTTGAGAATCTGTCGATTGGTGAACCAACCAATACCTCTAAGGTAATCAAACCAAAAGGGCCACTCTTCGTGTTCACTGATCCTAAAAAGATCTTCCAAACAGAAAAAGCAAAAACTTGATGGCTACCTCAAGCAGAACAACAACAACAACTCTCCAACCATCTCATTCACTCCGATCTTCCGAACCAGACGCAACGCACACAGTAGACGATCAAATCCGCGGATACAGACTAAGATCACGTATTGCACATGAAATCCAACGAAGACTCCCACGACGACATCGTGGACAAAGACAACTAGAAAGCCAACTACGAATCTCTCAACGACAACGAGCCAATCTAGCCCTTGCAGAAACATTATACGAAGACGGCTGGTCTGCCTCCCGTCATCGTGTATACCAACACTACGCTGAAGAACGCATCCTGGCCATTGAAGGGATGCAAGTAAATCTCCCTTTTATCCGACAACAATCCTACCAGAGACTCGTATCTGAAGGTATGCAACATATCCATCTTGGCCTCATCATGGTTCGCATTCAAGCTCTACACCGACGAGACGCTGGCACTGCAGCCTTACCATCCGATCTCTGCTTGGGGTCACTTAGAACTTTTGCCAAATGTATAATGGAACTAAAAGATTAAAAGGAACTAGAGAGATGAAAGAAGCTGCATATATTAGAAAGAACTTATAGGAGTTTTGAAGAGAAAACTTCAACTTGAAAGGTTGTGTGTTTTCTTCTTCATGTGGGATGGCTTTTATAGCCAAAAGACAGTCAATGGTTTCTCAAAAATCATTGTTGGCCCATGGTTTTCTGCCCATGATTTTGATTTTTATAATTGATGACAGCTAGATAATTCTATCCACCTACATAAACTAATACAATTAGTTGGTAGGTGGCTGGCCAACTTTATTAAATTACATAAAGACAAACACTATTTGGCAAGTGGTTGCCAAATTATCAGAAAAAGACATAAAGACAAACACTACTTGGTAAGTGGTTGTCAAGTTGCCAGAAAAAGACAATTGGCTCATCCAGATGCCAATTTATTCAATAGGTGACATTTTTCGGTGTATGGATTTGAGGGGCCCACCATATGCTTCCATTAAACTTTACTTTTTATTGCTTGATCAGTGAGTTCCGTGACGGCCTTGAGTATGTTAGCCATGCTAGCCTCCTGCTTGCGTACTAGTGGGAATAGGTCTTTCCATACATTATTTTTACCAGTAGCATATAATTTACAATATTTTGACTTATTCTCATATATGTGGGATAAGATATGAAGTTCATTTAGCACTGTGAAAACTTGCTCCACTTCGAGTCTAGCGGCAGCTCCTCGTAATTGGTTGAGTTCATCCATGTTGATGGGCTGGTTGAGTGTTTTCCATAATATTTCTCTGTGCACTTCATTTTTGTGGAATGAAGTGGGCTTTAGTCCATTGGGCTCCCCAGCCTGTATAAGTTGTTCAGATGGTGTTTTTGAAAGTTCTTCGACAGACATTTTTCCTTTTCCTGATCGCTGGCCTTGCTCCATTCTTCGATAATATTATCGGCTATCTCTTCTTTAATGAAACCTGCACAAAGAACAAACGTTAATCTGGAAAGGCTGTCGGCAAGAATATTATTCTTGCCATCTATGTGTTCAAAATGAACGATGATCCCCAAGCCTTTAATGTAATCTGTGAATGCGAGCCATCGAAATCGAGAAGGCTTGTTTTGGGCCATTTTATTGTTGAAGGCAATTATAGCTTGGCAGTCTGTTCGCAGTGTTATCTCCTTTTTATCCAAGTAGTGGATTTTTAAGGCATTTAATGATTCCATGCAGGCATGTATTTCTGCATCAATTGTAGATTTGATAACTGCAAACTTGCCGCTTGCGTATGCACATATTCGTTCAGAGCCTTTTGAGTCTCCTTTACTTCTTTTCCATTTGCAGACGCCGCCCCATCCTTCCATGCATCCGTCAGTTTCTAGGATTATATAAGCACTTTCTGGAGGAATTTCAAGATCTAGTAGATTTTTTACAATGTTCTTGATTTTTCGTACGAGTTGCCGGTCATGATCTTTTATCTCCATGGCTGCTCTAGCCATATTGCCTCTTCGACTTTTACACTCTCTTGCAAAATGGCATTCGTCTCCACAAATATAGCATCTGCATTTAGTGGACCTTGACTTGTTTTTATTTTTGATTACCCTAACATGGGTATCGTGTGGTTTGCCTTTGTAGCTCCTTGATTTGCGTAGCCCGTATTTCTTTTGATTGTTGTAATACCCTGGTATTGGTATTTTTCTACAGATAGATAAATCTTTAATGCCTCGTTGTATGGCAGCTTTTTTGCAGAGATCGGCTAGGTATTGGTAAGTAAATCTGATTCTGGGCATTACTCCGATTGTACATCCCCCAACTTCTCCTAGGGTGTAACTTCATAAGAAGCCTAAATGGTGGAGTTCATATAGAAGGAAACACTATTACCTTCTATAAAGAAATCACACCAATACACACCTCAATGGAGATAGAGGTAGCAGCAAAACAAGTTCCAGAACTAGAAATCGATTACAATTTCTATACTGAGCTGCAACCTGAATGGGTTTGCTCCAACCTTGAAGAAAATCCATTCACAAAAAGATTCAAAACAATCTTGCAAAAATTAAAAAATAACGGGTTCATTGGTGAAGACCCGTTGCGACACTGGAATAAGAATCAGGTCACATGCAAAATTGACATCATCAATCCTGACCTAACCATTCAAGGGTCTCTTTTTCATTTCAATTAATTCCTCTTCCGGCCTAACATCATAAAGACAATCGTGGTAGGAACTCTTGTACCTTCTAGTTTGGCATGGTGAAGGGAAGATTGACAACTAAAAGCTAAGGATCTCAAAAGAAACTGCTCAAGATTCTTGTTCTTTAACTCGAGTATCTCCCTGTTCTTTCGTGAAGCACTTTGTATTATTAATCATATATTAATGTATTTAGATTGATGCCTAGAAAAGAAAGACCATGAAATCACCGGATAAACCTACTATTTTATTGTCATTCCATTGAATAATAGTCGTGGTGTGTGGTTTGTCAAACTTGATCCATTACGAAAAGCTTGTATCTTGATTTTTAGTTCCCATGAGTTATGGGATGTTTTAAAAGGAGTTGGAAAGTAAACTAGTCTCATGCAGATGAAATTTTTTATGCTTCCAAGAAGGGGATGTACTCATGGTTTGGTTGAACCAAGTGGCTAAGTAGCTCAATTCTTTATCTTTTGCAAGTCCTTTTCCTCCCTCCTTTTTATTGGAGTTCAACACAACTCTTTTTTAAGAAGGAATTGACCTTGCCAGAATTAAAAAAAAAAAGAAAATTGGCCATGCCAGAATCCTTGGTGAGAGCAATGATAGACAATCAAGTTTCTTGGAGGAAATAACTTTCTTGCTTTGGCCAACAACAACAGTTGGCTTTGAAGAAGATCATGAAAAGAAATATTAATTAAAATTTAAATATACGATCTTAAAAAAATAAGCGATAAAAGAAGAAATAAAAAAAAGAGCAATTACTAGGAAGAATGCCAACCAGCTGAAGAACATCTAAGTCAATCTTAGCTATTGATTTCAACTGCTCTTAGCATTGCATCTAGTTTGGTGGATTTAAGTCAAATGGCCTGAGGGAGTTGCAATTGACCATTAGCCCATGTAAGTAACAAGGAAAAAAATCCTCAGCCACCCTTTATTTGAAAAAGGAATTCCATAGACTTTTACTTTGTTCTCAAAGATGGATTGGAAGAAAATGGAAGGGTCATTCTCTCACTCAAAAAAATCATGAGAATAAGTTGAATGGGCGGGGAATTCCTTCGAGCTCTCAAAATACAATAAGGTGATTGCTAAACAAAGCATGATTATTTGTGCTTGGATAATCAATATTAGATTAAAATATCAATGATGGATTGAGAGAGTGGGTGAGAAACTAGTCTTGAATGGATTAGTGTACAACCAAATTTCTCCATTAAGAGTGATGTTGATAAGCTCCCTCCTTAATATTATCCTTGAATATGAATTGTGTTGGAATTTTGCATAAATCACTCAAGAAAGCTCTATCACAATAATCTCAACAAATAATAAATTAAAGTCAAATATACCAAAAGCCTCAATGGCGAGTGCCTCGAGAGCATATAAACTGAGGAGAAAAATATTGTGAAGAAGTTTGAGATAACTTTTCCTTTCACTCCCTCTTTTATAGAAGAGCCTAAATGGTGGGAAACCATAAACCTTACAGAAAAAAAAAATGGTTGATCCTCATAAACCTTAATTTAGAATTTTATAGCTAGGAAAGATAAATAAAAAATGCGATCATTTTTCATCGCAGGGCTACATGCTATGCCTTTTGAGCAAACACCATCTTGATCATGTTCCCTTAAAACAAGGGGTGATGTTAGCTCAGCCTAATCATTCAATCCACTTTAAGAGCTCTAATTTCATCTATATACTAGGGATAGATTGATATAAGTCTTTGATTGTTGAAGACATTAACTCCAAGATATCGATTGGTGACAAATTGAATTCCATTCTGCATTCCATACATATAAGTATATGCGTTCAAATCTTCAATTAGAGGAAACTTTGAAATCATTGGTTTAGGGTATAATAGGTGGCTTAGGTCCAATGAATCTTTAATGATGTGTAGTGTGCCATTTAAGATTCTTTACATGAACCTTTCCCAAATGGGTGAACCAAATGTGCTTAGTTAAATTATTCAACATTCTCAAGCCTCTCACCTAAGATAGCATTGGTGTAATGAAGCCTTTCAAGGCCAAAGTTATTGAAGGAAATTCCTCGCGTAGTTTCTTCCGTGGTTCTATTCGAGTTGAGCATAAAATTCTAGGACTTCCTTCAAGTTTGTTTACCTTTTGCTTAAGTAGGAAAATGTTTAACTTGATTGCATTAAAGGGAATCCCTTTTTGGTTGGCAGTTGAAGTGTTAGGCATGGCCACCCTCGCCAAACAAAAATAAACATAAATGCAAATTGAGACTCATTTGACTCCTAATGTCATTATACTAATGACTTTTTGGGTATCATTGCCCAAATGTTCGATGACATTACTGTTGGACTACAACAACAACAACAACATCAAGCCTTTATCCCACTACGTGGGGTCGGCTACATGAATCCTTTTTCTCCATTGTGTCCTATTAAAAGTCAAATTCTCGTTTAAATGTAATAAAGAAAGGTCATTCCTAATATTTTCTAACCAAGTCTTTTTAGGTCTACCCCTACCTTTCTTAACATAAGTCAAATCTAATACCTCTACTCTTCTAATCGGGTCATTGGAAGGCTGCCGTTTTATGTGACCAAACCATCTAAGGCTACTCTCTCTAATCTTATCTTCTATTGGAGCTACTCCAACCTTTTCACGTATATGCTCATTTCGTATCCTATCTCTAAGGGTAAAGCCACTCATCTACCTGAGCATCCTCATCTCTGCCACACTTAACTTAGTATTATGCTTCTCTTTTAATGGCCAACATTCGGCACCATAGAGCATTGCAGGCCTCACTACCATCTTATAGAATTTTCCCTTAAGTTTGAGGGGTACATTTCTATCACATAACAAGCCTGATGCATTCTTCCACTTCAACCATCCAACTTGAATTCTGCTGATAATATCCCCATCTATTTCACCATCACTATGAACAATAGATCCAAGATATCTAAAACGTGTACTCTTATTAATTGACTTGATCGCCCAAAGTCACAATCCCCTCACTAGGTCTATTACTACTAAAATTACACTCCATATATTCTGTTTTAGATCTACTCAAGCGAAAACCTTTAGACTCTAAGGTTGACCTCCATAATTCAAGTTTACCTTCAACTCCCTCTCTAGTCTTATCAACAAGAAGAATATCATCAGCAAAAAGCATACACCAAGGTACATTCTCTTGCAAATGTCTAGTAAGAACATCCATGACTAAACCAAAAAGATATGGGCTTAAGGCTAGGGGTGTCAATTTTTGACACGACACGAAACACGACAGGAACCCGACCCGGAAAAATCCGGGTTCGGGTCAACCCAAACCCAAAACGGGTCGGGTTCGGGTTGAAGAAATCAACCCGTTTTAAAAATCGGGTCGGGTTCGGGTTGACACGGAAACACGAAATTGACCCGAAAGTGACACGGAAGTGACACGAAAAACTCATATTTGACCCGAAAATCCGAGTTTGACCCGTTTTTGACCCGATTTTGACCCGAAAAACGAAGATTTACCCGATTTTTGACCCGAAAACTAGCAATTTCGGGTCATTCGTGTCGGGTCGGGTTGACCCGAACCCTAATCGGGTCGGGTTCGGGTCCGGAAACCTGACCCATTTTTAAAAACGGGTCGGGTTCGGGTTGACCCGAACAGTGCCGGGTCAGTTCCGGGTTCGACCCGAACCCGACCCGTTGACCCGAATTGACACCCCTACTTAAGGCTGATCCTTGATGTAACCCAACCGAAATAGGGAAATACTTGGTCAATCCACCTTGTGTTTGAACACAAGTAATAGCTCATGCATACATATCTTTAATGATTTGAATATAAGCATTATTGACTCCTTTCTTTTCAAGAACTCTCCATAGCACTTCTCTTGGAACTTTATCATATGCTTTTTTTAAATCAATAAATATCATATGTAGATCCTCTTTATTTTCTCTATATTTCTCCATCAAACCTCTTAATAAATGTATGGCTTCCATAGTTGACCTACCCGACGTGAATCCAAATTGATTTTGAGAAACATTAGTATCACGCCGCAACTTATGCTTCATAACTGGCTCCCATAGTTTTAAGGTATGACACATTAACTTAATACTTCTATAATTTGCACAATCTTGTGCATCACCTTTATTCTTAAAAATAAGAATTAACACACTTATTCTCCACTCATCTGACATCTTTTTAGTCTTCAAAATAGTATTAAAAAGTTTAGTAAGCCATGAAATTCCTTCATCTACTAAGTATTAAAAAGAAAGATGACATTACTGTTGGACTCAATTGTAATAATGCTAAATGATGATATGCCAACAATATTTTGGTGATTTTATTCCTTTAGAGTGGGCTCAATTGAAGAAGCTTTCCTCTCGTGGGAAGCATGGGTTAAGGCTTTAGCAAATGATCATCTTTGTATTAGTAATATTCTCAAATGTGTTATATCTTGTGAAAGAGAAATTGAAATTGTCATGTTCTTTTGTAGAAGAGGAGTCTTCTCTATAGTTAGGGTACAAGTTACAGTGGTAGGAGTGTTGTCAACTAGCGAAAGAGTTAAATAAATTTTTATCCTTGTAGCGTAGAATTATTAGCATTGAGAAACTCTTTCATTAAGCTATCATCAAATTAGAACAAGATAAAGAATTAGCCATCAAGATGTTTGTAAGGAGCATGACGATTCATGTCTTGAAAGCCACTTTTTAAACCGGTGCTAAAGACACGAGAGAATGGCGTAAAACAAAAATTCAAATCACCACTAAAACCCGCAAGTTATTTACATATGTCTCAAATGATTACAATTGAACCATAATTTGGGCTTACATTGGTAGAGTGCTTGTCCTAGGCCCCAACCTTTTTGCAAAAAATGAAAGCCTTTTAATAATTACAACTAACAATAAAATCACCGACCCTTGGAAATTGAACATAATTAATCCTAAAAAAATGATAATTCATTAATTACTACAATCATCATCAGACAGAACCCAACTCTTTATGAAGATTGATGCTGCTGGCTCAGCTTGCCTTGCATGTACCTTTATTTATAACCCTATGGATGAGTTATTGTGGTACTTCTTCTGAGGAACATAAGATTTCTGTAGACTAGATGGGAAGATCTTTTGTAATGGTTGAAGGGTTTTAAACAAAATAACTTGTCTCATTTCTTTGTGGTCTTATGTTATATTATCTTTTTGGCACATTAATTTTGTCTACATAAGTGGCTCTCTTGCTAAACTCACCCTCTCTTTGTGTGGGTGGTTGGGTATTAGATTGTGTTGAATTTGGGATACTCAAATGTTAATTTAATTTAGTCGAGGTTCATTTTTGTTGAATTTGATTATTTTGTTATTGACTTAAGGATGGCTAGTTTGAAATCCAATTTCAGAGGTTATCCAAAATTTAAAGATGAGGGCGAAGGGATTCTATAATATATATGATTGCAAGAGAATTTAATGATTAAATTTTAATATTATCCATAATGACATAAGGTTTTCTCAAATATAGGTGGGCGTGTGCCACCCCCAACCCCCAATTTCCACCACAAATTGAAATCAACTTGTTATCTTCCCTAACTCTATAACATAGGCATGGAAGAACATATCTATCATTTAAAATTTTAAAAATTGACTAGGGCTAGAGCAAGATCCTTTCACCCCCAACCCCCTTTTTTCACCACGGTTTGAAATCAACTTGTTATCTGCCCTATCTCTATGACATAGGCTTGAGAAGAACATATCTATCGTTAGCACTGACTAGTGCTAGAGCAAGGTTCTTAGAAGCCTAAATATGAGACAAGTCTTAGAGGTTTGTTCCCAATTTGCTGATAGCAGCATATACAAGTGGAATGTTTCTTTATGTGCATTTTCAGTAGGCGATTGAATCTGGAACACGTGATCTTCAGGAGCATCCTGACAATGCTTATTCTCTTCAAAGCGAGTATTCTTTTACGGGATATTTTCTTGCAATTCCCTTTTTTTTTAATTTATTTATTTATTTATTTATTTTTTAAATTTTCTTGCAATTCCTTGTTAAACATCATATTGAAATAGTATGTCAAGCATTGGTGGTGTACAAACTCATGATTCATCATTAATTAATTGCAGTTGACCCCAACAATTTGAGATATTTGCCATTTAGGCAGGAGCCCAAACCTAGTAATGAGGGGTGAAAGTTAGAAGAGTGCGAGAAAAAATCATTAAGGCTGCCTAAACCATCATTTCTTTGATTCAGATTCTGGTACAGTTACCGGATTGATAAGGGGTTAAACTTCAGATTATTAACCAACCAGCTATCATTATGTATGTTTTGGAAAATGGGCCAAGTTGTTTCTCTCTCTTTCAAGAGTTTTAGTTATTATTTTGCATTTCTGAGCTCGAGTTCACGTTAGCCTAATTTAAAAAGCTAATGGATATTGGTTTCAAGTCTTTCTATGCTTTATCGAAGTATTAGCTTAATAATGACAGTTTGACTTTCCATTTCAGATTCTTGTTATCTTTTGCGGGACTGAACCCGTCAAGTTGGCAACCGTACAAGCTATTTTCAATCAGTTTGGCAAAGAAAAATTGTACAGGATGATAATAGTATTTCAAAACAAAGTTACTTCCAAGGCTCGAGACTGTACTGAAAATTTTCCACTATACAAAGTTGAGACATTTCAAGTAAGTTACAAGGCACATTACCACGCTTCTTTAGCAATCTTCATCATACTAAGTTTATTTGAACCCTAAAAAACATTTAATGAATGCAAAACATAATTGTTGTTGACATCATAAATTATATTTTGATAAAATATTAGATTTGAAGTACATTGAAACTTGAGATTATTTCATTTGCGTCAGTATCCTTCAAAATTCATAGTCATGATAATATGCTTCTTACGTAATGATCTTTTAATAGGCTGCAAATTATTGCTCTTTGTGCTAATGTCGGCATTTTTTTTGTTTTCCCCAGCTCCGACTCATGCTTAGAAATATATTTTACTTGTTAATTTTTAAACGCGAATCTTCCTTAACCATCTTATTTTGATGGAGTGCAACTCATTTGATGAAATCCCCACATTTCTTCCTTTGCCAAATAGTTGCATGTGGTCACATGTCTTGATTGAAGTTGATCGAAGCCAAGCTAACTAGCCCTATTGAACGAAAGCCTAAGGAAAATATCTGAGCTTTGTTCTATTGATATATATATATATATATATATATATATATATATATATATATATATATATATATATATATATATATATATATATATATATATATATATATAGATATGGATATATTCTGGTCATATCGTACTACAAAATTCCAATCCGTTTTTAGTCTTTGGATGATGAAAATAGGAATCAAGAAGGTCGATCTTCATCCATACATTTGAAATTAGTCCAGGACCTAAATTTATGGATTCTCAATTTGTTTTGCTGTCAATACGACATTCTTATGTATATATCAAAGGTTGTATAATCAAACAAAGTTGTGCTGGTGCGCCACTTTTTAACTAAAAAAAGTTCAACTGTTTTGATTTTCTTTAAATATGTCTACAGTAGGTCTGTTTGTATAATTTCTTTTATACCATTCATTTTTGTTTAACACTTAGATTCATATCCAAACTATCACATGATCTCGTGGAATTTATTTTGGGATTGTGTTTTTAAAAGAGGGAAACCATTTGTTATATTTCATTGATTAATAAGATTGACGGTATGTTGGAAAATAAGGCTTATACAAAAAGCAAGCAATAAACTAGAGAAAGTCATCCATTATGAGGATAACAACACATGTGGAACATATCTACAACTACTTAGTTTATTAGGGCTTTATATCTTATTATTTCCAAGCCTGTGTTCCAACACTCGCCTCCAAACTATAGCAGTTATATTAATTTGCTTTAGTCTATTTACATAGCTTGGAAAATTGAAACAAACGTTGGGCCTTTGTAAAGTTTATGCTAGTTTTGAGTTGAAATGCGGGTGATCTTATTTTATATTATCAATTCTTAAATAAAATGCAATCAACTTCAATGTGTTATTTTTTATGTAAAACACATGATTACTAACCTATGATGTACCTACACTTTTCCTCAAAGAGGTATGTAGTGTCCGACATGTATCGAACACAACACCCATCTGACACCGACACCAGTGTCTTAAATAATTTATAATTTTTTTAAAAAATAAAAACTAAATATCTTATATTCTCTTTATAGCACCAAATCAATCTATGCCTGACATGACATCCGCCCCCAACTCTCGACATCATAATTTTAATCATTTTAAGCACAAATCATTGTTAAATTACTTATTATTTTTTAATTATTCATAATATTTTGCTTATTTAATTTTTATACATTATCATTACAACAACAACAACAACAACATCAAGCCTTTATACATTATCTTTAAGATATAAAAATTATAATACTCCGTCGAACCCATGCCCGTGTCCGTGTTATTTTCAATAATTAATATGTCCGTATCATGTCGTATATACGTCTATGCATCACAGTTACTAAGGAAGTAGATATAAATACAATTTTCACAATTTAAGAACATTTGCTGCGAAATCATTAATGATGTGGATATCAAACAATTGTCACAATTTAAGATCAGAGGTTGAGAAATTGGAAAACCAATCTCCCTTAGTAGGATTTTAACCCACATCTTCTGACGTGTAGTGTGTGTTATGGCTATGTATTCCACCTTTACACTTTATCCTCTCACCATTATTTGTTTCTATTTTATTTATTGCTTTTATATGTGATCAAATTGTCTCTTGCACAGATACATTATGCGTTTGTGAATGCTTTATCATCAATGGACCTAACATAGTGCCACTGTACCAGAGAACACTTTCACATTAAATGTTCATTCTTTATATATATATATATAAGTATGTATCTTGGTGACTTGTTATATTTGAGGATATCTCTAATAACTTCTTAATGTTCCTATTTAGGAGATTGCATATTTTGACTTGCTAGCTTCACTACTAGATGATATCGATAGTCTGATGATAATTAGATTGATTAGTTTTTCAACCAATTGTCAATAACAAGAGACATCTTCAAAGATTTTCTCTTTATCTATAAATTTTTAATCTAAATGGGAGCTGTCAATATGCATGTAGCCTAACAATCCAATTTCTTTATGATGGTCGATTGCATACTTCCTTTGAGACAAGGAAACTATTTTGTAGTACTTTTAACTCGATGTGCAAAAAAATATTTGAGTTGATGTAGTTCTTTCTTCAAAATTATTTTTTGTAGATAATGCTTCACTTTGGTGATTCCATTTTGATCTCTCACACTAAGGAGTATGTCATCAATATAGATTGCCAAGATAACATAACCGAATGAATTATGCCTGATGAAGATGGAATGATTTGTTGAACTGTTATGAAATCCAGCCTTTGCAAGAACCTTGTAAAGTTTATCAAACGCAGCTTGAGGACTTTCTCTAAGTCCATATATGACTTTATTGAATATGCAAATTTGTTCTTCCCTAAAGGAGTGCACCCAAACGATTTCCTTACAACTTAAGTGAGTTTGGCATATATGAAAGTATTTTTGACATTCATTTAAAGTAGAAGCCAGTATTGATTGATATACTAGAGTAATAGTATCTAGGACGTACAACAAACATAACATAATTAATATTGGCTTTTACTTCAAATGAATAGTCGTATGTGAAGCTGTACTAGAGTATAGTATCTGGGACGGACAGCAACCATAATATAATCATATGATAAAACAAAATGAGAAGTTGACACATTTCTGAGATTACTAAACGAGATGGTTATACTTCTTTTGGGATAAAATATCTATTCTAGAAGTATTTGGGGCTGTTGGAAGTGCCAATGTTTATGAGAGAGGAGTTAGAAGCATGTTGAGCATTGGAGGGATAACTAAGCTTAGCCAAACATTATGTTGGGGGATTGTTAATGTGCTCATAATGTGAGCAAGGAAAAAAACCATTGCCCTACAAGTACAACTACTATTAGTTTGGCCACCATGATACCTTATAACAAGGGTAGACTAGTTAGCACTAGCTTAGATGGAGGCAAGAGCTTAGTTACTTGAAAAACTTAGGAGAAAGCACTGACAATGTTAAGAATGGTGGAGTTGGCCATCATTTATGATTGCGTATATGATGTAGAACGGGAGCGGCGGGGGTAATAAAATTAAAGAGCTTAAATAATTAGAATAGAGGAGAGAGAGGGCCGATGACATCATTAGTGGGGGAAGGCTTTGAGTAGGTTTTTTAATTCTTGCCTAAATGGGATCCTTAATTGAGGCCAAAGAAATTAAATCATATCCAATTTGAATTTGATTTGGATGTGATTTAAGGCACTTTCCTAAAATAGGAATCCTTAATTAAGAAATAAATTCAAATTCATATTGATTTGAATTTTGAATTTGAAATCATTCCAAATTAGGAGGATTTATAATAGTAAGGGTTTTGAATGCCAAGAGAAATTTATGGAGTTAGTGGAGGAAGGGTGGCTGGCGGCTATAGAGGAACTAGGGTTAGGGTTTATGGGTTTTGGTGGTTTGAAGACGGAGATGGGGAGGAGACCGGCGATTGGAAGAAGGGGAGGGTCGATGATTGAAAAGGAAAGGGGGTAGGTGGCTGGTGGTGGGGAAAAGGATGGGAGGTAGAAAGCCGACGGCTAGGGGAAGATTTAGCCTGCGGTTAAAGGGTAGGAGGAGGTGGCGGTTTAGGAAAAATAAGGAGAAAAAAAAAAAAAAAAAAGAAACCGTGAGCCCGGACGCTTCTTGCGACTGACGGGTGATGCGTTGACCTTCACCAAGAGATTTAAGCCATGCGTTCAGACCCATCCTGCAGCTGGTGGATATTATGATTCCCTCCCATAGGAATCTTGCTAAAGCTCTCCCAAGAAGCAAAAGTACAGAACAATTTTTTTATTAAGACTCCATCATCATTTAATACAAGAGCAATGGCCTCTATCCTTAAAAGAAACTAAAAGATAACTTTGCTCCTTGGGCTTACAAAAGAAAAGACCCTTAAGTAAGGGTAAAAATGAAAAATGTATAATTAAATAAAAAATACAAATAAACTAAGATAAAATTAAAGGGATCTTGGCCGTCGATCTTCGCCTTTTTGATTTACATCCATCGTTAGATGTCCGCATCATTCTCCCGGAATGGAAAAGAGATCGACTCCGCATCCCAGGTAACCATGCTCTGATACCAAACTGATGTAAAACGGGAGCGGCGGTGGTAATAAAATTAAAGAGTTTAAATTCCATCTCAGATTTCCCTTAATTAATGAATTTGAATTTGAAATTCAAACAAAAAAAGAAGGGAGGGTAGAGAGGAATTAATTATCTCCTTAATTGGGGCCTTTAATTAGCGAGGAAATAATTAGGATAGAGGAGAGAGAGGGGCTTGCGACATCATGAGTGGGGGAAGGCTTTGAGTAGGTTTTTTAATGCTTGCCTAAATGGGACCCTTAATTGAGGCCAAAGAAATTAAATCATATCCAATTTGAATTTGATTTGGATGTGATTTAGGGCACTTTCCTAAAATAGGAATCCTTAATTAAGAAATAAATTTAAATTCAAATTGATTTGAATTTTGAATTTGAAATCATTCCAAATTAAGAGGATTTATAATAGGAAAGGTTTTGAATGCCAAGAGAAATTTATGGAGTTAGTGGAGGATGGGTGGCCGGCGGCTATGGAGGAATTAGGGTTAGGGTTTATGGGTTTTGGTGGTTTGAAGATGGAGATGGGGAGGAGACCGGCGGTTGGAAGAAGGGGAGGGTGGTGACCAACGGTTGAAAAGGAAAGGGGGTAGGTGGCCGGTGGTGGGGAAGAGGATGGGAGGTAGGAAGCCGACGGCTAGGGGAAGATTTAGCCGGCGGTTAAAGGGTAGGAGGAGGTGGCGGTTTAAGAAAAATAAGGAAAATCAAAAAAGAAAAAAAGAAGAAGATAAAACTGTGAGCTCGGACGTTTCCTGCGGCTGACGGGTGATGTGTTGCCCTTCACCAAGGGACTTTAAGCCACGAGCCCAGACTCATCCTGCAGTTGGTTGATACTACGATTCCCTCCCATAGGAATCTCTCTAAAGCTCTCCCATGGAGCAAAAGTGCAGAACAAATTTTTTATTAAAACTCCATTATCGTCTAATATAAGAGCAAGTGCTTCTATATATAGGCCTTAAAAGAAACTAAAAGACAACTTTGCCCCTTGGGCTTATAAAATAAATGACCCTTAAGTAAGGGTAAAAATGAAAAATGCATAATTAAATAAAAAATACAATTAATAAACTAAGATTAAATTGGAGGGATCTTGGCCGTCGATATTCATCTCTTTCTTTGATTAACGTCCATCGTCGGATGTCCACATCAGTATATTAAAAGGAAGGATGAAGCTCGGAGAGAAATTTTGCCCCACATCAAAAAATCTCATTCCATTATTGCTAGATGATTGATCACTCGTAAATAAATGACTTGTATCAGATAGGTTCATTTCACTTTCCTCATAAGTATTTTAGTATTCTCTGATAGGCAAATCATATTGTGAGGAGACTATCTTAGAGTGTAGATACTAGAAATGTTATTTTCATTGAACTAGTTGGAACACACTAAATCCCACATTTTCTTTTTAATGCCTTGGAACATGAAAATCGATGCAATAAATGTTTCAAGACTGTCGAGAAAACTATTCAGAACAGCATAATTAGATATTTGCCATTTGCAAATTTGATGGAAACTCATCAAGATGATAAGGTTTTCTATGAGAATCAACAACAAAATGGAAAACTCTCTACCACAGAATATGGTACCATTAAATTTGATGATGATATTGATGATAAAAGAGGGCTTTGTCTTTGGAAAAGGAGATAGAGAAGCCCTGACAACATTAAGGATGGATGTACTAAAAATCTATGAGAAAATTAGGTCATTCGAATGAGTGAAGGACAAAAAGGTGGCCCATAAGTAGGAAGAAAGAGGTAAATGAGACAGCAAGTTTGGACTACAAGGGTGGCTGCGTCTGTTGTGTAGGGCATTAATTGATGCTAGTAATAGTGAGGGAAGCTACAGATATGAGCGAGCTCGACCATGAGCAGGAGTGAGCTACGTTGCAGCTGGCAAGTGTGTGTAGCACGGTCATAGGCATGCCTAAGCAAGGCAACAATCAGGACGACAGTGAGCTAGCGAACAACAAGGTTTTATGAGCATATGTTATAGGAAGGAGACGAGGAAGGCATGATTGCTAGGCTATGATTAACTTTGCTTTGATACGATGAGCTGAGTGAGTGAGTGAAAACGTTTGTATGGCATATGTGATAGGAAGGAGAGGAGGAAGGCACACAATTGAATAGCGGAAACCTTGTTATATTCAATTGATTGAGAAGAGTGCTAATATATAAGAAAATAGGGTAAATACAAAACTGACATGAAATAAAATGGAGAATACCCTCAATTATGTAGATAAAAAAACATACTTATAAACATTTCTACAACTAACTAGCTAACTAGGGCTTTCCTAAAATACTATTTTCAATATTGTACTTTCTAATACTTTATAGCATTATAAATCAAGATTAGAGTCTTGATTTGTATTTTAAAGCTAAAAAATCTAATTTGTAAGATAAATGATATAGTCCAATTGAACCTATTCCGGAGAGAAAGAGGCCTAACCTACAAATAGGAAAACTTAGTTTGTTTTTATCCAACTTTTTTTTTTTCAAATATGTTTTATCAAGAAGGTCCAAAAGTTTAAGTCAAGAACATAATTTCAAAATCATCATAGTTAGGCAATAATAGAAGTTCATTATATTTTTTAATCGTAATTACCCTCCTAATGGAGTTTAAATTTCATTAATGTATGACATTGATAGCATGCTTTCATATAGCTCTAGTTTCGCAAACCAAATGATGTTTTATCTGCATAGCTAGCCTTCTCTTTAAATTAAGAAGAATAAACTTGAATTTTGTGAAATGGTTTTGAAGTAGGATTTTAATTAATCATTAATTTAATGCTTGCTTATTTTTTTCCAAGCTTCATTGCTAGTAAGGCAACCATAAAATCTATTGAAATTTAATTTTTAGCTATTTGAAATTTATAGGTCATGTTCGATTAGCATATATTTTTGTATGAAGTTTTCACAATCATAAATTATGATAAAGGAAAAGCTTGTTGTGCTTGTATGATTGAAGCTTGTGTTATATATATATATATACACACACACAGCAATACTTTTTCTTTTGTGAGGATAAATTCACTTTTCTGATTGTTTGCTTTATCTTATTTATCTATTAAGTAATGTTTAAATTGTAAATCAAGAGTTTTGTTTTATCTTAGGGGTCGTTTGGTTATAAACATTTCTAGTGTTAAGTAAAATAAAATGTAGGGGTTTGTAGTTTTAGGTGTGTTTGGTTTGAAGAAAAGCTAATGCATAGTGAAATTTTGAGGTATTTGAAATTTCTTACCTAGTTCATTTTCAATGTATTCGAAAGTCATTCGATTTTGACAAATTTCAAGTACATTGTAAACATGAAGCTTTGGTTTCTACTGCTGGCTGCACGCAAATGTCGTTCCCCAGCGCTACCCACTCGTGGGTAGTGGTCATCGTCCATCCCTGCCAACATTTGCTGTATGTCAATTGCTGCCATCAAACACTGACCACCACCTTCTCTACTTTGGCTATCGCAGCTGATGTCCATCTCCACTACCATTGGCTGCTATAGCCATTGCTCGCTATCAGAGTTGATTGATTCCTTATTTCAAATATTGGTTTCACTTTACAGACAGTCAAATGCAAAAAAGTAAACTCAACCTTTTTTACAAGCAATCAAACTCTAGCGAATTATTTTAATTATATGATTTTATTTTACCTTGTATTTTGAGTACTTTAGAATTCTAAGTAATTGCAACTCAATGACACCCCCTTAATCTGAGAGAAGAAAGCAATGTGCATGAAGTTTCTTGAAATCTCATTGAGATTAATTCATTTATTAAGTATGTAGAAGAATCCCCACATGGAAGTTCAATACAGTGAAGAAATGATTCATATATTTTGTGGTGTAGGATTACTTATATGAAATTGTTAATGTGATGTGCAAATGGTTAGACTTGAGTTTTATTTTGTGTAAAAAAAAAAAGCAAAGCTCTTTGGCATATGGTTAGTTCGAGAGGCAGTTTGTCAAAAACATAAAGCTTATGTAACTGTAATGAGTAACCAGCCCAAGCATTATTTTTTAATTGAATTTTAAAATAGTCAACAAAGGTATGGAACCATCTTTTTTTATTAAAAATGATTTTTCCATCAACTCAAATTTACTGAATGAAGTTTGTTTTCATTATCCCATTAGCAAGTCTATGAAAATAAGGTAGTGTTTCTGTCTCCTTCTAGAAGCTATTATGGATTTCTGGTGTCAATGGATTCTATCCGCATGAACTTGGCATCCAAATGTGATAAAATATATTATATATTCACATTGAATTGCCAATAATTTTTAGAAGATGAACTAGTCGTTGCTGAAGTTACTTAACATCATCATCCTTGTCATCTTTATTTTTTTAATACCCTTTTGCTCTTCTTTTTATATCTTGTTGCACATGTTGTACTATATCCTCGGCATCCTCTCAAATGATAGGCAATCTTGATACTTATGGTTGTTGGGTCTTTATGAGCTCAAGAGAATCAAATTTGATTGGCCTTCCTAGACTTTATCCCTGTTGACCCCATGAACCTGTATTGGATGTTGGGCCTTGATGATAATAAATATTCTAGGGAATTGGCTTAACGGTTTGCTAATCATTGTGTATATTTATGGGAAACCCGCTTGAATCTGTGTTGTATGGATGTTTCTGTAGTTTAGGAAATTTTAATGTGCTCTTGATATATAAGATATACTTGAACGAGAAATCAAAGCAAGCTAAGTCCTTAAGATATAAGAAAGCTAAAATAATAAATTCACATATTTTATTATATTATATATTTCAAATATTAAGTTATATATTTTTATAATATGCTAAATAACTATTTGAAGTATTAACTAAATAGAGTTTGCAAAAATATTTAAAGACAATTCTAAAAATTGATATAATTTATTGGCCTCTTTGCAAATTTAATGGGTCTTTGTAAACTCTTGGTTCCTCCATAAAAGGTTAACAGGTCTCTACAAAGGCCTTTGTAGGCCTCTGCAAAGTTTCTTGGGTGACCGCAAGCCCAAACGTTGAAATTAATTATTAAACAAAATCAATCCGTTTAAGACAAGGGACTATTTTAGGATTTAATCTATAAAAACGTTGCACTTATCTGCCAGGTAAGTTAAATGTTGCGCACTGGTTTAAATCAATATCTTGCTTAATATTTGCATGTTATTTGTTTTCAGATCACTGAATTATTGATCAACATCACAAAGCATTCTTTGATGCCAAAGCATGAAATATTGAAAGATGAAGAAAAGCAAAATCTTTTGCAGAAATATAATGTTCAGGATCACCAGGTACTTCGAAATTCATGAATGCTATCCTTTTTGAAAATTAAATTGTGACAGTTTTTTATTTCCTTTTGTGCTTTGACGTATTCAACTATTGGCTATTAGGGGTGCAAGTGAGCCGAGCCAGTTCGAGCTCGACTCGTTTATGAGCTAATGAGCCGAGCTGCTCATGAGTCGAGCTTGAGCCGGCTCAGCTCGTAAGCTCGCAAGCCGGCTCAAATAATTATTAAATATAAATATAAAAAAATATTAATTGTTATGTAACACTGCATGCATTTCAAAATTATCACGTACCCAAAAATTTTTTTATTTCTCAAATCCCGCGTATATTTCAAAGTTCCCTCTCTCTCTCTCTTCTCTCTCATGATCTAAACCAATGTTTTAAAAACCGGACCGGACGGCCGGTTCGACCAGTTCAACCGTGAACCGGTCATAGGACCGGTCCGGTTCAGTCTTAAAATCGCCTCTGCAATGAATCGGTTAGAACCGCTGGTTCAACCGGTGAACCGGCCGGTTCAAATTCCAAGAAATTTAAATATTTTTTAAATAAATAAATTAACATATATTTAAAAATTTTAATTAATAATAGTATATATATTTTATTATAAACATTTATCTCCAAACCATCATGAAGCATTTCACATGGAGTGGTGGTATCATGTGAGCTCTTAACATAAGGAAACTCAAAATGCTATATAAACACTAGCAAGAAAGTCTTTCCAAGTGATGTGGGACTAAAGTAGGGCTGCAAGCGAACCAAACGTTCGACGAACTACTCGTTGTTTGAGTTCGATTAAAGCTCGTTCGTTAATCGTTGTAATTAACTAACAAACAAACTTGATGTTTATTTTAAATGACTCGATTCTTAAATAAACAAGCTTGAATGTTAATGCGTTTAATTTTATGTTCATGAACAACATCATGTTGATTTGTTTAGTATGAACAAGCTCTTTAAACAAGCTATGTTCGTGTTCGATTATTTATAAAAACTTTAATTATACCATAATATAATATAATTATTTTTTTATTAATAAATTTTAAAGTAATAAAATCTACAAACATATGTTCAAATATGAAAATTAATTGTTTTTCATTAAAAAAATATAATTATGCTTTTATTTTAGAAATTTCATTTTTGAACAAGAATATATTTCATCATTTTGTCCATGTTTATTTAATTTTTGTTTAGAATTTTAAATGAACAAATTTAATATTTGCTTTGTTCAATATATTGTTTGCGAGATATGTTCATGAACATCAGCTCGTTTAAAGCTCGATAAGCACTAAATAAACGAACATGAACCAAACACGAACACCCTTAAATTTAACGAACCAAACATGAACAAAATAATAAAGCTCGAATCAAACACGAACCAAATTTGTTAGCTAATGTAAAACAAACACAAACATGAACACTCACATACTCGAACTCGGCTCGGTTCGTTTGCAGCCCTAGACTAAAGAAAAGAGTTGAGATGTGAATGAACTACATAACATATATAATGCATATAAAAACTAATTTTAAACATATTTTTTAATTAATTATTTTTATGTAAATGATACTTATTTATTAGTTAATAATAAAAATTTATTTATTTATATACTATAAAAAAAATAATTTATCATTAATAATTTTATGTATTTATTTATTTATTAATTATTTAAGATATAAATTTATAAAAAAAATTTGGTATACAGCATAAATTTGTAAAATATATTTAATCATATAATATAAAATAAGAATAATTTATATTAAATTTATAAACTTATTTTAGAATTAAATTTATATTAAATATGTATTTATGTTAAATTATATGATTATATGTAAATTTAATTTAAATTAAAAATTAAATTTAAAATTTGAAAAATATTTAAAATTAAAATTATCATATTTTTATAAGTGTAAATTCTTATAATTATGAGATTTAGATTTTTTTTTTATGTGAGATTTTAAAATAATTCTTTTACTTAATTATATAAATTTTATGTTTCATAGTTTTTTTTTTTTAATTTAATTTTTTGTCTCAAACTTTGAATGATAACATTATTATTATGTTAATTTTATTAAATTTTAATAATTTTATTATTTGTTACGTCATCCGGTTCGACCCCGGTTAGACCGGTTGAATCGGTCGAACCGTGAACCTCTCCTTCTGGTTCGTTGTCCGGTCCAATTTTCACAACCTTGATCTAAACAGCTCTGCTGAATAATAAATGTAAATGGCTGAATAAAGGATGATGTAAAAGCTGAATAATAAATGCATTTAGTCATTCATTTGGCAGAATGTTTTTGTTTCTCTCTCTCTCTATATCTCGTTTTAAAAAGCCGCGCCTCTCTCTCTCATTTTAAAAAGCCGCGCCATACTTGAACTCGGTGAACCAGACTGTGCAGAAGGTTTGATGAGCGGCTCGAACTCGTTTATAATGGAACGAGTTGAGCTCGAGCTCGACTTTTGAGCTCGAGCTCGAGCTCGGTATTTGACAGTTGAGCTCTTCTCGAACACCCCCTGGCTCGACTCGACTCGACTCGTTTGCACCCCTATTGGATATTGGTGACATTTAGTGTTTGATTGTCAATGGCTTAAGCAACATATCTTTTGTTTACAAACAAGCTGGAGTATTCATGCTCCCAGTACCTTTGATCTAAATGAATATAGGGTATCTTATTCTGGTTGTCACTTTTGTCATTTTGATCTTTAGAAAGATATGTATTTGGTTATATGCAACGTATTTTTTCTACCTTTTTAAAGAATTGTAATTACTCTCACCAAGGAATTATTATTTTCCTTTTCAGTGAAAGCAGATTGGTTGATCACCAAGAAATGGCTTTTTCTTGTTCTTCAAAACTTGAATTTCTTGTTCTTCAAAACTTGGATTTCTTGCTGTTCAGGAAACCTGGGTTGCTTTGTTTTTCGAGAAAGAAGTTCAAGCATTTAAATTCACCTCCGTCTGACCATTTGTCTGGGGGTGATAAGTTGTACTCCGCTTCAGGATAGCCCCCTCATCTTGAATAAGTCCCTCTAGAAGTGGCTTAGAAAGATCTTGTCTTGATCGGACACAATGGCCTTGGGCATGCCATGCAAACAGACCACCTCTCTAATAAATGCGGCTGCCATCAGCACCGCGGTGTATGGGTGGCATAAGGGAACAAAATGAGCATGTTTGCTCAATCTATCCACTATCATTAAACTCGCCTAGGTAGTACCTTCATAAATTTCATATTCACCTCTTTCTACACCTTCTTGGGTAATGCTAAAGGTTGTAGAAGACCACTTGGAGCCATTGCCCCTACTCTGACACACTTCACAATTGGCCACCAGCTCCTCTACATCCTTTTGCAGGCCCACCCAGCATAGCTCCACTACTTGTATATGATATGTCTTCTAAACTCCAAAATGTCCCCCAATAACTGTGCTTTGAAACTTCTGCAATAAGGGATGTGTGGCGATGTCCTTGAAAGCACAAACCGTCCCTGATATAGCAGCTTTTGCCCCATCAAAAAGTAACCAAGATGGCTATCTTTGTCTTGCAGTAAGTCTCCTATGATGTTACTCAGCTCCTCATCCTGCACACTCTCATATGCTTCAAGGCATCCCAATTCACCACCATGGGAATACATAGAGCCATAACATGAGAGTCTTCACTATTCCTGGAGAGAGCATCTGCAACTTTATTTTCTAGCCCGAGCTTGTACTAGATTTCAAAATCATAACTTAATAACTTGGAAAGTCTCCGTTGATGCTCCTATGTCACCATCTTCTGCTCTAACAGGAACTTCAAACTCCTCTGGTCAGTCTTGACTATGAAATGTCTCCCCAACAGGTAAGGTCGCTACATCTATATTGCCAACACTATCATCATCAGCTTCCTTTCATATGCTGATTTCAGCCTGACCCTAGCAGGCAATATGTAGCTGAAATAAGCTTTTACTTTGCATGAGAACTGCTCCCAATCCATCGCCTGATGCATCATTCTCCACTACAAACGGCTGGTTGAAAATTGATAGTGCTAACACTAGGACACTCATCATGGCTTTCGTCAGCTGCTTAAATTAAAATATTTGTACTAAAATTCTATTTTAAAAAGCAATAAAAATGCCATCCCAAACGAAAATCTTAATCTGACAAACACCTATCCCTCTGAAGTGATTTTATTTTCACAGTTAAAATGAGTGAACAATTTTTTTTTCTATCTACACATCCAAATACAATGAGAGTAAAAGTTGGGCTTAGCTTAAAATGAATAAGCATGAGGTGAAAAGTAGCATTTGGAGGTTTGTTTTTCAGCTTAACCTTGTTAAGCCATCTAAAAGCCCAGCCAACAAACCCTGCACCCTAGGCCTATTAGCATACTTAAACAAATCACATTAGCACTTTATTCATGTTGTACCAATCTGTAGCTTACACATGTACTCCTATTTCTAGGATCTATTTATAAGCCTTGTATGTACATAGTTTCTATTCAAGAAAGCAATTCATCTTCTTCCTCCCGTCTCTTCTTCGATCACATCTGGTGCTTCGTTTCTTTATGGTATCAGAAGAGGTTCCTTTCTGAGACTATCTCCATGGCTTCCTCCGCCTCTGCCGCAGCATCCTCTCGCACGACGGCGGGCATCGGCGATACATACGATAAGCCTCTTCTATATCCCTCTCTCAAATTTATCATCTCTAATCTCAAGTCTCTCGTCCCCCATCAGCTCTCTATGGACAATTATCCAATCTGGCGGAACCAGATCTTCAAACTCTTCAAGGCGAACGGTTTCGAATCGTTTCTTGAATCCCCTCCACCGGTCTCTGTTGATCAAGATCACTCCAATCCTGAATCAGACGCATCCAAATGGCTTCTCACAGACAGAAATCTAGCCGCTGCGATCTCCTCCACCATTTCAGCTACCGTGATCCCCTACGTTATGCATCTAGAATCCAGTCACGAAATTTGGAGCGCACTTCAAACCAAATTTCAATCTGCCAATCGATCCAAAGTAATGCAGCTCAAGAACGAGCTCCAAAACATCTCAATGCGCAACATGTCGATGCAAGAATACCTCATGGAAATCAAGAAAACCGTTGACCTAATCATCTCTGCCGGATGTAGCCTTGACAACGAAGACATCATACTTCATATACTCAATGGTTTACCGCCTCCCTACCAATCTTTCAAAACCGCGATTCGGACTCTGCAAACACCTCTGTCCCTTGACAGTCTTTACGCCATGCTAATAAGTGAAGAAATACACATTCGTCAAGACTCTCAATGTTTCTCCAACGCACCTGACAACCAAACTGCTCTTTACACAAACCGCGGCCGTGGTCGCCGTGGACGCGGTCGTCCACAGCAAATAAACCCATCTGGATCCAAACAGGGCTCCAAATCCTCTCTGATTTGCCAGATCTGCACTAAACACGGTCACTCTGCCGATGTCTGCTGGCACAGACACAATCCAAACTACACCACACCCTCCTCTCAGTCTACAACCAATGGACAAGCTCTGCTTGCAACAGCTGATTCGTCTTCAACGGAGTGGTATCTTGACTCAGATGCATCTTCACACATGACACACGGTCATGAAAATCTTGCTCAACCGTCGATCTATCAAGGCCCTGACAATGTCATGGTCGGGGATGGAAGTTCAATTCCCATTGCGCATTCTGGCACGGGAATTCTTCCAACCCTCGAGCGTAAGCTGTTCTTATCTCTTCTCTTGCATATACCTGCCATATCACACAATTTAATTTCCATTTCTAAACTTGTAATTGAAAACCAAATCTCTATTACATTTGAGCCTAACGGTTTTATGTTGAAGGACTTGCAGACTAACAAAATTCTTCTTCGAGGTCCCTGCAAAGCCGGACTCTACCCAATTTCAATCAAGAAACCTGATGTCACTCAACTGGCCCTCGCTACCAGTCAGACAAATCATCCCAACTGGCATGAACGTTTGGGGCACCCTCACCAACGTATTCTTGATTAGATTTCGCAAGATCATCCGTTCCTGCGTATAAAGAATAACAATAGTAGTTGTACTTCCTGTAAAACGTGTAAAAGCCACAAGTTGGTTTTTCCTAATTCTGTAACTCGTAAAAGAACTCTTGCTCTGCTACATTCGGATGTTTAGGGGCCTTCTCCCATTTCCTCAAATCAAGGATCTCGTTATTACTTGTTATAGATGATCACTCTCGTTATATTTGAATTTTCTTGTTTACTTTTAAAACTGATGTTACGCCAATCTTCATTAATTTCATAAACTTCATTGAGAAACAGACGGCTCGCCAAGTACAGGTGGTGCGTACCGACGGCGGTTCTGAGTTCGTAAATCAACAATTCCAACATTTCCTTCAATCCAAAGGGATACATCACCAACTCTCCTGCCCCTACACGCCGGAACAGAACGGTGTCGCCGAACGCAAACACCGACACATCGTCGATACTGCCAGGACGCTGCTTCACACCGCGTCTATGCCTCCCAAGTACTGGCCTGATGCTGTCTTAACAGCTGCTCATCTTATCAACCGAATGCCGACGCCTACGACCAACAATGTCTCTCCAATTCTGCTCATGTTTAACACCAATCCTGACTATGCCAATCTTCGCACCTTCGGATGCGAGTGCTTCCCACTTCTACCGAAGCACTCTAGGCATAAACTGCAACCCAACTCTGTATCATGTGTCTTCCTCGGCTACACCAGCAATTATAAAGGCTATAAATGTCTGAACAGAGAAACTAACAGGATTATCGTTTCTCGTCATGTTCAATTCATTGAAACATCTTTTCCCTTCTCTAAAACTCATCAACCTCATAAACCATCTCAAACGGTTTTTCCTCCATCTTTTCTAATACCGCCATCCACTTTATAGCAAGTTACCTCAAGCCAACATATCGTTAGGGGTGTAAGTGAGCCGAGCCGGCTCGCGAGCTGGCTCGAGCTCGACTTGTTAACGAGCTCGCGAGCCGAGCTTATCGAGCCACGAGCTCGAGCTCGAGCTCAAAATCGAGCTCGTTTATCAATCGAGCTCTAGTTCGAGGTTGACGTGGCTCGACTCGTAAGCTCGCGAGCCGGCTCGAAACTATAATATTTAAGGTATTTTAAAGAAATTAATGGCAGCCGACGTATAATATGAGATTCAAACTTTGCTTTTAATGTTAATTTATATAAATTCATTGCATCGTTTCAAGTGAAAGCTACTTTTTATTAAATTCATTGCATCCTTTGCAACTTGCCATTATGACAGCTTTTTAATATGACAGCCTTTTCCCAAAACAAAAAAAAAAAACATGGCATCCATTCATAGGCGGGAAAAAAAGTGGCAGAAAAATTAAAAATTCGGATGGATGAGAAATCGAGCGGCTAAAATTCGGATGGATGAGAAATCGAGCGGCTCGCGAGCCGACTCGAGCTCGTTTATAGTTTAACGAGCTCGAGTTCGAGCTCGTTTTCTGAGCTCGACTCGAGCTTGAGTTCGAGCTCGTTTTCCGAGTAACGAGCTGAGCTCGATAATGCTAAAACTCGACTCGTTTACACCCCTACATACCGTGGACAAAGCCTCGTCGAAGCAACTATCGAGCAATCACACCTCACCGCTCAACTCTCATACCAGCCCTCCGCATACAAGTTCCCCAACGGACAACGATTTCATAGCTCTCCCAGAAACTCAGCGGCTAGGCATCCAATGATAACTCGTGCCAAAACCGAATACATGCTAAAACCCACAACTCGCTTAAATCTGCTCCACAACGAGATCTCTCAGCAGGATCCCACCAACTACATTGAGGCCAACAGACTACTTGAATGGCGCAATGCCATGACTTTCGAATTTCTTGCACTTCAAAAGCAGGATACATGGCAACTGGTACCTGCTCCTTTGAACAAGCAAATCTTGGGGTGCAAATGGACGTACCGTAAGAAACTACACGCCGATAGAACTGTTGCTCGGTTCAAGGCGCGGATGGTAGCACAAGCAATCAACAAAAATTTGGACTCGACTATGTCGAAACCTTCAGTCCGGTAGCTAAACTAACCACCATTCGCGTACTATTCACTATCGCTCTCCATCAAGACTGGAAAATACACCAACTAGATGTCAAGAACGCCTTTCTTCATGGCGACATTCAAGAAATTGTCTACATGAGGCAGCCCAAAGGATTCGAGGATCCTGCCTATCTGAATCACGTATGCTTTCTACGGAAAGCATTATATGGCCTCAAACAAGCTCCGAGGCAATGGTATACAACGTTCTGCAATCATCTCTTTAGTCTTGGATTCTCTCCGAGCAAGGCAGACCCATCTCTTTTTCACATTTCATCAAGGTCACACCAAAATGTTCTTACTCGTATACGTGGACGATATACTCATCACCGACAACGACGAAGATGCCATCTCCGCGTTTCTTCATCAACTCAATCAAACTTTCGTGCTAAAACTCCTTGGCTCTGCGAACCACTTCCTCGGCATATGAATCCAATATAAGCAAGATAAGTACTTTATGTCACAAGAATCATATGCTATATCTATCATTCAACAAGCTAATCTCATTAACTGCAACTCCGCAGCAAATCCTTCCTGCACCAAACTCCCAGTCGACACTGCAATGGAGTCAGCTACGTTGTCCGATCCCATGACCTATCGGAAGATCACCGACGCGTTGCAATATCTCACTATTACTCGCTCGGATATTGCATACGCTGTCAATACGTTATCTCAGCATATGCACGCTCCACAATCAGATCACATCTTTCTCCTCAAGCGCCCATCCGGTACATCAAGGGAACAACGAAGTTTGGTCTTCCGATCAAGAAATCAGATCTCCATCTCACCACCTACTCCGACGCCGACTGGGCAAGTGATCCCATAACCCAAAAATCAACTTCGGGATACTGCACCTTTCTTGGCAGCACGCTGGTGTCGTGGACAGTTAAGAAACAAACAACAGTATCCCGTTCATCAACGGAATCGGAGTACCGGGCTATCGCCACCGCCGACACTATATGGCTCAAACGTCTGCTTTCCGATTTCTTTATTACCCATAACGACCCTGTTGATCTGCATTGTGACAATACCTCTGCCATCGCATTAGCGATCAATCTCGTGTATCACGCTCGAACCAAGCACATCGAGATTGACCATAGATTCGTCCGGGAACACATTAGCAACAATCATCTCCTGCTCATTCCAATCAAAACCGAAGATCAGATAGCTGACATATTCACTAAGCCGTTGTCTATGCCGCGCTTCAAAAAGCTCAGGGACAAACTCACAATCAGCTCATATCTGTTCGTTTGAGGGGGGATATTAGCATACTTAAACAAATCGCATTAGCACTTTATTCATGTTGTACCAATCTGTAGCTTACACGTGTAACTCCTATTTCTAGGATCTATTTATAAGCCTTGTCTGTACATAGTTTCTATTCAAGAAAGCAATTCATCTTCTTCCTCCCGTGTCTTCTTCAATCACATCTGGTGCTTTTTAAGGCCTCCCTCCCAGCTTAACTTCTCAGCTTTTATATAAATATAGCAATCAAACGGGGCCCCTAATAGCAATGATTTGGTCAGGGCACCTTTTTCATCAATTAATAATAATATTGTTATTATTTAAATAAATATTTGTTTGATTTATTTTTTATTTTAAAAATATATTCATAATGGGATAAATATATATATTTTTTATAACGGGATAAAGATTTATTATTATTGTTGTAGTATTATTTAATGTGTTTTTTTGACTAGTTTTATCTTTGTTTTTAATGATTTTTAAATAATAAAAATGGCTATAAAGTGTTTTTAAAAACAAACACTGGTGACATCTGTCAACACCTTTGGGCGCTATAGAAAAACGAGAAATTATTTTGTACGGACGTTAAATATCGTTTGGAGACAAATCAGAATAAGCCATATTGGTACCGCGACTCGGTATTGCTAACGTGGCTCATTCCGATTAATCTCCGGACATAGAGTTGTGTTCGGCGTCCGCACAGAATAATGTTTTCAGAAAAGCACCTCTACTGTTGGAGCCACCGCTGCCATCAACAACCATCATCACATAAATTTACTTATTTGACACCTAATAAAAACAAACAATAATCTGTAAAATTGACAATGGATCCTAGAAGACCCGTAACATTTGAACCCTCACTATTTCATTTTATTTCGCCTACAATAATCTGTCTTTGACCTAATATTTCCCCTTCTTTTGCTTGTTATTTGTGTCTTCCAAAATTAAAAAAATATTGGATTTTGCAGCTACCTCGCATGCTGGAGAAGGACGCCGTTGCTAGATATTTCGGCCTGGAGAAGGGAACCGTTGTGAAAGTCACTTATGACCGCGAAATAACTGGATCACATGAGACTTATCGCTGCATTGTATAGTACCTATCTCGATTCTCGACTGACTGATCAGGTGTTCTCGTCCAATTGCTTTGTATATAGTAGCACTGAACAAAGCTAATGTTTGGTGTTGGAACTTGTTTTATCATCTTTTTCAGTCATGGCTTCTTGATAAATGGTAGTACAATCTAATTCACTTATGTAATGTTCTTTTTTAGTTGAGTTTTTTTAAAAAAAAAAATTAATTTAGGGTGTTTTAGGCGGTTTTATCATTAGTTATCTTTCAGACCGCCGCAACTGCATTTTTTTAACTATCATTATCCTCTTTTCTTTTTTGCCATTATATATATATATTGTAGTGGGAAATCAATTATTTATGAAATCAATTATTCTATTTTTTTAATTGAAAATGATTAAAATGATCCTCAATTATAGTAAAAAATCATTTTGATATCTCAAGTTTTTAAAAATAGATCAATATAGTTTCATGGCAAATTATTTTGATTCATCTTGAAGGAGTTGAGGCATCAAAATTATCTTTTAATATATTTGAAGATAATTTTGATATTTCATAGTCTAGGGATCATTCTTGTTCTTTTTTATTTTTTAAAAAATATATTAATAATATTACTAATAGATTATGTATATATTATAAAAGCTTCACAATCATCTTTGCAAAACATTATAATTGTTCTAAAAAAACCCTAAACTAGTACTTATGAGCGAATACCTTGTTTGCTATGAAGTTTAAATGAGATGATTAAGTGTGTAATTCAGAAACAGAGAATTATTTGATTTTGTGACTTTGCTGTGTTTTATAGATCATACAGACACAAAAGTGAATAGTTTTTTGGGCCTGAATGTTGCATGTAATAATCTCTCCCAATTTAGAGGCTATGTTTTCTTTTAAGGATGTTTACTCAGAAAATAAACAAATGGTTGCAGTACGGTAATGAGGAGAGGGGATTAGCCACTATGAATGTACGAGCGATTTTACAACTAGCTATTTTGGAATTGTAAATAAGTTTGGCGGATGCTTCTGGTTTTTGCAAATGCAGCCCATTTACAACTTGTGGTTTGGCTAAATAATTTATAGAACATTCAACAAATTAATATATTATATCATATAAGATTTGGTATTATTTACTACGGAGTTATATAAGAGTCACATGAGTTTATGGGGGCTAAGCTTTTTTAACCTATTTGGTAAAACAAAATTGATATTGATTTGAAAGGGATAAAATAATAAGAAGCATGTGGAAAACTTCCCCTAATATGAGCATAAACTATGTAAATTACGCCCCATCTATGCTACATAAATATGAACATTCATGTATTTTAACTGTCATTAAAAGATTCGATAAGAATTTTAAAATTGATATACTTTTTTAATGATATTCGTTTATGTATAATATTATAGAAATTGTAGCTAAAGAATTAAAATAATTTAGAGATGACATTTGATATGATCCTAATGGAATATCATGTCAGTAATAAAATAATTATTATATATAAAAATCTATATAGCTTCGAAAAAAATTGAAAATTGAAGTCATTTTTAAGAAATTAAAATAAAAAAATCGTATATATCTTAAATATATTATGATATATATATATAGGGTAGAAGTTGAATCACCAAGCCCTTTTACATGAAAAATTATTGTGCGGATTCCGGATGGCATTCAGAGACCAACTAGAACGTATCATGTCACTTTTTTTCGCTCGGTATCGGTACCGGTACCGAGTGATGTAACGTATTATAGTTGGTCTCCGAACCATCTGGTATCAGCACAAAATAATTTATCCTTTTACCGATAGGAATTTTGAATTCTTTGAACCATATTTTACGAGATATTAGCTACAGCGAACTAGTTTTTAAATACTCTGAACTAACTATTATTATTAAATAGCTATTTAAAATATTACTAGAAATAATAACTAAAAATATTACTATTAATCAGCTCATACCTTCATGTAATTATAGTTGCTCACTGCTAGAAACAAGCGGTTAATTACTTTTTATACTACTTAAACACTGTCAAATAACCAAATATATTTACTTAGCTGCTAATCATAATCAAATCACTATCTCTGATTGTTTTATGAAGAAAAAAAAAAGATCATAGAAATGCTCGATAAGCTTTTGGTACTAATGTGCTAAAAATAGGAAGAATTACCTCAGCTTCTTCTTAGGCCTCTGAAAGTTGGGCCTCAGCGGTTGACTGGAGCTTGGATGAAATGTTACTGTGGGATTTTTCTTCTGTTCACCGACCACTTTGGCTGAGATGGATGGAGAGTATTTTGGGGCTTCGAGCCTCTCAAGAATTCTGCTGGTTCTTTCATCTAATGGTTTTTCACGAGTTAGTATAGAATTATTATGAGTTTTTGGCACAGAAATGCTGTTGCCAGCAGAAATGTTATCATTCATGTAATCAACAATAAGGAGCTTCTCCCACTCATCTGTAATGCAGGAAAATGCGTTCTCATCTTGGTTTGGGTTCGGACAATCTTCATTTTCTTCTTCAGATAGTACGATAACTGAGGGTTTCTGAGGAGTAGATGATTCACGATGTGGATTATCTGCAAGCTTAGGACTCGATTCGAGTGTTGTTGGTACTGATCTGGATATGCAGTGACAGATGAAGCTGGTTAATTATTGGCTTGTTGTTGACCAACAAAGCTTGATTGATTATCACAGTTGAATTAAGCTTAATTAATTATGGTTGTGAAAGATTTACACCAAACGTAGCGAGAAATTATTCTGCGTGGATATCGGACGGAGATGATCGTCCAGATTTGTTGCGATTTTGCTGCACTTTTGCAAAAGGACAGTAAAAGGACAGTAAATACTCAATTATAAATGTATTTTTACAGTAGTTTTGCTGCCCTTCTAAAAAACGCAATAAATATTAAATTATTAAGCAAATATGAAATATTTGTTGTCCTTTTACTGCCTTTTTGCAAAAGCGCAGCAAAAGGGCAGTAAAAACGCAGCAAATTCAGACGGTTATCTCCGTCCGGTGTCCGCACAGAATAATTAGTCAAACTTAGCAGGGATACCTTTTATAATTGGCATACTATAGATAATTATAAGCATGGACCAAAAAAAAAAAAGGGTTTAAGGCCAGTGATAGAAGACAGTACTCACCCAAACTGCACGCTTTCTTTAACTAAGAAGTTAAGCTGTGGATAAAGGCCCCTTTCATGTTCGAGAGGATTGTAGTCTCGGAGCTCAACCTGAGAAAAGCAAATAGCAAACTTATAAAACTAATACAAATATTGTCATTATAAATTTAAAAAATGATTCCCATACAGATTATCATTTTCCAAATGTAGTTAATTAGTGGCAAGGTAGAAGAAAATATTATATAATGGAAATGTTAGGGATAGATTATAGAACCAGAGAGGAGATCAATTTTAGCTGATGAGTGTGAGCTCACGAGTTGGTATTTCTATACTAATATATTTTCTAACTTACAATGTGAGGCAATATTTAAAATCTAACATGCCTTAATAGGAAGATCTCACCCATCAACAACTCTATCGCAAATCCACAATTGCATTACACAAATTTAATAGATATCTATCGAATTAAAGTTACGACTAGATGCTAAGAAAGATGGATATTTGGAGATACAAAACCTTATGTGCCTTGACAGTAAGATCTCTCATCAAAGACTTCACCACAAACTAGCAATTGCATTACACAAATCCAATAGATTTATAAGTATCCACCTGCTGCCACCCCCGAAAGGGTGTTTGATGGGGTGACTAATCCTCGACTCATCTAGAAGAGGCACTCACACAAGAAATCTCCTGACCCGCACTTGGTTGGACCCCACTTAAGAGGCACTACCGCTCGAGGGGAATCGAGCACGGGTTGGGAGTTACTAATCGTACTTGCCAAGCTAAGCATCGGTGGGTATAGATCTATACTGAATTAAGGTTAATATTGAATGCTGGAAATTAAAGATGGATAGTTGGAGACATAAATGCGAATAATGAAATATTGAATTTGGCACAAATTCATTGCGCAGCTATAACTTGTCAAGCCTTCGTTTTTAGTTCCTTACCCTTCATTCAAAGAAAACACACAGGAATAAAAGTCAAAATTTTAAATTATGATGCAGGATACCTTGGACAAAGAGGCCTGTATGGAGTTCTTTACTTCCTCAGATAAAGTTATTTGCTTTGTTTGACTAGAGATTGGGAAGATTTTTCTTCTGAACCAGCAAGCCTCTGTAGGTTCAGTAAATTCATCAATGGCAACTTATAGATCAAGGCTCCGTAAAATAACCAAAAGATGGAAAAATATTGGGCAGACTTGGTGTACTGCATAACAGAAGAGAATGGGGGAGACAGGATGCAACAGACGAAATCAGTGACTCAATTCTCCCTCTCATTTTATCTGCCATTACACATTACAACCAGAGCACCAAAATTTTCCAAAAAAATGATATTCAAAACTATAAATAAGAAAAATAACAGTTTCCCATTAATATGGCAATTGATATTTGCATTTTCAGAAAGATGGAATAAACCATTCAAAAGATTCATAAATCGAGCTTTAATTCAAAATTAACAACTTAGGGAAAAAAAAAAAAAAGATTATGAAAATAGCTTCAACAATCTCGGGCCTAAAAGTTTCTTTAATTGGGAAAATGTTGAGCCTAGGAAAAAAAAATAAACAATGACATTTCTGCTTTATATTCAATCAGAAGCATAACAGGTTTGCCTTCCTAGGTGCATAACATGTCTTACCCAGACTCCCCAGAAAGCATGCACTTGATGTATGAGTCCTACAAATATCAATTGTGAAATCAGGAGGTGCATGAAGGTG
Organism: Dendrobium officinale; assembly: GCA_019514585.1. Classification (NCBI taxonomy): domain Eukaryota; kingdom Viridiplantae; phylum Streptophyta; class Magnoliopsida; order Asparagales; family Orchidaceae; genus Dendrobium; species Dendrobium officinale. Next base: position 20,257,632 of record CM033692.1, read on the forward strand.
GTTCTTGCCCCTTTTCCCTCTGAGCAGATTCTACTGTTTATTTCCATGATAATTAATAATGCTCAATGTCATCAAAACACAGAAATCAGGGTTTTAAATAACTTCCAAAGAATCAGATTTTTATTGTGTTAAAGGTACAAACTTCAGAAGCAAAATTTAAATTTACTTCACTAAGAATCATGCAGCAGAAGAAAAGCAACCCTGTAATGTGACATGTTCTTGTTCTTCTCGTTAGCGTCTTCAGTAGTAGGGATACCAGCTGACTTTTTTTATTATCTGATGGAACATATAGTCAATATTCCTTATTCTTCCTATTTAAATAATTGAAGATGCAGACTAAGAATTAGGGGTTCTTAACATAACTAATGTAATGCATAGTATGATTACAAAGTAAATGAAATCAAGGATTTCACAGATATAATTCAATCATTTGCACTCTTTTAAATAAAAATATACAATATTAGAATTAAAATCCAAATGATACTAAATGATTACAATAATTAGAGAAATTCAGTGAAGAACAAGAAACACAAAAAAACAGCAAGCAACAAAGTCACGAGCTCTAATAAGGCAATATCAAGCTATGTTGATGAAATAAGAACAAGAAATTTAAGTACCAAAATAAAAAAAATAAAGCCCCACACTAAAGACATTAAATAACAAAAAGTTGCACATCCAAAATACCAAAATATATACTACACTCAAAATTGCACATCTAGTTGCAAAATAAAAAAATAGAATAATAAATTTTATTTAGCCAAAAGTTTCTAATTTCATGCCTCAAAACAACTATTTGTAGATTCCTCATCCGTTAGGCTAGCAAATATGATTGATATATGATCAACTTAATCCAAATTTAAATTAAATCCCACAAGATTTCAATTTTTAAATTAAATCCTCAACCAATTGGATGGCCAACACAGAATTAGTATACAACATCCAGAGTCACCACTTAAACACACAAAACCAAGATAAGATTGGTCAACAACTTAGACATGACACTCACAAATTACCGCATTGGGGAATAGCAGTACTACTTGAGGTTTAGCATGTTCAACATTCATGCAAATGGCCATAAGCAATAGATGAGTCCATAAAAGATGGGGCAATTTTTTAAACTAAGCATCGTATTAATTATAATTAAGGGATTAACCAACGAAAAAAAAAATTTAAACTCGCCAAAGTCGCCCGTTGAATGGGCGACTTACCTATTTAGGATAAGTCGCCCATTAAACAGGCGACTTAGCTCTTTTCTTTAACCCCCGCGGGGACCCCTTTCTTGCCCTAAATCTGTGTTGCTTTCGGTGAAGAAGGATTCGGCGAGCTCGGCATATCCGCGAGGTAAGGGTGTTTTAAATTTTTTTTTTGGATGTTTTTGTGTTAAATTTCTTTACTTTATGAGTTTTTTTTCATTTAAATTACTTATGTTGTATGTTTAGGGTTACTTAAGTGATTAGATTTAGGATTTGTGTGTGCTATGTAGTATTTTTTTGTGAAAGCATGAGGAAAACTTATTTTTTGCTAGGATTTATTTGGGAAAATGTAGATTCAAATTTTTTTGAGATTTTGTTGTTTATGTAACTAAATTTTTGTGAAACTTCTTGTGGAAAAAACATCAAAAAATCTTAATTTGATTTGTGGGCGGTGTTTTTTGAGATATTTTTGAATTAATGAAATTAATATATGAAAATTTTATAAAAAAAATAAAAGGTTATAAGGATATGTTTGAATAAAATTGATTTAAATTTGTATTATATATTTCATCAAAATAATATGAGGATATTTTTGTTCATTTTCTTTCGTTTCTTAGACAACGCAATTTTCTTTGTCAAATATGAATACAAAAGTCATCGATTCGTGTTAATGTCAGATTTTGATATCGAAATACAATATAGATAATTGTGGGCAAGTAAAAATTTTCTCTATTAAAAAAGAAATTTAAAAATATTTATCCTTTTGTGAAAAAAAAGATATATATTTAAATATATTTAGTTAAATGCTTATGTGAGATTTTGATTATTTCAGTGTAGTAAGATTGTGTTGTGCAATTGTAGGTAATCATAAACGATACTTAGTAGTGCAACAATGTCTGGACGGGGAGCATCCTTTGTTCTTATGTATGGTGAGAACTTGTCTTTAGATGAAAAATATTCACCAACATATGTTGGGGGTAGTTACCGGCCGTTGCAAGCGGCCGTTACAAAATGACTTATGCTGATCAATGTCATAATATTCCAGACCGATCTACTTGAGCACAACATGATCCAGCAAGTGGCATACATCCACTTCTACCCCCAAATTTTAGAAGACGTTCTGGGAGACCAGGGACAAATCGTTTTAGAAACACAATGGACGAGAGAATTGGTCAAAGTAATAGAAAATGTGGTGCATGTGGCATAGTAGGACATAACAAAGCAACTTGTCCTACTAGGTTAGTTTTAAGTTTTAAATTTTTCCTATCAATAATGCTTTTCATAAATGTGCTTTTCATTATTCGTAGAATGTTTTTTTCATTATATGTAGAACCAAAATTAATCTGTTTTTTATATTAAGAATGCTTTTCATAAGTTGTTTATTTTTCATATCAAAAATGCTATGTTTTGCTAATGTCATTAAAATTTTATATTATTTATACTTGCCTAACATTTCCTTTTCCTACCGGGTTTCATGGCAGTCACAGAAGATAGGGGACGCGGGCGCCGCAGGCGCCCTTCTAGTGTGGAGGCATCCACACAGCCATCTGTACATACCATCCAACCTAGCATTTCTTCACTTGCAGGTAGCCACCGAGCAACCCATCCTGAGCAGGTAAATTTATATAGATTAGTTATTGCTTTATTGTTCAAATAAATAATCTCAAATATGTCAACAATACTATTCTTTGTAGGGTACTATATTAGAGGTTGCTTCACACTTATTGATGGTGCATGAGTGGCCCATCAACTGTCCTAGGTTCATGGAGGCTATGATTTTTGTGGGATTGGATAGTGTGAGTCAGATGAGGTACAAGAGGATGGATCATCACTTACTTACAGCTATGGTTGAGAGGTGGTCGCCGCAGACGAATACTTTTCATCTCCCGGTTGGTGAAATGAGTATTACGTTGCAGGATGTCTCGATGATACTGGGAATACAGATTGATGGACCTGCTTTTGTTGGACATCCAGTTGTTGGTTCAGGCAGACGATGGTTGAGTTGACCAGGTTTTTGTGATGATTTACTTGGGTAGCATCCGGACCCAGATGTTTTGTATCATGACCCATTCAATCCACGGATTACAGCGAAGTTTAGGATGGGGCAGGCACATGCGTAAACATGTGTTCCACTGAGATGGTTGAGGTGGATTTTCTGGAGGGACTCCTATATTGATCTTTCTGAGATGAATTTTTGGAGGCATGTACGAGCTTATATTTTGTTTCTGCTTGGATGTCACCTGCTCCCCGATACTTCAGGCTCTGAAATTCATTTACAGTACTTGCCGTTGATGGAGGATATAGCGATATTCAGGACATACTCACTTGGAGGTGCAGTACTAGCTCATTTGTATAGGGAGCTATCTGAAGCAACTAGACCAAAACGAGCAAACATAGCAGGGTGCATCCACTTATTACAGATATGGGCTTGAGAGCATCTACATGTTGGTAGACCTCAGCTTCATGTTTCATTTCCTGTTCAGCTTGATGGTTTGAGTGTTGGAATAAGGTAATTTATTATATTTATCTTATTTAATTTTAATTTTATTGCTAAAGTATTAATAAATATTAAATAGGTGGAATGAGGAACGACTTTGGGAGGTACCTGTAGGAAATGTTATGACATACAGGGATGAGCTGGATGGCTTACTGGAGAGTCAGGTATGTTAAGTATAATTATATTGGTACATTTGAATCATATTTGTTCGATATTATGAATATTAAATTGTTATATAAAAATGATACAGGTAATATGGGAACCATACACTGCAGAGATTCGTGCTCAGGTTCCAGAGATATGCACTTCAGGTCAGGACACTTGGCTCTCAAGAGTTCCTTTGATCAGTTGGAAAAGGGTTGAGTGGCATCTCCCTGATCGAGTACTACAACAATTTGGATACTGCCCTTCCACTGATATCATGCCAATGGATCCTAGTTTTGTAAGAGTTGATGGACGTGGTAAGTCAGATACTGATTGGGCATTGTATCACCAGGCAAGTATTGCAATATGGGAGAGCAGGAGAGCATACATTGTTACTGGAGAGATTCCTGGGTTGGACTATGATTATAAGGTGAAGCAGTACTTAGCATGGTTTCATTCTTGGGCTACACTATACATGCTAAAGCCCCTAGTGGATCCTCCGAGTACATACTATCCAAGATCACCAGCTGAACGTCACATGGTAAGTTTAAGTTATTTAAATTTAATTATATGAAAAATTTTAACTGAATTACTTATCCTGGAAGCGAGATTTCTTTGTGAGCATGGAGAGAAGATTGCAATCACACTTTGGCGGTACTGAGGGGACACCTTTACAGGTGGATGTGAATATTGTTGGAGATATGTGTCAAAGATTACGACAACAGATATACATTGACGATGCTCATTATTTTGATGAGGCAGATACTCAGGTGTTTAGTCCAGCCATTCCGACTGCAAATCCATATGATGCTAGGCCATCCTCCTATCCAGATCTTGGTCCCTCTCAGAGCCACTTCACAGCTGAGTTTGACGTCGCCTCCACACCTCAGTTCGTATCTTCCTCCTTGGGAGAGCCCCCAGTTACTCAGCAAGATGTTAGTGATCAGGACCAGCGCCATCTACGTACCAGGCCACTACGAGCACCTCAGCATTTTACTCCAGGCCCTGATGCGATTCCAAATCGACATAAAAGGAGGCATTAGTTTTTTGTATCATGTATCTTTTAGTTGCTTTAGTTATATTTTGTTGTTTATGTTTCTTATTGTGCTACTATGGAACTACTATTTCGTATCATGGAAATTAAATTTATTATGCTCTTCTATTTACTCTTACATGAAGTTTGATCTAAAAATCATAATGTTGGATGATCCAAGAAACATATAATTTTTTAAAGAATTTGTAATATTTGATATACATATATATACTTATTATAATTTATTGTTCTCAATTAGAGCGTATATAACTTCTCAATGATCTAAGATCTAATCTTTCTAAATTTGAATTCTAAATATAACAAAAACTTGAAAAATAGATTAAGCCTCTTATTATATATATATATATATATATATATATATATATATATATATATATATATATATATACAAATCCAACTTTTATTCATAAAAAACAGAATATATATAATTAATTAATCATAATCCTTTTTTGTTGCAATTTTTTTTTTTTATATTGACAAGAGTAAGTCGCCCGTTTAACGGACGACGACTTTACTACAATTACATTATTTCAAGAAATAACGGTTAGTTGAGTTATTGACGGATAAGTCGTCCGTTTAACGGGCGACTTACTCTGGTAATATAAGTCACCCGTTAAACGGGCGACTTTGGCGAGTTTAAATTTTGTTTTTTTCGTTGGTTAATCGCTTAATTAAAATTTAAATGGTACTTAGTTTAAAAAATTGCCCTAAAAGATGCAAGGAAGGATGAAGTCACTTTATTGTGACAGAAATAGTACCCTCACATCAAATAGTAAGTATCAATGGAGAAAACTTCTAATAAATACGAGAATGTTACCCTCAGAAGCATCGATCCATGGGATGAAGGCTGTAGAATATAAAAGTTCATAAAGCTTCCATCAGTCATAGTCTCTAGGTTACAAGATGATGAACATACAAGCCCCTCATCCAGATAGAAAAGATATTCACAGAGTCCCTGGAAAACTGCACTTTACAGTCAACAGACATAAAACAGATGCAAAAATGCCAAAGAAAAGTAAGAAATCAATATAGCTAACTCACTTTGCACATTCATCTCGTGTTCATTAGAAGCAGCTTCCTTATCATGATACATCGGAGTAACAATATAAGATGTTCCCATAATTACACCTGTTACAATAGAAACAGAGAAAATTTCATTGCTTTTAGAATTTCTTTTCCTTGGAAATAAATACTACATTTTTTTGGGGGAAAAAGAGCAACACAGAGAAATGGTTCACTTTTGATACCCGTGTAGATCTATTAAAGTTCAAAAATATATATTTAAGAACCCAAATACTCAGCAAAAGGTTCCAATGGGAAAATCAAATTAAATACATTTATAACACGTCACAGATGCTACGCGTATATGAGAACTTTTTTGTGAGAGCTATTTCCTTGAAAATATTATATTACATAACCTTCATTTAGAGAGGCCAGGTTTGTGCGTTCAATAACATTTAACGTAATAAGACCACTGATTCTGTGGAGCTCAGATGAACTTCGCAAGGAAGGTATAAACAGCAAAGTATTTCCTCCAACTGTAACGGCATTCCTAATCAGATCAGACTCCCCAAGCTCGGAGGAAGTAATTGGACAAACGTTATTTTTTGTCTTCTTGCAAGCATCGCTGATGGGACATCCATGGCATCTGCACGTCTATTATAAGCTCATCTTAAAAACATGTCTGCCAACTAATTAAAATCATCATAAAAACCTTTTTGAATATAATTTAAATCATTAGCTGTGCCAACAAAATAATATAAGTATGGGAAAGCATGCAAACTATAAGTGAGGCACGGCAGACCAATAAAATAAGTCAGGCACAATTTATTGGTTTAGACCATCTCAGGTTCGTGCTTGCCAAAGATAAAAAAAAAAAGTGCAGAACTTAAATTCCATATCATCACTTATTGTAATGAAAACCTGATTTGCATCTAATAAAGCTATCTACCAAAAATTTTATTTGATGCGGCTATCTATTCGTGTCTCACAGAAACCAGATCTAAAAAATCACACAGCCATTTTTTTATATTACACGGCTGACAATTCATGAAATATGGCATAGAAATCAGTTATAACCCACAGAAAAAAATCAACAATTTATAATATCATATGAGACGAGAAGAAGAATAAAGTTACAAAATTATGCATAAGAAATTTTCTAACTTAGCATGTCCACGAAATGTACAGTAACCATGTTTAGGTGAAATAGAAATGCATTTGGCTCCTGAAGATTCAAGTATCCAGTCAGCATTCAAAAACTAGTTTGAAGCTTGCAAACCTAGAAAATAATAGAGAAGTGGAGCAGATACCAAAGAAAGCAAACAGAACGCCTGGGAAAAAAAACCCTAATCCCAAATTGAAACTGAAGTTTTGAGAGAACCAATGGAGCACATATTTAGTAATAAGAAATATTTTGCATTTCTTTTTACACTGCCCAATTATGCAACTGCTTCTTTCCTAGCAAGAAAAAAAAATGAGATGCATTTTTTATAGAAAGACGTAAACATACATAAATACAAAGCTTAATAAGATTCTCTAAAAAATGTTTGTAATATATCACATAGTTCACTCAAGATTTTCGTACAACAAAAAAGGAAACCAATCTGGGTATTGGCATTTTATTTGCAAGTTAACGAGGGTTGGTAAAGCTAAATTGTTTTCTTTAAATTATTACAGATTTAACATTAATTTCAATTATATAACTACTGACGATTAGACTTAATAGTATAGTGCTTACAACTACAAAGCTACCTCTTTGAAGAAGTTCAACTTTTCCTGCTCATTATACAGCCTTGTTAATTACAGAAGATATTTGTTACTGATAAGTTATGCTTGTATGCTCTTTTACCTCACAAGATGCGATTCCATCAGCAATCATAGCAGTGGAAGCAGACAATCTACAAGGTATTTGGTTTGAAGATCCCCAAATGTCATGCTTAAAGACAATGGCAGCGTGCAGTGCTTCTACTTCATTCCGTACATCTTGCAACCACCTCTTAACAAGGCCAGATAGGATCCAAGTGCCTGCGGTAACCGATTTTCATTAAGACATTAGTGATTAGAAGATTCAAGAATAACAGAAGTCACAAAAAATACTTCTAGTCACTAAAGATTATTGCATAAAAGAATCTACCATATACAAGCCCGACGAAATGAACTATTGGAATTGATGGGGACATCAGAGCATGAATCGTATATCAGAGACGTGGCCGTCGATCTACGGCCACGATCTCGTCGATGTATTTTGTGTTATTTCATGTATTTGTTTTATTATGTTATTTGTCTTTTATTATTTATGTTGTAATTGTTTTTCCATTTTTACCATTTACTTAAAGGGAGGTCGTATGTAAGCCCTGAGGGCATTGTTGTCTTTTTATTTTGAGTCTTATGTACAAGGTTATTTATAGCCCATATGTTCTCTTTGAAAATTAATGAATGAATGATTGATAAAATTTTCCCCTTGCTAGATTTCATTGAGAGATCTTGAGAGTGTTTGAGAGATGAATCCCTAGAAGAGGGAAAACGGATCACCCACCAACCTTGGAGACGGCCGAGTTCGTGGTTCTACCTTCTCTATCATTTTTTCCTCCTTCCTCCCTCAACTAGCCGCCGGTTTTGAAATCCCTCCCCACCTCTTTAAGCTGACGGCCACCATCCAACCTTCACTCACCACCGGATAACCCCAATTCCTTCTCCAACCTCACCCGACCAACCTAATGTCACCTTCACCCCACCGAAATTTCTCCTTCCAAGAACACCTAGCCACTGGCCTCATCACCCTCCTCCTCCCTCCAAAATTCAAATCACACCTTGAATTCTTTCCATAATTATCTCCTCTTAATTTGGAAAGGTTTAATTTCAAATTTCAAAGCAATTTGAATTTGAAATTTCTTTCCTAATTTAAGATGCCTAGTTTTGGAAAGTTCCTAAATTAAGTTCAATTTGAATTTTGAATTGAATTGGATTGAAGATCCCTCCTTCCTAATTTGATTTTCCAAATCAAGGAAAAGTAATTGCTTTCCCTCAAACCCCTTCCCTCTTTGGATGCCGCCGGCCTCTACATGGTCCCCACCTCTTTATTTCTTTCCAAACTCAAGTCCCCTCTTTAGGAATTAAATTACCCATCCTCTCTACCTTACCCGACTCCCCTCTCCTCCCCTTAGGCTAATCAAACTCTTTCCAAATCAAAGAACCTTGATTGGGAAAGTGATTTCAGCCTTCCCTCCCAATTTTCCCCCTTTCAAACTCTAAACCTGATTCCCAAATTATGTACCTAACTCTTCTTCAAACTTCATCCATTGGCCGACCATCCTCCTCTTGCCTTCTCCTACTTGAATTGTTAAAGGAAGCCCCTCTTTCTCGAAGGACTCTTCAAGGCGAGCAAAGGATCGATATATTCAACATTTCGACGCTTGAAAGAGATCTCTTCTCCTCCAATTGAACCTTCACGAGAAACTACGACAGACTTCGTCAACACATCGCCTACTTGTCTCCGGATTTTGATGAGGGTGAACTTCTTCCCCTTTTTATTTACTTTTCTAATCACCCTAATCTTGTAGGTGATGGAGATTCACAAGGAGCCGAGCTTCACCTTTGCCTAAGCTTAGTAAACGTAGGATTTTGTTTCGCCATTGCCAAAGCTTAGTAAATGTAGGATTGAGTGCATGTTATTTGCTTCTAATCTTATTGTTAGATTAGGGCTGTTGAAGGCTATTCTATTTGCATGACTTTATTTTCTATATTGTATTGATAATCCAAGTGCTTAGTGTGCAACTTAGCCTAAACGGAAATTACCACTCTTATGTTTTATTTGATCATTTTAATTTGCTAATAGTTCTAATCTTAATTGCTCTTATCAAGAAATTGTGCAAATTCTTTTACATTCATTTTAAGCATTTAGTTCTACATCAGGAATACTTAACAACAGCTTCATTGATGGTTTTTTTGGAAGATTTCTGACCATAAGTTATGCATGGAATTTCAAAGAGAAATAGGTCAATGAGAAAAACCAACCAAAATTATGCACTAAATGATGATAGAAAATTTTGATATCATTTAAAAATGTAGCCTGTTTGTTTCTATTGATATAGTACCAGCAATATGCCTATAAATAACACAGTTCTGATGCTGGTCGAAGATTTCATCGAATCTGCTGAGCTTTTGGGAATATCCATTATCCAGAATGGCCTCCTCTTCCAGCACGACAAACTCAATTGAAACTTGCTTGGTGACTGCATCCTATTGTCAGAAGAAATGCAAGCACAGACTCAGCAAAATTGTATCAAGTAATAAATCCAGAGATCAAGATAATTATTGGAAACATCAAATAGAGATAAAAACACATTTTGCATACCGTGGAAATATTCTGAAGAGAATCAGAGCTTATGAAAAAAGAGGTAGCAGTTACAATCACTTTCTTTAGTATATCTTTACCATCCCATACATAAAAGAATTCATCTCTCAAAAGCTTTCTGATTGAAAGTTCAACTAGAAGTAGAAATGTCAATGACAAAAAGAGCATGCTGATCTAATAGTTTTCATTTCAGGATATATTCAAGAAGTCTATTTGATTTAGTTTCTGCTACCTTCATTATCATATGTTGTAGGCACACACGCGCTACATTCTGTTGGAAAATTCATGGGCAAATTATTGACAGCCTGATGGAAATCACGAAGACTGAAGTTTTCTCCAGGCTTATATGCAATCTTCAGCTGCACGTAAGTAGTAGAACATGAGCACAAACATTCATAATGAACAAATGAGATTTATTGTATATATTAAATTAAGTTCATCAAATGTCATGCCGCCCAAGGGTGGAACCAGGAAGAGCTTAGGGTGGGCAATTTCCCACCCTAAAATTTTTTGTTTCCTTAAAAAAAAAATATTTTAATTATTTTACCCATCTTCACTAAATACTATTGTCCAAATTCTAAAAAAAAAAAAAATTACTTTTCTATTTATACTTAAGATTATGTATTTCACAACCTATTTTGCTCACCCTCAAAAGAGAAGCTAGTTCCTCCTCTGATGCCACCCAAGGGTAAACTGCAATCACTAAAACTCAAAAGCAAATCAGGCCAATCCAAATATAAAAAAAGGCTTATTTATTCAGCTACCAGAGATATCAAGCATACTACAAACAGCCAATTCATTTATGAACATTTTGCAACTTCAGATTTTTTTAATATTTCAACTCAAGTACATATCATAGGATACCAACCTTCCAAATGCCACACTAAGGCCATGTTTGAATTTAATTTATTTCTAGTTCATTTTAAATTTTATTTATTAACTAAAAACAAAAATTTGTTCGGATGTAATAATTATTACCAATTTCAGAAATAAAGAAAACAAGTTTGGAAATAAAAATTGAAATTTTGCTCATATTTTATCGATAATAAATCCCATCAAAGTATTGATTATCCTAATCGAATCTTATTTATGCACAAATTAATCTAAGTTAAGTTCATCATAATAATTAATCTTAGTTCCAACATTCACAAAACAATCAATCGTCAGACTCGATCCTTAGTAGGCCTACAGAGTTGCCAAGATTTAAACAATCAAATATGAATAATTCTCATCCCCGATGATGACTATGTTGAAAGTGAACCTGAACCGGAGAGGATTCTACCTTTTAAATGTCTCTAGGTATTGACAAAATATATAAACCTGTTTAAAATAATTTTATCGTCACCTCGATGATGGTCGTGTTGAATATTAATCTCAACTAGAGGGGTTAATCTTCAAAATTTATTAGAATTTTAAAATTTTAAATCTATTTGAATTTTTAATAATTAAGAATAAAATTTAATCATCTAAATCTTAAAGCAAAACTTATTCACATTGCAACTATTTGGTGAGGGGGATATATTCAAGAGTTACTTTAACTCTCAAAGAGTGAGTATTTAATCAAGAATATCACTAAGATTTATTCTCAAATAATGTCTTGTCAATAAGAATGTGGCATGTGTCCTCTAATTTAGTGACTTAGTTGAATGACTTTATTATATTACAGTTATGATTAGAGCCCGTATGTTCCCCAATGGCTAGTGCCCTTGATTAATCAATCATCGGTATAATCGACAGGGCATAAAAGCCCTCTGTAAGCTACAGTCAACTTGGATTCATTTCTTAGGCAAACATTCACCTCATCTCTACAAGGTACCATTATATATGTGTGTGTGAGATTTAGTAAGAATGACACTGCCTGCCTTTTACTAAAACCTTTAAAAGAGCATAGCCCTTTATCCTCCTGCTATTTTGGAAATGTAGACCCCAAGAACTCATTTATAACTCACTATTTAACTTCATGATGAAAAATGTTGCTTCTCCACACATTGCAAGCCATTAAGAACCTTTCACTAAGTTATTAAACTTCCAAATTGCTACAGGTATTATTATTTTGTTGACTTCTCCAAAAAAATAAATAAATGAAAACAGATTCTATTAAATGCAACAAATTCCTCTGCTATACAAAATAGCCTCAAATTATGGTAGAGCATCTTTTTTCTTTTTTTAACCTTTAATAGTGAGTCAAAAATCGCAAAATGTTTCCCAAATTTGTGACTCGAAGAAATAATTCTCCTAAAACACTTAAGCCAAAATCCTTTCATTGAGAACAACATATCCATTTCAAAATTTTCCAAGGAAATTGCTATTTTAAATGGCAAAAAAAAAAAAAACAACTGTAACTAGGTCGCAGTAAATGTGCATGACAGAAGACAAGATTCAATTTAACTAACAATTTTTTGTGACACATCACCAAAAATAGCCTCAATTGGGCATGAATCTCAATACAAATCTGAATAGGAAACTTCCAAAATTAAATTCAGACCATCTATCTGATTTTAGTAAACTTGCAATTGAACTAAACGTCTCGACCAAATGAACCAATTGTCACCAAATTTAGTCTAATTCGAGCTCGAATGAGCCCAAATCAAAGGATCAAAGCCTACTTGAAAATTTAAAGCATTAATTGGATGACCAAACGATATACAAATATGACATGCTTATATTTAAATCGAGCGGCTCGACGAGACGAATCCAACAAGCTCAAGATCGCCAAATTCTGACATCATTAAAATGCTTAAATGCTCAATAAGTACTCTATAATCAAGGGAATCACCATGGCCGTTTGATAGAACAGTCTCAATCTACCATGGATCTTCTCCATATTTATTGAGGATGTCACACTAAAAAAATTATAAATAACCTCCCATTCTTCACAGAAAGAAGAGGGAAAAGGAGGAAGAAGGAAATAAGAGCTAGGAGGTTTAAAGAATCCTGGAGCTCCACCCCGACACTACCACAAACGAATCTGCGCTACCTGGTATCTACTGCTAAATCTCCCTCTGACCATCGTCATCAAACCTCCATCTAGCAGCCATTGACGAGCCTTCCTCCACCGTCGCCTGATTACGGCCCTTCCGGCCATCGTTGTTAGACTACGATCCCTTCAACCATCGTCGCCTTACTACTGTCCTTTTGACCTATGTCGCATGTCCACTACGGTCCCTCCAACCACCGTCGCTCGATTATGGCCCTTCCAACGTCCATCGCTGGTCAACTATGGTCCTTCCGACCGCCGTCGCCAGATTATGATCCTTCCAACCTCCGCTCGCTGATTGTTGTCCCTCAGACTACCGTCGCCCGACTGCGGCCCTACCAACCAAATGAATAGCATAACACTCTCTTGAGAATAGTTCTTGTGACATTGGTTTCTTCTAGCCCGAACCATGTAAAGTATTTTATACAATGTGTATTAGACACATTGAGCCATTGCCTTCCCCCGAGGAAGGACATCATTTGTAATCACTACAAACACTAGTGGATTCATTAAAATTGGCAAGGCGCCGTGGTTTTTTCTCCTTATTAGATGTTTCCACATAAAAAATCTGGTGTCTCTTATGAACGCTTTAACCCTCTCTTCCATCTATTTCTATGTTGGATCTTCATATAACATTAAATTCTCTATTTCTCTAAAGACAATTTTTTCAGAATGCAACAATTTGAGAAGTAGCTGCAAGTTAATTCTGCCTAACATTTTGAGAAATAAACCCTATGCAATTACGCACAGTCCGTGAAACATAAATTCCCTACTTCAATTAGGTGTTTCTATTGTACGGAGCGCTGCCATTCAAAATAATGCACAATAACTAACGCAGGATGTTGGGGGCAGATAATTCGTCTCACACCAGTGCTTACTAAGCATTTCATCCAACTGGTCTATTCATGGCGCTATTTCTTCCCAACTCTCAAGTTCCAGTTTGTATTGGTCGGTTTCTAGTCTAAAATTTGAATCGTATCATTCGTGTATCTTAACTAACAAATATCAGTTAACCTTAAGAGGAGAACCGCAAAACTCTTCACGGCAATGCAGTCTTGTAGCTAAATAAAAACGACGAGTAACGAAGTTCGCTAACCACAAACCTCAGAAGAAGATGAACATGAAGATGATTCGTTCCTCTGGATGTAACATAACCCAATCCGATCTGGGGAGCACCGTCGTCTCCGCCGTCCGCAACACTCGCACCATTCCCACATAGCCCACCGCGTAGAGGTCAGCAAGCTGCAGCAAACTCTGCCGCCAGTTTTTGGTTAGGAAAAATCATTGAAGAGTACTAGAAGATGCATTGAATAGATGGATCAAGAGAAACTCAACAATGACAGAGCGAGGTGGAGATCAAAATCAAATAAGAAGAAACTGGAGCAAGGTCGAATCACCTCCTTCAGATCTTTGAGCTGAGCCGAGGAAATGTTTCGAAGATCGAGCAAGAAGCAGAGAAGCATGGCTCTATTTTCGCGGAAGACGAGCCCACCCCCAGCATTCCCCGGACTCATACATTCCTTCAATGCTTTTATAGTAGTTCAGCAATTGGTTTACTCCATCCAAAAGTTCAACACATAATATTTTTTTTAGGGGAAATCAACACATAATATTGACAGAAGGTAAAAATATATATTTTTTTACTTTAATAAAAAAATTAAAGAATTTTATACTCATTAGCATCTACTTTGTATGATTTCTGTTCATAAAATTATTTGGGAGAAAATAATTTTGTTATTATAATCATAAAAAATAATTTTTCATCATAAATTTTTTTAAATATTCAAAAATAATAAGAAAATAATAATCAAATAAAATTATGATTATTATATAAATATAAAATGACACAAATTTTATGCTTATATTAATTTAAGGTTGATCAGATAGTTAATAATTTTTTTTATTGATATATTTATAAGAAATTTTTGTGTTCCTATTTGAAAATTTGCATTAAATGTTCAATATTTATGTATGAGGATAAGGTAGCTTACTGGCTTTTATCCTTTTTTATTGGATTTGGGACATAAGAAGGGTTTATGAACAAAAAAAAAAAAAAACAGCTAAAGACTTCCTCATTATTGAAATATTGTAGAGGAGATGGCAATCATAATCTATTGCTTATAATGATTCGATGAAATAGTTCGGTCAAATTTTAATGGATTCAATATATTGCGCAAAAAAAAAAAGTTCATTTGAGTCTGTTGTACTTATCTGAAAGTTGTTATAAGATTATTATTGATTTTTTTTTAAGTTATTGTATTATCATACATATTTTTTTCATTTAAGATAAAGAACTATCAACATCCATACAAGCAATAATTATTCTGTTAAAAAATTATTTTATTTTATTTTGACATAAAATAAAATATATTTGATGTCTTAAAAATATATTAATTTTGTTTTATAAAATATTAAATAAGTTAATTTATACGATGATGACGGTTGATAGATAACGAGTGGAGTAATGGCAATCAGTGATGATAATTCGCTCAAATGACCTGGGTTAGGCTTTGTTTGTTTGAGCGTTTTTTTGCCTTTTTCCTTTGGAAATGGAGGATTTTTTTTTTTTTTTTTGTGTTATTTGGTTCGTCAAATCGCGTTTCCAATAACTTCTTTTTTTTTATGCAGTTTTAAGATAGCTTTTTTTATACACTTCTCCGTTAAAAAACTCCATTTTTTGAACTAATATTTTTTAAAACTGTCTTTTACAAAAGCACAAAAAAAAAGTAAAGGAAGCCTTATTCTACTTTTCTACAATCACGGGATGGCCTATTTAAGCTTTTGTAATGGCCAAGGAAGAGCAATGCATCTTCAACAATAGCCAATACGTAGTATGACTTATCGTCGATTTGCATGCCAGAACAAAAGCTATGAAGTTCTCAATGTAGAATCAGGATACATCTTCATTGACCATAAATATTTACATGCTTACACTAGAGCATCTTAAAGTAACGTATCTCAGTAACCTATGATGTACAAACACGAACATGATGACACGAATATGACATAACATGAAAAATGACATGTCAATTATTGAATATATAGGATACAAACAAATTGAATATAGTATTATATTTTTTATATTTAAAAAATAGTGCATACAAATTAAATAAGTATAATATTGAAAATAATTTAAAAATAATAAGTCATTTAATTAGAACTTGTGCTTAAAATGATTAATATTAGGATGTCGAGAGTTGTGCATCAATACATTGTATCAGACATCGAGAAAGAACACGACAATGTTGTTGAGGTCGGACAGTGATGTTATGCAGTAAGTATTCGAAGTCGATGTCAAGAGGGTGTCTGTCATAATGTTAAGAGGGTGTTGATCATCCATGTTAAGATGACATCGGACATAGATGATCTATTATGCTGTGGGTGTAGAGATTACTGGCATCAAGCATCAATGTCAAGACAATATAAGACTTTAATGTTAATATGATTTTGAAATGTCGATATGTAACAACATCAAACATCGATGTCAAGACAACATCATGCATTATTGTAAAACCAAAGTCGAGACTCGCAAGAGAGAAATAAAATGAGAATATTGAGTGCAAACAATTAATTTGGTGTTGAGAATAGGAAATAACAAATGTAGTTTTTATATTTTAAATAAATAAAAATTTTAAATACAAAAAATTATATTTAAAAAAATCATAAAGTATTTAAGACTCGGGTGTTGGACGAGCGTGTCCAATTTATATTTAATATTTTTTTAATCAAACGATATGTCCGACATATGTCGAAGGCGTGTCAGACGCATGTCATATCGGGTACATGTTTGATACGTGTCGGACACTGCACAGCTCTTTGGGAAAAATTGTCGGTGCATCACAGCGAGTAACCATATCAGCAACATTTGGTTACATGAAAGTGAAGTGATACAAGAATCAGCATGGCAAGAGCAAATCTCTAAGGATGCAAAACCAGCCATCAGCAATTAGATTAGTCTACTTGTCCCTACAACTTCCAGTTCAAGAAGACGAACAAGAAATCAAAGCTTCTGCCCATCCATACTCAATTCCCAGACGTTTTGTCAGACGACGACTCCACAATCTTCGCATCGCAGCCATTGCTCTCACTTGAGCAAGATGACTCGCATTCGGCCGCAGCTACAATCCCAGAAGAGTATTTTTTAATTCTCAACGATATCAGAACGCTGGATCCTATCCCAATAAGAGGAAACAAGTATGAAAAAAGCTGGGACTTTTTTGAGCCAGTTGTTGAAGACACAGCGGCACCAGCAAGGCTGCCGATAGAAGTATTTTGGAGGATCATAGGCAGGCAACCGATAACAGTAGGGAGGAGGAAATCAATGAGAAAATGGACCTTGGTGGCGGCCAAAGCGTAGTTGATTACATAGGATGGAACAGGTGAAAAGCGAGCCAGAAGTACAAATCTCCAGCCATCGCGTTCTACGCCTTTGGAAAGTAGATTGAAGTATTTGTTTCTTCGTACAAACTCCATTGCAGATTTTGAGCTGCTGAATACTGCCCTGAAAGGAATTTAAAATATTATGGCAATTCATAGCCCAAACTAAAATATCCAACTAATCATGACCCAAATTAGAGAAATTATTCCGTACGGAGTCCGGACGGGAAGAATCGTCCAAATCACACTGTGTACAAACAGCGCCTATAAAAAATTTATACACTATGTACAAATTTATACACTAACATGTCCGAACAGTTATTCCCGTCCGGATTCTGCACGAAATAATTTATCCCCAAATTTATGATAATTACAAATGCAGCCGCTTATATAAAGCAGATAAATAAATGTAATCCGTTCATATGAAAAAAAGAGAGTTAAATCATAGGTTTAATTACTGCAAAAAATATCGTTGCAATGGCATTTCACAAAGTTATCCCCTGATAACAATTGTATGATACTTTATCATAGTCATCATCATTTGATTATCCTAGTTATATGAAATTGAGTAGATAAATCCTCCTCCCTTCAATCATATTCAGTGCTACATGAGGTGCAAATTTTAATTTGTACAAAACTTATTAGACAATTCATGTTGGTTATCTTAGGTATACCAATTTTTCTTCATAATATTTTTATAGTAATTCTATCAAATCCACCTTATTAGTGCCACCTATGGCTTTGTTAAGAATGTCAAAACCATCAAAGATTGTGTTTCACCATTTTATCTTCAATATTTCCATTCCAAAAACATATCTACTTGACCACTTCTCATTTTATCCTACTTAATTTTATCATGCATCTATCTTATCATTCTTGTTTATACCACGCTCAACTTTTTGTGACTTCTTAGTTGCTCAATGCTCGATTCCATTTACCATATCCCATCTAATTATAATTTTATAAAATTTTCCAACAACTCTCCATGCTATAAGATGGCTCCATCTATATTTGTTTTCTTTTTTTTTTAAATAGTTTAAGTTATTTAAATCCATCATGCCACAAGGAACGGTTGACAAGTTGTTGGACAAAAAATTAATTCAACATAACTTGAGCTCTTGTATTGTCCTAGCCCTGCTCGTGCCCAAGAAGAAAGGAAATCAACATGTGTGTAGACAGATTACTGATAAGAATAGATTCCACAGGCCATGATGGGAAGATATGATGGACAAGTTGGTTAGTTTAGCTATATTCTCTAAATATGATTTGCGGAGTGGGTACCAATAGATTTGCCTTCGACTCACCAAGGTGTGGAAAACCGCTTTAAAGACTCAAAAGGGCCATATGAATGGAAAGTCATGCAATTTGAATTATGCAATGTGCCTCACAAATTTATTAGACCCATGAACAAGGTACTCAAATCATTTTTGTTCTTATCCCGCATTGTCTATTTTGATTATATATTAATTTACAGTGCTAACCTGAGTTATCATTTAGAACATTTAACTAATATCTTTGGGGATCTTTGCACTCATAAATTTCATCTTAATGTGTCTAAAAGCAAGTTTGCATCATCAAGGATCCATTTCCTTTGGTTTATAGTAGCAAAAAAATGAAATTTAAATGGACCAAAAGAAAGTTTCAGCCGTCCATCAGTGGCAAACACCAGCATCTCTTTCCAACTCCAGAGTTTCGACAGATTGGCTAATTTCTATTATAGATTCATATATGGCTTAAATGCAATCATGACCCCAATCACCAATTGCTTGAAACAAAAAACCTTCAATTAATTTAGCAACAACAACAACAAAAACATCAAGCCTTTGTCTCACTATGTAGGGTCGATTACATGAATCCTTTTTCGCCATTGTGTCCGGTTAAAAGTCAAATTTTCATTTAAATCTAATAAAAAAAGATCATTTCTAATATTTTCTAACCAACTCTTTTTAGGTCTACCTCTACATTTCTTCACATAAGTCGAATCTAATACCTCAACTTTCCTAACCGGGTCATCAGAAGGCCTCTTTTAATGTGACCAAACCATCTAAGGTGACTCTCTCTAATCTTATCTTCCATTGGAGCTACTCCAACCTTTTCACGTATATGCTAATTTCATAAACTATCTCTAAGGGTCAATGATGGGGACATTGGAGCATGGAAAGTCTATCAGAGACATGACCGTCGATCTACGACCATGATTGAGTCGATGTACTTCTGAGTCGTATTATGTATTTTTCTTTATTATTCTATGTTGTATTTGTTTTATTAGTGTTTCAGCTTTTACCTCTTACTTGAGGGACATAAGTAAAACCAGAGAGCATCGTCATCTTTTTATTTTCTTGAGTCATTTGTATGAGGCTATATATAGCCCTCTTGTTCTCTTTCATGTTAATGATTGAATGATAAAAATTTTCCCCCATGTTTGAGTTCTCATGAGAGCTTGAGAGAGATTGGAGCGAGATCCCTTGGAGAGGGAATTTGGATCACCCACCAACCTTCGAGAAGATCGGGTTCGTGGTTCTTCGCCTTTATTGAAATTTCCTCTTCACTTCTCAAGCTGCCGGCCTAAGGTCCCACCCAATCCCTAGGCCACCGGCTACCTAATCTCCTCACCTACCCGTCAGCTTTCACCCCACCACCACCCCTCCACCGAATTTCCCATACGGCCCTGTTAAATCTCAACCTTACGATCCCAAAGATATCCACGGCTGTGAACAGTAATCCGTGGGAAGACTACATGGATTGCATTAATTCCTCCCATTAATTTAGGAATAATTATATTCATATTATTATAAGAATTATTTGTTTCCTAATCGATACACCTTGTATAGATCTATAAATAGGGAGTAGATTGCTTAATAAAATTCAAGCTTTTCCTTCTCAAATTCTCCGTTTTAACATGGTATCAGAGCCAACGGCCTTAATTGCCGTCGGAGAACAACGATCCTAGATCGTCGGAGGAGAAAGAGAGAAGTAGAAGCTCGGGGCATCCGAAGCTTGATCGCTGCAGACTCGGAGGGAACAGGCGACTCGATCGGAAGCTGCAGACCCGGACGGAACATGCGACTCGATCGCTGCAGACCCGGAGGGAATAGGCGACTTGATCGTTGCAGACCCGGACGGAACATGCGACTCGATCGAAACTTCCGATCCGAGAGGAAGGCCGAAGGAACCTAGTCGAACAGCCGCATAGGAGCCGAAAAAGAGTCACCCGATCCAAGAGAAAGGGAAAGACGACCGCTCGATCGCCCTGCGTGCGACTTGGGGGAAGTCGACTGATCCACGCGTCCGACCCTCCTAGTCGACCGCTCGATCGCTCTGCTCGATCCCCCTCTACGTGCGACCAATCCAAGCCTGCGTACGACTTGGGGTTGGAATCGAGTCCGTGCCTTAAGTCCAAACCGAGCCTTCTATAAGGCATCGCCGGTTTGTGATTTGTTTCTACATATATATATATATATATATATATATATATATATATATATATAAAACTCTTTATCTTTCGATCTTTATTGTCGAACAAAGAATTTATAGGAAGCCTTAATTGCTTTCCAAATGTCAGAAATTAACTCCTCTCAAAGTGTTGATCACACTGAGGAATCGATGGTGCACCAAGGAGGAGGTGACCTTCAAAGCATGCAAACTTCCTATCGTCTAAATGGGAAGAACTACCTGAAGTGGTCTCAATTTGTGAAGACTTACTTAAAGGGGAAAGGTAAAATACATCATCTCCTTGGAGGAGGACCAAAAGAAGGAGATCCTAATTTTGGAGCATGGGATGAAGCAGACTCAATGATTATGTCATGGTTGTGGAATTCCATGACTCAAGAAATAAGTGATACCTTAATGTTCCTTTCGTGTCGAAAGGACATATGGGATGCTGCCAGACAAACCTACTCGAAAGCTCGTGATGCGGCCCAAATCTTTGAAGTTAAAGTCAAAGTTGGAACCACGAAGCAGGGGAGTAAGACTGACAGAATATGCCACCATTCTACAAAATCTGTGGCAAGAACTTGATCACTATAGGTGCATTGAAACCAGATGTCCGGAGGATGCTGCGAACATAAAGAACTTTATTGAAAAAGATAGAGTTTATGATTTTCTTGCAGGACTCAATGCAGAATTTGATCAAGTTAGAGTTCAGATCCTCGGCAAGGAGGAGACACCATCACTCAACGAAACTATTTCTCTCATCCGAGCAGAAGAAAGTCGACGAGGAGTGATGCTAGAACCAAAGGCCATTGAAAGCTCAGCAATGGTGATGAACAAAGAATCATCATGGAAGGAGAAAGGTAAAGATTCTTCAAAATCCAAAGATAAAGACTCACTTTGGTGCAGCTATTGCAAAAAGTCAAGACACACAAAAGAAACATGCTGGAAGATACATGGAAAACCCCCAAACAAGGAGTGGAATCAAAAGGGTGAAACAAGGGGTACATCACATGCCAACAACACTACAAGTAAGCCAGAAGCTCAGTCCAGTCTTGGAGAATTCAATAAAGAAGATATTGATAAATTGAAACGACTCCTGGTATCTCTTGAAAAACCAAATGCTTTTTCTTCACTTGCACTCTCAGGTAAAACTCTAATTTCTATTAGTTTAAGTGCTTCTAGAAATCATTTAAAGGAATTATGGATCATTGATTCAAGAGCCACAGATCATATGACCCACTCACCAACCCACCTCATAAACTATACTCCTTGCCAAAACAACAAAAAAATCATCACTGCTGATGGTTCTCTTACCACGGTAGCTGGCCAAGGAGACATCATACTATCACCATCCCTCACCCTAAAAAATGTGCTCCAAGTACCACAATTATCCACAAACCTGATATCTATACAAAAACTTATCAATTACCATAATTGTCAAGCATTGTTTAATCCTACTTATTGCTTATTTCAGGACCGGAGATCGGGGAAGAAGATTGGACTTGCTAAGGAGAAAGCAGGATTGTACTACCTAGAAGAACCAAACCAATCTAAAAAGAGTTGATCTTTGTTATTCCTAGTCGATAGGAACTCTGCTATTTGGCTTCATCATTATAGACTAGGACACCCATCTTTTGATGTCCTAAAACATATGTATCCGCAACTTTTTCATAATTTAGACAATAAAATGTTTCATTGTGAAACCTGTGAGTTGGCTAAACATAAAAGAACCTCATTCCAAAACAAAAGTGAGAGATGTGCTACTCCTTTCTACCTTATTCATAGTGATATATGGTGACCCTCTAAAATTCCCAATATCTCTGGGGCACGTTGGTTCGTGTCATTCATTGATGATTCCACAAGAGTCTCTTGGATCTATCTCCTTAAACATAAATCCGATGTTGGCACCATTGTTCCCACCTTTCATTCCATGATCAAAAACCAATTCGGGGTAAAAATAAAAAAGGTTTCGCTCCGACAATGCCAAAGATTATTTCAACCAAACCCTTTCCTCCTACTTCCAGAGTGAAGGGATCATCCATGAATCCTCCTGTGTTCACACCCCACAACAAAATGGGGTTGCAGAAAGGAAAAATGGTCACCTTCTAGCCTCTACCCGAGCTTTCCTATTTCACTACAATACACTCAAATCCTATTGGGGGGAAGCCCTTTTAACTGCAGCATATCTCATAAACCGACTACCTTCAACAGCCTTAGGCCTCAAAACTCCAATGGAGACCTTGTCCTCTTTTTACCCAGAATTTCGAACCCATCATAATCTTACACCAAAAATCTTTGGGTGCACTGCCTATGTTCATATTCATAGCCAGGAGCGAGGGAAATTAGATCCAAGAGCACTCAAATGCATCTTTGTTGGCTACTCTGCTACCCAAAAAGGGTATAAATGTTATCATCCACCTACAAGAAAAACCTTTGTCTCTATTGATGTTACCTTTGCTGAACAGAATTCCTATTTTTCAAAAACTCATCTTCAGGGAGAGACTGAACTTGAGGAAAATGAACTAGCACCTCTTGACCTTCCTCCACCACCTCAGAAAAATCCACCTGAAACCCAAGAAAGGGAAACAAATGACAACACTATCATTAGATTTGGAAAGGTTTACTCCAGACGAACAAGTCCAAGCTGTGCTCCAAAGCAGATCCAAGAATCGGAACCATGTCCTGGAAATAAGGTAAGTTCACCACCTCCCTTATACCCTATAAACAACTCTATATCCTTCAACAACATCACACAAAAATTTTCTTGTTACATTAGAAGATATCCATATTCCTAAAGATGTTTCTGAGGCCTTATCTGATAAAAATTGGAAAAATGCCATGAAGGATGAAATGCAAGCCCTGGAGAAGAATAAAACTTGGGAGATCGTCAATCTACCGATAGGGAAAAAATCGGTCGGTTGCAAATGGGTATTCTCAGTAAAATACAATGCTGATGACACACTAGAGAGATATAAGGCAAGACTAGTGGCAAAAGGGTTTACTCAAACGTACGGCATTGACTACCAAGAAACGTTTGCGCCTGTAGCCAAGATGAATACTGTCCGAATACTACTCTCACTAGCAGCCAAATACAATTGGCACCTGGAGCAATTGGATGTGAAAAATGCATTCTTGCATGGGGACTTAGAAGAAGAGATATTTATGGAAATACCACCAGGGTTTAAAGAAAAATCTGAAAATAACAAGGTATGCAAACTGAAAAAGGCTCTATATGGGCTCAAACAATCACCAAGGGCCTGGTTCGGAAGATTCTCTAAATTCATGCTCCTAAATGGATATCGACAGAGTCAAGGGGATCATACACTATTCTTCAAACACTCAGACTCAGGGGGAGTCACAATACTATTAGTGTATGTTGATGATATTATTTTGACAGGAAATAATGAAGAGGAGAAAGCCAGTTTAAGGAAAAGTCTTACTAAGGAATTTGACATCAAAGAACTTGGTAGACTAAAATATTTCCTCGGAATTGAAGTAGCTCACTCCAGTAAAGGAATCTTCATTTCACAAGAGAAATACATCAAAGATCTTCTAAGAGAAACAGGTAAACTAGCCTGAAAACTAGCACCAACACCAGTAGAACCTAATCTTAAACTGGGAGAAGCTAAAGAAGATCCAGATGTAGATAAAGGGGCCTACCAGAGACTTGTAGGGAAATTGATCTACCTCTCCCACACTAGACCAGACATAGCATTTGCTGTAAGCATGGTCAGTCAGTTTATGCAGAATCCAAAGCAGATTCACATGCAAGCAGTAGACAGGATATTGCACTATCTTAAAGGGAGACCAGGGAAAGGAATTCTCTTTAAGAGAGGTCGTGGAATGACCCTAGAAGTATACACGGATGCTGACTACGCAGGATCACCGGTTGATAGAAGATCTACTTCTGGGTATTGCACATTTCTTGGAGGAAACCTTATTACATGGAGAAGCAAGAAACATAATGTGGTGGCAAGATCCAGTGCAGAAGCAGAATATCGAGCTATGGCCTTGGGAATATGTGAGCTACTATGGATCAAAATAATCCTAGAAGATCTAAAAGTTAAGTGGGATGAGCCCATGAAGCTACACTGTGACAACAAATCAGCAATCAGCATAGCCCACAATCCAGTCCAGCATGACAGGACCAAGCACATAGAAGTGGACAGACATTTTATTAAAGAAAAATTAGACAGTGGTCTAGTAAGTGTTGACCATGTATCATCAAAGGATCAACTTGCAGATTTCCTTACTAAAGGATTGGACAGTTCTGTCTTCCTCCAAATGATCGACAAGCTGGGAATGACGGATCCATATTTCCCAGCTTGAGGGGGAGTGTTAAATCTCAACCTTACGATCCCAAAGATATCCACGGCTGTGAACAGTAATCCGTGGGAAGACTACATGGATTGCATTAATTCCTCCCATTAATTTAGGAATAATTATATTCATGTTATTATAAGAATTATTTGTTTCCTTATCGATACACCTTGTATAGATCTATAAATAGGGAGTAGATTGTTTAATAAAATTCAAGCTTTTCCTTCTCAAATTCTCCGTTTTAACAGGCCCCAACCTAGCCGCTGGCCCCTCTCACCTCCCCTATCTTCCCTCCATAACTCAAATCCCTCTTGAATACTTTCCATAAGCAACCACCCTCAATTTAGGAAGGTTTAATTTCAAATTCAAAATTATTTGAATTTGAAATTCTTTCATAATTTAATAAACCTATTTTAGAAAAGTTCCTAAATTAGATCCTATTTGAATTTCAAATCAATTAAGATTTATTTAAAACTTTCCTATTCTCTAAATCCCAAATTAGCAATCCAAATCACTCCCCATAATCACCTCCCTAACCCATAAAGCCGCCGGCCCCCCTCATTTCCATTGGGTTTATTTCCTAAAACCCTTCTCCCCCTTTTGGAATTAATTCAAACCTTCAAGTCCCCTCTTGACCGAAATTTCCAAAGCCTTCCCCACCTCCTTATTACTTTCCAAAATCTAATATTAAGTTTTGGAAATAAATCCCTAACCCCTTCTCTCTTGCCGCCACCCCTTCCCTCCCTCTCTCTTCTTAATTATTCCAAATCATAGGGATTAATTAGAGAATTATTTGGAAACACTTCCTCTCCACCAATTCTGAACCAAATTAAATCCCCCGCCATCCTCCCTTGGTCGGCCCCCCCATCCTCCTCTCCACTTCAATTTTGAGAGAAACTTCTTTCTCCCTAGTGGAGCTCCAAAGGGTTGACATTGATCTTCGGCCACACATCCTCTTTCTAAAGCCAATGAATGGCCGATCCGAAGCTTGACTACGGATTTGCTTACGACGAGCAAGAATACGTTAATATCCTCCACTCCACATTTTTCGATTTCAACCCGGAAGTTGATCATTCCATCGAAAAGTACGTGGACCGCATTATTTTCACCCTATCAGAGGCCATCGACGAGCAACTTGCCAGCGCCCAGTGGCAAACAGTCTAGGAACCTTCCCAAGGGTGAACTTCTTCCCTTTTTCATTTACTTTCCTAATCTCCTAATCTTGTAGGTGGTGACAAGTCACAAGGAGCCGTGTTTTTCCTTCTACTTAAGCTTAGTAAACGTAGGATTGAGTGTGCTTTCTATGTTACTACCTTATTGTTAGATTAGAGATTTTGTTGAAAGCTACTTAATTCGCATTGTTACTGAAATTCTAAGTTGTTTTGATAATTCAAGCGTTTGGCATGTGACTTAGCCTAAGCGTAACTACTCCTATAAATTGAACAATAAGTTTTTATAGCCGGCTAGTTGATGTAGTACTACCAATCTTTGAAATATTTGCTTCCCTCTTCTTTTATGATAGATTTTAAATATTTTATTATCTTGGTGTTGATTTTATAAATTGTTCACTCATTCTTGACATTGTTGTTGTACTACCTTTGAATTTAAAAAAATATATTATTACTTAACACAATGCTATAAACCAAAGTCATAGTACTGGAGTCATGGTTTAAAATTGTGCAATAAGAGACGCGCCTCAGCACAATTTCACCCCTTAAAGCCTCAAAGCCCACGCAATGAGTTCAGGATTTGAGGCGTACGCCTCAAGTTTACTAAGGCGTGTCTCACCTCACGGTTGAGAGGCGTCCGCCTCTAAAAATTAAAAAAAAGCTAACCTAATATATATGTGTTCGGTTACGACCCCCAACCCCAACGCGGTCTTCTGTCATTTCCCGAAAACAAGTTTTCTCCCTTTATCTTCGAGCGACCTTTTTCCCTCTTCGTTCGGCGGCATCGGCTTCCTTCCACATTGAGTTGCTCTTCGCCTATCGCTTGGAGTTATCTTCTACCGCGAGTTGGGTAGGAGTTATCTTCTACCGCGACCTTTTACCTTCTTCGTTTAGCATCCGCATCCTTCCATATTGAGACCACTAGGTATATGCTCGGTACCACTCGGTACAATAATATTTAGTACCACTAGGTATATGCTCGATACCGAGCAGGTACATGCTTGGTACCGCTTAATACATACTCGGTACGACTAGGTACCTATTCGGTACCGAGAAGGTACATGCTCGGTACCACTAGATACATGCTCGGTAGCGCTCGGTATCTTTCCATACAAACAGTTTACGAACTTTAAAAACAAGCAAAACTTCAAAATTACTCTTACAACAAAAATTTGACCGGGCAGGTCGAACTCCGCCAAGGGGCAGTGCCTCCTTAGACCCCCGGCAGACTAGTATATTATTGTATTCATTATCTTTAGTAATAGTTGTTAGTATTAGTCTGCTTCTTCATAAGTACATGCTTTGTATAAGTTTTCTTAATATAGAATAAGTGAAGCTTATGTTTAGGGGTTTGATATATTGCAGTAATATATTCTTCTCATAAAGGATTGTCATAAGTAAGGATAAAGCTGCGTCGGGTCATAAAAAAGATCCAGCATGGAAACATAGTACTCAGGTGGATGTAGGGAGAAGTGATAAAACATATATCTATCTAAAATGAAATTACTGTGATAAAATTGTGAAGGGTGATGTGACTAGGATGAAGGATCGCCTTTCAGGGTCTCACAAGAATGTTGCTCCATGCTCCAAAGTTCCTGATACTGTAAGGGAGGAGATAAAGTCATACATGAATAAGTCTACCACGTCAAAACATCTTGCACAAAAGCAATTTGAGGACAGAATTGATGTTGGCTCTTACTACGGGAGTGAGCGCAGCATTAGGGATTCATCTTCTTCGATGAAGCCCATTTCATCTAAGGGTGCTAGAGCATATGAATCATTATATGGTGGACACATCAGAGGATAGGTCTCCTACTACATAGAAGATGGCCCAAGAAAATACAAGGGAGGCACGAAGAAGAGTATGTAAGGATATAGGCAGATTCTTTTACGAAAATGCAATTCCATTTAATGTTGCAACATCACATGCCTATTACAATATGATTAGTTCAATTGGAGCATTTGGGAGAGGGTTCAAACCTCCAACCATGTATGATTTGAGAACATGGATTCTGAAGGAGTTGTAAAGCACTGATAAAAGCATCGAAGAAATTAAGAGGACTTTGACTCAAACAGGAATAACAATTATGTCAGATGGACGGTCTGATATTAAACATAGAAGTCTGATCAACATTCTCATTAATAATCCTTACAGTGCTGTGTTTTTAAGGTCAGTTGAAACATCTGATCAGGTCAAAGATGCTGAGTTCATATTTGGATTATTAGAAAGCATTGTTAAGGAGGTTGGAAAATATTTGATTGTACAAGTTGTGTCAGATAATGCAAGTGCTTACAAGGCTACAGGTAACAAACTTATGGAGAAGAGGAAACATCTGTACTGGACTCCATGTGTTGCACATTGTATAAATTTGATTCTTGAGAAGCTTAGCGAGCTACCTCAACATAAAAATGTACCTACTAAGTTTATTTACAACCATTCTTGGGTTCTAGCTCTTATGAGAAAATTTTCAAAGAAAAAAATTCTAAGGCCAGCAGAAACAAGATTTGACATAGCTTACTTGACCTTAGAGAGCATGTTGGATGCTAGACAACCTTTAGAGGTTGTGTTCACATCTACACAGTGGTTGAGTTGTGTTTGGGCGAAGAAGGCTGAGGGAAAAGAGATTAGAAAGATTATTTTAAATAATAGATTTTGGCAAAGCATCTTATATGTCATTAAAACTACTAGACTTTTGGTTCAAGTTTTAAGGATGGTGGATGCCGAGAAGAAGCTTGCAATGAGTTTCATCTACAATGTCATGGATGAAGCAAAAGAAATGATTGCCTCCAACTTAGGAGTCGAAGAGGATAGCTTTAGAGAAATTTGAAATATTATTGATGATAGATGAGAGCTACAACTTCACCTGCACTTGCATGCAGCTAGTTTTTCCTAAACTCTCAGTATCAATATGTAGAGAACAAATCTACAAATCCTGAAATAAAGTTGGGATTGTACCATTGCATGGATCGGCTAATAACTAATTCAACTGAAAGATCAAATGCTGATATAAAATTGGTACCTTTTAGAAACAAAGAAGACTTTTTTGGATTACAACAAGCAAGTGATCCAATTGTCAAACGATCTCCAGGTAATTTTATTTAATATTTTAAACATTTATTTAAAATTTATTTTTTTGCACTAATTAAACTTTCTTATATGAATATTAGTTGAGTGGTGAATTCAATTTGGCGATGGAACTCCAGAATTGCAACATTTTGCTGTGAAAGTTTTGGGCTTGACATGATTTTCATCTGGCTATGAAAGAAATTAAAGTACTAATAATCAAGTACATACAAAAAGGAAAAATCGCTTGTCCATATTGAGGATGAATTCAATGGTGTACATTATGTACAATAGAAGACTCAAAGATAGGAATTTGAATAAAAAAGGATTAATGAATGATGAAGATTCTTTGTTTTATGAGAATGTGACATCTGATGATGAGTGGTTTGTAGATGATGAAGTTGAAGTGATGCCGACTGAATTACAAGATGAAGATTTAAATGTTGATTCTTTGATTGTCTTAATGCATCTACATCCACCACAACTCAATAACAAATTAGAAAAGGTATATAAATAATATAATTTTCTCAGACTTTTATTAATATATTACACTATTATTTATTTTGAGATTGTTCAAAAATATTTAGGGAAGAGGAAAATAACTGATATTGAGGAAGAATGATCTGATTGGGAGACATTGGACTCTATAGGAGAGGAGGAAGGGGGGAGAGCAATTTATCATAATGATGATTCAAATGAAGACCCCCTTAGTGATGACAGGGCTGATGACTTATGATTTCTTATGTGATATGTCATTGCTATTTATTTTTGGAATTATATGTTAATGAAAAGAATACTGTGATTTGAGAAAGATGGAGTTTGAGTTGAACTATATTTCATGTTGTCTTACTATTGGGATATTTTGATTTCACCTCATATCGTGTGCATTTTTATATTTTATATATTATTTACTCATTAGTATATACAAAATTTATCATTTTATGTTTACACAATTTTTTGATTCTGAGACTTGCACCTCAAAAATCCTTGAGGCTTATGCCTCGCCTCACGAACGAAAAACGTCTCAATATCCGATTACGCAATTTTAAACATTGACTAGAGTTATTGAAAGACTCATATAGTAGTGATCAGGACTTCTCCGACCCGTGGCAACAATGTAATTCATCACACCCAATGGAAAATTATTCCATCTGGTATTGATACTCGTTCAAAGGTAATCAATTATATATCTTGGACACTTCTCTTCATATATAGCTCATGAAGGAGGTGCATACAAAGCTCTGATAGCTCATGTCGGGTGCTAGAAGACCTTTTCCTATCTTCAAACTATTTTCTTTTGGCCCCAATTTCATCGGTGCATCATAATATTTGTTGAAAGGTGTCCAATATGTCAAGTCTAGAGTTATTGAAAGACTCATATAGTAGTGATCAGGACTTCTCCGGCCCGTGGCAACAATGTAATTCATCACACCCAATGGAAAATTATTCCATCTGGTATTGATACTCGTTCAAAGGTAATCAATTATATATCTTGGACACTTCTCTTCATATACAGCTCATGAATGAGGTGCATACAAAGCTCTGATAGCTCATGTCGGGTGCTAGAAGACCCTTTCCTATCTTCAAAGTAGTTTCTTTTGGCCCCAATTTCATCGGTGCATCATAATATTTATTGAAAGGTGTTCCAATATGCCAAGTCTATAATGACACAGTCACACAACCCTAAATAATGGCTTGTATACACCCATGCCTGTCTCAGAATATGAACCTAGATTTCATATTGGGTTTGCCGCAAAACATGAGAGGAGTTGATTTTACTATAGTTGTCATTGATAGATTTTTTTTAAATGGCACACTTTGCTGCTTACAAGGAAACTTCCAACGCTTTCAATATGGCCCACCTTTACTTTCATGAGATTGTCTACCTATATAGACTGCCTTAAAGCCTCATATATGACTGGGATGTCAAATTTGTAAGCTATTTTTGGAGATCGATTTAAAAACGTTTGCGGAAGAAACTCTAGCTGAGCTCAGCTAATCACCCTCAAACGTATGGGCAAATTGAAGTCATCAATCGCACTCTCGGCAATATGTTACATTGTTTGGTTCAAGACCATCCAAGACATTGGGATGAGGTTCATGGGCAAGCTGAATTCACTTACAATTTAATGCCCTACCTTTCTATTGGAAAGTGCCCATTTAACAATGGATACACCAAAATGCCTAACTACACTATTGACATTGTTATGCTACCAAGGTGCACAAATAAATTGGTTGAGACAATGACCAAAGATGTCACTACAGGGGGAGGTGCGCTCCAAAGTAGTAGATTCTAATGCTTTCTACAAGCAAGATGATGACATCCAGCTAGACCAAAAGTGTTTGACCCTGGTGATCTAGTTATGATCAGGCCTTGCAAACAACAAATTGCACCTTGTGCATACTCCAAGCTAAGCCCAAAGAAACTTGGACATAACTTTAGCTAAGCATATAAATGATAACGCTTATATCATCAATCTACTACTTGATATACTTACATCCTCTACTTCTAATATCTCTGATATATATGCCTATCATTCTCCTGATGATGCCAGCACTGCAACTCACTTTACTTGAGATGAGATTTTCTAAACCAGGGGAGAAATGATGCAGCACCAAGCTCCAATGAGGGAATATCATACTACCACTAACCATAAGACCACTCGTACATTCTATTACAAATTGCACTTTCCATTTTACCAATGATACAACTTTTTCTCTTATACGTGAATAGGATATTTTCGATTTCTACCTATGTTTTCCTTATTTGGGCTATTTTGTTATTATAGTTTCTGCTGGGAGGGATATATACCTGTATACTCTCAATTGAGAGGTTGGTCATCTTCTTAATATTACAGAATACTCAAGTTCCTTGCTTCTTGCTTGTTTGGTTTCTCTATTTGTCGAGCTTCCATGTTACACTCATCTAAAGTAGTAAAACACTAAACTATATAAAGAAAACGTGAAAAAGCTTCTCAATGATGATGCTATCTATATTTTACCAAATAAAAATTGGCATCATCAAAGTCCTTAAAAAGAAGTTATGGAAGTGCAACTTGTCAACTAGTTCTAAGTACACATGAAATATAAAATCCAATGGGGACCTTGAGTTAGAAAACATCATAAGTCAAAAATATTTATTCATAATCAGACTAAAACCATCCCAAAATTATATTAACACGGTCAACCGAAAGCATCCCAAGAAGTTATCCCAATAAACTTCCACCTAAGATGTTACTTGTTATCATAGTAAATCTTTGCAAATCTTTTAAGTCCATGAATTTAACTAAGCTCGATAATAATACCGCAAGATAAGCACTCAACCATGAGAAACTAAAACTTCTGAGATGCAAGGCTAATAGTTTTTATTGCCTGTATCCAATATCCCCTTTAATGACCTCCAAAAAACAAATCACAAACTGCCCAATCCAGCCTTAAATTCTATGACACACAGAAAAAACATAGTCTGCATATCACCACTCACTACCCTAAAGGAAACAGCAATCCAACTCTTGCGTTAACCGTTTATTTGATTCATTTAGTTCAAAATTAACTACTAAGTAAGCCATATGGCAACCTCGATCAAGCTGAAAGATTTCTCAATCCGCTATAATATAAGTTATCCCTGTACCCGATATAAACAACACAACTAACAGAGGTGGAATTCCACTTCGTTTAATATTACACACCATAGACAATTGCAGCCCATAATGCAGTTCCTAAAAGCATTATAAACTAAATCATCTCAACTGGAGATCTTTGTTCCTTAGGTTCCAGTTCTTCATCCAACACAGATCACGTTCATAATTTCACAATTTTAGATCGAAATTGCAAAATATTACAAACTGAAAGCAAGTAAAATCGAGGGATCAGTAAACGGTACCGATTAGAACAGAAGCAAACAGATAAGTGATCAAAATACACTGCAGTGCGAAGGCAGTTTAGGGGAGAGCTGCGGCACTTACCGTCCAATCCAGAAGGAGAGGGAGGCGCCCAGGATCTTGGCCCAGAAAACGCAAAGGATAGCAGGGAGGAAGCCGAAGAGTAAGGAAGCGCCGGCCTCAAAGAACACGGCATATGGAAGGCATAGGGCAAGGGTGAGGGTGTGAGCCAGGACGTAAAGTGGGATTGCCCAAAAGCCTAACTTTTCCGAGAGCCCCCGGAAGACTTGCAACGCCGCCTCCCCGTCCCATCCATACCGCCGATTAACACCCACCAATATGGCGACCGCCGCTGCCGCCACAGTCCAAGCAGCTAGTCCCTTCCCCATTTCCGTCTTCGCGCCGCCGCTGCGAGAGTTCTCTCAAATTTCAGCCGGAGTTTGCTCTACCGGCTTCGTCCTCGTCGAAGGGACCGATCTGTGAAAGAAGAATTCTCCACCATTAGATCACGTGATCTACCTCAATTGGCGGTCGGTCGAAGACGGCAGCTTAACGGGCCAGTAAACGGCGGTACGCATCGGACAGAATAAATTGGCAAAATTATTCCAACCGGCAAATGAACCGAACCGGGGGCAGACCAGCCAAGCTTGCTCGACCTTAAAATTATTCCAATGGCTACGGTAGATTGAGAGATTACCATCTTCATATTATATAAAAATTCCTCACACAAGCACATAGATAACTTGAGAAAATGACATGAGGAGAGAGTATTTGTGCGGTGTCTGAAGGCGTCCGAAGGTAAATTCGAACACGACAAATCATCCAATGCATTATATATTAGGTGAAGTGACACATCCCGCACATAATAATTTTCTGACATGAGACACATGACATTTTTATGTGAAAAATTTATAGAAAAAATTATAGAATTTAGTTTAGTTAACATAATTTTATTAATGCTAATAAAAAATATAAAGAGTACTCTTTCATATGATTAAAGAAGATATTGATACACTATAATATACATAATTAAGAAAAAATCTCTTATGGTGAGAATAAGATGAGTCTTGAGATATCATAACGAGATCTAGTGATTGATAAAATGTATTTTAAATATCGGCGATTGACAAATATTCAACATGGATTTCCTTCGAGCGGCAACACCTCTTAAAAGTGCAGACCAATCAAGTGCGAGCCAAGAGGTCTCTAGGGTGGTTACTTCTAAGTCAACCAAGGATTAGTCACACCGCCAAGTGACCTTCAGGAGTGACAGTTGGTGGATGCCCCGTTTCAAAAAAAAAAATAAAAAATTCCAACGCGAGTTATTGATAAGTATCAATTGGTGATCTATAGACACCTTGATCGTTATTCAAATAAGAAAGAAGATTAGCAATTAGGAAGACATGCATCAAATATCAGTAGCTAATAAATATATGTCATTTATTGTTGGCTAGAGTCAAATGATGATCAATAAGGAATGTTAAAATTCATACAACAATAAGTAATCTATTTGGATGTTTCAATAATATTGGAGACCATTAAACCTAAAAGACAAACATCAAATATTGGAAAGAGCTGCTTGAGTAAATAGTATAATTAACAAATTTTGAGTTAGCAAGTTATGCTTTAAAAATTAAAATATTATAAATGTTATCTTTAGTAATGATGAAATAGTTGAATTTTATCTAATAGATATTAATGACAATTCATTGTTAGTATAAATGATAACTTTGGATGAACAATACATTTAAATTTTTTTTTTTTACATTTACTATTGTGTAATGTTGGTATTATAATCAATTTTTTAGTAGATATGTAGATTTTTGCTTTTAATGCTTTAAATGGATGAAATGCAATTTAATTTTTAGTTATAATGAGACTCTTTTTAAGGTTGTAATTATGAATGATGAGTATATTTCATTTTACTTTAATTATAAGGGAGTTGTTGAACAAGTATAATAAGGAGGTGGACTACTCTTTAGTAGGCTTGGAGGGCATAGTTTGGAAGTCAAACTACTTAATCATTCACCTAATATTCATATGTTCAATCACATGAGCAAACTTGATCAATAAGTTTTAAAAGAAGTTTAGGCTTCGTTTAGGAGAGCTTTATAAATGCTTCTTAAAACAATTTTTTAATATAAAAATTAAAAATATTGTACTAAAAAATTGTTTAAGAAGCAATAAGAAAACCAACAACAACAGCAACAACAAACCTTTGTCCCATTACGTGGGGTCAGCTACATGAATCATTTTTCTCCATTGTCCTATTAAAAGTCAAATTCTCATTTAAATCTAATAAAGAAAGATCATTCCTAATATTTTCTAACCAAGTCTTTTTAGATCTGTCTCTACCTTTCTGAACATAAGTCAAATCTGATACCACTACTTTCCTAACTGGGTCATCGTAAGACCGCCGTTTTATGTGACCAAACCATCTGAGGCGACTCTCTCTAATCTTCTCTTCCATTAGAGCTACTCCAACCTTTTCACGTATATGCTCATTTCGTATCCTATCTCTAAGGGTAAAACCACTCATCCACCTGAGCATGCTCATCTCTGCAACACTTAACTTAGTATTATACTTATCTTTTAATAGCCAACATTCAGCACCATAAAACAAGCAATAAAAAAACCGTCATAAATAAAACCTTAGTTTGTATGTACCACTTTGAAGACAATGAGTAAATAACCTGTCAAAAGTGATAAGGCATCACTATAAACTTTTGAAAAGCATGGACCTAAATGAAAAGTGCCCTAAAATGCTAAACCTCCACAACCATGTTGTATGCCCTACACCATATTTATTTGTACAACTTATTCCTAATGCAAGCTAAGGGGGAAAAAAAAGCCGTTTTCTAACATTAGAAGCTTTTTCTTTTCCCAAATACTACACTGAAAATAGCCTCCAGCATTGAATAACCATACTTGAAATTTCCTATAGCTTCAAACTATATCCAATTCCAAACTTGCAGGACTTATAAATCCAAATTTCTGTCCCCACTGAAAATAAGAATGAATAATCCAGCAAGCTGTAAAACAGATGAAGATAGCAGGCAATGCGAAAGCTAAGCAAGGAATGTGTTCAACTGCTATTTTCCTATTTTCAAGAGCTTTTTTTGTATGAAAGCCATTCAAGATAACCCAGAAAACTGTTTATCTTAAAAGAAAGAGCAGTGGGGAAAAATGATAACAGAATCATAAGATGTAAAATATAGCAACACAAGCCCAAATTTTAGCAATTAGGGATCCATTCATGCCGGTTCATAAGAAGAAAGAGATCAAGTTCTAAGGTGCAATCCATATAATTTTGATGTGATAGAATTAAGCTTCGTTTGGGATAGTTTTCTTCTTACTTTCTAAAGTAGCTTTTTAGTATATATTAATTTTCTTGAACTTGAATTTTTTGTACTACAAAGCTGCTTTAAGTAATAAGAAAGCCGTAAATCTTAATGTATAAGCTGCAACATAATATACATTTTTAAGAAAAAAAAATGCACAAAAAGCATTGTAAGAAAGTTGATGTAGTCAAACGGTTAATGATATGCATATTCCTAATATTCTAAACACAAGTCGCATACTAAAACCACATTGATGGGATGATCAAATAACAAAATCTGGAAAGGAGATGTCCAAAATGCAAAAAATAATTATCACTACTTGTCAATCATTATGTTCTTCATATTAGTCAACTCAACCAAATTTTCATGGATGGTACCCGTCAAGTAAATGCAATCACTTGCCTACCTAGAGTGGGTAATTTTATTCGAAATTTGAAACTTGCATGATATTGCTTGAATTTTAACAGGCTTGAAATCAAAATCAATATACTCTTGCTCGAAGATAACTTGCTCGAAATAAGTTACATTTAACTTGAAATAACATTAATATACGAAATATGCTCATATATTTATAATTTATTCATTATTACATAGCACATAAATAGTACACACGCACATCATTTATATTTAATATATTTGATAATATTTATTTAGAAATAAAATTTGAGTACATTAATACATATAATTATTTTGATTAGTAATTAAATTTTTTCATAAAATTACACAACAACAACAACAACAAGCCTTTATCCTACTATGTGGGGTAAGCTACATCAATCCTTTTTTTTCATTGTGTCCAATTAAGAATCAAATTCTCATTTAAATCTAATAAATGAAGGTCATTTCTAATATTTTCTAATAAAGTCTTTGTAGGTCTAACTCTAACTTCTTAGCATAAGTCAAATCTAATGCATCTACTTTTCTAACCAAGTCATGGGAAGGCTACCGCTTTATGTGACCAAACCATCTAAGGCGACTCTCTCTATTCTTATCTTCCACTGGAGCTACTCCAACCTATTCATATATATGCTCATTTCATATCTTGTCTCTAAGAGCAAAGCCACTCATCCACCTAAGCATCCTCATCTCTGCAAAAATATGATAAAATTGCTAAATGACATGAATCCTTTAAAGGATTCATAAAATATTTCTTTATAAATGACATGAATCCTATGCTGTTTTAAAATATTTCATAAAATTGCTAAATTTTATTTAAATCAACTCGAAAGTTAATTCAAAATTGATCATTGTTGACTCAACCTGAATTTGGCTCAAGTTACAGTCGAAATGGAAGCAAACTCACTCAATTTCAACTCTAACCCCGACAACTAAGATACTCCCACATCCATTTATTCTGAAAACTACCTAATAAAGGAATCATAAAACCCTTCTATCCTATTCATGGTTATGGAATGTTAATTATTAAATCGCAAGATAACCAATATACTAGGGAAAGTTAAACAACTAACTTCCTAGAAAAAAAAATCTGTTGAATGCTACTTTACCATCAGTTTAGTTCACCACCTAATTGCGGTCATGCTGAAGTAAAGTTGAACAAACATACATACTGTAACTGCAATTAACCTGTACTGGCTATAAAATGAGTTTTCAAACAATTTCTTTTAAAATCTCCTCTAAGTTCAGATCAAAGGAAAAAAATCGAAAAATATCCTTTAAAGCCAATTTGAATGCTAGACAAGAAGCAAGCTGAGAATAAATTTGATGGCACGTCCACGGTGTCTTAAGAACATGTATTGTTTGGATTTTTAATTTTTTCTAATTAAGTTTTTGGGAAGTGTTTACACAGTTTTATTTACAAATTTCAAAATTATCATGTTACTCCAAGCTTATGAACTTTCAGTCGCTAAGATTAAGAAAAAAAAATTCAGTCGCCAATGCGGAATGCCTAGATATCAAAGATAGTGATATTAAGTATTAAAATATACATATATATTAAAGACAATTTCAGAAAGAAGGAAAGCACAGAGAGCAACAATAAGGAAATATATTGAGTAGTATTGAACTTTCCAGTCTGATGTAATAGCTTTTCATAATACTTACTATAGTACCAATGAGGTCTACTTATACTAGTGTAAGTGTAGTGCCTTTACATGTGTATGGCTATGATTAAACAAAGTTGTTATTATCCTGCGGTAGTGCTTGCTTGTGCCGTTACTGGAATGTTCTGCCATGTGCTGCCATGTGCTGCCGGTAATGCCTTCTGATTGTGGTGTGTTGTTAGCCCCTCGCAAACTAATGGTGAATAATGAACTGTTAATTTGGATCTCAAAAACTGGAACCGATGTGTGGATAGTGGTTTTGTTAGGATATCAGTCACCTGATTAGTCGTGGAAATGGGAAGAACTCTGATATCCTTTGCTTGAAGATGATCTCAGATGAAGTGAAATCAACTTCTATGTGTTTCGTTCTGGCATGAAACACAAGATTATTGGCAAGCGCAATAGCTGACATGTTATCGCAATGAATGTATGTTGGATCAGGTTGAGCAATATGAAAATCTAATAGAAGTCGACAAAGCCATATAACAGCAGAAGTGGCAGCTGCTAAGGCCCTATACTCGGCCTCCGCGGAGGATCTTGCAACTGTTGTCTGTTTCTTGTCTGTCTAGGAAATTAAAGTATCACCTAGAAATGAGCAATAGCCGGAGATAGAATGTCGGGTAGAGGGATCCATGGCCTAGTCAGCGTCAGAAAATGTGTGGAGATGAAGAGAGGATTTGAGAATGGGAATGTCGTATTGACTGGTACCTTGTAGATAGCGTAGAAGACGTTTGAGTTGGAGAAAGTGATGGGTTTGTGGACTGTGGAGATGTTGGCTCAAGATATTGACAGCGAACGAAATATCTGGGCAGGTGTTAGTTAGATATTGGAGAAAGCCTGTGAGTTGACGGTAGGAGATAGGATCAGAGAAGTGTGATTAAGCGAATAGATTGGTGGGTAGTTTTGTGTATGAAGGATTAGCGAGTGGTTTACACGTGTAGACCCGATTTGTTGTAGAATGGCGCGAGTATAAGCAGCCTGGGAAAGAAATAGATTATTGGTAGTGTGAGCTATCTCAATGGGAAGTAGTATGGCTGGCCTAGATTTCTGATGGAAAAATGATGACTGAGAGAGGATATGATGACAGGTAAGGTATGTGAATTGTTTCCGGTGAAGAGTATGTCATCGACATAGAGAAGAATATACGCATGGTTGTTGTCTTGATGATAAGTAAAGAGAGATGGATCGGCTTGACTTTTTGTAAAGCCTTTAGAGATAAGAAATTCTGAAAATGTATGGAATCATTGGCGGGGTGCTTATTTTAAGCCATATATGGACTTTTGAAGAAGACATACATTATGAGGGAATTGATTGTCTTCGAAGCCAATGGTTTGTTTCATATAAATCTTCTCTTGGAGAGAACCATGTAGAAATGCATTAGTGACATCTAGCTGTTGAATGGGCCAGTTGCTATTGAAGGCAACTGTTAGAAGTACCCGAAGAGTTGGAAATTTAGCTACAGGGCTAACTGTTTCCGTATAGTTAAGTTCATACTCCTGAAGATGACCTTGTGCTACCAAGCGAGCTTTGTAACGGGCAATGGTTCCATTGGTGTTGGTTTTGATTTTGTAGGTCCAGCGGGATCCCAGAATGGTTGTGTTTGCTGGGGGTGGTACTAATGTCCAAGTGCCTTGCTATTGGAGAGCAAGAAACTCGAAAGCCATTGTAGTTCGCCAGTGAGAAAATTTTGAGGCTTTAAGGTATGTGGTAGGTTCAGCTATATTGGTGATAAGTTGGTGGCTGCAAATCAAGGATTTGATGGGGTTTGAGAGATCCTGTTTGCCTTTGGGTAGTCATGGGATGATGTGAATGTATTGGAAGAGACGGAGGAGGTGATGATGATGTGAGTGGTTGAGAGGTGGAGGAGGTTGAGGATATAGATGAAGCCGAAGGCTGGTAATGTATGGGAGTAGTTGGTGGAGGTAAAGTGGGTGAAGTCGAGGGCTGGTGATGTATGGGAGCAGTTGATGGGGTATATGGTGAGATAAGAGAGGTGGGGATTAGAAGATTAGGATTGGGGTTTATGGTAGTAGGCTGAGACTTCGTGGAGCTGTGGGAGGTGGAATATGGGAATGTGGCTTCATCAAAGTTTACATGTTGATGACAAGAGATGAGCACCCAGCCAGATGTTGGTTCTAAGCATTTATAGCCTTTGTAGTTGGAGGCATAGCCAAGAAATATACATGGTAAGGATTTAGGAGCTAGTTTGTGATGAGTGTGAGGTAGAAGAAGAGGGAAGCATTGACAACCAAACACTTTGAGATGGTTGTAGGAGGGTGGAGGCTTGAAGATAAGTTGATGAGGGGATTTTTGAGTTGTATTGGTGGAGGGCATAATATTAATGAGATAAACAGCAGTTAGAACTGCATCAGGCCAGAACTGATAGGGAATATTGGTTGTATGAAGTAGAGTTCTGGTGGTTTCGATTATGTGGTGATGTTTCCTTTCTGCCAAGCCATTTTGCTCGGGAGTGTAGGGTCAGCTTCGTTGATGCGAAATGCCGTGTGATTGTAAGTAATGTTGAAGGGTAAGGTTGGTAAATTCGGATCCACCATCACTTTTTAAATATTTATTTTAAGAGAAAGTTGAGTTTCAATGACTTTATGATATTTGCAAAATGTGGAGTAAACATCTTATTTTTGTTTGAGAGAAAACAACCATATATAATGAGAGGCATCATCAACGAAAATAATATAATATCGAAACCCTTGATTAGATGAAATTGGGGTCGAATCCCATACATCCGCATGTATTAGCTCTAACAGTTTGTAGTGATGATTAGTAGATCTAGAAAATGGTAACTTATGGCCTTGTGAGGCCTTACATGAGGTAGATGAAAAAGACGATGATGGAATTTTAAGATAACTATTTTGCTTGGAGATTGTAGTAAGCACTTGTGGATGTGGATGCCCCAAGCGATGGTGCCAACAGAGGGAGGAGGATTGTGTTGCGGACATGGCTTGGCGACATGAAGGGAAAGAAGAGCAAGCTGTAATAGGATATATGCCATCACGGCATTTCCCCGAGAGAAGTATCTTATTTGTCTTCGGATCCTTGATGGCGAAGCCAGAGGAATCAAAGGAAATGGTAAGATCATTATCATTGGCAAGATTAGATATGGAAAGAAGATTGTGAGATAAATGAGGCAAGTGAAAATTTTGAGAGAGACTTAACGTACGTGGAGTGGGAAGTAAGCCTCTGCCAGAGCGAGCAATAGGTAAGTTGCGGCCATCTCCAATCGAGACGTTGTCTGAGCCACGATAGTCCTCTACATAGCTGAGATTGTTCAAACTATTGGTCATGTGAGCAGATGCTCCAGAATCCAGAATCTAGTCGGACGTGGCACCATTGTTGGATGCAGCGAGTGCTGTTTGTTGTGCAGTTGGGGTCGGATACTGCAAATTTAGACGATGCCAATATTGGTTTGCAGAATGTCCTCTTTTTCCACAGATTTGACAGATAATAAGTGGTCGATTTGGTAATTTGACTCTCGTATTTGAAGATCGTCTGCGTCCCCTTAACCGTCCACATCCTCAACCGGAGTATAAAGCTGCATGAGGGTTGGGAGCTGTTGTACCTTTAGCTGATTCAGATGTAAGATTAATCTCTTCACTAATGAGAAGTGAATACAAATCTTCTAAGTTCAATGGTGTTAGCTTGGTGCGAATAGCTGTTTTGAATGCCTGGTATTGTGAGGGTAATCCATTGAGTGCATAGAGAAGTACATCCTCACTGTCAATAGCAGATCCTGCGAAGGCAATGTTGTCTACCAATGTCTTCACATTGGTAAGATATTGTTGCATTGTCAGCTGTCCCATGTTGATGTGATGAAGTTCGTTTTTAAGTTGTATGACTCTTGAGCGTTTGGTAGCTTGCAGTCGACGCTCTAGAGTTAGCCAGATTTCGGAAGAGTTGTCAAGATTTGATATATAAGGTAGCACACTCGAGGACATGGTTGAACATAGTGCCGCTGCCAAATTTTGATCCACTAGTGTCCATTGTATGTAGGCTTGGTTGATAGTTGAGGTACCATCGGGTAGCTCTAGAAGACGAGAGGGAACAGTGGAGCTGCCGTCGAGAAATCCAGCGTAGTTGTTGGTTCTAAATAGTTTCAGCATTTGAGATCTCCATTTAGGATAGTTTTCGTTCGAGAGCTGGGAAGGAACCAAGGTTTTGATGTTGGAGATAAGGAATTTAAATGAGGAAGGTATGGTGATGATTTCAGATTGAGCATCTGAGGATATTTCACCAGAGTGAGATAGGGAGATTACGCCATTTTCAGAACTGGAGCAATGAGCCAGTTGGCTCTGATACCATAAAGACAATTTCAGAAAGAAGGAAAGCACAAAGAGCAACAATAAGGAAATATATTGAGTAGCATTGAACTTTCCAGTCTGATGTAATAGCTTTTCATAATACTTACTATAGTACCAATGAGGTCTACTTATACTAGTGTAAGTGTAGTGCCTTTACAGGTGAATAGCTATGATTAAACAGAGTTGTTATTATCCTGCGGTAGTGCTTGCTTGTGCCGTTCTGCCATGTGTTGCCGGTAATGCCTTCTGATTGTGGTGTGTTGTTAGATGTGATCAATATAGTTCAAGAATAAAGGGTAGTTTACTCACCTATTGACATGGGCCTGCTCTGTATCTATTGGCATGGGCCTGCTCTGTATCACTAATGCTAAGGCTTATTTCTTAGGAGAGGAAATGGGGGTGCTGTTTGCTAGAATTTTTGTGATAGTAGAGTGAGAGGTTAATGTCCTAGCTTAATAAGAAGATTCAAAATGCACACATATAAAAGAAGTGTTTCACAAGAGAAACAAAAGTTTTTATATGAAAAACTGTAAAAAAAAAAATCATCAACCTGACCCAAATGAAATAATCTACTAGATAAATAGAGATTATAAAGGTATGCTCATCTCCTCAAATGGAAAAGGTGGGATTGCAACATTTAAAACACTACCACAATCTCATATGATAGTTAAGAATGTTGGAGAAGTATTGAAGGGTGATGATGGCATCCGTACAATGCCAGTCAAATGTTGGTGGAAGAGTGATGATAGTCAA
Source organism: Dendrobium officinale (assembly GCA_019514585.1). NCBI lineage: Eukaryota > Viridiplantae > Streptophyta > Magnoliopsida > Asparagales > Orchidaceae > Dendrobium > Dendrobium officinale. The sequence continues at coordinate 20,301,566 of CM033692.1, forward strand.
ACTATGGAAGTCAAAAGCTGATTGTCGAATGATGACAGACAATCATTTGTGGGCTGTTGATGACAGTCGGATAATGGCTATCAACTGATGATAAGGCAGACGACGATGCATAGGTGATGATTGTAATCGAGTGAAAATAGTTGGGTGATGGTAGTCAAGTGACGAAGAACGGACGATGGTAGATGGGCGACTCTATTGAATTTCTCAAACTTATATTTGGATGTGCAGATTGAACATTTTTAGGATGCCATCTCTTTTATTCAACCTATAACTTTAATACAATCTGCTAGAGTGGAAGTGCTCCAAATCTGTTGTTACAAGCACCAAAGAAAGAAATTGAGAGAAATCATCATGAAGTTAAGCTTTCAATAGCAATTCTATATTTAAACAAAGCCCAAATGCTAGCATTTTTTTATTGATTAGGGCTATCAAAATCTAGCTTGACTTGTCAAATGGCCTTTGAATTTCTTGGCAGATTATGGTCTAAGGTTTCAATCAACTTTAGTTCGACAAAATTATGACAATGTAAATTGTTGCACCAGTGAGGAATGGCACTCAAAGGTAAAATGGATGGTTCGTCTAAGCCCCAATGTTTTGCTAAACCGTTGAAACTAAACTTAGTAAACTATGAATTGATAACCAAAAATAACATAACATTCGGACCTAATTGATTAAAAAAATTCATGCCACATCAATGTAGGTCAAGTATAAATGATTTAGGTTGTAAAGGGGCTGACCTTAAATTGCAAGCATGATCCAAATTAACACCCCTAGCAGTGGTTGTTTTCCTTTTTATTTTTGAGGTGAGGGTACGACCAAACTAGGATTGAATGAGGCAATTTCAAATAGTTAATTGCACTCTTTTTGTAGCATTTTGGGGCCCTCACACTGAAAGATAACTCCATAACATGTAAGTAAGTAAGCCCCCCCCCCCCCCCCCCGTTATCAACCTGAGCAAGCAAATAGAGAACCTAATTCCAAAACTTAGCATAGTTAAGTGCCTTGTTGAAATATCTGCCGTCTGAAATTCGGGTAATTTTTTATATTACTAATTAATTTTGAGTTAATTAGTAATTAGGAGTGTGAGAATATTGAATGGGATAGAAAAAAATCATGGTTTGAGATCTAAGAAGTAAGAATCCGAAGTTTGGATTTTTCTCTGCAAGCGTCGTGGCGCCAATTTTGGAAGCGCCGTGGCGCCAATTTTGGAAGAGCCGTGGCGCCAATTTCTAAGTTTTTAAAAGAATATTAGGTTTTTAGAATGCACCGCGGCACCGGGTCTTAAGTGAGCATATTATGGGAAATTTTAGAAGATTCTCTGTGGGCATTGCAGCATTGGAAAGTGAGCGTTGCAAAGCTAGGTCGAAGTTAGTGCTTTTTAAATATTAAAATATCTCAACCCATTTGAGAAAATCCAATTGCTCAGCCACCTCGTCGTAGAAGAAAGGAGAAGAAAAGGAAGGATAGAGAAAGAAAAAGAGGAGTTTTGGAGGCCGAAATAAGGAAATCGTCCGTCCAACTATTGGGGAAATTATCGGGCTTGAGTTAATTTCTAATTATAAAAAGATATGCTTAAAAATATATTTTTCTTTAAGTCTGAAAGAGTTTTCACCGAATAACTTTTATTATACCGTGACACTTTTCATTCTGGACAATTTGATTGTAAGAATGCAAAATTTCATGGGTCAGTTTGCTCAGTGTGAATTTTAGTAAGTTTTGGTTTATTGAGTCTCCAATGAACTTCTATAAAATTAAAGTGTGCTAATTTATCATTTTACACATCCTTTGTAAAATTAATAAACTTTTGAAAATTTTGTATAAGCACCTGAAATTTTGGGCTTTTGATGAAATTGACATATATTTATATACATACTTTGAATTTCTTAGTTATATATGTATTTGCATTATCATGCATTTCATGACATTCTGGAGCTTTGTTGTGAAAAAGAAAGTACACTATGAAACTCTTTAATTGGGCCTAATGTGAACATATGTTTGTGTTGGTTTACTCTGTTTTGTTTTAGCTCTTAAATGACTCTATTTTGGAATATACTTTGCTCTGTTTTGGCTATGCTCTACACCTACTTCAGGCAAGTGGGAGGTAAAACTTGGGAGTTATGAGTGAGTATTAAGGCATGCATTTTGCATTCATTTTCATATGAGTAGTATGCCAAACCATGAAGCAAATAATAATGTTAGTTTCTTTTTGTTATTTTTCATTTTGATCTATGAATTGAACTTTGTTAAGAAGAAAAAGGGCGACCTATTGAGTTTTTACTCTCTATTAGTTAAAATATTTTAGGCAAAGGCAAGAGTCCTGCTGAGCAGATCGAGTTTAATATGGAGTAGGGAATCTAGTATTAGAAGGTACATATGATTTTGTAATTCAGATTATTTCTTTTCAATCACTTGTTACGATTATCATTATACCGAAGCCAGCTAATTATCCAGAAAATATAAAACATACAACCAGAAGGAATATACATAATATTTCTAAATTGAGTTGAGAATTAATAAGCATATAAGAAAAATAGGTAATTTCTAACTTAGATTTTGGGGTGTTATACTTGTAGCCTTGCCAATGAAGTTAAATATTCAAACAGACTTGAAGGTTGGTGCTCACATTGACCTCAAATCCTTGGTTCTAGACACCTCTAACAGCAACCAACATTCATGCATAGAAACAATACTATATTTCATATTTATTCTACAAGGTGCGTTGCCCACTAAAACAATGCAAGTGAATGTGGAGAGGCAGTCCACTACAAAACAATTTTACAACTTAGCATGTCTCATTCAATAAATAAGCAACTCTTATCCTGCTTCTCTCAATAAATCTCTTTATTCTAATCAATTTTTAAATGCGCACATCTCCTTAGCTTCTTGGCCTCCAGATAAGCCTTCACTTGCATTGAGAAAGTCATCCAATATCTAGCGCTAATTCACAAATTTGGCTCTCAATAGTTTAGCCCAACAGAAGATTTGAGGTCCCCAAATATATTTTCTAATTCCACCTTTTCATGAGGTTTAGAGAAACCATGACTCAAACCCTTTAATGATCTCTCCAGGTGGATTTTGGTCCTCATTCTCCCCACAAAATCCTCACTTTCTAAAAAAAGTTTTTGAAACTACAAGAAACCAAACAAACCCATAAGGAATACAATGAAATCTCACAAAAAGTGAAAATTTTCAATTATAACTGAAAATTTGATTATTTATATTATAAATAACCCATATTCTAAATTTGATGATCAAGCGCTTAGGATCATGCATTCATTTGCAGCTAACTAAAATGTTATTTTCTATTGTATATCATATAGCAAATGAGAAAAGACAAATTTATGTTAACCATGTTCAAGTTTCATTCAAGATTATAGTAGCTATTACTCTTTCCTTTTTGCTAAACATCTTAAGTTAGTGGCATTGCTTCTTAAGCATTTTAATGTCATTGTAGATTGAAATAATACATAAATGCACATTTGGCATCAAATAGGAGAGAGCTAGATTCAACATAAAGTTAATGTGAAAAACATGCTAGAAAATAAGAATATTTTCGCACATTAACAACGACTAATGTAATTGATTTCTCTGTGAAGTACATCACCATTGTTTGGGAGATATAAATTGACTATAAAGGATAAAAGAAGTATTACTAATATGATTGCGGTCTGAATTTCATCTACAAGCATAAGAAAATGTATTGTTGGGTCCATAGTTATTTAAAGATCTCGAATCTCTATACTGTTCATAATTCATATGCCATGCGTGTACCACAAAAAGGAAGGATGCTCAAGGTTTGTTTTCATCAGAGAAGCCATTTAACATACAGCGAGTTCAAATTAATACTTCTTCAAATAAATAAAGCTACTTTTATCTGCAACTAAATAAGGGTATATGAAGAAGATGATAAATGGAAGAACAAATTCCAAAATGCAAGCGTAATATAGGCCTCAATGGATCCTTCTTTCATGCAATTAAGGAAATCAATTGTATCTGTTTGAAAAATGGACCTAGATCCATCAAGCTATGCGCATGTGAAAACTACAACATTTTATCATTCCTTTATCAATCAACAATGTATAAAATTCCAGGTGGAGATTGTCAAGAAATCTCACCAATAGATTGAAAAACGCTGAAGCCCCCAGCCTTAAGAATCAGGAAAAGTATAAGTTATATTAACGATAATGAGAAATTAAAGCAAATTGTCCGAAGCGTCTTCAATCCAGCATTCGCCACGATTCTTTTTGTGGAATCTGGATCCCGTTAGTGCCCTTCATAAAGCATTTGAATTAGAGATATTGTCGGGGTCTTTGAGAATATTGGAGATGAATTTGATGAGCGAGCAGAGTCCACCCAAAAAATTGTGATCGATCACCCCATTACCGTCCAGGACATGCGCGAAGTCTACAAGCCTCACCCTCGCACGGTTAGGGTATCGACCATCCTCAGAACCATCCTTGTCGTAGGCCACGAGGACGGAAGCCGAATAGAAGTGGAAGAGGGTCTGCTCCTCGAACCAGGCCTTCAGTTCAAGTAACTGGGCGAGAACTCCCTCCGCGCCACCGTAGACGGCAGACGCAAAGACGCAGTTCGGTTCGCAATCCGAGGCCGGGTCGGACGAAACGAAGCGACGGAGGATACGGCAGACGTCCTTAGCATTGAACTGGCGTACTTCATCGTGGCTGGGGCGCCACCTGCAGTCCTCGTCGTTGACCTGAAGACCAGAGATGCGGAAACCAAGGAGAGCGGAGGTGGATTTACGGTCCTTGGCGAGGCACTTGCGAAAGTAGTCTTCAGGAGCAGAGGGGAACCAGGTGCGGGATCCGATCTTGAGATCGATGACGGAGGGAAGACGGAGGCCGGCAAAGAGGTCTTCGAGGACGAGGTGGGGGTGGAGACCGGAGCCATCGGAAGCGCGGAGAAGCTGAATTCCGTGGAATCCAGGGAAGAAGGAGCGGATGCGCGTGGGAATGCGGGGTTCGGAAGAGAAGGAGGTGTAGAAGGTCAATTCGTTGGCGCCACGGTCGTCGCTTTGAAGGGGCTTGTAGAAGAGGCCTGAGCCGTCGACGAGGGGGCCAAGGCGGCCATCTCGGGCCTGGTGGCCGGCTACCTGGTGTTCCGGTGGTTTCAGCATCGCCGCCAGGGGTGAGCTCGAACCTTCTGGTGAACTACCGTGAGCGAATCTTTGCTGTTAGGGCATCTCCAACCGATTCACTCAAAAATACGGAGAAATCAAAAAATGCAGTGTTCCATCTCCAATCCAACGTCATTTTGCCGCTAAACAGTCATTTTCTTTCGCGCCTTTCTTCCCAACCTATTCGGTAGAGAGAAAAAAATGGCGCAGATGAACAGTGCGACGCCAATATTGGCGTCGCACTGTTCATCCGCGATCAAATGGCATAAAAAATGGCAATCGGTTGGAGCAAAGCAAGAACGGCAAACAAGTGTTTGCCGTTCAGTTGGAGATGCCCTTAGGCACTTCGACGGTGCACGGAGGGGGCGCATCTTTGTTGTTTTTATTCTTTTTTATTTTAGAAGAGAATTTTGATTTTATAGCTTTATAAACTATAATAGCAAAAATTAAAGAAATTTATTATTGCTTTTTTAAAAATGTAATCAAAATTTTATTTCACATATATATACTTCGTAATCTTATGTTATCATCTATATGATGAATAACAATGTCACGCCCTTCCATACATCGGCTTTCCTTTTTTTTTTTTTTTTTTGGGAAAATTTAGGGGCAAAGCCCAATTCATTGCATAAAAAGAAATTACAAGTGAGTAAAAAACAAAATATAATCCAAAATCTCAAAACAAAACAAGATTGAGGATTCTAAAGGAAATGAAAAGTTATAATTGGAAAATGAAACAGCAGTAGGGCAAAAGAGCCCAGGACTCAGATAAAATGCTCATAATACTCGAGAAGGATCAAAAATATGTGTCGGACTGAACTGAGCATTGCCCCTGGTTGCCAAAAAGACCATCCAAGGGGCTACTGAAGTAAATCAGCGATCATAATCGTCCCATCAAAAATGAGAACTCAGGCAATCAGACCAGACAGACGAGTCTTCCATTGCCTCCAAAATTGTAGATCATCCATAGCAGCAATGCAGTAATCCACTAGATTTGGCGTGAAGAATAGCCACAAAAATTCAATTTTTGTTCCAGCCATGAGTTTTGAATATAACTGCTTTTCTGATTTTGGCAACAACCGTGGCACTACAATCAAAGGTGTCACCAAATAACCTATCATTTCTTGCCCTCCAAAGGTAATAAAGCATTGTTGAAGCAGTAAGAAGATAAAAGTTCCTAGTGTGAGGTGTGTAACCCTGCTCCAGAATTTTATCATAAAGTTGATACATATTTGGCCTCATGAGCAGGTCTTGCAGGCATGGGATGAGCGACTTAGCCACATCAAAAGAGAAGTTGCACTCAAAAAATAAATGGGAAATAGTTTCCATACCACCATGACAAAGACAACATAAATTAGGAACAGCAATACCACGAGATGCTAAAACATCAGATGTTTTGAGACCACCTTTAAATGCCAACCACGCATAAACCGAGTAACGAAGAGCCCCTTTTTATGCCAAATAAAGTGGTGCCAAGTTACCTTAGTTCTGTTAATAAAGAACTGGGAGCAAAAATCACCAAATTTTGGGTTCTGTTTACCATTCCAGTAATGAGATTCCTCATGAGTATCAATGGCCACCAAATTAATAAGAGTGGCAATGTTGCTACCAAAAATTCCCTGGATATTCCAATTCCCATCCAGTATAATATTAGAGACATTCCAATCAAAGTACTGAGAGAAGCTCTCAATAGAGTTAGAATTGCAAAGTAAATCATCTATGGAAGAGACACCACACCAAGGGTCCCAAATAATAGATAGATTGCTAATAGGTGAAACATAGAGAGAAATGCAGTTTTTAATACTATTAGCAATGTTGCAAATGTAATCCCAGTAGTGCAACTTTTTCACCTCCATAAAATTCCATAGAGAATGATATTTGGCTTTCCACCAACTAAAATGGAGATTGCTAGAGTTAAGGAATCTCCAGATGATAGAGCAAGCGTGACTGTAGTATAAAGAATCAATAGAAGGTATACCCAGACCTCCATTAATTTTGGGGCAGCAAGTGTCTTTCCACGACACAGTGGCTAATTTTCTAAGGTTGATATTGCCAAAGAAAGTAAATCTTGAACACATACGGTTAATCAGTTTGCAACAACCCTTAGGAATGATGGAGCCACGGATCCAGTAAGCAATTGCATTACAGATGGTGAATTTAATGTATTGAATTCTGCCCGCAAGTGATAGGGTTTTGGCTTTCCAACCATCTAAGAGAGTTGTGATTTTCTGAATCAACGGCTGAAAATCCCTCACTTTCAGCTTCTTGTAGTGAATGGGTAATCCCAAGTATTTAATGGGGCCGTGAGATTGTTGAATATTGAGAATGTTACAAATGTTCACAGCATTAGGAGTGTCTTTGGAGATCAGAATAGTGCTTTTGTGGGGGTTGACGTGTAGACCAGTAGCATCAGCAAAATCTCTAAGGATGGTATTCAAGGTATGAGCATTGGAGTTGGTGGAAGCTCCAAAAACTAACAGGTCATCAGCGAACATGAGACGGGACACCTTGCAGTTCCCAACAGAAATCCTAGTGAAGGCATTTTGAGAAGAAGCTAACTCTAGCTTAGAGGATAAACCATCCATGACAATACTAAACAAGTATGGGAAAAGTGGGCAGCCTCCTAATGCCCGAAATTGAATTAAAATAGCCTTCAAGCACCCCATTAATGCATATAGAGAAGTGAACATTTGTGGTACAAGCCTTAATCCAAGAAATGAAAAGATCCGGGAAACCTTTAGCTTCTAATCTCTTATAAAGAAAGTCTCTAGAAACCATGTCGAAAGCTTTCGTAATATCAAATTTAGCACAGTAGAATTTTTTCTTGCCTTTGGCATTGAAATTTCCTAGAAGTTCAGCAGCTAATAAAATGTTATCAGAGATGCTTCTCTTGTGGATAAAACCACCTTGACTAGGGTGGATGATATGAGGAAGGACAATTTCCATTATATTAGCTAAGATTTTAGCAATAATCTCATAGATAACATTGCAAAGAGCAATGGGCCGGAAATCCTTTACATTGTTGGCATGAGGTTTCTTTGGAATAAGTGCAACAGCATTGGCTTTAACTTGAATGGGCATGTAACTGGAGCTGAAAAAGGAAGAATCTGCTTTGCAAAGTTGATGCTTAATGACATTCCAAGAAGATCTATAGAATTCAAAGGTGAATCCATCTGGTCCAGGGGCAGAATTAGATTTCCCAAAGAAAATAATGTGTTTGATCTCGTCCAAGGTGACAGGTGCTATAAGAGTGGAAACAAGATGTTCAGGAATTAAGTTACCAGTCGGAATTTCATTGAGAGTATGGTCCGGACAATTAGGAGCTGGAGTATTAAATAACTTTATGTAATGATTGACAAAGACATTAGCAATGTCAGCGTGGGAGTTGAAAGTTCCTTGATCATTGGTGTTCTCTTTGATACGATTGCAGTTCCTTGATCATCTCAAAGAGCGTACAACCCCAAATTTAAACCCTCAAGATGAAGACTGAATTCCACTAAAGGAGAGGGGTTTTCTTTTGCTCTGCTAGGGTTTCTTCCAGATTGTCTTTCCCGCCGCCACCCCGACCGGGGGCTTCTCCCCATGGCTGACGCTGAGTTCCCACCTCTTCTCTCCTCTTCCACCAATATCGCGTCTCCTAGAAACTCTATACTTCCTCTTTGGAAGAACCTTCTCAACACCACCCCCCAAGTCTCCACTAACTTCTCACACTCCCTTCCCTTTGTCCCTACGGAAAACTTCACGGCACAATTTACCAGTGACCAGTTCGTCGCTGGAGCACCGGAAAGGTCGCTATCTCTGGTTGGATACTCCATTGGGAAGAGACCTTTTTATGAAGCCCTACATGCGGTGATCAAAAGGACCTAGACACTAAAAGGATCCCTCACTCTTCTTACTATGGATGATGGATTCTTCTTACTAAAATTTACTGCACTTGAAGATTACAAGCATGCCTGGTCTGGGGGCCCTAGTTCTTCTTTGGTAAGCCTTTCGTCTTACAGAAATGGAGCCCGGATTTCATCCCGAAGCGTGAGGAATTTCCCTCTATTCCCTTATGGATAAAAATTATGAACCTTTCGCTTTCTCTCTGGACTCCGAAAGGTATCTCTAAACTTGCTAGTTGTATTGGAATTCCAATCGCTGTAGATGCCTTAACTGCGGCTAAAACTAGCTTAACTTTCGCTAGAGTTTGTGTTCAAGTTACAAGCAAATCCCCTTTCCCTGAGGAAATTTACTTCAATGTTGATGGAAAAACGACAGCTTTAAGGGTTTAATATGACTCGAAACCTGAAAGTTGCTCCCATTGTGGGAATATTATGCACCCTCCTACGTTTTGTCCCAAAGATCCCATTTTGAAACCAAACATTGGCAAGCAATAGAGAGGTAGGAGCTCCAGTCGGAGACCGCGTCCTTCCCCTCCGCCCAGACTTACAATGCCAAAATATACCCCTCCAAACCGAATAGCCCAACCACAACTTGGCCCTGCCCAGCAGCCTATCATGCCTCCCGCTCAGAACACTGCCTCTTCCTCTCTTATTCCAAACCTGAATTCTCCGTCTGGGGAATTCCAAGACATAACGGACATTGTCCCACAATTGAAACAACCCCCACCCCTCAACACAGCCAATAAATTCCAAGCACTATTTGATCAGGACAAGCCCGATGAGATTATCCCACCACATTCCCCCCCAAAACATACCCTTAACCAACCTCATACCAGCTCTTCTGACACTGGTAATCAAAATAATAACAATCCATCTCACACTTCACCCCGCAATCATCAACCAAACATTCCCCCACCCACCAATGAAACAAACAATGCCACTTCCAGCTCCACAAAATAACAGCCACCCAATGTCCAAAATAAAAAACAAACTAGAGGCAAGCAAGGGAAAAAAGCCTCTACCCCCAATTCTAAATCCCAATGACCCTTCCTAATTTTGCAGCTTGGAATATTCGGGGGTTTAACAACCCGAACAAAGTATTTTGCTGCAAAAATCTAGCCCGCTCTCACAACCTTGATCTTATCTTCATCCTTGAAGCTAAAATCTCTCATGCCAATCTCTCTAACCCCTGGTTTGTTGCCAATCACAAAATTTTCTTAAAAGATGGCTCCTGTAACAATTTCCAATTTTCCTCACCTGGGCGCATTTAGGTGAAATGGAATTATTAAGCTATTAATTTCATCCCTCAACGCAGGACTAACCAATTTATTCATGACATTATTCAAATTGACTCTATTACTATCTGTGTTGTAACTGCGGTTTATGCTAGCAATTCTTTTAGTGAAAGACAGACATTATGGAGGAATATTGAAGACATGGCTGGTACTATTTCATTCTCCTTGGGCTATTATAGGAGATTTCAACTGTTGTCGTAATTCTGGTGAAAAAGTTGGAGGTTCTGCACTTTCTACCTCTAATCTTGGTGATTTCAACAATATGGTTTTCAATACTGGGATGCACGATCTGTCCTCGGTTGGTCACTTTTTCACATGGCATAATTAGCAACAACACAATCCAATTCATATCAAACTTGATCGGACCTTGGTCAATGACCTTTAGCTTGAAACTTTTCCGAACTCCTTCTATAAGGTTGAGGACCTTGTTTGTTCGGACCACTCACCTCTCATTTTGGTGAATTCCATTGATTATAGCAAGAGGCATAGATTTCTGTACAAAAACTACTGCACCAATTTTCTGGAATACTTGAGCTCTCTAATGGATGCCTTTTCCCTCCCCAACAAGAGCAGTCCTCTTAGCTCTTTCATTTTCAAGCTTAAGATGCTTAAGAATTCTTTGAAGCATAAAAACTGGTCCAATGCCAACAACATACAAATTGAAATTGACTCTCTCAAGAATCAGCAGCACATTGTGCTTTCCCAAATTCAAAGCAATCCTATGGATACCCAACTCAATTGCAGTCTTAAGCTTATTGATTCTAAGCTTACTCATTACCAAGCCACTCTTACTAGCTGGATCACGCAAAGAGCAAAGGTGAAATGGCTAAAACACGGGGAAGATGACCTAAAGTTCTATCGGCTTTCCTTATTATTATGGTCATCATACTTTAATTCGAGCTTTTGGCTTCATTTGAGACAATTTTTTATTACTTTCTAAAAAAAAAATTAGTACAAAATTTTCTTTTTCAAAACATAAAATAAAAATAAAAGCTACTTTAGAAAGTAATACGAAAACTGTGTCAAACAAAGCCTTCATCACTCTCAAAGGATTCAATGGTAAAGTTCAATATTATTTTTTTTAAAAGGATCGTGCCAATGAAGCTTGATGTCTTTACATTTATTGGCAAGTAGGGGTGTCAATATTTAACACGACCCGAAAACCCGACTCGAACCAGACCCAAAAATTTTGAATTAGGTTTAACTCAACCTGGAACGGGTCGGGTTCAACAATTCGACCCGTTTAAAATCGGGTGGGGTTCAAGTTGACCGCTTGACCCGAAATTGACCAGTTTTTTTACCCGAAAACCCGTTTTTGACTCGGCAACACCTTTTTTGGACCCGAAAAGCAAAGATTGACCCATTTTTGGACCCGAAAACTAACAGTTTTTTGTTTGCACCAGGTTATTTGGGTCATGTCGGCAAACCTTCTTAGAACATAATTTTGAACCATATTTAAGCTTTTTCCGAATCATGATCAAATATAGTCCTAACATATTTGAATACTACATAAAGAGGGCCTTTTGCAAGAGATACATGATAGCCAAGAGGCATTAAAATCATGAAGCTCCCTTCGAGTACCACCACCTTCGAACCAACGTCTGATCGATGTCTTTGGATCATCGTTCAACTACTAACGTCATACCATCGCCGCTTGACCACTGCCATACAACCTTCACCTCTCGAATTTCATTGTCAAATCTTCACTATTTGACCATTATCGTGTTGCCATCCAATCACCATTGTCGAACTTTTCTACCCATCGATCTTATAAGACCACAACCAAACCGCCTTTACTGAACCACAATCAAACATTCATCGCCTGACTACCACTAACCACTAACCAACCGCAATTGTCGGACCACTGCCCGATCATCATCAGACATTAACTCTTTAACTATTATAGCCAAACCATCGCCTGAATACTATTCTCAAAGCATCTTAGCCAAAACTGACCAAATGCATTTCATCTTATACTGCATTTGTCATATTTTAAACCCAATCTCCATACTCTTGTAATTTTGTCATGTCCAAGTTTAGGGATAGGTAAACAATTATAATCAATGTTTGCAAGTACTATAACGCATTAAGAGTAGGTGAATTTGTATTTAAATAAAAAAAAACTTTTCTTAACTTGAAAACAAATCAAAGAAATGTGTGGAAATTTTAATACAATTTTCAATCAGAAAATAAGAAGTAAATATTTTGTTATTCAAACTTTAGAAAATATTCAATTTTATTTCTTTTTAGTCTTTTAACCAAGATTTTAATAAGAAAAAAACTAAATCACATTTTTCCAAGGATCAATCAAGCAAACCAAGGTACAAAAAAAAAAGCCAAAAAGTAAGCTTGGAAAGTAAAAATACACAAATTAGATTTATAGTGGTTTAATCAAATCGACCGACATCCACTCCATGAAAGTTCTCCTCTTTGGGTATTATGATAACTAACGCTTCTTTAACACTCAACTAGGTGGAGAATGAACTTTACAAACTCTTCAGACCCTAAGGAATCTCCCTCCATCCACCTCCTGGCTCGGTGGAGTTGTTGCTCCTTCCTTCAGCTCATTGCTATGGTAGAGATGTCGCTCTCTCCTTTCATCTCCATGTGAAAACCCCTCACACCCCTTGCACTCTCATGAAAGAACTCCTTCAACCTTACCTTCTCACTCTCCCCAAGTGGCTTGGAATCTCATGCAAGCAAGAAAATGACTCTCCTCTCCTTCTCTTAAGCTCTCTCCCTAGAAAACGTCTTTTCCTAGTTAACGTCTTGGCCCTCAAGCCTGTGTTGTTATGCTTATAAAGTTGGCTCTTAAAAAACTCTAATATTTAAAATTAATTAATCCAATTGTGCAATATGATCCTCGAGTCGTATTGTCTAATTAGTTTAATTTAAGCCTCTCATCGTATAGCACGATATACATTATCAGCTAGGACGAACAAAGGTTCATCTAGTGATCTCTTTGTTTGATTGTTATGTAAGATGATGATCATACAATACATTTTTTAATGAAGATTTGATCCATATTTGATTCCTTAATCCTCAAGATTAGATTAGAGAATTCTAATTAATGTTTGTACAGTACAATCAATTCAAATTTGCCTAATTTTGATAAAAAAAGATTTGATGGTGGGGTTTAAGCAAAATAGTTTAATATTGTTATGTACAATTGGTTATAATTCTATTTTAATTAGTTTGGTTATTTAAACATTTGAATTAATTTTTGGTTGAACATATCGTATAGTATGATTTGGATCATACAATACGATTTGGATCATATAATATGATTATAAAAAAAATTCAAGTATTTAAATTTTATCCTCCTTATGAGTTTATGCCAACATACACCTAATACATCAAATAACTCAAAGTTGATTTAAACCCTAACGCTGCACTATTTTGAATCTTGATTCTTCAATTATGCTATTGTACCATAAATGATAAGTGGCACATAAGAAAAATACACCGGATAAAGCTAAAATAAATATATAATCATCCAATAAAATTTGTAATCATCAAAACACAAAGTTGAACTCCCGGATTGCAACAATGTTCAAATTTATGGGCCAATCCTTGTGATTTTTCCCATTTTCAAGTTTTCCACATAAATAATTTGATGCCACTCATACTCTCTTCATTTATGTGTTTGTGTATAGGATCTTCCTATAAAGGTAGGAAGTAAATCTCTCTTACTCTATTGCAACAAATTTTCTAGCTTGCAATAATTATATCACAATATAAAAAAATAGAACAACTAAAAAAATACAAATTAAAAATAAAAAGAGATCTCCAATGCCAATAGGATTTTATATTAATTGCTAGTAGAATAATTATATTGATCATCATTATCATAAATGATTATTAATTTTACTTATTATTAGTAGTTATCAAAACAATTATTTATGAAGCCCTAAAGTCTAGAGTGTTATATATATATATATAATTTGAATGTAGCCTATTTATTGTAGTTTAGAACACTACAGGAAAAATGTCAAATACCGGCGGTTTATGGACCGTCAGTATTACCGGCGGCGTCGCCGGCGGTCTAGCCGTCGGACTCTAACGACGGCCAAACCGGCGGCTTAGCTACGATACACCGCCGGTAATACCGACGGTCTATAAACCGCCGGTAAACTGCCGGACATCAATATGAACCGGCGGTTTACCGGCGGTCTAAACCGCCGTTGATAAGTGATTTTTTTCCGGCGGTCCAGACCGCCGGAAAACTGCCGGTAAAAGCCCTAATACGAGCCGCCTCGCTCCGCTCATTTCCTTTTCACTCTTTCCTTCTCTCTCTCGGTCGCTCGCTGTACCGTGTCCTCTGCTCGTCCGATCAGCCCCCGATGAAGGAACTCCGACCGCCGACCCCAGTCCGACCGCCGCCGACCCCAGTCCGACCGCCGCCGACGAGTCTACTCTGACGCCCGACCGCCGACCGATTTCGACCCCAAACAATCCAATTTCTATTTTAAGGTTATTTTTTATGGTTTTTCTTTGATTATTTGGTGCTACTCCATCTTATATTATCTTTTTAGTTAATATTTCATACTTTAAAAATGTGGGAGAGAGTTATGGAGCATAGGTTTAGGTGTGATACTAATGTTTCTCAAAATCAATTTGGATTAATGCTTGATAGGTTTACAATGGAAGTCATACATTTTTTGAGAGGTTTGATGGAGAAATATAATGAGAATAAGGAGGATATATATATGATATTTATCTATTTAGAGAAAACATATGTTAATATTCCAAGAGAAGTGCTATAGAGGGTTCTTAAGAAGAAAGGAGTTAATAATGCTTATATTTAAATCATTATTGATATGTATGTAGGAGCTATTACTTGTGTTCAAATACATGGTGGTTTGATCAAGTATTTTTCCTATTTCGGTTGGATTATATCAAGGATCAGCAAGAAGTCCATATCTTTTTTGCTTTACTCATAGATGTTCTCACTAGACATTTGTGAGAGGATGTACCTTGGTGTATGCTTTTTACTGATGATATTCTTCATGTTGATAAGACTAGAAAGGGAGTTGAAGGAAAACATGAATTATGGAGGTCAACTATAAAGTTTATAAGGTTTTCGCTTCAATAGATCTATAACTGAATATATGATGTGTACTATTAGTTGTAATAGACCTTGTGAGGGGATTATGGCATTGAGTGATCAAGACATTAATAAGAGTTGACTTGGTCAAATTGACCAAGTCGAACCCCAAGACCCTCTCCAATGGGTTCAGAGAGCCGAGTCGAGTCTGTTGGGCCTAGACTTGTACCCTGGGTCAACCCGGTTGACCAAGTTAATCAGGGTTGACCACCTTGCCCCTTTAGGCCCCAAATCAAATCTATGCATTTATTTTTTTTAAATGCAACATATGGATAAGCTTTTGTTCTTTTAGAGCATGATTAAGTCCTTCAAAGCATAAAAATCTATTTGGAGAATTTCAGGTATGTTTTTTTTGGTATGATTTCAAATATATGATTTAATTTGTACTAATCTTTTTGATATTGTCTAAATTTTTACAGAAAGAATTTAGGTGGTTGCCTGAGTACAGCACGAGGATCAGATTAAATTTTGAGAGGAGAGGAGCGACCCGTCTCAGAGACATGTTCACGGACATTAGAAAGTCCGGGCAGAGGCCTAATTGGATTGGAGAGGGCGTTTGGGCAGATTTAAGTAGTGCTTGGGCTACCCCGGAGTTTATAAAAATGAGAGAGCAGAATAAACAGAACAGAGCCTCTGACTGCGGCGGTTTAGGAAGCTCTCTTCATACTGGTGGATCTGTACCTCATACAGAACATAGGCGGCGACTGGTAAGTGTTTTGAATTGGTTTATTACATATATTTATGTTAGTATAACTAAGCATCAAATTTTCAGAAAGAGCACCTGGGTCGGGAGCCAACACCATTGGAGCTGCATACAAGAACTCATCAACATCAAGCTGACCAGCCGTGGGTTGATGAGAAGTCTAAGAAGGCTCATGTGAGTAAAATTTTTTGGATTTTTAGAATAAAAATTTATTTTAATAAAACTATTTGTAACTCGCAGGATGATTTCTTACGAGCTAGAGAAAGTCGGCAGTCCACTAGCGAGGGATCATCTTCTAGATCGGCCCATATTTCTGAGTATCAGACATGGTCAGAAGTTGTTGGTGGAAGACAGAGGGGGAGGGTATATGGCATGGGTTCACAGGCTTTTGCTATTGAGGGCAGTTCATACACCTCTACATTTCATGATCCAAGTGGAGCTGAAGAATCTGTAAGTGAGAGGGTTGCAGCACTTACTAGAGAGATTGAAGAGATGAAAAGGGTTCAAGCTAGAGAGATTGAAGAAATGAGGAAGGCTCAGAATGAAATGCAAGCAGAGTTGCAATCCTACAGAGCTGGAAAACAAAGGAAGAAGGACCAACAGGAGCAGCCATCTGCAGACAGTGAGGATACCGATGATGATTAGATGTTTATTATGTTTGATGAATGTATTAATTAGAACTTGTGAACTTCTGAACTTGTGATTGTAACATTATCATGAACCATCTTGTGAATTTGTAATTGTAATGTTATGATGAATTTTTGATTTTGTTTGTATTTTCTGGTTGTGATGAATATAGCGGCGTGTTGCCCAACATATATTGCTTTTTCTGCAGGTTTAGACTTTAGGGTGAACCTCCCTCAAATAGAGGGGATGCTGTCAATTTTTTTTTTCAGGTGCTACAGGTTTCCGGCGGCTAACCGGCGGTTTGGCCGCCAGAAACGACGATACCGGACGGACAAGATAAGCCGTCGGTTATAATATTAAACCGCTGATAATTACCGGCGGTTACCGACGGTCGCCGGCGGTTCTACGATGGACACCCGACGGTTTAAACCGTCGGTAATACCGACGGCTATAACCGCCGTCCACCGCCGGTAAATTACCGGCGGTCTAACGGCGCCGTCCGGCGGTCTACGAACCAGACGACGCTAGTTTTAAACCGCCGGAAAACCACCGGTAACGTGACCGGCGGCTTACCGGTGGTTACAATACCGGCGGCCTAACCGCCGGCAAGCCGACGGTTAAAATTCCGGTGGTTACCGGCGGTATTAGCCGCCGGAAAACCACCGCAAAAATAAACCGCCGGTAACACGCCGTCGGAAATGGTTTCCTACGCCATTTTTTCCGACGGTTTACAAACCGCCGTTAGACCGCCGGTAACATTAAAAATCGCCGGTAAATCTAGACTAACCGCCGGAAAAAACCGTCGGTTTTCAGCATTTTTCCTGTAGTGGAAGTGGCACTTTTGCAAATTCAACTAAAATTCTATAATACTTCATTGGACAACACATATTGAATCCTTTAATCATAGAACATTGATTTAGCATTTAAGTACCCTAAAGATAATAGAATTGAATTATCTTAGACTCATTAGATTCATTCATCGAGCGACTCAATTTGATTATAGGAATGCAACATTTGGAGATGATTTAGTTTTCCAACTAATGTCATGAAGTTTTCAACTATATTTCAAGTGCTTGATATAGATTTTGTTTAGACTTGGATCAAACAACCTTTTGATGTCTATGGATTCTTCTTATGGAGATGTTCAATTTGACTATAAGCTATTGGGGAAGTAAACCATGCAGTGAATACGAACAAGAAAGATAAAATATAGTGGAAAGAAAAAACACTAGCATTTAACGTGGAAAAACTCAAAACTTCAAAAAAAAAATTACGAAGCCACACTACACCAAGAAATTCATTATAAAATTTTGGCAGAAATAATATAGTTCTCTCTTCTCTCTCGCTCTCTTCTTGTCTATGTTTACCCACATTTCTTCTACAAACAAACTAAGAGAAACTTACAAAATCATCAAGGGACACAACCCTTCATGAAAAGAGAGAAAGAAAATTGCCCAGCCCACCTTGCAGTGCCGCGCCAATCCACTCACTATTTATAGTCTACTTGACAAAGTTGTAGTGTCGAGGTTTAGAGTGCTACAACACTTCGCTTGATGTCTTTCTCCAAGCAAACTATACAATTTCGTAACCCTGTATGAAAAACAAATTCAGTGCAAAGCACCTGAAACCCAAGTAGGGGGAGGACCACCTTCAACCCCCAACGAGTTCGACCTATGAAATTGAAGTCCGAGGCAACAATATGATTCGATTAATCGATAAAATCATATTCCACAAAAAAATAACAAAAGCTAATTTCTGAAATCGGAGTTTAGATGAACCTAAATTTAATTCTAAATTTTTCTTAATATAAAATAATGCATCAAAATTCATGTTGATAAAGTGAATTTTTTGTGATATAAATATATATAAGAAAAAAAATATATGTGGATTTATATTCTTATCAAAATTTGATCAAAATGAAATTTTAAATCAATTATATTTATTTAAAAATAAATGTAACATTAAAATTAATTAATTATCAATATATTGCATTTATTAGAAAATAAACTCAAGGATTTAAAAACTCATTCTGAATATTTTCAATGATAGACTAATATATATATAGTGCATGCGCTAACGCAAATCAACTAGAAGATATGGATTAATAAAGACATAATCCAAAGTGGGTGGATTTAAATCAGTGATTAAATTATATTTAAATTTATTTTACACTGCCATATTATAATATACAGACAAGAACAGATTGTCCAAACAAATTAATTAAAATAAAAGTTATTAAGCAATATAGCATTTTTCTTATATTTATTAACACTAAAAATATGAAATCAAATACAAAATAATAGAATAAAAATAAAAAAAAAATATCTCCAACATAACAACAACAACAACAACATCAAATCTTTATCTCACTACGTGTGATCAGCTACATGATTTCTTTTTATTCATTGTGTTCTATTAAAAGTCAAATTCTTATTTAAATCAAATAAAGAAAGGTCATTCATAATATTTTCTAACCAAGTCTTTTTAGAACTGCATCTATCTTTCTTAACATAAGTCAAATCTAATACATCCTCTCCTAACCGGGTCATCGGAAGGCCACCGTTTTATATGACCAAACCATCTAAGGCGGCTCTCTCTAATCTTATCTTCTATCGGAGCTACTCCAACCTTTTCACGTATACTCCATACTAGAAAAAAAAATGGCTTCATAATAACTATGGACATCTTGAAAACAAGTCACAAATGATTGTTTTTTTTTTTACATATATATAAAATCCTCAAATTAAAACATTTTTTTTAAAATTTTATCAAATATAATCTCCAATTCAATTGCATAATTTTTAAGCTCATCATTCATGAGAGAGCAAAAGCTCAATTGGTATTGTTCCTCTCCCATCAAACCAAGGCAACAAAACAGTAATTTATAACATGGTGAGAAAAAAGAGATATTCCCATCTTGGATGCATCATAGTTTGATACTGATTTGTCATTCTCAACAAATCCTTCCAGTCCAACCTTAGAACTACTTATTCAAAAGATTCCTTTCCCTTCAAAGTTTGGACCTATCCTCTCTTCGAGTAGAAAACTTAGACTTTTTTTTTTATATTTAAGGTGTTAACAAATGTTAGATCTCTTGATTATTAGTGAAAGTCCTCGATCAATAGATCAAAATGAATTACGTGAAAACTTATAATTCATCGTTCTTCTATCTTATACTACTACAAAATTTTAAAGTATTTTCAATATCTAATTTTTACCATAAAATACACTTAATAAACTCTATTATTAATTTATTATCATTATTCTAAAATTGACAAGAACTTATAATTTTTTTTAAAAAAAATTCTATAATCTCGCACCTGCTAACTAGCTCGCAGTCTCGTCCTCGCCCGCTCGCAGTTGCACCTGCTTAGATGCCCTAGCCCTAGAGCCCCATGCTAGATGCTCGCTTGCTCTACGCTCGCCCTGGTTAACGTGTCGGGTCGGGTCGGGTCAACCTGGATTTTGGTAGGACAGGTCCGAGTTCAAATTCTTTATACGTTTGTGTAATCGGGTTGGATTCGAACTAGATCATTTAAGGACGGTTCCGTTTAGGATTACTCAAATTTGACCCAAAAATCTATTTTGAGGATGTATACCTAGGCAAGGGCTCCTGGTTAATGAAGGCCATAGGGGGTAGGGCTGCCTCGTACAGTGTTTCGAGAGAGAAAAAGCCGGTCGTCTGGGTCTTATTATGGCCCCCATGGACCGAACTTTTAACTTTTCTTTTGGACTTTTCAGCTTTCTCGATATCTTAAGCGGTCAAACTGATTACTGAGCAGAATTTGAATAGTAATGTTGGCCGGCTGGAATACAAGTCTTTCCACTCGTGTTCATTTGGTCAAAGGAAGTCCAACTTGCTTTTGGTCTTTTTTTTTTTTTTGTACGAAATAAGATATGACACAAGAAAAAATGCGCCTTCGAGAAGGAACGCAAGTGGTAAAATACCAATATTGTTGTATTTTTTAATATTAATTTTTTAAGTTGTTAATAATTTAATTTGTATAATTTTGAATGTAGGAGATTTATTGAGGTGGACATATCATGGCCAGTTAATTTTAATTGATAATATTTTGCTTCTCTCTCATATTTGAGAAGAGGATATTACAAAAATAGGAGCAATTGATGAAAAATATTTTGGAGTTGATAAGGGGCGAGAGGCGTTCGAACGATTGTGGCCAAGTTATGGTGGTTCGATGAAAGTGGTTAAACAATAGTGATTCAATAGCAATGGTCTGAAAAGATGATTGGGCAGTGGTGATCCAATAATGGTGATATGGAAACAATGGTTTGATAGTAGTCAAACGACCACATTAATGCGATACAATGGTCATGGTCAAGAGCAATGATTCAAAGATGGTGGTCTTGTAATGATGATGGTCAGATGATGGTGTCGTATTAGTTATCTATGATGGTGGTTGGACTGCAAAGCTCTAGTAGGAAAAGAGTGATTGTGAAGATCGAGCGATATCAATACGACGCTAGTGGTCAAGCAGTTTGATGGCAGCAGTTGGATGATGATTTGACAATAACTATTCGACGGTACTTTGATAATAGTGATTGGATGATTGTTCAACATTGTTGATATTCGAGTGGAACTATGAGATTATTTTTAATATTGAGTTTGGATAATCTATAGGTGAATTTTGCATTGATATTCAAACTAGATTAAATTAATTTTGGCATGATGTATCACACCAAAATTTTTATATTTATTTATAAAATATCATAATTTTGATATTAAATGATTATATAAATAAATATAAATATATAAATTTAAATGTTAAACTTATAAATTCATATAAATTTTATGATATATTTGTAAATTTTATTTTATTTAAATAAAGCAGTTAACCTCGAGACTTGCCACTACTCCCTATAAAATATAAAACCATAAAAGCTGACAAAATGCCAAAAAATGTCAAATCTCCATTCACTACCGAACCCCATCACGAGTTCCTGCAAAAAAAATTTCATTTCAAATAAATTTTGCAGTCCTATCTTTCCCCAAATATAAACAAAGCCCAATTAACTCTCCGCCTCCGCCTTTTTATTCATTACTCTCCGCCATTAGAACTTCTAATACCCCATATGGCGCTCAAGTTTCTAAGCTTGCAGATGCTTCTCTGGTGCTTCAACCCAGATGGCCCGCCGCGCCCTTCTCCAACTCCGCCGTCCGGGCCGTCGACGGCGAGGCTTATTGGGCTGGACGGGCGGGTCACCGTGTACAAAAGGCGGGTCAAGGTGGCGGATCTGATGAGGGAGCACACGTGTCATCTAGTTTGCCGCTCCGATTCCTTCTTTATCGGGCAGAAGGTTCCTGCGCTCTCTGAAGCTGACGAGCTTCAGCTGGGCCACAGCTATTTCCTTCTTCCAAGCCAGTTCTTTCAGTCTGTGCTTTCCTTTGTCACCATAGCCTCGTCGCTGGCTAAGGGCGGTAGGGGTTCTCTTAGGCATTTCGACATACACCTTACGGACACGGGAAAGTTGCAGATACGGATTGGGGAGGAGGAGGAGGAAACTAAAAGAGGCCGGCCTGTGTGCACGACGCTTGCTTTGGAGAAGGAATACGAGCAGCTTGTGGGGTGGAAGTCGCGGCAATGGAAGCCGAAGCTGGAGAGGATTGTTGAGGTGCCGGAGAAGAGGAGGAGGAGGGGAGGGAAGATCAGGTTTGGGCTTTTTGGTGGGTTTAGAAGAAAGAAGGGTGATTTTTCTTTGACTAAGGTTGCTTTATAGTTGAAGAAGAAGTAGCAGAAGAATATGTGAATAGCTTGATTTTGCCTTTTGTTAATTATTATTAACTTCTTTTTTAATTTCCTGAATTAATGTTTTATTTTTTTAATTAGCTTTTATGATTTTTTTTTTTTTTGGGAAAATTTTGGAAACTTTCCACTTGTGATAGAAAGAAATTACCACTATTTGCATTTTCATTGATTTTTCTAAATTTATATTATTGTATAGAAAAGTTTTAGTATTTGATCTTTATGAGTTTATGTAAAGGTTTGGGATTTGAATTAAACGGCTTATTTTGATTACAATAAAAATACATAAATTAAAATTTGATTGAATTTTTTTTTAATGTATAAAGTTTTAAATTATTTAAAAAAAATTATATTTTTTTCTTTAAATTTATTTTCATATAATTATAAGATAATCAAATAAACTCTTTGGAACTTAAATATAATGAGTTAAACAAATACATGAGGCAAAGTACTTATATTCTCTTGAAGAAAATGTTGAAGCTTGAAAGAAGTACAATCGTGTCTCCTTGCTATTACAACTCTCTTTGTTTCTTTCAGATTGCTCATTCTATCTCCTTAGAATCTTTTGATCAGGATCCAAACAAGAAGGGAGAGGAGCAAGATTGTCGCTCAGGATCAGATCGTTGAAAAATAATTTGTAGCCTAAGAAATATTGAGAGAGAGAGAGAGTTTTACTGCAATTAGGGGCTCCCATTTATAGATAAAATGTCATAGATATATAGAAGGTGTATAGTAATTGCATACCTAATATCATAATTTTTTATTATTGGAATATATAAATAGAGACTTTATGGTCTTAATATTAGATGAAAATTTAGTGTATATGTAGATAAAATAGGTGCAAATATCTTTGATTTTTCGCACCTGCTCTAGGGACAAAATCCTTCATTGGTCAGAAGGGCAATTGCCCCTCCTAAAAAAATTAAAATACCTTTTATATGAAGGGTTATTATCTGATTATTTAGGTAATTTGTCTCCATTCATATATATTTTAGTCTTTATTATAAGAGTTTTTAGGCAATTGCTCACTCTAAAAGTTATAAAATACTATGGCCTATAAATAATTGCCCTCAACATAATTAAACACATTCTGTAGATGTCTTACTATTAAGGAACGATAAACCAAATACAAAGAGAAATAGTAAAGAGAATTTATCATTTCAGGTCGAACCTGCCAATTACTTAAAAAAAATGGTATGTTTGGAGGGTGGGGTATTAAGCATGAGCAATTGATTTGGGGTTCTTAAGAGAAAATAAAAGATTAAATTTTTATTTTTAAATAAATAAAAATTTGAAATATAAGAAATTATATAAAAAAATTTATAAAATATTTAAGGCACGAGTGCCCAATTTTTTTAATTATTTTTTAATTTGACATGTCTTCAACGTGTCTGACATGTATCATAGGCATTTTAGACAGGTGTCGTGTTCTATGAATGCCGACCATTACATATATAATTGAGGAGGAGTATCGATGCATTATAGCTAATTATAGGTCATCTTCATAGAGGTCAATTGTTTGGTCTAACTTCTTATGAAAGCTTTTGGTCAATATTTCAATGATAATAATAACTACTATAGCTAGTTTCTTGGCCAATTTATGAAAAGGTGCATATATTATTTAAGCAAAAAGAGCATACTTTTTTTTTTTTAAAGGATCAAATACCCAAAATCAATTTGGGTATTCAAGAATATGCAAAATCATTTTATGTAATCTACGGAAATTGATTTTATGTATTGTTTTTTTAATATTTATTATTATTTAACATCTAAAAATTTAATAAATTATTTAATATTTAATTGATGTCATTTATTTCATCATTATTTGATATTTATAATTTTTTATTATTTATTTATATTTTAGGTGTTATATTTGTGAAAAAATCTGAATAAAAATTATTTAAATAAAAATAAAATATAGGATTAAGATGATTATATGTTTTGATTCATAATAAATTTAAAATATTTTTATTTTAATTAAAAATTAATTCATAAAATATTTTTTTTTTCTATTTATAATATAAAATGTTAAACATTAGATTATTAAATGATTTTGAGCTTATAGCTTTATATAATTTTTGTCTTTAAAAATAACAACATCAGTAAAAAAAAAAATGTTGATATTGATTATCGTTTTGAATTTTGGTAATGTTATTTATTGTTGAAGGCTAAAAAAGTTTTTGTTGATGATTGTAGTGGATTTTTGCCTTTCATATCATAGAATATTGTTTATGGTCTACCTTTCAGAGTTTGAATTATACACCCCACCAGTGGCAAAACTATAGTGGGCCGGGGGCCTTGAGGGCATGGCTCCCCACTAGCCCATTTGCCCATCTAACAATCAAAACCCACCACTTGAGTGCAACATAAAATGACTAGCCTAATCAGAAATAAAAGCCCACCTACGGCCCAACAACTCAGTGTGAGAGTTCGAACCCTGCTCCTTCGAGAAGATATAGTAAAAGTTGTATAACATCAACATGCATTTACTTATTTTTTCAAGCCAAGTTAGGGTATCCAATGTGGATGATTATTGAATTAATATTGATTAAGTGGAATACATCATCATAATATCCAATTTAAAGACCTTATGATTGATTGTTAATATACACCCTACCCAATTGCATCTCCCCATATTGTTTGATTCTTTTTAACTTAACAGAGCATCATACGACTTAACTATATAAGGGGTGTCAAAATCAGGTTACGGGTCGTGTTAGGATCGAACCCGATATTGACCCGCTAATGCTTCACTTAACGCGAACTTGACTCGTTTTTGAGGATAAGTCAGAAATTTTAACCCGGACCGGTTGACATTACTGGAGACGAAACTGTATGTGAGAGTCTCGACGTGCGGGGGTAGAAACCATATAAAGAAACGATGAATCACAATTTGATCCTCTCAATAGTAAAGGTTGCACTTCAATCGACTGTTCCATTTGGAGTAAGACATCGGGAAGGTGAATTAGGAAAAGAATTCTGTGACCAGACAAGGGGGTGAAGACCACTCGACCTCTCGAAGGTCGTTGATTAGATCCTCCATCGTCACTTTCCCCCAATCCATTGACTACTTGATTCACAATCGACGAGTTGTTCTCATTTTGAACGAAAGTTTCGATCACTTGAGGTTGATTAAATATGGTCTTTAAAGACCCTAATAAGAGGGAGATGAGGAATGACTCCGACAACGGGGAAGATGTCGAGATAGAATCAGCAACTTAGAATATATGTTCTACCCAAATAATCGGCTTCGCCTCCAGGCAAGAAAAAGGTGTTTGCATTTTGTCGATTACAGGCACTTGTCATCTCAATGGCACTTGGAAGTGTCGCCTATGGATATGAGAGGAGGATGAGTCGAAGGCAGGATCTACGGTAGTTGTGCGAACGAGAGAACAACGTCAGCGCTTGAAAGAGTAGCGTGCAAGATGGTGCGGCATGCGCACTTCAATTGCTGAGAGACAACAGACATCTCCGGGTTGACCGGTTGACCCTTGAGGGCAAGCGGGCTGTGATTGGCGGGTCTGCAAGCAAAACAGGGTAAAAATCAGGTTTATGAATTCGAAACGGGTCAAAAATCAGGACTCGAACCTGACTCGTTCTTAAAACGGGTTGACCCTGACCCAAAATATTCAGGTCGGATTCGAGTCAGATTTTTAGGTCGTGTCAATTTGACACCCCTATACATAATTCTTCAGTCGTATGCTCACCTTGTCCAACGATTATTTTATAAGTATAAAAAAAGGTCGGTCTCGCTAAGGTTTATACATGACAAAAATAAGAAGGATAAAAGAACCAGGCAAGAAGGCTAGATATAATTAGTAAATTGTATATTGGCAGCTAGTAATGAGGTCCTTAAATACAAACTCTTGACAATGTTAATCCTTAAGACTTAAAGCAATTAGTTTCTAATTAATATCTATTTATAATGTATCCCAATTAACCAACGTTAACTCTATGATCATCCATCTTGGATGCCCTATCTTCACCAAACACTAGTAAAGTAATTTAATGCATGCTAATGCTATGCAGCTAGTACAATATGATGTTTGTATACATAAAATTTTGAAATTCAAACCAGAAATACCATTGCTATCACTACAAAAAATTTGAATTTTTCGCAGCAGATGTTAGGAGCGGTTTTAAAACCGCTACCAAAACTAACTTTTAGCATCGGTTTTAGCCGCTGCTAATTATATATACAGGTTTTAACCAGTGCAATTAGCACCAGTTTTAACCGATGCAGATAGCACCATTTTTTGATGCACCAAAAAAAAACTTTTAACACCGGTTTTGACCGCTGCTTATTGCACCGGTTTTAACCGGTTAATTTTGCACCGCTTTTAACCGGTACAAATTGCCCAAATTAAAGAGCGCCAAAAAAACCCCAATTCCCAATTTTATGCCCGCGGTTTCCAAAGCTGGGATTTCCGTCTTTTTCCTTCGTGCGACCTAAGCAGAGCGAGCGTCGCAATTGCTCGCGGAGAGGAGCCGAGCCCACTGCGGAATGTCGTTGTAGCGCATAGTAAATACAGCGTATTTGTAGCGGTTTTAGAACCGCAGCAAAGAAAATTGTGGCGGTTAAAACTACCACGATAGCTCAAAATTTGTGCTGCGATTACCTTATTTTTTGGTAGTGTATGATACGAAAGATAGGAATCAATAAGGAAAATGATTTCTCTTATTTGCTCCTTTTCAATATATAAATTAATCTATGTTCCTTTTGCTAATTTTAATTAGTGTTAAGCTTCTTTTCATAATTTCGCCTAATTACATGGTCTATGGATTTTTGGTCATCGCATTTTAGAATTAAATTATATGGAAACTCTTTTATGGACCTTGCGGGGCTTCACAAGAAATCTCTTAATTCGGCCATCATAAGAAATATGATATGGTTACTCTTCTTAATATCATATTATGCAACCTAAGTTTATTAATAGAACAAAAGGTACATAGCTCATCTTGGTCTGTTGGTTTAGAGTTTTTATTACCAACCAAGAGGTTTTGTGTTCGAGTCTTGCATATGTAATCTTTGTGTGAGTTTGTCTTAATTAGTCTAAATATTCCCATTGTATACTCTTCTTAATATCCTATTATGCAACCTATGTTTATCAATAGAATAAAATGTACTAAGCTCACATTGATTTGTTGTAGGCAGGTCTCCTATTGCTTATTTGTTAGATGCAAATGTTCAAGTACTTGGGTTTAGCCATTTCCTTTGGATGGCCATCTATACAAAATTCAATATTTTTCTGTGAGTAGAACTGTAGAAGTTTATTTTTCCACTCTATTTGTCTTCTGTCCGTACCGACCACTTTTTTAGATGTGGGCTTTCTTATGTCACTATTTTCAATTTCCATATTAATTATAGCAGTTAATACAAAAATTGATCTATTCAATCTATTATTTAGCACATTGGGGTCTTGTGCTCCCAATATATTTGGATTAATTATTCTCCGCGGATGTCGAACATCATTTGGAGATCAATTAGAATGTGTCACGTCACTCTTTTGCTCGGTACCGCGGCTCGATACTGCTTGGTACCACTCAGTACCTCGGCTCGGTACAGCTGATGTGGCGCATTCTAGTTGATCTCCGGATGACGTTCTGCGTCCGGACTCCGTACAGAATAATTTCTTCATATATTGAGCATCTTTTTATTATCAAGCAATCTTCATGTTAGCTTCCATTAACCAGAAAGCTAAGTATAATACTCTTTTTGGGTTATCAGTTGCTTATTTGGTCATGCTGACCTTTTTTTGTTGTCTTTGAGGTTTCCTAAAACTTTTGTGATGTTCATCTTTAATAAATTGCTGAAGACAAGTAGATGATGGTGATGACTAGTAGTAATTGTTGGCGTTGAAGTTCACATACATCACTAGAGTTATTTAAGTCTCTTAGTCTTCTCGAAATCCAAGTCAATGCATCCAGTAGCTAGAGAATGCGGATCTATTTATAGTATTTTAAGAGTGACATTTTAATAATTCTAGCCCAAGTTTCATAGCACTCATCTGAATTGAATCATTTGATTATATGCCATTTATTTTGTATTTAAGTGCTATAATGACCTTAAAATTGAGTGATTCTGAGCTCATTGGATTGGTCTTGTCGAGCACTTGATTTTACTAAAAGCATGTATTACTAAGGCTTCATTTAGGATGGCTTTTTCACTGCTTCTTAAAGCAATTTTAATTTTTGTACTGAAAAGTTGTTTTAAGAATCAGCAAGAAAGTCGTCACAAACAAAGCCTAAGAGATCATTTAATCCTTCAATTAATATCCCAAAATTTCAATCTATACTAGAAGTGCATGATTTGGGCTAATTTAGACTAGAATAGGATCAACTTGGTGTCATTAGGTTCATCTTATCAATACCAATTTGATTGTAAATTTATTAAAATCAAGGCTGCAATAGTCCTTAATTTTTTTTTGAAAGTTTTCAATTCATGCAGTAAGATTTCGTGCCAATTAAATGCATTTTATATAGACATATCACAACAAAATTAACTTTTATTTTTAAAATAAATGCATTTTAGTCTTTATGCATTTTTTAAATATGCTTATTTTAAAAATGGGCAAGCTGATGTCATCAAGTGCATTAATAATAAAATCATCTAATAAATAATCATTACAATCTAAACAATAATACTTCCATACAAAACCACTAATCATCTCTTTACATTAAGGGTCTATTTGGTTGAATTACATAAGGGTGTAAAGTATTTCAAATATAGGGGTTTTGAAACTCACACAAAATTGTGAGGCAATTGACAAAATGCTATCAGCTTAGCTGCTGAAGAAACAAAAAACCTATGAAACTGTGAAAATACAAGTAAGGAAAGCAAAATGTTAAGCAAAAATAATAAGGACTCAGATAAGCAATCATCAGGAAAACACCCAGGAAACCAAAAATCCCCTGGTTGCCGGGAGGAAGAACATCAGCGACAGGCCGTCCAAGGGGAATAATGTAGATTGCAATCATCATAGTCCTTCAAAACACCAGCCAGCCCCTGGTTGCTCAGAAAAGCCGGCCAAGAGGCACCAGAATACCTTCCACAGCAAAGGCAAAGATCAAGTGAGCATATCCTGAAAACAAGTTTTCTTGAAACTCTTGAGGTAAACCGCCCGTTTAATCTTAGATGATATGACATTAATACTTTCCAAACAGTTGCCAAATAATCTGTCGTTCCTGGATCTCCATATGAAGTAAACAATAGCAGACAGAGTTAAAAAGGAGAAGTTCTTTCTGTTGCTAACAGTTTCCTCAACCTCAATATCATTATAGGTTTGCCATAGATTAGGCCTAAACAGCATGGATTGCATTCTGGGAAAGAACCTCAGCAGAATATTAAACGAGAAATCACATTCAAAGAACAAATGGTTCTGGGTCTCAACATTTATTTTGCAAAAAACGCAGAGGTGGCAAACCGGAATGCCCCTAGCGGCGAGAACTGAGGCAGTTTTGAGGCCATCCCTAAAAGCAATCCAGGAGAAAACAGCAAACCGAAGGGAGCTATGTTTATGCCAAACAAAATTATACCAATTAACCTTCTCCACATCCTCATAGAAGTCATGAATAAATTTTTTGAAAGAAGGTTTAGAAGGTGCAATCCAACAGCAATCATCCAGCCCAGCAGAAATGGGGACTGACCGAATCAAATCAGCAATATGGGCAGGCAAAGAAGCAGGTAGAGTCCAGGAACCGTTAGTAATGTGTTTACAAACAGGCACATTAGCTTTGGAGATCAAAAATTCGAGTTTATCCTGCTTCAGACGATCAGCCACCGATAAACCAAGACACCAAGGATCCCAGTAAAAAGAAAGATTACTAGTAGGAATAATTTTGAAGTTCAAAGAATGCAAAAGGCTCTTAGCCACATCGCATAAGTTTTTCCAGTAAGAAGAGCATTTAGTAATCTGAGTATTCAAAATGGATCCATATTTCTCTTTCCACCAACAGAAAAGATAACTTTTAGAGCTATAAAACCTCCATATAACATTGCAGCCACAAGCATAATATAAGGCTTCGATAGAAGGGATGCCCAGCCCCCCATAAATCTTAGGTTTGCAGGTATCCTTCCAAGAGATGAGGTGCATTTTACGTTTTTGAATCTCCCCATAAAAAAGAAATCTAGAGCAGAGGCTTTTAATCTTCTTGATACAGGTTTTGGGTAGCATAGTCCCACGGACCCAATACAGCAAGATGCTGTTAATGGTGTGTTTAAGGTATTGCAGTCTACCGGCCATAGAGAGGGATCTCGCTTTCCAGCCATCTAAGGATGTAGTGATCCTAAGCAGAAGGGGCTGAAAGTCCGCAATTTTCAGTTTCCTATGGAAAATAGGAATGCCCAAATATTTAATAGGACTGGATGATATGGGGATATTCAAGGTATGACTAATGGCCTGCTCCTGAGTAGAGTTCTTAGAAAAAACAATTTTGCTTTTGCTGCTATTGACCATTAAACCCGAGAGATTAAAGAAGTCATCAAGGATGCAGTTCAGATGCTGAGCATTCTCCCGAGTAGCATTAGCAAAGACTAAAAGATCATCTGCGTATAAGAGATGAGAGAAATAGGTGCTGCCAGCTTTCAGACCCAAGAGAGAGTTGCTGTTGGAGGCCTCTTCAAAAAGAGATGATAAGCAGTCCATAGCAATACAGAACAGGTAAGGGGATAACGGGCAACCTTGCCTCAGACCTGAGGAGGAAGAAAAATATCCTTCAAGCCCCCCATTAATGGAAACAGAGAAGTAAACGTCAGAGATACAACAATTGATCCAGGAAACAAAAGTTTCAGGGAATCCCTTGGCAAGCAAACGTTCAATCAAGAATTTCCTGGAAACCGTGTCAAATGCCTTGTGAATATCAAATTTAGCACATAAATATTGATCTTTGCGGCTGGAATTGAATTCTTTGAGGAGCTCATCCGCTAAAAGAATATTATCAGAAATAACTCTACCCTTAATGAAACCAGATTGGCTTGGATGTATAATAAAAGGCATAACCTCTTTCAAACGGTTGGCAAGAATCTTGGCTATAATCTTATAAAAGGTGTTGCATAGGGAGATAGGCCGGAAATCTGCAATGTCTTGAGCATGAGGCCTTTTGGGTATGAGAGCTATAGCCGTAGCTTTAGCATGCTTAGGCATAGTGCCAGTCGAGAAGAAGGACATCACTGCATCAGTAATTTGAGTCCCAATAGTATTCCAAGTGGATTTATAAAATTCAAATGTGTAACCATCAGGGCCGGGTGCCGAGCTGGCAGGGGAGGAGAAGATAACATTTTTAATTTCTTCCATAGAAACAGGAGCAACCAAGCCAGGAATGGAGCTAGGAGGGAGCAGGTAATGAGTTGGAGGGACCCTGCTATGATGAGTATTAGGAGCAGCCGAGTTAAAGACCTTTTGAAAATGGTTGACAATGGCCCTATTAATGTCAACAGGATTATAAAAAGTCCCCTCAACCGTAGAGATGCATTTGATCTGATTTGAATTATGTCTGACATTAATCCTGGAATATAAAAACTTCAAATCATCCTCCCCATTAGAAAGCCACTTAGCTTTAGCCCTTTGAATAATCCAGGACGACCAATCAGAGTTTTTAACCGCAAGCTTGTGGTTAATATCTTTAAGAGCCAGATTGAGATCAGAATCGAGAGGATTAGCCTGAATTTGACATAAAAGATTGTTTTGCAAGAATGTAAGATCAGAAATATCAATTTGGAGGGAGTTGGAAGTGACCCAATTCTTGGATTTCAGACTAATCTTTAGTGTCTTAAGCTTCTGGAGAAAAGCATGAATAGGACTGCTGTGAAATCTTTGAGAGAAGACCTGAATAAGAGAATCCCAAAACTCAGAGTTAGCCAGCCAATAATTCTTAAAAAGAAATCTATGATTCTTGCTTTTGCTTTGATCCATTTGTAAAATGATAGGCGAATGATCAGAAATCTGAGGGTTGTCCACAAGATAGAAGGATGAAGGAAAATTTCCAAGCCAACAGTCGTTAACCAACATCCTATCTAATTTAATGTGAATTGGGTTATCGGTCCTTTGGTTATACCAAGTAAAATAATGACCAATGGAAGACAGATCATGAACAGCAATATTGAATATCAAATTGTTGAAATCAGCCACTTTGCTACTAGTAAGTAAGGAACCACCGGCCTTCTCATTAGGTGATCTGCAGCAGTTAAAGTCCCCTAGGATAATCCAGGGGGAAGTAATACCAATGGCAATATCAGCAAGGTCCTTCCATAACTTAAGCCTTTCCTCCAAATCATTAGACGCATAAACGACAGAAACACAGTAGGTTTCCGTAGTGCCAGAAAAAACCAATCCATGAATTAATTGGCTAGAAGTAAAAACAGGTTTGAAACTCACAGATGAAGAGTTCCACTTAATCCATATGCGACCAGGGGAGGCATAATCGAAATTATCATAAGAGCCTTCAGCAGAGAAAACAGTGTGAGAAGAAATAAACCAGGGGTCGCAGAGAGAAGTCAGAGAGATTCTTGTTTCCAGTAAGAAGAGCAAGTCAAGGTCAAAGGTTTTGACTAAGTTTTTACAACATAAAACTTTGTCGGGGCTATTGAATCCACGGGTGTTCCAGGAAGCCAGGAGGGGGAAGCTGGTCATTGGGATTTTGAGGTGGGTGTTGTGGCCTTTTTGGCCGATTTGGCTCTTGTCGATTTGGCTGTGGAATTTGTGTTGACAATTGGTTGTTTGGTTTGACTATTACTGGTGGCCATGGTTTTATTGGATGTATCTGCTGGGTTGTCCGGGTTATCGTGGGGGTTGGAAGAGGAAGAAGGTAAGGTAATTACTTGGGAAGTGGCTGACTCAGGAGCCGGGTCTTGGTCATTAAGGGCGTCAAACTTGTTTTTAGTTGGGACAGGTGGGGAGGTAGACACAGTGGTAGGTGAAAAAGTAATGGTGTTGGGTGAGGGGGGAATAAAGTCTTCTGAAGGGGAATTAAGGTTAGGAATGAGGGTGTTTATTTCAACAGATGCAGAAGCAGGGGCTGTTGAAAGAGAGGTGGATGGTTGGGTTGTAGGAGGCTGAGGTTGAGTCTGTGGTGGAGTTTGGGCCTGCGGTTGAGATATCTGCTGGGGCTGCGGTTGAGGCTGGAAGGTAGAGGAGTTGGGAGGTTTAGGAATGTTCAGTCTAGGGGGAAGTTTCCGGGGTTTACGGCTAGTGCTTCTCCCACGGTTTTGGGATGTTTCGGTGGTCTGAGGGGTTGGGTTTTTAGGGCAGGCATTAGGGGCATGCATGATTGAGTTACAAAAGGAGCAGTGGGTAGGCTTCCAGTCGTAAAGCACAGTAAGGGGAAAGGTTTTGTCATCCACCGTGTAGTAGATCACATCAGGTAAGGGGGAGGAACTACTCACCTGGACGCACACCCGAGCAAAGGTGAGCCTCGTTTTGGCAGCAGTTAAAGCGTCAACAGCAAGCGGGATGCCGACGCAGCTCGCAATCTTTGAGATCCCCTCCGGCGTCCAGCAAGACAGAGGGAAGTTTTTAATCTTGATCCACAGGGGAATCGAGGGGAACTCCTCGCGAACAGGGATGAAATCCGGAGTCCACTTCTGAAGGATGAATGGTTTTCCAAAGAAGAACCAGGGGCCACCCGACCAGGCCATGTCAAAATCCTCCCGATTGTTGAACTTGAGCAGAAAGAACCCGTCATCTAAGGTAAGCAGAGAGAGGGATCCTTTCAAGTTCCAGGCTTTTTTGATCGTTGCGAGTAAAGCTTCATAGTACGGACGCCTTCCGATGGAGTATCCGACTAGAGAGAGGGACCATTCAGATGATCCAGCGGTGAACTGTGCGGAAGTGAAATGAGCAGTGGCGTTCTCAGTGGGGAAGTGAGTGATGGAAGAGGTAAATTCATTGGAAACAAGGGGCTGGGTAGCAATAAGGCTCTTCCAATCTTTAAGAAGGAGAGTGGAAGAGGATGATGATGATGAGGGGGTGTAGAGCGGAGGGGGGGGGGGGGGGGGGGGGAAAGCGGAGGACATCCCAGGGGAGATTCTCCCCAAGGGGAAGGCGGTGGCGGCCAGAAAAGCACGGAGCAAGCCAAACCCTAGCAGAGCACAAACGCAAGCCAACAGGCGATCACCTCCCACTTTTTGTGCCGCATTATTGTCTTCTATTCTAAAAAGCTACTTTAAAAAACAGTAAAAAATCATCCCAAACGAAGTCTTAGTTTATGAAGATGAAATAAGAGAGAAAAAGAGTAAAAGACATATCATAAATAGAGTTAGAAAAAGCGTGACAGCTAGAGGCATAATGAGCTAATTAGTGATACAAATGATGGAGGTGAGGGGACAAGTCAGGAGCAGAGAGCTACATAGATATAAGTAGAGGTGTAAATATTTGACACGATACGAAAATTCGATCCGGAAATTTCGAGATAGACCCGATCCGTTTTGAAAATGGGTCTTGTTCGGGTTCCCGGATTCGACCCGTTTGAAAAACGGGTCGGGTTCGGGTTGACCCGATAGGTTGCCGGGTCAACCCAGAAACCCGTTTAAACTGTCTGTCCAGCTGCCCGCATAGCTGCCCTAGCCTGCCCGCCCCATGCCCGGCTGCCCGATGTTGAGTCCAGTAATTAGGTTGTTAAGCCTAAGTAAATGTCCCAAGGCTACCAAGAGGGGGGTGAATTGGTAGTTTTTAAAATTTTAAACCCTCTTAATAATAAAGTTGAACCGAAATAAAATTTTCTTTTAAAGTTAGTAGAAAAATGTTTTTCAACCACAGAGTTATTAAAACTGAAATTTAAAGTGCGGAAATGTAAAGCTATAAAGTAAATGACACCAGATTTATAGTGGTTCGGTCTATAACCAGACCTACATCCACTCCTCAGAGACACCCTCTGAGTATTGCTCTGATACCACTTGTTGAGTCCAGTAATTAGGTTGTTAAGCCTAAGTAAATGTCCCAAGGCTACCAAGAGGGGGGTGAATTGGTAGTTTTTAAAATTTTAAACCCTCTTAATAATAAAGTTGAACCGAAATAAAATTTTCTTTTAAAGTTAGTAGAAAAATGTTTTTCAACCACAGAGTTATTAAAACTGAAATTTAAAGTGAGGAAACGTAAAAAGCTATAAAGTAAATGACACCAGATTTATAGTGGTTCGGTCTATAACCAGACCTACATCCACTCCTCAGAGGCACCCTCTGAGTATTGCACTAATACCACAAAGTGACTCTCCTTTAGCACCCACAGCAAGGCGGAGAAGCCTGTACAAAACACTCTTTTCACCACTACCCGGTGCGGCAGAGAACCGTCGTCCTTTCACACTCTCCTAGTGTGGGCAGAGAACCCTACGGCTGTTCACACTCTCCAAGTGTAGGCAGAGAACCTTCTTCCTTTCACACTCTCCTAGTGTGGGCAGAGAACCCTCGTCTGTTCACACTCTCCAAGTGTCGGCAGAGAACCCTCGTCTGTTCACACTCTCCAAGTGTCGGCAGAGAACCGGACCTTCTTGAATGATCTTCTCACAAGAATCTAGAAGGAAGAAAGAAAAAGAGTGAAGAAATCCAATTTCACAAGTAGAGACTCTTACCTTAGCAATCCAAGTGAAGCCTTCTCGCTCCAGTGGTAGGAATCCTCCTTTGAATGCTCTCTTCCACTCTCTCCTTGGCTGTTCTCTCAAGAGGCACGAAGATCAAATGACAAAAAGATTGGGTGGCAGTCTAATTTGGACTATTTATATAAAAGACAAGTGAAACCGCCCAAAAAACTGCAAATTTTCAATTCTGTACGCAGTGGATCGTCCTGTACGATCCTGGATCGTCCTGGACGATTTTACTTAAACGAACGATCTGAAACGACCCAATTTGTAAATGTGTACGAACTGACTTCGTACAGCTGATCGTCCTGTACGAACTTGGTTCGTCCAGTACGAACGGTTATTACAAGGTCGGTTCTAGAAACTGCTGAAAACTGTTCTAAGTCGGTTTATCGTTTGAACGAAAATGTGATCGTCTGGACGAAAATTTTCCAGAGAGCCGATCGTCCTGGACGATTATTTATTTCGTCTGGACGAAAATTTTCCAGAGAACCAATCGCCGCGGACGATAATTAGTTTTCGTCTGGACGAAAAATTTCCAGAGAGCTGATCGTCCTGTACGATATTTATTTTCGTCTGGACGAAAATTTTCCAGAGGACTGGTCGCCTCGTACGATGGTAAAATTCGTCTGGACGAAAATTTTACAGAGAACCCATCGCCTGGGACGATAATAAATTTTGTCCTGGACGAATAGGACTTAGAAAATTTTTCAAAGCAAGTTCCTATTCGTTCCAAGTGCTCTATAGGAGATAACTGACAGATCGTCCAGTACGATAAATATCGTTCTGTACGATCAGTATAGAATTTCAAGATCTCCTTATTTGTGTGTGTGAGATTTTATTCACTCAATTACAATCACTCCCTTTCAAACTTAATTCAAAGAAAAGACAAACATCAATTAAACAAAATATCTCATGTTGAATTTGAATTGAAGTTTTCGTAGTCTGGAGTCTGATTTTCCTGAAATGTTAGTACACACAAGAGCAAGTGCAAATCTTCTGACATTGTTAGGAGATAACTATACATTTGAACAATAATGTTTGGAATCATCAAAACTACATAAGTTGCATAAATATAACTCATTCAAATAGCAACTATTCAAACACCCGACCCTGCCCTCCCCCTGCAGTGCCTTGCTAGCACGCTACCGCGCGAACGAGGCTGCCTACGCGGCTACCCACGCGCCCGCACGGCTACTCAAACGCCCTACCTGCGCGCCCACGATGCTGCTCGCGCTGCACCAGCTCACGCGGCCTCGCCAGTCCAAGACTGCGTCCGCGCCGAGTTCGAGCCCATGCCCACGCCAAGTACAAGCCCACATCCTCGCGCGCATTTGCGTCCGAGCCCG
The DNA here is from genome assembly GCA_019514585.1 of Dendrobium officinale. Lineage (NCBI taxonomy): Eukaryota > Viridiplantae > Streptophyta > Magnoliopsida > Asparagales > Orchidaceae > Dendrobium > Dendrobium officinale. Next base: position 20,338,993 of record CM033692.1, read on the forward strand.
CTTCCCATGTCGGGTCGGGTCAACCCGACAACCCGCCGGGTCGGGTCCGGGTTTGAATTTCCAACTCGTTTTCCTACCCGTGACCTGAAATTGACATCCTTAGATATAAGAGAGCAAGCAAATATCAGAGGAAAGGGAGTCACGAAGGGGGAGAGGGCGACCGTGACTAATGGAACAAGCAAGTGAGGGCACATCAAAAAGGGTTATAAAACGGTCAAAGGTAATACAACGAAAAGAAATTAGGTTAATCCAAAAGTCAATCAAAAATTGACAACCATCACAAAATCTATGGCAAGATAAAAATACTCTAGTAGGGAAATTACTTCGCCAGGATATAGTTTCCAAACAAATGAAATAGTTAGCCATAATACTCCTAAAGGACTTGTAAATCAAACCATATAGATAGATGATGTACTCAAACTTTAATCCATCCACATTATACTTGTTGCGGGGTAGAATATACGCGGCGGTAGAGTTTGAAAATTTTCGTCTGAGCATTGTATGAATATCTAGCACACACAAACAGAAGATAAAAGAACACAAGAATTTTAACGTGGAAAACCCTAAAAAGGGGAAAAAAATCCACGGGGCCACGTCCAGTTAAAAGGTTCCACTAGTGTAGTTTGAGATACAAGAGGCTGATTCGTCCAACAAGTTAGGACGATCAGATTACAATGAGTTTCTTCTGAATTGAAATTCAGTTACAAAGTCGAGCAGAGTTCCGGCGTCACTCTGGCGTCCGGCAGGATTCTAGCGTCGTTCTAACGATGGGAAAAACTCTAGCGGTGGTCGATGAGGAGCTGTTCTCTCATCTCCTTCTATTCTCTTCTTCTTGTTGGGATCCCTCTTATGAGAAATGAGGGGTCTATTTATAATTTTTCTAGAGTGGCATGGCCCGTAAATAGGTGTGAGATCAGGGGCAAATAGGGAGTGGCTGAATGGACGGCTGATATTGAATCCTTTGATCGTGCACCGTTCGTCAAACATTTGAAGGTCTTATTGATGTCGGATTTCGGCGATCTTGGGCTCGTTTGATTCATCTCGTCGAGCCGTTCGATTCGACTATAAGACGGTTAAAATCAAAGACCGTTTGGTAACTCAAATTGTGGTTCGAGCTTTCCAACAACACTTCGGCACTTGATGTAGGCTCATTTGGACTCGGATTGAGTTGTTGGTGTCATTGAGTTCGTATTTCCGAGACGCTCAATTTGAATATAAGCTCGTTGAAATCGGAGTTCGGGTGCTCCCGGATTTAATTTTGAAGTTTCCGGTTCGATTTTGCCTCGAGATTCGTGCTCGATCAAGATAATTTTTTGAAAATATATCAATACTTAGCAATGCTATGTACGTCAATCAATATGAAATATTTATATGTTTGCATGGAGAGAATTTAAAAAGAAAAAAATTGGGTTATATTCTGATTTATATTTAATCAGAATATATTTTATAATAATTTAAATTATTTTTAAAATAAGTGTTCATTTATTAATCATACATTACGTTCATACTTAAGTAAATTTATAAACATAATTAAATTTTAATAAAAAATAAGCTTTATCAAATTTTCATTTAAAATAGAAATTAAACAGCTCATCTGATCTTGAAACATCAAGGATTCTATAGGCATCAAAAATATATATTGCATCATAAAGGTCTAAAAAGTGAGCATTCCATATTTACCATTAAAAAATTGTGTTATAATTTATATCATAATAAATTAAAAATATAAAATTCTCAAATAAAATTTAATATTTAAACTTATTTAAATATTAAATTACCATTATATATATATATATATATATATATATATTTCAAATCCCACTAATGCTAATAGGGTTGTAAGTGAGTCAAGCCTACTTGTGTGCCATTTGGACACATCTCAATAAATGACTTGTGAGCCAAGTTGGATGAGCTAACAAGCTAGCCTTTAGCCTACCCCGACTTGACTCATTAGCTTGAGAGCTAGTTCATTTAAAAATACTAATATACAATATACTTAAAATTTATTAGGTGATACGTCATCATGAAATTATCTTGATTGGGCACGAAACTCGAGGCAAAATCAGTTAGGAAACTTCAAAAATTAAATTCGAGAGCATATGAACTCCGATTTCAGCGAGCTTATAGTCAAACTGAGCGTCTCGGAAATACGAATCCAACGACACCAAATTCAACCCAATCCGAGCCCAAATAAGTCCGAATCAAGGACCCGAAGCGCTGTTGGAAGCTTTAAACCGCAATTTGAGTTACCAAACGGTCTCCGATTTTGACGAGCTTATACTCGAATCGAACGGCCCGACGAGACAAATCCAACGAGCCCAAGATCGCGGAATTCCAACATCATTAAAGCCTTCAAATGCCCATCGAACGGTGCATGATCAAAGGATTCGATATCGGCCGTCCATTCAAAACACTCCAAATTCGCCCCTGATCTCACGCATATTTACGGGCTATGCCACTCCAGAAAAACTATAAATAGAGCCCTCATTCTACACCAAAGGGACTCAAGTGAAGAGAGAGAAGAAGAAGATGAGAAAGGGGAATAGGAGATTCCTCACCTCCTCGACCACCGCCGGAGCTCTTCCTGCCGCCTGAAGACGTCGGAACTCTGCCGGATTTTCGGGAAATGCCAGGAATTCGCAGAACTTTGTAAACTTCCTGGGAGAAACAAATTGTATTCTGATTATCCCAACTTGTGGGATGAATCAGCCATTTGTAATCTACAAAAACACTAGTGGAACTTTACAACTGGGCGAGGCCCCGTGGTTTTTTCCCTTTTTCGGTTTTCCACGTAAAAACTCTGGTGTTTACATTTTCTTTTCTGCTTGTGTGTTAAATTTACGTGCAACGCTCGGACGTGAATCTACATACTCTACCGCCGCATATTTTCTAACACGCAACATTATGTCATTATGATTCACAATTTTAAGTACAAGGTTGTAAAAAAAATTATATATATATATATATATATATATATATATATATATATATATATATATATATATATATATCACTTTCTTATATTAAGTGATTCTTTATTATTTTTCTTATAATTTCTCAATCTTTTAACCATTTAATGATATTAATTATTTAAATCATAATTATTTTCTCTTTTCATAGTACTCGAACTGGCTAGTGAGCCAGCTCAAACTCATAGAATAAAACTGGAGCTCAAATTTGAACTCAACTAACTAATCAAGCTCAAGCTCAAATCAAACATGACTTGAACTTGACGCGGCTCATTTAAACCCCCTAATACCAAAAGCAAAGAAAGAGCTTGGCCAATACCACAAGGACAAAAAAATCTACCAAGTTGGAAGATTTGACAAGGCCACTATCCAATAGTTTTAAGAGAAAAAAGGATTAGGCCACTGAACATAAAGGCAAACATTATTTCTTGGATGTCATGCTGTATGCAGGCACATTTTATGTGATTGTTTTAACTTTTCTTCTTTTCAAAAGCACTTCTCATCGTCCGCAAACATGCATGGGAGAAAGGGAAATATAAGAGCTATAAAGTCGGTGTACTTCTAGCAAAATATCTAAGGTATTTAAGTGGAATGGCTTTTATTTATTATTTTTTATTTCCTTTAGTGCCTCTTACAATTATGAAGAATAAATATATTTTATATAATTTTTCGTTTGATAATTATAAGAGAATTTTTTTATATATTTATTAGTTGATTTTTTAATATTTTAAGCGGAATTAAAGAAACTTGATATTAAAGACACACCTTACATTCTTTGAAATTTGTTTAGTCATAAATGTATAAGGTTATTTATTCTTCCTCTCCAAGGAGAAGAAAAAATGGTAATTTATACATCCGATAACCCTTATTGTTTACACCATTTTAGTTTTAAAAGTCACAATTCTCTCTCTCATACACACATCATAATAACATTTTATACATTTCGATAGTAGCCCTGTAGGCTCGCCATAACTCTTTAAATTTGAAAAGTATATTATTTCTTATTTTCTTCCTCTCCTTCCAACGTGAAGCCAAAATTCAGAGTATTGGTTTCGTCACTATGGAGCAGGGCTGTCAAAATTGAGTCACGGGTCGAGTTCGGGTCCAACCCGTAACTGACCCTGTACTATTCGACCCAACCCGAATCGAAATCTGACTAGCTTCGTGTATGTTTTACTAATTTTTTTTAATTTAATCCAATTTATTTAAAACTAAATAAAATTGAGGTAAGATTTACTTCAATCAATTTAAAACAAATTAAGCATAATTCAATTTGGGCAACATAACTTATTATTTTTTAGAAAAAGCATTTACTTATTTCATAGCAATCTCTTAAAACCCTCCTAAATTAATTAAAAGGGGGTCAAATCGGATTGATTTCGGATTTCCGGGTCAATCTGAATCCGACCCGGTTTGGGTTGACCCGAACCCCAAATTTTCGGGTCGAATTTTCATGTCGGGTCAAATATTGGCAACCCTACTATGCTAACCTAAATTCACCCTTTCTTGAGGAAAGATTCAAAATTCATATATGTTTGAATATCTCAAGATATTGATTAGACTGAGTTGCAAGATCATGAGATATTAAAACAAAATAAAATGAAATTCAATCAAATAAGATAGATGAACAAGACTCGCAAAACTTAGAGTATCGAGATAACTTTGCTACTCCTAACTTAGCATGATAGCCAAGCATCCAAAGCATCTTATGATAATAGCAGGATCAATTCCATAGGCCTAACTCCCTCTTAGTTACAGTAGCAAGAAATCAAGCTGAATTAAATAAAGACTAAGAACCCGAGCCATTAGTTCAAATAAGATAATGTTGACTGAAGCTAAGTCAAATACTCTCAAGAAAGAGCAAAACCTCCTCAAACATATCAAGAGTACAAATCTCTATGCAACAATAGCAAAAAGATAAGAAAGAAAAGAAAAAAAAACATCAGTGGCAATATGCCACACAAGATCCTAAGATCGAACAAGCTAGTTATTTAATGATGTGACAACATATCATGAAATATAAAATGAGAACTACCAATTAAGCCCTTACATTCAAAAGCTAATAGTTCGAGTAATAGATTTAGGTTTCGTTTTGGACACTTTTCTTATTACTTTATAAATCAATTTTTTAGCATAGTTCAAAAAAATTTTGAACTAGAAACTTTTGTATAAAAAACTGCTTTTGAAAGCATTAAGAAAGTTATTTTGACCGATGCCTTAATTAGGGTTTCTGAAAGAGAGTCTTCCTTTGTGAAGAGATTATTCTTAGAAACATCTATAAAAACCTTGAATAGCCATGAAAGAAAGAAATGTAGAAAGAAAATTCATAACCAAGCTCATAATAAGAATCATCATCATTCCCAATCATAAACTTTGGCTAATATACACTTGGCAGCAACGTGATCTGATTGTGATCTCGATTCTTATTTCTTTCTTTTCCATGCTCATTTAGATTTTGTTTGAAACGACTTTCTTACTGCTTCTTAAAACAACTTTTTAGTATTAAAATTTTAATTTTGGAACTAAAAAGCTTCTTTAAGAAGTAGTAAGAAAGCCGTTCCAAACTAATCCTTAATTTAGTAATATGAAGTTAGAAAATAAATTAATAAAAAAATTAAAAATTAATATCATTTAGTAATTTGAAAGTTAGAAAATAAAATAATGCAAAAAATTAAAATTTCATACCATTTAATTGCTTGTTATTAGAAATTAACACTGATTTTAAACTCCACAAATACTGTCATTAGACCCCCTTTTAATTTAATAACTCACTATTCACATATAAAATAGATGAAATAAACATTTTTTTCATTATCAATTAAAATTTTAGATTTTTTTATTTTATTTAGGGTGAAGAAATTCTTACTATTATTTGTGTTTGTATGTATATAGCAGGCTATGTGAGAAAGAAGACAAGGAAAAAAAATTGCAGAAAACAATGTACTAGCTTTAGGTTTTGTTTGAGACTGGTTTTTTACTGTTTCTTAAAATAATTTTCTTAGTACTAGCAGTAGAAAGAAAGCCTTCTCATGCAAAGCCTTAGTCTCTGTACCAAATGCTCAAAGATAAAAATATTCGTCTCATTTCATTATTTATATGAATCATCAAAGAGCTATAGAAAATGATACATCAAAAAAGAAATAAAATATACAATGATTGATGACTTTTGATATAGATTGCCTATGACAATGTCACACCTTGACTAAGGCTTTGTTTGGGACAGCTTTTGAATATTATTTTTTTTGCTATTTTTGACAATTTTTTTATTACAAAGCTAATGTTGAAAGCACTAAGAAAGCTATCCTAAAGAAAGGATTGTAGTCAACGGGAAACGGTGGTCAGAAGGACCGCAGTCGTCGGGCAACGGTAGTCGGAAGGACCGTAGTTGGTGAGTGCATGTGGTCAAAATGACCGTAGTCGACGGATGACGTCGGTAGAAAGAACTCCGATGGTGGTTGACAAACAGGCGGAAGTTCGACGGAGGTCGGGAAGAACTCTGGGGGTGGTTGACGATCTAGTGTAAGTCCGTTGGTGGTTGACAAACGGGTGAAAGTTCGACACTGGTCGAGAAGAACTCTGGTTATGGTCGACAATTGGGAGGAAATCCTGACAATGGTTAGGAAGAACTCTAGCGGAGGTAGACGAATGGGTGGAAGTAAGATGGTGATCGACAAACGGGTGGAAGTCTAACAGCGATCAAGAAGAACTCCGACTGTGGTCGGTGATGGGCGGAAGTCCGATGGAGATCAAGAAGAACTCTGACAGTAGTCAACGAATGAGCAAAAGTCCGATGGTGGTCGACGAATAGGAGGAAGTTAAGTAGTGGCTAGGAAGAACTCTGAGGCTGGTAAACTAACGAGTGGAAGTTTGTTTGTGATCAACGAACAGGTGAAAGTTCGATGGTGGTTGGGAAGAACTCCAGTGATGGCCGACAAATGGCAAAAGTCCGGTGGTGGTTGACGAACATGCAAAAGTCCGGTGGTGCTCTGGAAGAACTCTTGAGGAGGTTGACAAATGGGTGGAAGTTTGTTGGTGATCACGAGTGGTTGGAAGTCCTATGGCGATCAGGAAGAACTTCGACGGAGGTCAACGAATGGGTGGAAGTCTGTTGGTGATCGACGAACTGGTGAAGGTCCGACATCCATAGGGAAGAACTCCTGTGGTGGTCGAAAGATAGGCTAAACTCTGGCGGTGTTAAACGAACGGGCGGAAGTTCAACAGTGGTCGAGAAGAACTCTAGTTGTGGTCGACGAATGAGTGGAAGTTCTTTGGTGATCTATGAAGGGGTGAAAGTCCAATGGTGGTTGGGAGGAACTCTAACGGTGGTCGATGAGCAGGCGGAGTCTGGTAGTGGTCTGGAAGAACTCGGGCGGAGATCGAACGGGTGAAGGTTTATTGGTGATCGATTTATAGGTGGAAGTCTAGTGGCGATCAGGAAGAACTTCGACAGTGATTGACGAACTAACGGAAGTTTAGCGGAGGTCGATGAGCTGGTAGAAGTTTGTCTGTGGTTGGGAAGAACTCTAGCGGTGGTCGACTAATGGGTGGAAGTCCGTTGGTGATCAACAAACTGGTAAAAGTCTGATGGTGGTCAGGAATAACTCTAGCGATGGTGGACGAACATGAGGAAGTCCAGCGATGGTTGGGAAGAACTTTGGCCGAGGTCGACAAACAGGTGGAAGTCCGTTAGTGATCGATTAGTGGCTGGAAGTCTGGCGGCGATCTGGAAGAACTCTAACGAAGGTTGACGAGCAGGTGGAAGTCCAACATCGATCAGCAAGAACTACGGCGGTGGTCAACGAATAAGGGAAGTTTGTCAATGGTCAACTAACAGACGGAAGTCCGATGGCGGTCGAGAAGAACTCTGATGGTGGTCGACGAATGAGTGGAAGTCCGTTGGTGATCGACGAATGGGTGGAAGTCCGACAGTGGTCGGGAAGAACTGTGGCGGTGGTCGACAAACGGGCGAAAATCAGGCGGTTGTCGACGAACATGCGGACGTCTGGTGGTGGTCGGAAAGAACTCTAACGGAGGTCGATGAATGGGTGGAAGTTTGTTGGTGATCGACGAACGGGTGGAAGTCTGTTGGTGATCAACGAACGGGTGGAAGTCCGGCGGTGGTCAACGAAGAATTCCGGCGGTGGTCTGCGGTGAGGATTTGGACCATTGATTTGAGCTCATTTGGCTCGGATTATACTTATTTTGGTGTGGTTTGGTTCGTCTTTCCGAGATGTTCAATTCAACTATAAGTTTGCTGAAATTAGAGTTTGGATTATCCCCAATTTAATTTAAAATTTTTGAATACAAATTCATACTCTATCAAGGCAATTTATCAAGAAGTTTAAAGAAAATATTCAAATAAAGGGAGAAGTTGACACAATTGATTTAATTAAATTTCACCATACTTAAAAAATTCCAATAATTTTTAAAAACTAAAAAAAGATCAAATTTGAACTTGCACCAATTCATGAAACATTACATAAGACTATATGAGGGCATATTTTTCTATGATCCATAAAATAAAAACAACTCAATATATAATATTAAATTCATGAATATATAAAGAACCATTTTTTCCTCAACCTTTCTTCCTTAGCTCCAGAAGCTTATTAAAGCTACGCAGAACTAGAAAATATCTGGTGAATTAAAATGTGGATAAAGAAACAAGTCTTTTAACAATGCCCGGTTCTTAAATGGATAAGCCAGCTTGCTCTGATGAAAAGATGAAAGAAAGAAATGTAAGAGACAAACGTGAGGGAGGGGTCCATAGCGTCAGTGGACTGAAGCAAAGCTGATCAAGCTGGAATGCAGCGACTTGTTGGGCTCTTTATATATAATATACATATTTTTATTTTCAAAATTTTAAATTTGATAAAAATATTCAATTTATGTTCTTCTAAAATTTTAGAATTTAAAAACATATATATATATATATATATATATTAAAAATATTAATCATATTTTAAAATAATAAAATGGATCAATTTTTAACATAAAGTAGAATTTATTGTTAGCTATTATGAAAAATGAGGTGCTTAATATTAAATCTAAAAATGGAGTTATTTGATTTGAAGTAAAAAAGACGCAAATTATTTCAAATTCAGATATTGCATTTCATTCGCTATGTTTTCCATTTTCAGAAAATCAAACAACCTCCAAGAGCACCTCATGAGTATTTGTATTTCTATATTAAACGCATAAAGCCTATTTAAGGATTAATTATTCTATGCGGATGCTGAACATCGTCCGGAGACTATCTATAATGCGCCACATCACCACTTCGCTCGGTACCGTGGTTTGGTATTGCTCGGTACCACGCCTTGGTACCACTGATGCTGTGCATTCTGGTGGGTCACTGGACGACGTTCTGCATCCGGACTCCACATAAAATAATTTATCCTATTTAAGCCTCCCTTGAGATGAAAAGTATATTTATATTTGAGGTTTTTTTCATAATTTTATTTTTTTTCAAACAAGTGTTATAATTTTATTTCCAACCTTAATTTTGTTATTTTTTAATTTTAAAGGATGAGAAATACATTTTTTATTAAGATTGGTTAAATTGTAATAATTATAAGAAATTTAACCACCTTTAAAATGAGAGAAATATACAAAATCTAAAGCAGATTCGAATTATTTTGGGAACAAATTCAAAATAATTCGAATAACTATTTTAAAAAAAAATTTCCGCAGTCTAAATGTTCTCCTAGTCAACAAATCTCTTTTGGATAAGGCCGAGGTATTCTACGTTGATTTAATGTATGCTTAAGAGCTAAGAGATGAAGCCGAGAAACAGAGAGTCGTTGGTCTGCATGCAGGTGGTGTCAGTGGCGATATATCTAATGATAACGGCGGGAATGAAAAGGTTGAGGGGAGCGAACACGGCTCTGGTTGTTCTGAAATTAAATAAATACAAAGGTTATGAACTTTAAACATGTGAATAATATAAAGTTATTAAATAAGGGCGAGTAACTCGAGAAATTATTATGTGCGGAGATCAGATGCAGAACGTCGTCCGGAGATTAATCAGAATGTGTCATGTCAGCGGTACCGAGCCATGGTATACAGTGGCGGAGCCAGAAGTTTATCAAGGGGGGGGGGGGGGGGGGGGGGGGGGGGGGGGGGGGCTAAATTATGTTATTAAAATTTTCCCACAACTTTTTTCATCCGGGCTTGGGACCGGCATAGGCAGTTTTAAAAACTTTTTTATTAATAATTATCCAAAAACATATAATATTAAATATAATAGAGTAAACAACTTACAATTTATAACGTCGACTCTTCATATTCTGAAAGAGTTGAATGATTACTTCATTATCAATAGAATCCAAAATATCTTTTTCAACATAAGCAAGTAATAAATCATACATCCGTTGATCGCCAATCCTATTTCGCAGCCGATTTTTTATAATATTCATGGCAGAAAATGCTCTTTCGACGCCTGCTGTAGCAACGGGTAATACCAATGCCAGTTCAAGTAATCTAAAAACAACAGGATATACTATATCCTTCCTGCATTGGATCATTTTTTCAGTAAGACTTCCACATTGCTTGTTTTTGGTAAATCAACATCCATTCGAATGCATTTTTCATTTTGCACTTCAACCTTATTGTTATTTTCATCTGTATCATTTGATGCTTTTGAACTCGAAGATCGCTTGAAATATCTCTCCATGGTGCTCAAACTTGTACTCAAGGATCACTTGAAACAAAATCTGATTGCTAAGAAAAATTCATAAATCAAATTTTATCCAAAAGAATCATCTACAATCATCTGTTTGTTTTTTTTTTAAATGATCTTTTGCTGTTTTAAAAATTTTGAATATTCTAACTTCTAAGAGTCTAACAGAGTAACAAACTAAGACTAACTTCTTCTATGAAAAACCAAATCAAAATCAGCCGGATAGTTTTCATGTTTTGTTCCTTAATCAATTTAGATTTTAGAAATATAAAGTGTAAACTGAAAGTCTGAAATCAACCAAAATAATATAAAATAACATAGTAAAGAACTAAAGATTACTGTCTAAAAAAAATTTGTGTTTACCTCTGGCTCTCGGCACTCGGCACTCTCGCAACGTCGGCGTCGCGGTCGCCTCTCCGAGTCTCAGGTTCTCTACTCTCCTGGCGGACCTGGCCGAAGGGACGAATACACAAATACACGCTCAGACGCTCTCCAGGCTCGCAATCTCACTGGGCGCTGGGCGGGGCGAAGCCTAAGCGCCGACGAGAGGAAGAAAATGATGTCGCGGCACGCGTGGAGAGGAAGCCGAAGCGGATGAAATGATGAATGTCGGAATGTAAACAATTTTTTTAAAAAACCGGTTAAATAACTGGGTTAACCGGTTAAGTATAGCTTAAATTTTTTAAAATAGTTTTTTTTTTTAGGGGGGGAACGTGCCCCCCCTCCATCCGCCCCTAATGGTATATCCAGCAGGCAGTAGTGGTACCCAGGGAAGGGGTAGCATGACACATTCTGATTGGTCTCCGAACATATGGCCACATGTGAAAAATAATGGAGTATGTTATTTTTAATATTTTAAACAATTTTTAATATTACATGAATAAATAAAAAATTAAATGTTAAAAATATAAATGATAGAATTTGGAGTGTTATCTGCATGTTCCATCCACCATCAACTATTCAACTTATAATTTCTTCGATCAGGTTTTTTTTTTTTGTCCCGACCTGAAACCCGACCTGGAAAAATCCGGGTTCGGGTTGACCCGTTTAGCAAATGGGTCGGGTTTGGGTTTAGATTTTTGACCCATTTCAAAAACGGGTCGGGTTTGGGTTGACCTGAAAACCCGAAATCAACCCGATACTAACCCGAAAATCCGGGTTCGCCGTTGCCGCGCTCGCGCCTTTCGCCGTCGCCCACTGCCGTGCTAGCGTTGCAGTCTCCCGCTGCCGCGCTGCCGTCACCCGTTACCACGCTCGCGCTGCCGCGCATTTGGTCCCGCAGACTCCGTCCGGACGCGCGGTGCAGTCCCGCGGAGGCGCGGACTGTCGAATCCGGTCTCCGTCCGAAGTCCGAACTCGTGCGGTCGCTTGGTCCAGCGGACTCCTTTCGCACGCGCGATCCAGCGGACGAAGCGATGTCACGAGCTCCATTCTCTGTCGTGCGGGTCGGGTCCGGGACGGGTTCGAGTTGACCCGTTTAGATCCGGGTTAACTCGAATTCGACCCGAACCCATCCCTTCGACCCGAATTGACACCCCTCGTCGATATATGTAATCCATGGCAATAAAGTATCAGACAGAAATGCATTTCTTATCAGAAATAGCAGATTGATTTGCCCGAACTCTCATAAATGTTCATCATAAGCACGTCATGAGTCAGACATGAAAACCCTTTCTTTAAATTAAAGGACCGATCAAATGACCTTTGTGGATGAGAAAGGCTTTTTGAGCTTATGGTGGTAGTTGTTGCGTCTGGGATATTTTTTTGAACAGATTTAGGCTTAATCAAAAGTATTTCTTTTGGGGACCGTTAGCTTGGAGAAATTATTTAGTGCTATACATTTTTTTCTTATGACCCAATTCAGCTCAATCATGTAAATTTAAAAATTGTGATATCCCACTCATTTTTATGCTTTTAAAAAAGAAACCTCCGAAAGCTTTCAAATATTTAAGGTGTTTGCGGAATATAAATTTAGGCACCTGTTGCGAAAGAAAAATGATAAACAAATAGATATTGAAGATGGAGATTGTGTTTGGAGGACGTCACATTCTCTGAAGGACCATTGGAAAAGAAGAAAAAGATCAAGAGTAACATGAAACTTACCTAAGAATAGCTTATCAATGTATAATATGAGCTAATATACTTTTTTGTTGAGCTTAGTTTATCAACAGAAAAATCTATCATAGAGGCAAATACAACATAATTGCGTTCACCTTCAAGATAGATTAAGTTCTCAAACATGCTTGAAATTTTCAATAATGAATTTATGAACTGGACAACAATGGTTTATGTGATTTTGAGATATTTAACACATGTTAACTTAGAATATATTCTTAAAAAATTTATATGTCGAATGACGTGTAATTATGTTGAATTTTTTTTTTCGCTAAAACGCAGTGTATATTATTGTGTATTAGTGTGTTTTCAAGGTTATATGAATACGCAATGCTTTATTTGTTCATTTGAAAGTTTTTTGAGCTTTTAAAGAACTATGTATTTGAGAAATTGAAGTGTATATTGTTGTGTATTAGTGTATACTGTTGTGTATTAGTGTGTATTATTGTGTATTATTGTGTATTGCAGTGATTTAACCATGCTATTAATCTCTAGGTATTTTTATTATTACTCTTAGTAATTTTCCTAGAGGTTTGGGCACTATAAATGGCATTTAGATTTAATAGTAGACCTTTATATGTTGAAAAAGTTAAATTGACCTCAAATTGATTCATCATCACAAAAATTTTGGTGGCATGATCTGTAATAATATATATTGAAAAACTAAAGAATTTTTTTTTTTAATTCACATATATTGATCACAAAAAATGCTAAATAAAAATTATGATTTTCTTTCAAAGCTTAAAAATCAAATAGAAATAAACAGAGCTAAATGCCTAAATGTGATATTTATAAAAAAAAAAAAAATTTATAGGTGCATCATGATAATGAAGTCCTCAAGAAATCTTATGTGGGGTAAGGTTAATTAATGCTAGTTATTAATAAGTTTATATTAGTTGAGTCAACTACATTTACAACATGCATATTTGATAGGATTACAAGGTAACATAAATAAATTTGACGACTTTATTAATAATGAAGATGAACTACTAATTTGATAAACTAAATGCTTAAAGAGTATATATGTTACATAATTAATTGGGATCTAATCACCCTTAATTTATGTTAGTTGATGCAAACAAATCCTTTTGAGTTGATCTAGGAAATTATTGAACAAAAGAATGCTCCTATATCATGAGGCTTTCACACCAAAATTGCTAGTGGTGATCTATGAATGTTTTCATGGAGGAAAACCTCTCATATAAGGGCAATAGAAGGGTCGGTATAAGAGATTGGTGAGGTTTTGGAGTTTCTAATGGTTTAAAAAGGTAATAGAAGGGTTGATATAAGAGATTGGTGTTTTTTTTTTTAATGTATTATATGTGACTAGTGAGAAAGTTCTAGCAGAATTAGGGTTTAGTTTAATATTTATTCAGCATGAGTATTAGTTTATGTTCTTTTACTGTTTAGTTTTTCATTGTTGGAAATTAGGAATTCATATTAAATTTCACTCTCTTTTCTTGTTGCTCTCTTCTTGCCTACTCATCTAATAATCCTTGAGGAAAGTGTATTTACTTATCTTCATGAACCTCTAAAGTGTCAATTAATAATTGCCATCTAGATTTTATTATGTTAGTCAACATCCTTCTTAGGGTCATTTGTGATTGAAAAATTACATTACCCATTACCAAGGATGGATGGAACTATGACATATGATCAAGAACAAAAAATGATTTTGAATCTACTCTTATATATATATATATATATATATATATATATATATATATATATATACTTAATGTTTTACGTCAACAAAACATGAATCAGACTATTTCATTTAGGGATTTTCTTAACAACAACAGCCCATATTTATTATTCTTTGAATTAAAATATTGAACAGTAGGAGATCCGTTAGTGTAAGAAGCTCATAATCTCCTCCTTTATTTCGTCAGTATGTTTATAACCCTAGCCTTCATTATTGAGATTGTCATAGAGGTACTAAAATAAAATTTTAGAGCCCTATGCTCAAAATGTACAACCAACCCACAAATCAATCAATCTTTCTAATGTATTGGAGAATGCAATGTCCATATATATTTTATGTGATGTAATCAAATGTCACATATTTATCAACGCCTTAAGAATAATAGTTGAAGGTGGTTTAATTATCTATCTCTAATTAGTAGCATTATCTCCTTTGAGCTGCCTCTTTCTTTCCCTTTTGCTTATAAGATACCTGTAAAGACCCATCCATCATTGTTTAAGAAAAAGAAAAGAGAAGGATAGTACTTAAGGGACTATAAATATAGATTTAATAAGGCTCATATGAGATAATTAGTTGGCGACTACAATATCGCCAAGTTCTTTTTCTATGTAGTTAGACGAACATCTTCAAAGGCCTCCACATATATCAATTAATACTATAAAATTTATTTACAAAGATGAACAACCTATCCCATCATCATAGAGTGCTTTGAATGGGAAAGTAAATCCCAAGAGTGGCCCGTCTCATTCTCATTGCTTTTAGTAGCCCATCTCATCCTCATCGCTTTTAGAAGCATCAGAGGATGAACTTCACTCATCAATGAGAGGGCCTACGACCATCCTCACCACAATACTTAGAGGTGAATTTCATTCCCTCCTCTATTTAGATTCATGGATACCTCATTTTGTCTATCAAAACAACTTGTTATCATGGTCACGATAAGGATTTAGAAGGACTATTCCAAATTTATTGCTTCTACTAAATGGAATCCCAAGGCTAAGAAAAGTTTCAACTATTTTTATATCATAATGACTAGGGGATGATATCAAAAAATATCTACTAAAGTCCTCCATCATGAAGAAGATTCAAGAAGGCTACAAGAAAGAATTTCTTATCAATCAAAAGGCCAAAAATAAACCTACCCATGAGCAAGACATAATTAAACATAGAGTGGGGATTAAAATAATGAGGGTAATTAACTCTATTATTAATTAATTATGATGGTGCTAAGTCAACTTGACATTGTAGGCTCTTAAAGCTAACTAAATACAATGTAAATTATTCTACCTTTTAAGCTTCGTTTGGAACGGGTTTTTAATTTATTGCTTCTTAAAACAACTTTCTAGTTTAAAAATTAAATTTTTATACTAGAAAGTTGTTTTAATAAACAGTGAGAAAACCTTTCCAAACGAAGCCTTAATCTACTCTCAGACTAACCTTTTCTAACAACTTGCCACCCTACAAAAATATTTACATATCATTGTCTCCTTAATAGACATTCATGACTAATAGGTCCTCTTAACATTCATGACTATTAGTTTATGCTCTAGTGGATGTTTGGTATGTTTAATTTTAATATATTTTAAGATTTGTTGGGCAAAGAGAAAGAGTTCTCAACCAAATTTTATTAAAAATTACAGCTAATTTTAGCTTATTGGTTGGGAGTTTAAGCTCCCAACAAACAAATCTTTGATTCAAGACTTGCATTTGAGATGTTTATGACATTTAAGTTGCTTAAAATCCCAAAAAAATAAAATTTATTTAAAAAATGTATGATGATATTTATATTTAAAATTAATTTAACTTAAAAATATTTTTTAATAAGCTTCAAAATAATTCTTTTATATTATTTTTTTATCATTTAGAAATTTTTTTGGAGTTGCATAATTTTTATTTAACCAATATTTCATTTCAGAATAATATTGCTAACAATTTTTTAGTTCTATTTATCAACTAAGCTATGTGACAGCCCCTATTTACCTTGCATATTAAATTAAAATCAATGTAGTAAATTCTGAACCAAATGCCCTTCAAATTGACTATATTTATCCAGTATACTCAACTCCCACTGGTTCCCTTTTAAGGGAGAAATTACTCTAGGTGGAGACTGGATGTAAAATGTCGTTCAGAGACCAATCAGAATGCGCCACATCAGCAGTACTAAGTCACGGTATCGAACGAAAGGGTGATGTGATGCATTTAAAATGATCCCCAAACGATGTTTAACATCCGCACAGAATAATTAATCCTTTTGTAAGGACTCTATGTTCAGTATAGCCCCCATTTTCTCTTATTTGTTGAGCTGAAACAATCACTAATGGTTTTGAAAAACTCAGAAAAAGAGAAGAGTGACGTCCCACCAAACTCCTCTTTTCCTTCGTCGCTAAGCTGCTTCCTTTTCCTTCCTTCTTCACATTTTCCTCTAACCTTTAATAATGCATCTACATATACCCCAAACTATCCGTTATAAATAAGCCGCAAACCCTCCTCACCCAGTTCCTCTCATGGTCTTCTTTTCTATGTTTACCTCTAGTTTCTTATTTCTTTTATCCTACCATGGAACTACACTCCTCTGTTAAAGCTAAGCAAGCATGGAATTTCTTGAGGTTGGCCTTCTTCATGATGAGAAAAGGGCTCCTTTCCAAGCGAAAATTCCTCAGCTTGGAGATGAATCTTATAATGAAGAGAGGGAAACTCCTTGGAAAGAACCTGGGAAGCCTCATTGCTAACCACCACCATTCCAAAAACAAGCACCTTTCCCCAGCTTCCCACATCAGTAATGGCTTCCATGAGTATGAATTTTCCTGCGAAAATAGCCCGAATCCGGTCTTCTTCCACATGAACACAAGTCGCATTCGTAGTTACTTCCCCTGTATCAGTGCGGGGGCCGGCGGCGAAGCTGAAGATCAGCTGTGCATTGAATGCTCACCACAATGCTCTTACAGTACTCCTGGAACTCTCGTTAATGGAGAGAGGAGGAGGAGACCGGTTCTTCTATCACCTTACTCTGTTAGAGTTTCTAACTTTTCGATGGAGGATGGAGGCTATGATGGGGAGAGCTATGAGGTGGATAAACAAGCAGAGGAGTTCATCAAAAGGTTTTACGAGCAGCTTAAGGCCCAAAGCCCTGCGTTGCTGCAGCTACAAGACGACGAGCGTTAGGCGCTAAGGATATCTGAATTAATAAAGATGTGGATGAATTTTGAAAAAGAAACAAAATTTATGTCTGAATAAAATATTTTGATGCATTTTTCGTTCGAATGGATTTTAAAGATTTTAAATTTATGTTAAATTAGTATAATTTAAGATATGCATCATATATTTAAAATTATAAAAATTCATTATGATATAATTTTTCACGTATTTTAAAGTCAATTTAATTAATTTTAAATTTTATGTATTATATTTATTTTAAAATAAATATAATAAATTTTAATTAAGATATCTGATGGCCTAATTTTTTCCCCTGAAAATTGCACAGAGATAAGAAATTTATGAGAAATGCTTTGTATCCATTAATAATTGTAATGTATTTTTATTTTGTACTCAGAGTTCTTGATCTTAAGCTAAAGTTTCATAGAATAGTGATGTACTATATATTACTTCTCATGTATAATATTTATTTATATACACTTAGGGTTTTTAATGAAAAAATGCAATTTTTTAAAAATAATATAATCAATAATATATATATATATATATATATATATATATATATATATATATATATATATATATATATATATATATATATATATATATATATATATTATATATATATATATATATATATATATATATATATATATATAAGATCTCAACTAAATTGATAAGTGAACTTCTTTTTTTAAAAATATTTTTAATTAAAAAATGTAATAAAAACCAAGGTGAAAACCGTTGCAAATATCGATCTATAGCACCGGTTTGACAACCACTGCTATTAAAGGTTGCAAAAACTTCATTTTTTAGGTAGTGATGGTAAAGGTGTATTATGAATATACACGATAAATATTTGAGTTAGATTTATTTGCAAAAATGCAAAATTTTAACAAAAAGTTTAGATATTTTCATAAGACTTCTGAGGTTATTGAATAGATAGTGCAATTTTAAGTTTTTTTTTTCATTTATATAACACAAAAATATAGATTGGACTATATGCCTCATAATACATATAATTTGACAAATATCTTCATTTAGTTGTATTTTTTTAAGAAAAATACATATGAAAGTTTTTTTTGGAGAAATTTCTTCACTTGTATTAGCAGATTCATTATTGGAGTTCGTCGTAAACTAATCCTAACTACTTTGAATTTGAACATCTTTTCAAACCTATTTTGAACCACTTTATGAACATGGTTCAAATATGATTGGAACATTGGTTTAAAACATGATTCGAATAAAGGTTCAAACTTCGTTTTGAGCATTGGGTCGAACGTGCTTGGGATAGACATTGTGGGAGTTTGTATTGCGAGACATTTTGTGTGAGAAGAAAAAGAGTTTGTGTTTAGGCGGGGGCTAGTCAAGGAAGACATTGTGGGATCGCCACGTGCAAACTTGATGGCACTAGAGCAGGCATTGCAGATTGTTTGCCTCTGAGGAGAAGATGAATTCGTGATGTGCTATTAGGGAAGATATTGTGGGCGACGACGTTTGAACGAGAAGATTTGAAATTGGTTTGAATAAAAGTTTGAAGTAGGCCCAAATTAAGATTCAAATTTATATTTATACGAGCAATTTTTTTTCCTATAATACTTCAATAAACAATCCATGAATACAATTTGAGATAGTTTCATATGAACTAATTTTTTAGATTTTAAAAAAACTCAATTTTAAGATTATTTGCCCAATTATGAGTCATATAAAATCAAATTTCTCTTAAAAAATATGGCCCCAATTTTTAATAAAAATTATGCGCTTAAAAGTAAAGTTATGCGCAGCTGTTCAAGGCTTTTCTAAAAGAAATTTTTATGATGAGCTTCTCATAGCCTTTTTTATGCGGCGTTAAAAACCGCGGGATTCTTAACACATGTGAATTGTGCTTCAAATCGACTAATCTGAATAAACTGATCCTAAAGCTAAAGTTGAGTTGATTGAGGGTTTCTTTGAGACAACTTTTTAATTACTTTTTAATTTTTTTCCTAAAAAGTTAGTTTAAAAAGCGATAAAAAATCGTCCCAAAAGTGAGATTATTATGTACAAAGTCCGGATACAGAGAACTATCCGGTTTTTAGGGTGTGTGAATAGTAATAGCGCAGTCATTGATCAACATTGCGCTTTTACTGTTCACACATACATTTTTTGATGTAATTTTGTTGTTCACAGTCGCAAAACCGAATGGTTCTCTATGTTCGAACTTCGCACGTAATAATCTCTACCTAAAAGAAGCCTGAATCAGCCAACAATCGTCTTTCTCAATAAGCAATCATGAAGTAATGTTTTATCTATCCAAAAACTTAATACCAAATGATACAATAATAACAAGAATAATGTTTCATTTGGGACAATTTTATTACTACTTTAAATAATTTTTTAGTACAAAAATTTAAATTTTCTTACAAGAAAGATGTTTTAAGAAGTAGTACTAAAGCCATCCCAAACGAAGCCCAAGTCGTCATCCCACTACAAGGGGTCAGCTATTCGAATCAATTTTCTTCATTGTATCCTATAAAGAGTCAAATTCTTATTTAAATCTAAAAAAAAAATAATTTTTAATGTTTTATACCCAAGTCCTTTTAGTTCTATCTATTTCTTTCTTAAAATAGGCTAAATCTTTTTTTATTGGCTAAATCTAATACCAAATGATCAACATATATATATATATATATATATATATATATATGTATATATATATATATATATATATGTATATATATATATATGTATATATATATATATATATATATATATATATATATATATATGTATATATATTCCCTTATATGTCCCAATTCATAATTCTCAACCAATTTGCTATGATTTTGAGATCTTGCTATTCTGAATTTTGTTTTTGGGAAAAAATATTAGAGCATCTCCAATTGAAAATCCCAATTTTCACTCCAAAATGCAGTGAAATTCAAAGAGGTTGTGATTAATTTCCAATTGAACTCTATTTTGCTCACTTCTGCGAAGGTAACTGTCTTTCTCCTCTTTCACGCATTTCTTCGACAAATCGGTTGAGACAGAAAAATGGCGTAAGTGAACAGTGCAACGTCAATATTGACGTCGTACTGTTCACCCACAAGCAAATAGCGGAAGATTTGACGTTCGACTAGAGTGATCGAACGACGACATACACATATTTGACGTTCAGTTGGAGATGCTCTTAGGCTTTCTAAAAATATATAGGCATTATTTCTAGCATTCAGGTGGAGGAAATTAAGCCAAGCTTTCAAGGCAATGCAAAAGGGAAATTGAGATCGGGCTTGTTTGACGAGGAAAACTAGCCTAGCCTAAAAGTGCAAATGAGTCAATCAAGCACAATTAATTAAGGTTGATTAATTAATCATGTTCGAGATC
Organism: Dendrobium officinale; assembly: GCA_019514585.1. Classification (NCBI taxonomy): domain Eukaryota; kingdom Viridiplantae; phylum Streptophyta; class Magnoliopsida; order Asparagales; family Orchidaceae; genus Dendrobium; species Dendrobium officinale. The sequence goes on from CM033692.1 coordinate 20,359,979, forward strand.
GAGCTCAAACTCAAGCTTAACATCATTAAAAAAAAGAAATAAGAAATAATAAGAAATCAATATTTTTAACAACTTTACACTAAATTTATTGAATTCTATATATTTTAAATGTATTTTGTATTATCATTTTTAAATGAGCCGATTCTTGAGTAGATGAATCAAATCAAGACTAGTTCAAATTTGACTTGTATTAAAACCCTTCCTACGGTATTTTCAATTTTTTTTAATGCTGATCAAACTATCCTAAAAAGTTATATGCAAGCAAGCATAAAGTGCTTATCCACTTGAAAAACAATGGCTTCTATATTGTCTTATATATTGATACATCATAAAAAAAAAAAATCATCTTGATCGGGCACGAATCTCAAGGCAAAATTAAGTTGAAAATCTCCAAAATTAAAATTGAGACCATCCGAACTCCGATTTCAGCAAACTTATAGCCAAACTGAGCGTCTCGAATTTGCGAATCCAACGACACCAAAATCAACGCAATATGAGCCCAAATGAGTTCAAATCAAGGACTCGAAGCACTATTGGAAGGTTCAAACCACAATTGGGATTACCAAACGTGACATGCTTATTGTCGAATCAAGCGACTCAACGAGACAAATCCAACGAGCCAAAGATCACTGAATTTTGAAATTACCAAAACATTCAAATGCCTAGTAAACGGTCTAGGATCAAGGGAATGAACATCAGTCATCCATCCAAACCACTTCAACTTACCCCAGATCTTTTATCTATTTATAAACCATGTCACTCTAGAAAATCTATAAATAGAGTCTCTCTTTCTCATGAAAGGAGACCCCCCTCCCCCAAGCAAGTAATCAAGAGAGAGATCGGAGATCGATCTTGCCTCCTCGCTCCTCCTCGACCACCACACGGTTCCACCGGACCACCATATGACGCCGAACTTTTGCCGGACCACCACCTGAAGCCAGAGTTCTGTCGGACCACCGCCCGATGCTTGAGGTTTATCAGACCACAACATGACCCAGGAGTTCCGTCGGACCATCGCCTGATGCCGGAATTCGATCATGACCGCTGCCAGACGCCGAACTTCCGTCGAACCATCGCCTGACGTCGGAGTTCCGCCGGATCATTGCCTGATGCAAGAGTTACTCTAAACCACAGCCGAAACACCAATTGAGGCCCAAAGTTTCACTAGACCAGCGACAAAAGTCGAAGTTCCTCCATACCACCGAATAATGCACGGACTTCCACCGAACTACTGCCTGACGCCAAACTTCCGTCAGGACCATCGCCTGATGCCAGACTTCCGCCAAACCACCGCCTGATGCCGAACTTCTGTTAGGACCATAGCTTGATGCCAGACTTCTGTCAGACCATCTCTAGATGCTGGAGTTCCATTGGACCGCTGCCTAACACCAGAGTCCCGCCAAACCACCGTCAGACCACTGACTGAGACCCAAACTTTCACCGGACCAGCGACAAAAGTCGGAGTTCCACCAGACCACCGAATAATGGCTGGACTTCCTCAGGACCACCGCCTTACGACTACGATCTTTCTGATCCCCGTCTCCTGCCGACTTTGCTCTTTCCTTCCTTTGTCGCCTACAACGGTCCTTCCGACCTCCCTCACCAGACAACGACCTTTCTAACCACTGTCTCCCGCCGACTACAGTCCTTCTGACCTCCCTCGCCAAACAACGGTCCTTCCGACCACCGTCTCACGACTACGATCATTCCGACCTCCGTCTACCGCCGACTATGATTTTGCTGACTAAATGAATATTTCAATACTAATTCTTCTAATTCCCGCCATGTAATATAATGTTCATTTGCTACATCAACCCAAGACCTTCCCCTCAAGGAAGGCCTAATTTATAATCGACTGCAAATAATAGTGGATTCATTCAAACTGGGCTAGGCTCCATGGCCCCTCCCCCTCCCCCCCTTTCAAGAGTTTCTACGTAAAAACTCTTATGTCTCTTATGAATGCTACTCTCTCTCTTTTATCTGCTTTTGTGCTAGATCTCCGTGTACAAAACTAAGACATTAAATTTATATTTTTCTACCGCCGCGAATATTTCAGGACGCAACATATATATATTTATAAGAGGTAGTATAATACGGTTTGAATGTTATCTATTATATGAATTTATCTACTAAAAATAGGAGAAAGCTATCATATTTGTCTTTATCACTCAACACTTAAATCATGAATCTGCCACAGCTAGAAATGTGAAAGTAAATGAAAACTGTAATTGAAAAGATGGAATTCATGACCATGTAAGGACACCCCAAAATCATTTGAAATTCATTGCATTTCCTTTACTTTCCTTCAACCAGACAACGCCGTCAGGACAGCAGAGATGAATTTCTGAAGTTGAGTTTTGTATTTTTAAGGACTGTTTGGGTATGGGATTTATGTTGAATTTGAGCAAGATTTACGCTAAATCATGCAAAATAGGATTTATAATGTCATTCGAAGCCACAACAAAATAAATATGTTGTTTCCTTTCGGCGTTTTAACATTTCACCGCACAAAAAAGGGTACATAGGAGTCGCGAAATAGTTCATATTATAGATAATCACCTTAAATCCTGAATTTCATTGTCAAACAGTTTCACAAGATTTAACAGAATTTAGCACTTGCATTACCAAACAGTTTTCAAAATTTAACTTCAACAGGATTTACTAAAGCCTATTCAAGTTAAATCCTATTTGTTACCAAACAGCCCCTTAGAATTTTCAGAGGATTTATGAAGATTTTGAAGTAGAAACCTGTAAACAATCCAGTTATCTACCACATCCCTACCAACAATTTCAACGTACATAGAAAAAATTTCACATTTTAAACTTAGATTATGCCAGCTTCCATCTAAAAACTTCTCTAGCTGATGCTCAAAGCCATAAAGATCATATTATGTGCTTTTTATAGAGTCTGAGGCATTAAATAGGAGTTTAGCAAGCAAACTTTTTGTGTACATGCTGATTACTACATCTGAAAGTAAAGTTCAGCTTCATTTCTTCTTAGAAAAGTTAGAGTTTTGAGCTTTGGAACCACCGAGCTCTGCCACACTCTTAGAAGCCCTGTCAAGCACGCCTGAGAGCCATAGCGCACCATTTGAGAAACAGTTACTGCTCATGATTGCAGATCCAATACCGCCTGCGGTTTGCTCGACGGAGAGGATAGCAGAATTAGCTTGATTTGCAACTGTTTTGCCAGTGTATCTTGCTGTTTCCTTCGCTTTGTTCAATGTCTCTTGCCCACTTAGGCTCACCGTTTGTAATGCGGATTGGCAAGTCGGAATCAAGCCTCCACCGGATCTCTGTTTGATGAAAGTGTTAGCATATGAAGTGTATTGCGAAAATAATATTAGGTAAGCTTTATATTAGAGGAGTATCTGATTTAGGGAAATGAATATTTCTTGTGACTACTCTCTCTTTTATTTGTTAAAAATTTCTATGTTGCTCCACCTAAAGCCCCAGAAAATCTTAATGTCTTGGCGTTACGAAAGAGATAAGAGAAAGGTAGAGAAAAAAAGCTTAACAATCGAATAGGGGCGGAACCTCTTTGAGCTCCTCTGCCCCCCCTCCCCGCCAAAGAATTTTTAGGCAATTTCCATTCTAAAAATTTTAAAATATCATGGTCTTTAAATAATTTGCCTTCAGCAAATAATAAAGAGAATTCATCATTTTATTTATTAATTTAAAATTCAAAAATATCCTTATAACCAAAATTTATTCTGGGTGCGTTGCCTTCTTGAACCCCTGCATATCAATTTTCCTTATTATTTAGAGGCCTTAATTACTTTTAGTAGCTAAAAAGATATCTCTAACGACCATTTTCTTTTTGTCTCCATTTTTTTGTTGCTATTGACCTATTTTCTTATGGTGAAGGGTTGAGCAAAATTTGAGGCAAGAAAAAAAAGAGGGGGGGGGGGGGTTTTAGGACATGCCTCATGATCCTTTGAAGAGCCAAATATAACTGGAATACTTTTAAGTTTAGGCGGATTGATTATTTTGACATGCCGATCTCCAATGAGAGCATCCTGCATTTTGAAAGAATTCAAACTCGTTAGAAGCTGGGACCAAGGAACAAATTATGCATTGAAAAGGGAAAATTCTGAGGTTGAAAGGCTCATAAAACCATGCAAATGAGTTGAACTGAGCTCAAAATTAATTGAGCAAGTTACTCTTCTTGTTATGAAAAATGAAGATGAAATAGGGTTTGAAGAGCCGCAATAAGCTATTAAAATATGAGAAATTAACGGAGAGTAAATGTGAAATGTAGGCTTCATTTGGGACGGTTTTCTTTTTGCTTCTTCAAGCATTTTTTTAGTATAAAATTAAAATTTTTATATTAGAAAATTACATTAAGAAACATTAAGAAAGCGATCCCAAACGAAGCCTTAGTCTTCATTTGGGCCAACTTTTTTGCTGCTTTCTAAAGCAGTTTTTTAATAAAAAATTTCTTAGAATTAGAAATTTTTATACGTTTTAAAAAGAAAAAAAAAAGTTGTGCCTTACAAGATTGAAACGTGAATTTTGGATGTTTTGATAACTTTTTAATTCAAGTTTTGAATTTCAATATTTTCATCCAATTATATACTAAAACTTATAAATGAGCTAGCTCATGAGCCAACAAGTTGCGTCTATTGACCCAAATTACCAAGCTCAATACAAACCCAATTACAGAGCCAAAGCCAAGCGACTTAACATAGAAATGTGTGGATGTGCTTGAAGATGTTTTTTTTTTCTAAAACAAACCGGTTCAAGATTGATCTGGTCATAGCCGTAAGCCAATTTCAAGCTACGGTATGATCTACTGGAAGAGAAATTGGCTATTTTTATCAAGTTCATGAAACCAGTAGTGTTGGAAACAAACGCAACTGATATATCTAAAACTCCTTTGGGAAAGAATTTTCCAGAGTTCTGAGAAATTCACATGAACTGTTGAAACTGAGAACATTTAGGCTTCTTGAGAACCGCTTTTTTTATTGCTTCTTAAGACATTTTTCTAGTACAAAAGTTAAAATTTTGTAATAAAAAACTGCTTTAAAAAACAGTAAAAAAGCTGTCCCAAACGAAACCTTAATCAGCCTTATAAAACTCTTATCAAGTCCATGAAAGAAAACATTTTTAAACAAAAAAATGTAACTAAACAAACACTATGGGCAGCAAATCCTTCTGGGAATTATTTCTTCAGTATGTTTGATTCTTACATTTAAAAGAAGAGAGGTTCTAACTGCATAAGGTTGTCTGAAAGTCACAAATGCTGATTGGGAACTATCATTATCTCTGCAAATGACCAACAAAATATGCAATTGATATTAATCGAAGGAAAGGATTAGAATAAAAATCAAGGAAAATAAAAATTGAACAAAGATAAAATTAGGAAAAATGAAGGAAGGTTTACTTCTTGAGCTGAATTTTATCAATTGTACCACAATATGAAAAGAACACAGTAAGATCCTCCCTCGTTGTTGCTGGAGAAATGTTAAGAACCTGGACAGTAAGATCATGATGATCCATGAAGCCTATTTCTCTTGACTAAAGTTCGCCAGACTTAAGAGACCTTCAACAAGAATCCAAATAGATAAAAGGAATAAAGGTAATAACCCCAACAAGCATGAAAGAATAAAGCAGCATTAAGTTAAAGTTATTCTTTTGGTTATGCATGGTTGCTTACAAATTCAGCATCGCAAAATTAATATGATAATGGAAATTTGAATTTTGGCCACATCATACTAAATTGCATGCAACTTAAACGAGTATAACTAAAAATATCTCAGTTTCCAATAGTAAAGCAGGTCCCTATTTTTGTCACTCTGGTATTGATCCTGTATCTGAAAAAGAAGGTTCAGCCATATAAATCTTCCTCTTTTTTTCCTAACAAGATTTTTTTTTTTTTGGGGTGGGGTGGGGTGGATTTTGTGGGCTTTAGCCCAATTCATTGCTGTAAAAAGGAATTAAATTGTTGGACTCAAAAAGCAGCAAAAATCCCACGTAAATCATTTTCCACATAAGGCTGGTTGCCTGCGCAATTGAAGGTCATCTAATGGTACCAGCTAGGGGTGTCAATTCGGGTCAACGGGTCAGGTTCGGGTCGAACCCGGAACTGACCCGGCACTATTCGGGTCAACCCTAACCCTAACCCGACCCGTTTTTAAAAACGGGTCAGGTTTCCGGACTCGAATCCGACCCGACACGAATAACCCGAAGTTGACCTAAAATTGCTAGTTTTCGGGTCAAAAATCGGGCCACTCTTCGATTTTTGGGTCAAAACTGGGTCAATCTCGGGTTTCTGAGTCAAATAGGAGTTTTCGTGTCAATTTCGGATCATTTTCGGGTCATTTTCGGGTTGCTGGGTCAACCTGAACCCGACCCGATTTTTAAAACGGGTTGATTTGTTGAACCCGAATCCGACCCATTTCGGGTCCGGGTTGACCCTAACCCGGATTTTTCCGGGTCGGGTTCGGGTCGTGTCTAAAATTGACACCCCTAATGCCAGCCCAAGGTGGCAGGAAGAGAGATTGTTGGAGAGGAGGAACAGGCCCCATCAAACGGATGAGGCACTTGCCGCAATCAGTTTGCTAGAAAGAAACTTGAACTGTTTAATAGGTAACGGCTTAGTAAAGAGATCAGCAATTTGATCCTGGGTAGCCAGATGATGAACAACAATTTGTTTAGTTTGAATACAATCCCGAATAAAATGGCAATCAACTTCAATATGTTTCGTCCTGGCGTGAAACACGGGATTGTTGGCAAGCGCAATGGCCGACATATTATCACAATACAACGGTGTTGGAGCCGTTGGAGGAAAATGAAAATCTGAAAGTAAGCGTCGAAGCCATATAATTTCAGAGGCAACCGTGGCTAAAGACCGATATTCGGCCTTAGTAGAAGACCGAGCAACCGTAGACTGTTTCTTTGCTTGCCAAGAGATAAGAGAATTTCCAATAAAGTTACAATAACCTGAAACTGATTTGCGATCATTGGAGTCCCCAGCCCAATCCGAATCAGCATAACAATGAAGTTCCATTGAACCTCGAGAGAATGGAAGCCCATAATTGATAGTGCCATTAATGAATCGAAGCAGCCCTTTAAGTTGCTCAAAATGAATTTGAAGGGGATTATGCATATGCTGACAAACCTGTTGAACAGCGAAAGCAATATCGGGACGAGTCAATGTCAAATATTGTAGTGATCCAGCCAGCTGACGATAAAGAATCGGATTGGAGAACTGCTGCAGATTAACAGAGGAAACAGCTGATTTCAAACAGCTCGGAGTGGAGACATTCTTACTGTTTCCATCCAAGTTTTTGAATAATTGAACGAGCATACTGTGTTTGATCAAGATGAACACCGGACGGAGATGCAGTAACTTGAATGCCTAAAAACTGGGATAGAGAACCCAAATGACGCATAGAGAAGCTGGATTTTAAGACTGCAAGCAGACGATCTATAGTAACTGGATCATTACCGATTAAAAAAATATCGTCAACATAGATTAAAATATAAAGAATGATGGAGCCAGAATTATACACCATTAACGAGGGATCGACTACACTGAATTTAAAACCAAACAGTTGAAGGTGTTTAGACAGTGTGGCATACCATTGTCGAGGGGACTGTTTTAAGCCATAAATAGACTTCTTAAGGCTGCAGACATAATCTGGATGGACAGAATCAGTAAACCCCGGGGGTTGCTGCATATATACTCGTTCAGTAAGCTGGTCGTGAAGAAATGCATTGGATATATCCAGCTGAGCAATGGGCCAAGAATGATGAAGAACAACAAGTATAAACACCCGAACAGTGGGCATCTTTGCCACGGGACTAAATGTTTCTTGATAGTCCAAACCGGGAGCTTGATTGAATCCTTGAGCAACCAAACGGGCTTTGTATCTAGCAACGGTTCCATCAGAATTGCGTTTGGTACGGTAGACCCATTTGCAACCTAGCACATTGTAAGCTGCAGAAGATGGTACGAGATCCCAAGTACCTTGTAATTGAAGTGCTTGAAATTCGGTGGACATAGCTTTCCGCCAGTTTTCGAACTTAGAAGCCTGCAAAAAGGTAGTGGGATCATCTGGATAGAGAACGTGAGCCAAATTAAAGATTTGTTTCGGCTTTATAATTCCATGCTTAAGCCGGGTACGCATTGGATGCATAGAGGAAGGAGATGGAGGCTTAAGCTGAGATGAAGAAGTTGATGTGGTGGCTACAGGTGAGGAGTTATTGGAAACAGAAGTTGAAGAAGCTGGTAATGTTTGGGATAATGGCAGTGATGAATTTAGAGATGGAATGACAGAATTATGATTGGAAGTAGAAGATGTTGGAACAAGTAACAAATGGGGAATATTAGGTGGAGAATCAGAGGAAACTGTGGATGAAGTATTGGAAGAAAAAGGATATACATATTCATTGAAAATGATGTGACGAGATATGTATAATTTATTTGTAGCAATATCAAGACAGCGATAGCCTTTTTGTAGAGAAGCGTAGCCAAGAAATACATAAGAATGAGAGAACGGAGAAAGTTTGTTGGAACTATATGGTCGAAGCCAAGGATAACATAAACAGCCAAACACCTTGAGATGATTATAGGATGGAGAGATATGATAAAGCAGCTCATAAGGAGAGACATTGGAAGTATTAGGAGAGGGTAATCGGTTTATTAGATGAACTGCTGTAAGAAGTGCTTCAACCCATAAATATTGAGGTAAGTGGGCAGCAAACAAGAGAGAGCGTAGAGTTTCAGAGAGATGACGATGTTTACGCTCAGCAACACCGTTTTGAGATGGAGTGTAGGGACAGGAAAATTGATGAAGTATGCCATAATGTTTCAAATATGTTTGAAATTGAGTACTCAAATACTCACCACCACCATCCGTGCGAAGAATTTTTATAGAAGAGTGAAATTGACATTCAATCATACATTTAAATTCACAAAATTTGAGAAACGCGTCTGATTTCTTAACAAGGGGATAAACCCAGACAAACCGCGAATAATCATCAATAAATGATATGTAATAACGATAACCAGACACAGAAGGAATAGGAGATGGACCCAAAATATCCGAATGTATTAAAGCAAAGGATTCGTTACAGCGATTTAAAGACTGAACAAATGGAAGACGATGGCTCTTGGCCAGCTGACAGACATGACAAACTTTAACTGTTACATTCGGACGAATATAAGAACATTGCTTTGCAAGAAAAGATAAAATGCGAGCAGAAGGGTGTCCCAAGCGACGATGCCAGAGGTCGGGAACAACTTGCACGAAGAAAAGAGCTAATGAAGACGCCGGTGATGGTGCGACCGAAGCAGAGGAAACCTGATAGAGCCCGTTAATACAGGGACCCTGAAGAAGAAGCTGATGTGTCCTCCGGTCCTTAATGGAATAACCATGAGAAGAGAAAGAAATGTCACATTGATTGTCAGCAGCTAAACGATGAACAGAAAGAAGATTAAAAGAAAGATTCGGAACAAGATGGAGTTGAGATAATTGCAAACTACCTGCCGGAGTAGGTAGAATACCATTACCAGTGTTTTGGATAGGAATTTGTTGTCCATTACCAAGGACAACTTGATTCGTTCCAGTATAAGACTGAGACGACTGAAGAAGATTGGGATCGGAGGTAAGGTGAGAGGACGCGCCACTATCCAGGTACCACTCAGTTGCAGGCGGTTGATTTGCTGAAGAAAACAGAGCAGATGTTGGCGGATCAGTTGAATACTGAGGATCATGGTGATACCAGCAGCGAACTGCGGTATGTCCTGGCTTGCCACAAATTTGACAAGCAACACTTGGCCTGGCTGATCGTCCACGAGAGACGGTTGAAGGTGGCTTGGACGTCGACGCAAATCTTCCACGAGAGGCATTAAAGCGACCTCTCCCACGACCACGAGATGCAACAAGAGCAGTGGTAGAATTGGTAAGTTGCATCGAACTCATTTCTCTAGCTACTTCATGTGTTAAATTTAACTCTTCACTACACAACAAGGTGTAAAGATCATGCAGTGAAAGCGATTGAAGGTTCGTTCGAATGGATGTTTTAAAGGCATGGTAGTTCGCTGGCAATCCATTTAGCGTATGGTGAATAATTTCCTCTGAATCCAATGACGAACTAGCAGCTGCCAATGAATCAACCTTGGATTTAATTTCCAGCAAATACTGCGTCATAGATTTATCTTTCATAGTAAGATGCTATAGTTCATTTTTCAGTTGCATAATGCGCGATCGTGTTGACGACTGAAGGCGTTTGGCAATCGTAGTCCAAATATCTGAACAATGTTCAAGAGCTAATACATAAGGTAGTATAGCCGGTGAGATCACTGAATACAGAGCCGCAGCCAAGTTTTGATCAATGAGAATCCAGGTAGTATACTGTGGATTTAAAGTCTGAGAACCACTTGAATCAGAAAGAAATTGAACTGGACAGTGAGCCGTGCCATCCAGAAAACCTTCACAACCGTTTGCACGAAACAGTTTTGCAACCTGTGATTTCCAGGTTGGATAATTTTCCACCGTTAATGGATTTGCAATAACATTCTTCACATTTGACATAAAAAGTTTGAGCTGCGATGGAACTGTAGCTTCCAGCATTCCAACAGAGGTGGCTGCTTTGGCTGGTTGAACTGTTGAAGATGCCGAGGAGGAGCTCATAGTGAACAGCAGGATACTACTGCTCTGATACCATGATAGAAAGTCTAATCTACTAAGAATACAGAAACGTAAAGAAGAACGGTAGAAAGTAAATGCAGAAGAATTGAGTTGAAATGTATTTCATTAGCTAAAGCTTTACTACATCACTGTAGTATATATACAGCTCAAAGGGAATATGGAGTACAGAGTTTTTTATAACAGAGCACGTGTAGAGAATAAGTAGCCAGTCTTGCCACAGCGTAACCGACCACGTGCTTTCCTGATTCTGCATTAGCCACTTCCATAACAGTAACAAGTGCAGAGCACCATGGTTGTCCAAAACTAAAGAAAAGGCCTTCCAGGGAAAAAAAAGGACAAGCTTCATCATTGTCCAACCCAAGGTTTAAAATTGCGTAATTAAGCCTCGAGGCGGTTTTCGTCCGTGAGGCGAGGCGTAAGCCTCGAGGCGGTCTGAGGCGTAAGCCTCACGGACACAGAATTGCGTAAATGAAAAATTTAGGGTTTTAGCAGTAAAATAATAGCAATATTGTACCTTATAATAAAAACATCTAAATGATATATGAAAATAGTGGAAAATAAAAAAATAGATGCAATAAAATCATTTGTACGAAGAAGGGTGTGACGAAGACCCCTTTTCCTTGCCTCTTACCATAATCCCTAATGAAAGAATCAAAAATCACATAAAAATTTTCAAAAAATCTAAAACCCTATAATTTCTTTCACTTCAAAAATCTAACCAAAAAGTCAAAAAAAAAAAACCTAAAATCGTTTGTGGACTTCTCCTACGAGGCGGCCGAACACTTCAACTTCGCCGGAGAGAGGCGGCGCCGGCGGGAGAGGCGGCGGGAAGGATGGTCGACCGTGCGGGACGCCTTCGGTTTCGCGAACAGAAGCTGGATGGGAATTTTTTCGGAAATGAGGGAGATCGTGCGAGATGAAGGGAGGAAGAGGGTTCATTTTAAGTGGGTGGGGCCTATTCTGTGAGGTGAACGCCTCACCCAGAATTGCGCAATTGCGCCTCTGAGGCGCGCCTCAGTCCAGGTGAGGCGTACGCCTCAGCCAGGTGAAGAATTGCGTAAGCCTCGAGGCGTTTTTTGGTCAAATTGCGCAAAGGCGCGCCTTGAGGCACGCCTCTAATTGCGCAATTTTAAACAGAGGTCCAACCAAAAAGTATACCCCAAAAAGAGAAAACAATAATGAGAGATCAAAGGAGCCAGCCAGATTGAGTGTCAACTATAGCCACCACCCCTCCCCCTCCCACTCCTTCCCTATGAGCCCTGACCTCCTTTCTACTTCTTCCCTCCTGTCAACGTTAACTCGCAATTCCTCCCGCCGTCCTACATCCCCAATCTCAATTCCCCAATCGAGGATCCTCTACATGAATCTCCTATCTAGGGTTCTCCCCTTGGGGTGACAGCTGGAAAGTTCTAGTCCCAAACAAATTTAGTATCTTATCGAAGAATGTTGAGGCTTCTTCATCTAATACCACATCAAATATGGATCAATTTATTGCTCCTTCTATGGCCCCTTACTCAAAAGAGATCCTCCCACCCTTTTCTGGCAATGGCTTGAATGTCTGCATGGGTCTTTCTTTTACTTCTAAAATTTCAGACTCTCTTCAAGATACACTCTGTCAGCTTGGTTGTTAAAATAGCAGAACCTTCTACATCCTCTGCAAAATGGCAGAACCTTCTACCTCCTCTGCTTCTTAAAGTAAGAAAAACACTAGGGATAATCATGGTAAAAAGCCATCTAAACCTCCACCCAAACCCCAATGATTTTTCCCCCTTCGTGGTTTGGAATGTTAGGGGTTTCAAAAGCCCTGAAAAAATTTACTGTTGTAAACAACTTGTTCAAAATCTTAGTTTAGATATGTTCTGCATTTTGGAAAATATAACTCATATCTCTTCACTCTCTGACCTGATTCCTCCACGCATGTCATTTTCCCAAATGAAGATGACTACCACAATTTTGACCTTTCCAATTCATGCAAAATCTGGATCAAATGAAACGCTGATAAGGTTAAGTTTTCCACTACCTTTACCTCTAGCCAAATAATCTCAGGCTTGGTGTCTTTTGGATCTCAAACTCTTTTGTTGCTTTCGGTAATTTATGCTTCAAACGCTATGGAGTTTAGGCTTCGCATTTGGGATCAGATTAGAAACCTGAATCCCTCGAATGCCTATCTGTGGGCCGTTGCTAGGGATTTCAACTGTTGTAGAGCTCAATCTAAAAAAGTTAAGGGAAATGTAGTTGATTGTAGCAGATTTTGTCACAACCCAACCCGACCAGGACATGTCCTATCGTGTTGAGCTGTGACAGGCAAAACCAAAGATCTAATTTTTTAAATTTTTTTATATTTTCTAACGATGTTCATAAAAATAAATGACGAACTACAGAGCTACAAAAATATTCAAATACTGAAAAACTCATCCATAAAGTTTCTTTTATTCATCAAAATAAATATATACACTATAGTACATGACTACAGGCAAGAGCTACAGAACTAAAAATTTAACTAGCCATGACTGTACAAAAATCAAAATAATAAAATACCTATGACCTTAGATCTGATCCTGATCAACTAGTCCACAACCTCTTTCCCCTTCCAAGATCCTGAAAACCAGAACTAAAACCAGAGTGAGCTACAACAGCTAAGCAAGCCACACAAATCAATTTAAATTTTCAAATATTCTTTTATCAAATATTTTATTGAATATTTAAAAAATAGTTAATTGCAGTTTAAATAAATCACTGAACTGAGAATCACAAAACTGAAAAAAGGTAATAAATGCATAGCAGTTATTCTATAATTCAAATAACAGACAGAACAAATGAATAAATTGAAGTTCATATCACAAAGTAGTTTAGATCACTTTTTTCGGACCCAAACAGAATCTCAAAGGATTCTGACCACTTATAACTCTCTTTTTATTTGTGCTTATAACACAAGAACATATCAGATATCCCTGTCTTAGATAGAATCTTAAAGGATTCTGACCCTTTATAACTCCCAGAAATTCTCTAACACAGATATAATCTTAAAGGATTATGTCCTCTTATAGCTCTCAAAAGATATAATTTAATCACATATGCATATATATCATCACATTATAACAATTAAAGAGTAATTGAGCATGTATTAAAATTCAAAGTATTGTATAACGGTAGAAAAAAAAAATCCAACTGGGCAAAAATGTATATTTTAAGAAAATTGTCAAATTACTAGGAATTCTGTAAAACAATATTTTAAGACTTTTATTGTACTACAACACTAATTTTCAACATCCCGATAATTTTCTATTCACTAAAAACCCCGCAAATTTCAAAACCCCCGGTGAAAATTTCCAGAAAATATTTAAAATGTGCATAATCGTAATATCTACAACATACAAAAAGTTATGAGGTGAAAGTTTTACCGGTGCAAAGTTATCCCCATTTTTTGCTAATATATACAAAATTTTAATCGAAATATTCACCAAAACTTGCACAATTGTTTTAAAATTGAGATGGGCATTATGTGCCTTACCTCGAGACAAACAACTTTCGCAACTGCGTCGACAAACGAAAACAGTACAAAGTCCCCCAAAAATTAAATTTTCTCCTCTCACTTCTTTTTCTCACCTAAAAACCCAAGTTGCTCTCTATTTGGGCAATGGGCAAAAACCGAAAATAGCAACTCTTTATCAGGATATTAAAGTGGGATGAGATATTTTATTTAAATATTAATTATTAAAATTATTTAATATTAAATATTAATTTATTTAAATTCTTTTATATTTTTAAATCCAAAAATTACAAAAAAAATATATTCATAAATTAGCTAATTTTATTTAGAACATTCGGGGAAAATTAGTTTGCAAAACGGACACCTGACGATTTCCAAAATCCCACTTTTACCGACATGTACGGATTTTTTAAGAAATTTTTACAATGCTAAAAAGTTATAAAAAAATTAGGGAAGTTAAAACACAACATTATAAATGTTCTAGTGAAGACAATTTGTGATTTGGACCTCTCTAGGTCAACCAAAAAAATCTTTAAAATTTAAAGGATTTCACATATTTGGTTACATCAACTCCATAAATTTTTATACTCAACTCCTGAAGCTTACTTCTGTGGGTAACTTCACTTGGTTTAACCAGCGGGTGTCCAATCCCATTCATATTAAATTAGATAGAGCCTTGATTAATGAAGCTTGGTTGGAGTGCTTCTCGTACCCTTATTATAAAGTTGTGTCTTACTCATGTTCGGATCATTGCCCCTTAGTTTTATACATTGCTGCTCCAGTGGCCACAGGTCACAGATTCTTATACATAAATTATTGGCATAAGCTTGATGAGTTTTGGGCAATTTTGCTAGATGTTTTCTCCACCCCTGTCCAAGGTAATCCGATTGTTCACTTATATTCTTCCCTTAAGAATCACTGAGGGCAGCTTAAAATTATGAAGGGTGTTTCTTCTAACTATCTTGGGGTTAGACTTAATGAACTTCTCTCTATTCAAGTTGATATTCAGAGTAAGATTGATTTGGATCATTTAAATCCCTTACTTTGTGATGACCTCAAGAACACTTCTAATCAAATTGTTGATTGCACGGCTCCTTGGACTTCTTGGATTTTTTAACAAGTGGCTTAAAAGTGGGGATGATGATCTTAAATTTCATAATTCCAAAATTCACACAAGGAAGTTCCATAACTCAAATTCTCTCCTTTCTTCTCTGGGAGATGATAGCACTTGACCGTCTCTCTATTACTGTGGGCATTATCCAGTATTTCCAAAACCTATTTAATCCCCCTCCACCAACCCTCTATGATGTTAATGCCCTTCCTCCGGGAAGCACCATTCCCACCCATCTTCTGCCAGCCCTTACCTTACTTGTGACCAATGATGAAATTAAAAGGGTGATTTTTTCTTCTTCCTCAAATTCTGCTCTAGGTCCTGATGGGTTTATTTTTTACTTTTATAAGAAAGCTGGTCTTTGATCGGACCTCTCATTTGTAAAGTTGTGAAAGCCTTTTTCTCTAAGGGATACCTACCAAGAGTTGCTAAAGCAATTTCTATAGCCTTAATCCCTAAGAACACTCATGTCAACTCTATTACTGATTTAAGACCGGTCACACTATGCAACACTTTTTATAAGACCATCGCTAAGCTCTTGGACACGAAAATGAAACCCATTATGCCTGAAATTATTCATGTCAGTGAAACTGGCTTTATCCGGCATCATATCTCCACAAACATCGTCATTCTTGCCTCTGAAATCGTAGGGCTCTTTAAGAAAAACTCAAAAATAAAATATTCATGCTCCAAATTTGATATCATAAAGGCTTTCGACAAGTGTCAAGAGATTTACTGTTTGTTAGGATATATCATAAAGGATTCCCCAACACATTTATTAGGTTGATCAAGATTTTTAAATAAATCCACTAAAATGAATTAACCACAATTTCATTTTTATTCCAATGTGCACTCATCTCTAACTTCTATTCTATGGGTACCAAAATGTTTAAGAAAATAAGATTTCACTAAAATACAACCAAATAATTTGTTCAACTTTTGCCAACTTATATCTACTTATCTCATTCAACAATTAAACGGCTTAAATTTACTTAATGTTTCATTTGGGACAGCTTTAGATTTTTTTTTTCTATTTTTAAGATATTTTGTACTATAAAGTAACTTTACAAAACAATAAGAAAATTGTCCCAAACAAAACCTAAGACTCGAGTTTGCCATCATCTGGCTTAGCTTATCTTAAGCCCCCATACCTTCCAGTTGTAAATTAGGTTGGAAACTTCGAGCAACTATTGAGTTGATAGCATGACAAGTAATGTCAACTTCTATGAAAAATCCAGTTACCTCACATGCGATTAATAATATTTAGATACGTCTGATTATCAGCTTTACATGAAAGCATGGAGGTTATGTGAGATGCTTCTTGCAGGAACTCGTACACATTGTGCAAAAATCTGAGAGTTCCTTTTAGAATATCTCTCCATGAGCTCCAATGAAGTTGTGGTTGGCATCCAAGCAGGTTGGAGGCCTTCACTTGGATTGAGTACTGTTGCTAAAACTGCAAGTTTTATTTTATGAATCTACAGCCACTGATTTGAGCTTTTAAATTATTTTCACTTATTTTCTTTTACTCATCTTCCATGCATCCAAACACAAATTAAAGGTCTATCTGAGACAGCTTTATCACTATTTTGATTTTCAGACAACAATCATAATTTTATTTAACTACTACTTTATTTTTGCTTTTCCTGTGCTTTTCAGATATTTCTATGGAGAAAAACAGGTTTTAACAATCCAAATAACTAAGACTTTGTTTGGGACAGCTTTCTTAATATTTTTAAAGCAATTTTTTCATATAAAAATTTTTATATTAGAAAGCTATTTTAGAAAGTAATAAAAAGCTGTCTCAAAAAAAAATCTAAGGCTTCATTTGGGAAGGCTTTCTTACTACTTCTCAAAGCAGCTTTCTAATACAAAAAACAGCCGTCCCAAACGAAACCTAACTTATTTTTCTCACAAAAATTTCACAAGCAACTTGATAAAAAATAACAGCCGCCCCAAATAGACCCTAAAAATATTGGGATCTGCATGTTATGTATGAGATAAACAAGTTAAATTACGCAGTACTACAGCTTCTACGATATCATAATTGCATGAACAAGGGGGAATGAATACATGCTTTTCAGAAGAATCTAGATATGTGCCAAGTGCAACAACAGCTGAAATGCTGCTGCTTACTAGAAATGACCCAGGAAATATGAAAAAATGTAGGAACTACCCTAACATGAATTAACCATGCACACATTATCATATTTTGGAGAAAAAAGGAGCCACTTAATTATGTAAACATATGATAAATGCAATTTAACTGATCAACTATCATATTCATACTCGATTCTACTTCCCTAAGCAGCACGACTTGTAAGAGCTACCATAAACTAGAGCTGAGAATTCAGGGAGGAACACATCACAGTCCAATTTTTTTGTCCGATCAAGTTGGAACAGGAAGATATAATGGAATTAATACATACCGTCCTCATGAAACCATCAGTGGTCCTACAAGTCAGAAAATCTCTCCATGACCAAGCATTTCAATCTTGCTCCATGGCCAATGAACAAGAAAAGGTTATGTGCTAAACCAGAATCATAAGAACTGCTGAGCATTTGAGCTTATTTTAAACCTGATTTCCTGCATATAAGCCACATGCTGATGGCACAATGATGGCATCACCACTTTCAGAGTTGATATTTGATGCTTCTACAAATCAAGTTCTGTTAGTAGCATATCCATTAGCAGTAACTAGTTTTGCTTGAGTTTTGAAAGCATTGCTAAGTACGGGAGACAAAATCATCAAACCTTTGCTCCAAATCTCACCTGCCTTCTGAAGCAGTTGTAGCTTGCACTCATGAATGAAAAGAACACCAGCTCTTTTAGTCATGAAGAAAGAGCATATATAAAGGCATAAATTAACAAACGGATGTAAACGAAAGTGGTCGTTCCACGGTTTTATCAGAGTCGGACATGTTCATTATTCTGTACATGATTGAAGAACCTGAGATTGGTATGGATTCACAGTTGATGATACATAATTACTCAACTGTCAGATTATTTTAGTAAGCTTTCAGTTCAAACAGGAACTGCATATATAAAACTCAATCGAAGCAATACAATTTGACTAAATAAACTATTTGATAGGTGTTTTTATTTTTATTTTTAAACAGAGTCCAATGACATTGCCGAAACAACCCTATAGTGCCCACGGAGCAGATAAAAAACAGCTCAATTTCTATTAATCAAAAATATAAAACGAAACTTCAATCCCAACAACAAAAACACATCAATCTAAGTAGATCATCAAAAGGTGCCAAATGTGAAGTTGAATTCTAGCACAAAACACCAAGTGGTAACAGAAAAAAAAAAAACATTGAACATCTGGATAAAGAGATTCATTTCAAACAATATGAAATACTATACAATTTAATTACATTTTTAAAGACACTCAGCTGCCGAAATTGGTCATTGTATAAATGATCAGCAGACAGCATTACGGAGAAGGGTGACTCATTCTGTGAGACTAGATATTTGGTACAGACTAGAACTATTTACATAGTTATATAAACTCCACAACAGAACTGAATTCAGATTCCATGCTAACAACTTTGGAAATGTTAAGTGGAAAAGCTACAATATGTACACAACGCAAAGCCCTTGTAGACCCTGAAATATGGTAGATCATCAACAGCGAGAGTTTTTCTTTGTAGAAGGAGAGGGGAGAAGCAACTTGATTTTCTCCCAGCACAGGAAACTTTATACAAATAGCTAAAAAATCTATGGTCAAAGTTATGTTAGGCAAGGGCAGAAACTGCAGAGCGGGAATCAGACTTCTTGCAAGTAAAACCCTCAACTCTGACTTTTGGGTTTCCACTGAAGGAGCCACAAATTGGGGAGGCTCTATCAACCCTTGCACAAGACTTTCCCACTCCAAAGGAATTAACTGGCAGTGGAGAAAACATGGGCTTGGTTTGCTTGGTAAACTGTTCATCACGTGCAACTGGGTTACGGGACCTTACCGGAGGTGAGCCACAAAAGAAAACCATTTGCGCACCCCCATCTAAATCGCCATATTGGTCATCCTGCATTCGAACAGTGGAATGAAATTCAAACATACTTGCAAACGGAAAAAATTTAAAAAAAGTTCTGAATCTCACCTTGTTTAGTATGATATCACGAAATTCAAAACTAGAGTCTTCTTTTTGCTTAGGTAAGATGCTGAAATAGAATAAAAATTAAAATAAGTTGCGATTCTAAATTCCCAATAATAAAATCACTGCAGATAGCAATAATTGATGGGAAGAAAAACCATACCCAAAGGCATCAAACATAACAAGAAAATTTTTTGAAGACTATGTGATCATTAAAACCAGAAATAAACAGAATAATGTGGCATGCTACAGTTAGTTTTGACTCTGAAGATCACGAGTTCAGAGTTCATTCCAAGTTCAAAGACAACACCTTTAAAACAACAAACAAAATGTTATTTTCGTATGAAATATAGTTTCGTATGAAATATGATTGTATTGATTAATCAAGTTGAATTGTTGCTTTAGATCTCAATTCCCTCGGCCTATCTTTCGGGAGGGTTGTAGAGGTCCACCACCTGCTTGGGTTCAGGTGCTTTGCTCCTGAATTTTTTACATACAATTGTATAGCCCTGCGACACTGTATACCCAAGCGCTGAGGCAGACAAAAAGCGGAGCATTGCAGCGTTGCCAGGGATCATTGCAACACACCAGACCCCGGCGTTGAGAGACAAGCTGACAGTTTTCTTTCTTATTTTTCATTAAGGGTTACATCCCATAGTGATTTTAATATGTTTTCTTTTTGTTGTTAGTTTGTTAGAGAACAGTGCAACCATGAAGAGAGAATACTATTTCTCCCAAATTTTCATAGTGAATTTATTTATGTTGTCCAACTCCGAGGTTTTTTCATGTTTGAGATCTTTCCATGTAAAACCCTTGTGTACATTTTTTCCGTTGCATTCTCTCTTTCTTGTTTGTGTTGCATGGTTTTCTACCCCAACACACAAGCAAGACTATCAAGGAAAAGCAAATCCAAATGCAATCTTCCAACCTATAAGACATTCACTGAAATACAGAAAGCATTCATGAGTTCTGAAAGCATTTTCTCAAGAAAAAAGAAAGGCATAGTGTACACTGAGAAAAGTACCGTCTAGAGTTGGGCAGAAAGAAAACCACACATGAGGTACAAAGAAGGTCCCCCCAATTCAATCAATAGATAAAAATGTCAATCATAAAAAATCATATCCCATAATATAAAAAGGTAAACCCATACCAACATAACAATGCAAACTTATCGGGTTATGACTACCTTAAGACGCTAATCTATAAAGCATGTACTGTTTAAAAATTACAAAAAAGGGAAATCACATCTACATTTTTGTAAACTATAAGATGCAACCAAACTACCTAATATTCTAGCAACTAATGATCGAGTCACTCCAATAAATTCCAACTTCGCATGGGTTCAGTGATCACGCTTAGGATGCATATCACTGACGACTTTAATGATGAAACATCCCCTTCAGCAGCTACCCCCAAACCCTTTACTCCTACGCCTCTTCGGCTATCTCAGCAACTACCTCTCCCTTCCCATATTCTCCTCTACACTTTTACATTAAGTTTTTAGAAACTTTAGAATTGTAAATTGAATTACATGCTACCCTAACATCTTGATGCAAGTAAATAAAAGGCAAGCATGATTCAATTTACATAAGATACCTAGACAGCCGGAAAAAAATTAGGGATTCAATTTTAACTTTCTTAAAATATGAGGCGCTTAATCTTTAATGGCTTAAAACTTGGGAACTAAGCGTAAATTTTATTCTTAAAAAAAAAAGAGCATTCAAGTACTCAAATCTTTAAAAAATTCAAAATAATGAAAAATGAGTATGACCGGAAGACATCTAGCGCGACTCAAAATATACGAAAACCATCAGGATAAAAAACTCGGGCTATAAAATCAAAAATCACAATTCAGTTGCCTATAATCCCTATGAGAATGCATAAGCTAAAGGAACAGTCCAGCAATGCATCCTTGTTCTTACTATTTGTATGCACATATCTAAAAATAAAAAAAACAGAGAACATAAGAATTAAATTCAAATACTATTTTCAATGCTGATCAAAATATTAAAAAGAACATAAAGACGGTAATAAAAAAGGACCGCAAACATCAAACTGCTTTTAAAAAAATCAAAAGAAATGACAGAGAAGCTAAGTTACCCATGAACTATGTTCAATACAAGGCAAATTGCTCAAAATCTTGTAAGAGCAAATTGAAAATGAAGCACAAGCTATCATTTCCTAAATTAAGCAATAATAATAATAAAAAAAAAAAAAAAAAAAAAAAAAAAAAAAAAAAAACAGATGGAAAGTAGAACTTCATAGCTAAATGTAAGTGGAACTTCATAAGACCACTTCAGCGAAGACAAGTCATCAGTTTAAGATCTGCAAGACAATTTTCGGTCGTTTAAATGAAACTCAAAGCAATCCTATGTGAGAAGATGGAATACAATATATAAAACTGCTTATGTCAGAACCATTAACAGAAATCTTATCCACAATGATAAAAAATAAATAGCTAAACTTATTTGTAAATATAATTGAAGTTTAGGTTGCCAGAAGTATCATCAGAACAACTAAAGAAACTTCTGGCATGCTATATCTAAAAGACCTAAACAAGGCAAACGGCACAGCAAAGACAAAGCATAAAAAACACTACAATTCCCAGTTCAACATTCTATCTAGTTTTTTCTCACCTATGCAGCAAATAAAGCATCGAACCTAACAATCCAAACTGAATCAAATTGAACTTGCAGAGCAAAGGCCATGAACAAAGAAAAACAGCAGCATACCTCTTTGACTTAGGACAGAATTTGTTAACTCCCTCCATGAACATTGGGTTCCTTGATGCATGATAGGGCCGCGGACAGATGACTTCAGCCCTACTAAATGCTTTGCTACTATTTTCGAAATACATCGTCTTAGGATCACACACAAATCCGTGCAGTTGGCTCATATTACTACCGAAAGTTACAGGGCACTGTTCCATTGGGTAACAACCTGGGATGGATGCCAGTATCATTAAGAAATGGGGTACAGAAAAAGCAAGATGAACAGTTAAATGGTACTAATTTGTTTAATCATAGATTTATGCATGCAAAACAAAACAAACATTTTGAAAGACTAAGATGATTAAATAATAGATCATGGGATTTTACAAAAGAAATTTGCAGACACCTACACGGTTGTTTAACTTCTAAGAAAGATTAACAAATGTCGTCTAGGGGGTTGTTTGATTGGAAGTAAAGTGAGTTTAAAGTAAAGTAAATGCAGGGGTTTTGAGATGTTCGGTGTTTGGTTGGATGAAAAAAGAAAAAAAAAAATCCAAGGTAAATAAAAGTGAATGCAGTGTATTCCATTCTAGTTCATTTTTCAAGTAAAACCTTCTCGCCCAGTTTTAAGCGAGAACTATTTACACTGCTCCAAAGCTTGCTTGAGCACTGCCAACGGCCACCG
The DNA here is from genome assembly GCA_019514585.1 of Dendrobium officinale. Lineage (NCBI taxonomy): Eukaryota > Viridiplantae > Streptophyta > Magnoliopsida > Asparagales > Orchidaceae > Dendrobium > Dendrobium officinale. The sequence continues at coordinate 20,382,738 of CM033692.1, forward strand.
CCACCCGCTGTCAGCCACCGCCGACCATCGTTGCTGCTAGCCACCGCCTGCCACCACTACCTCCTGCTGCCACTACCTCCCGCTGCTACCACCTGTCACCTACCACCGCTGGCACCTTCTGCCGCCACTACCACCCGCCGCCGTCGCTTCTGCCCACTACCGGCCATAGCTCGTCGCCACCACCTGCCGCCCAACACCGTCGGCCGCCACCAGCCGTCGACCACCCCATGAACAACTTTTTTACACTTTACATTGCATTCACTTTAATTCATACCAAACAAAAAAAGTAAAGTCATGCATTCCTTTTACACACATTCAAACAACTCCAAATTATTATTTTTACACCGCATGCATTTTACACTGCATTCCTTTTATACTACATGTCTTTTTTAGGCAACCAAATAGCCCTAAAGAAAAAAGATTTAAAAAAAATGAATACTTAACAGAGTTAGTCTATCTAGTGCGAGCAAAGGATAATCTAAGGGATGGTTTATTTTGCTAAAAGATAATTGTAGAGTAAAATGAATATAATGTAAAATAAATATAGTATTGAAAATAATTTTTGAATAGTTTGGTTCACATACACTACAAATGCAAGAAATTACTTTTTTCTGATTAGTTTGAAGTAAAATTAAGACAATAAGATGATGGCAGCAAAGGAGAGGTGATTGGCAGTGTGATGGAGGCAAGGTAGGGTGGGTGAAAGTGGAAGGAGATCGATGGTGGGTGATGACAACGAAAATGATAATAGCAATAACACTAGGGGGCAAGTAAAGGGTGATGGTAAACAGCTGCCAATGGCGATTCACACAAAAGTTCTATTTGAAATTTTCTCATATCCAGCAAATTCAAATACATTAAAAATGAACTAAATAGCATGGTTTAAAGAATGAGAAGTTAAAGGTTTAATAGTTCGACCGAGGTTAAACCAAATGACGTAATAAATATTAAATTATTTAAAAGACATAATAATGATATAATAATTGTGTAATAATGTAAATTTATGATTAAAAAATAGGTAAAATTATATATACATAATATATTATATAATTTATAATTTCAACACATTCAATTTTTATATTTAATTCATATTTAAAATAAAATTAGTTCACATATAAATTTATAGATTTAATATAAACAAATTGCTAATTTATATTGTGTTTCTAGATATAATTTACAACTAGAAATTATATACAAAATTTACATTATAAAATTGTATCTATAAATTCATGTTAGATCATTTATAATTAAAAACAAATAAAATTTTAATTTTTTTATTACATAATTAAATATTATTTATATGATAAAAATTATTTTAAATTATGTATTAAAATATATAATGTATGTGTTATGAACTTAAGAACTTCATCTTGATTATATAATCTCATATTACTTGGGCATTATGTATTAGCATTGTTTATATAAAATTTCTTTTTGTTCACTTTGAGTTATGCAATCACATGGGATGGATGAACCAATGAGAAAAAGCTAAGTTGGTGTTTGTTTGATAAATAATTATTATAAAAATTTAATACTCATCTTAAAATTAAAATATATTAATTTAAATATTCTCTATTAAATTTTTATTTAATTATATAAAAGAGATAGCAAATAAGCCAACCAGTTTTTAAAAAATGGCACCAATTTGCCAGTTAACTAGTTGAACTGTTCGCTGCTAAACAAATTATATGAAATTAGCAGACCGATCAGCATACCAGTTCCCACTACAATCGATTGAGCGGCCAATTCAATCTAGTTTTTTAAATATTGCTAAATAGTGAATTATAAATACACTGTTTATTTTACTCCATAGTGCTTTTCTTTAAAACTTTATCTAGAAAATTCTGAAAATTTCAATAGTTCCCACATCTACTCTACTTAACACTAATAATACTTACAACCAAAAAACCCATTAAGATAATGCATTTTATTCTTTGGTATTAAATGATGAAAAAATTCAAAGAAAACTATTATTATATGGATTAAGTCCTTATTAAAGCCAATTTTCACATTATTCGTAGTTCATATTACAATATCTAAGCAATGGGCTATCTTACAAGAGATAACTAAGAATTGATGACACCAATAAAAAGAATAAAGTATCAAAACTAAATTAGTATGGAGTTAAATATTAAATTGAGCAAAGATGCAACTAAGAAATATGGGATAATCAAATATTAATTATGATAATTAGGAACTGGTGGGTAATTAGGATTAAAAATTAGGCTAATTCTACTTAAATAAGGTGATTAATAGTTGATTATCGAATTCATACAAATAGTAGCTGAAAATAGAATTTAGCTTTACAAAAATATGATAAAAACTCAAGATTTAAGTATGGAAATTAGAGATTTGTGAGTAATGTTGTAGTTTATTAGTTTATTTAAAATAATTATCAATGAAATCCAAATAACTATAAATACAACAACAACAACATCAAGCCTTTGTCCCGCTACGTGTGGTCGACTACATGAATCCTTTTTTGTCATTGTGTCCTATTAAAAGTCAAATTCTCATTTAAATCTAATAAAGAAAGATCATTTCTAATATTTTCTAATCAAGTCTTTTTAGATTTATCTCAACCTTTCTTAACATAAGACAAATCTAAAACCTCAACTTTCCTAACCGGGTCATCGGAAGGCCTTCGTTTGTGTCATGTTAAGAATTAATACAGCTATGTGAGAGTACTAAAAATAGGCTTAGGAATATCATGTAAGTATCTAAAATACCATTTAATTAATGAAAGAAAAATCTACTAAAAAGGAAATTAATGGAATAAGTTATCAATGGAAAAAAATAAAGAAATGAAAAAATCATGAAATAATTTAAACCAGCATTAAAAAGCATATGATTGAGCACTACAAAGAATCATTTAGTCGTAAAAAAGTATCAATTACATTGAATCTATGAATAATAAAAGTGACCATGTAATCACAAGCATTTAAAAATAGTTAAAGAGTAACTAAAGAGTATTTTAACAGGAATGCGCTAAATCAAAGATCAAATTTAAAATGTCCATCATTTTGCATTGGTTATGCCAATGCATGTAAAAGATGAACAATAGTGAGGCCCATGATATGATTTTTATAGAGAATATAATGCTAATAGATACACCATGTTTCATAGTTATAGGAATTTTAAAAAATCAAGATAAGTACAAAATATACAATTTTGGTGTGTAACAACAACAAAAATATTAAGCATTTATCTCACTACATGGGATCGTTGGGTCGGCTATATGAATCCTTTTTCTTCATTGTGTTCTATTAAGGGTCAAATGCTCATTTAAATCTAATAAGAAAATGTCATTTTTTATATTTTCTAACTAAGACTTTTTAGACCTATCTCTATCTTTGTTAACATAAGTCAGATCTAATACATCTAATCTCCTAACCGGGTAATCAGAAGGTTGACTTTTTATGTGACCAAACCATCTAAGACAACTATATCTAATCTTATGTACCATTGGAGCTACTCCAACCTTTTCACGTATATACTTGCTTCTCATTTTGTCTCTAAGCATAACGTCACTCATCCACCTGAGCATCCTCATCTCTGCAACACTTAAACTAATTTTATCCGTCTCTTTTAATGTCTAACATTATGCACCATAAAACATTGCAGGTCTCTGCAACACTTAATTTTGGTGAGTGTAAAAACCAATAATTATTTATAAGTACTATGAGATCAATAGATAACTAAGTTTGATATGCTTAGACCTATTCTAAATAAAAAAGAGGAAACAAATGATGAAATCATTTCTAAAATGAAAGAAACATTACTGAAATGAAGTGGCTAAATTGTATAGATGATAAAAGAATACCATAGAAACATATAGTGATGAGGACATCGTCTGCATTTTCGACACATGTACCTTTATGAGACGCCGGAGATCGACGGCCACAAGCATGAGTTGTATTTTGTCATTTTATGTAGTAGTTTATTTTATTTTGATGTTTTTCCGCTTTTGCCCTTATGGGCATTGAGTCGCTTATGTAGCCCGGAAGAGCATTTGTGTCATTTCTTGTTATTTCATTTTGGCCTATTTATATGAGGCCTCATGCATTGTAATTGGAGTTTTGATGAATGAAAGATATTTCCCTTTGTTCTCTTTGTGAGTGCACTTCACTTAGATCTCTTAGTGAGTTCGACGGGAAAACTAGATCTCTTTGTGAGTTCTAGATTTAGTCCAAAGATTATTGTGTGGAGATCGAGTGTTGAAGATAAACGAGGTGAGTGGAATCAAAGCAACGAAAATCCTCAGATTTTCACCTTTCCCTTCCCCTCACCTTGTTGCCGCTAACCCCCCTTGGAGCCATCCAGGCCGCTGGCCTGCAGAGCTCCTCCGGCCAGCCAGCCATCCGCCCAGCCACCCGCGGGCCGCCCGCAGATCCCCTTGCCGCCGGCCACCGTGAGTCCATACCGCCGGCCCCCTTTGGCCTCCCTTGCAATTTGAATTTCCCTCCCTTAATGACCTTCCTAATTGAGTCAATTAAATTAGAGAATTAATTAAGGGGAGTTACAATTTTTTTTTTAAATTCAAATCCCCCCTAATTGTATTTAAAGTAGGGAGTTACATGATATAATTAAAATCTGAAATCAAAATTTCAAATTTTGATTAATTAATTGTGGTCCCCACCTACTTAAATCTCCAACCTCTCCCCTCTCTACATGGCCAGCCCTCCCTCATATCTCTCCCCTTTTAAGCTTCTTTAATACACCATTAACCCTTCCCTCCTAATCTTAATTTCAAATTCAAAATTCTGAAATTGAAATTAAGAGTCCGCCAATTTTGGAAATATGAATTAAATCTCAGATTTTAAGCCTTTCTCCCCCATAGCTCCACCCGCCCCTAGCCCCTCTCCAACCCGTGACCCTCCTCTCTCTATTTGCTCACGGTTTGCTCCCTCACCTCCCCTCTTTGTCTTCATACTCACTACCACCATGCATGGCGGACCCCGAATTTGAATGGAACTTTGGATTCGTACATGACGAGTGAGATCAAGTTGACATCCTCCAATCACCGTTCTTTGATGTGGGCTTTGATTTCGACGACACGATTGAAGATTACATCAACCGTATCCATTACACCTTAGTGGATGTGATCAACGAGCAAAGATCAAAGAGACGTTGGATCATCCTTGGACGACCATCATCCTCCATCACTCTGGCCACCTATCCAAGAACGACGATCTTAGGCTCCTTCTTCCTCGGAGTGACCTCGGTTCTAATGTGGAGACTCTTCTTGCGCTAAAACCTAGACTAGTTGAGCGTATGGGCTCCAATGGTGAAAGTTCTCTTTATTAAATCGCGGATTCTTGTTTATCATCGTAGTTTTACAATTGCTCTTTGCGTTTTCTTAAATTGTTTAGTTAACCAACTTCGCTCTTCTTTGCCTAAGCAAGTTAAAAACTAAGAATTCTAAGGGTCAATCACTGTTATAAGTAATAAATTTATTATGGAAACACTTTGTTAATTCGCTATCTTTAATTTACCTAAGTAACTCCAGATTTGTTTCACATCATATAGGCAAATAAGTCATTATATTAAACTACAATTAAATCACTAATTTAGAGTGATGTTAGACTAAAAAAGTTGATAATAGCCATATTACAAATGAAAATATTAAGGTGAATGTATGATCAAATTAAGAGTTATACACACAAATATTTGTGTTAGAAGGATGGTGAGAGAGAGACTGATGCGGACATCCGATCATGAAGATTTTCAAATGAGGAGACGACCATCTACGTCCGAGATCATTCAACCTTATCTTAATTTGTTATTTGCAATTTTTATTTTTATTATAAATTTTCCTTTTTACCCTTACTTAAGAGGGTCGTTCTATGTAAACCCTAGGGGCATATGTATATTGTTTTAGTTTCTTAGACTTATATATAGAGGCCCTTGCTTGTGTAATATAATGTTGGATGATTAATATAATTTTGTGTTTGCACTTGTGTTCTTTGGGAAGAACCTTGGGTGAGATTCCTATATGAGGAATTCATAGCTTCCATCAGCCACAGGATGTGTCCGAGCTCGTGGCCTGAAGTCCTTTGATGAAGGGCAACGTAGTACCCGTCAGTTGCAGGATGTGTCCGGGCTCGCGGTTATATCTTTCTTTCCCTAAATCCTTTTCTCCTCCTCCCTTGACCGCCGGCCAAAATCCCCCACTTTCCACCGGCCGATTCTCCCATAAACCCTTCCACTTCCACAAAATCGGCCTCCCCTTCTCCCTCCCCACGGCCTTAGGTCCACCTCCAACACCCCCCTCCAACCTACCTAGCCGCCGGTCTCACCAAACTGCCGGCCACCTTCTTTCCCCTTGGCTACACAAATCTCCCTTCACATTCAAAGCCCTTTCCTATTTTAGCCCTTCTAACTTAGTAACAAATTGAAATTTAAAATTCAAATTAATATGAATTTGAATTTTGTTTCTAAAATTAGGATTCTTATTTTAGGAAAGTATTTGAATTAGGTTCAGTTAATTATTTAATGGGATGTGATTTAAATATTACTTCCTAATTTAAGGTTCCAATCAAAGTCCTTTTTAAATTATCTTTCCATAACCTCTCCTCCCCCTTTTAATATCACCGGCCCCTTTCCCCCCTTCTTCCTCTTTGCCTCTAAAATTTGAATTCCCCTTTGATTACTTTCCTTTTATCAAACGATTTAAGTTAGAAAAATATTTGATTTCAAATTTTACGTAATTTTGAATTTGAAATACTTTCCTAATTTAAGATAGCCTATTTTAGGAAAATTACTTAAATTAAATCTAATTAGGTTTCAAATTGGATTTGATTTGATTTAATTATTCCTAATATTTTGGATCTCAATTAAAGCTAGAAATTAAAATCTCAAATGTCCCTTTTTTTTTTTTCCTTCGGGTTCTACATCAGAGACATTTATTAAAGTTGATATAGAAATATACTTTGGTAGTTTGTGAAGTAAAAAGGAATGAAAAAGATACAACAATCAGGTTAATAGATGGAATTAATATAGAATACTTAGTATTGAAAATACGAGCTGCAAATGATTACTTGCAAAAAATATAATCAACCTTAAATAACACTCAACACAGTAATGTAAGAATGGTGAAGCTAGAATTTCAAATAAAAGATGGCCAAAAGCTCACCAAAAAGTTGGGGGTAGCAAAACTTCTTTAGTGTACTGTGTACATAGTTGGAAGAATCTAAGATTAACATTTCAATGTCATAGATAGTTATACAAGTGTTTCTCAAATATATAGGGCCAAAAAGCACCCGTAACCCTGTCCTAGACTATTCATAGAACTAAGCCCAAGATAGTTCCTATAATATTATGATAATAATGATTATTTTTATGCTAACTAATGTATAAATGATTGAAGATAAATGAAGTTTACTCATTAGGATAACTACCAATTAATTAAATTTAGGATAACAAATTATTTTATTTGGGCATGAGTTACTCTAATAAACAAGGAATTATAAATTTTTAGGATAAATGGTTTAATTATCAAGAGATACTAAGTTTAATTTGGGATTAGTTAATAATTAAAATAGTATATTAATCCAATAATTCATGCATAGGTAGGTTAACTTGAAATTAATCCAAGTATTGTAATGATAAAAGAGGAATAGAGGATATATACAAATACTTAACAAAAGAATTAAAAATGATTAATTATGAATTAGTAAATGGTTAGTATAAGAAATAAATCATAATTTAAGATCAAGCTTAAATATTGAGCAGGTGACAAATAAGGAGCTTAAGAGCAACTAACTAAATTAGTATAGTTTAATGCAGGAAAAGAAATATTATAATAATAAGAATTTGTCAACTCTCAATGCCTAATTTTACAATTTTACAGAATATCAATTGAACCAAGCATGAAAAAAAACTCAGAAATATAATAGAGTTCATTTCTAAAACATAGGCACTGCAAAAGCAAAAAATGCCAAATTGTCAATACAAGTGAATCAAGACTAACCAGGTATTGAAATGGTGAGACAACGACTAATTATTAGGGTGCATCAACTAATCATTATTGTAGACTTCTATACTACTAGCGATCTTTTTCCAACTTATACAAATTCAACTATGTGTTGAGTTAGCTAAAGGCCACCCCTCTTTATTAAGGATTCAATCGCTCCATTTTGATTCCACAAAATATGATAGAACTATATTATGTGGTATATATATTGAAGGTAAATTTGTTTATTTCTATCTTTATTATAGTCTGGCCTGCTATTTCAATGTCATTATGTCATTTAACTGTAACCCTGAAAAATAGTGGAAATTAAGCTGCTGAAGGCATAGGAACAATCATTGAAATCTGAATAAAAAATAAATATATTCTGTACTCTTCAGGTGAGTTCTCATTCATTCTTTTTTGTTCGTTCGTAGTATTAATATATCAAGAAGTACTAGCTTAAAGGATAGAAGATTACCCTTTCGAAATAACTATAATAAGAATCTCAGCGTGCCTGTTTAACAACACATTCGCTTAGGAAAGAACAGTGTCAAACTAACTTTTTGAAAATCCTAAACAAAATCAAGGCCTTTTCTAAGAATGCAAAGCACAAATTTTTTATCACCTAACAATGGGTAACCGGTTGAATTCCTTGAAGCTAGCAGATATAACAACATTCAGCAATAATCGCTCTAATTCAACTATTAAAAAAATGAATAATCAGTAGAGAGAAAAAAAAAAACAAAGAGAATAACAGTCCAGTCAGGCTCAGCCTCGCATCCCAGGTAGATAAAGAAGCTTTTCCTTGCATGATTCAAAAGAAAGCCCACATATAATTCAATCGAAACCGATCGAATAAAAGCACTCAAACAGATTTCTAGAGAGTAATATCGCTCAAGATCAATTACATCAAATTATATCAAAAGAACAAAGCACCCTCAGTCTCCAAATAGCATGCATACCAGATCTACCTCACACCATCAATTACAAAACAGCACAATAATGCCTTAGAAATCACAAAATCTTGGCAAACAATTTGTCCTCACCAGATATATACTTCTCGACGAAGAGCCCTCGACCACCAGATCTCCCTGCAGACGTCGAGAACGAAAACGAAATCAACTTGATAGCCAGATCTACCCTGAACAGATCAAAATCACCAGATCTCCATAACCCTCACTGAGACCACCTTCCTCCAAATCAGTAACAGAGAAAACACATGAAAAACCATAAATCTATTAATAAATAAGAAGTCAGGGCGCGGAGGAGCTCAAAAGGCGTGATAAACGAGATTCCCCCTCGTCTCTAACAATTATTCTTTCTCCCCCCACCTCTCGCCGCTCTCCCCTTCTTCGCCGCGCGAGGCTGGCCGATGAGCCCCGAAGGCTCGTACGGGCATACCCCTACCTCTTTTAAAGCTGAGTAGCTGACTCATTATACCAGATCTAAGAGAGCATTACTGCTGTCCTAATCCAGACCAAAGTTGATTAGTCTTAATAGTTTCAATAACTCACTGAGGTTTATCCACCGACTTGTACCCTACAACATAAATACGACACGTGTACGAAAAGTCCGTGGGTGTAATTTCCTATCCATTTTCAGATTTTATGGAGCCTTTTGTCACGGATGACAGCTGTTTTTTTTGGGATTTTTACATACCTAACATTTAAAACAAATCTATTTATCTATTAAACACCTAAACTTTTCTATTTACCTATATACCACCTGAAAACACTTATCTCATAAAAAATAACACTCCCTCACCTCCCCATCAACTCCAAATCGCTAAAGAGCGTGGGAATCGCACAGTTCGCCATTTCCATCCCGATCGTCTTCTCCAGCAAATGGCGACATAGACATTCCTTCTCCCTCTCTCGGTTTGAATCGCACAGCTTGCTAATCCCGATCTTCTTCTCCAGCAAACCTAGTAGCTTGCGTCTTCTCTGGCCAATTCCAACACATAATTGTGAACTGATTGGGAATTTGATTTTTGGTAATATATCTTCATACTTGCATCTCTTCTCATTTTTTATTCTACGACTTTTCTCTCATTTTTTATTCTCCGACTTTGCTCTCATACAGAATCGCGCACCGAGAATCCTTATTTACCGATAAATTCTGATCCTGCTCTCAGTTTTTAACAAGAAATCGGAAGTAGTAGCTTGTTTATACTGCAGCTACGTTTAAGAACTGCAACTATCAGGTGGTTTCTTATGTTCTAAATGAAAATTGAAAAGTCAAATTAAATGATGGGATTATCAGTTGGTTTATATTGCTATGCCCTATATCTTTTACAAAATGCAAATCTTACATGATGGTGATAAATATGAGGAAGCTTGAGAAACACAAAATTTCTCAAGCTTCTTTAAGTTTGATAAATGGTATTTCATCAAACACCTATTATGCATCTCTAAATTTACAAACACAAAATAGTTAAAGAAGCTTGAGAAGTTTATCCTAAACAACTAATGGAGAAGATCACCATCAACATTAAAAACTTAAATGATTATAAATCTATTAAAAAAACCTGGGCTGAAGAAGAATGGACTTGTTTTGGTTACGGGGCATAGGCGGAAAAAACAGGGGAAACACCAAAGCTTGAGATTGTTTTGAATAATTTTATTGTTATGCTGCTCTTGATGTCATGAATGGAGGAATCTATTGGGTAGCCCTTTTTCTTTTCTTAAGGAGAAGAGGAAGAAGATGCTCAATCCAAAGGAGTGATGGGTGGAGAGTCGTTATTGAGAACCGCTAAAAGGGAGGAACGTAGGGAGGAGAAGATGAGTGAAGTTGGGATAAGGTCGACGGGGTGGCGGTTAGAAGCGTCGATGGCGTTGGGGTCAGCACCGGCAATGAAGAGGAGGGTGGCGGTGACAGCGTCGGGACCGTAATGGAGAAGATCACCTGTTCGGACTGGCATGCAAAATTGTAGAACAACGTTAAAGGCCAACTCACTGGAGAAGTTGCCGTGAAACAGCCGTGACTTCGGACTGAAAATTGGCAAACGGCCGGAGCGAAGGGAAGACGACGAGCCGAACGTAGCAAACGTCTTGAAGACGGAGTTGTATACGGAGTGGTATAATTGATTTAAAATGACTAATTTATGTGGTATATTAGTAAATAAATTAGTTTAGGTGTTAAATTTGTATTTTAAATAGTTTTAGGTGTTAGGTATGTAAAAATCCCTTTTTTTAATATTTATTTCATATAGGACATCATAAAAAATTGATTAGATTTATTTTTAAATTTATTTTAAGAAATATATAATAAATGAATAATTTATAGAATAAAAATTAGACAAAAAATATTGTCATATAATTAACATTAGAATAAATTAAAAAATTATAAAATTTATTTTGAAATTAATGTAATGCAATTCTTTCACTTGCAATACTAATCTTAAAATAAATTCAATAATTTTAAAACTCATTCCAATTTATATTAGTATATGCTTATATAATATTTTTCTAATTTATACAATAATCATCTAAAAGCGTGTACTTAAAAAATTTAAAATTAACTTTTATTTTTAGGATGTAGACATAGATTTAAACACCATAGTTATTCTCATATTTTGAATTTAGAAATTTTAGAAATTGAAGTTATCATAAGGAATATTATTCTAGAAGTTATCATAAGGTATATTACTTGATGCCAAGAAGAATTTTATTTATGACATTTCTCAAAAAAAAAAAAAAAAAAAACCTTGATCTGACACAAATCTCAACGCAATATATGAGTCAAATGCTTCAAAAATTAATTTTGGGACTAAATTGAACATATCAAAAAGGCGAACCTAATTGCATCAAATTAAGTCCAATCTCAGACGAAATGAGCACAAATTAAAGGACCAAAGCATTATTTGAATCTTCAGAGTATTAATTAGATGATCAAATGATATTCAAATATAACATGCTTATAGTTGAATCTAGCGGATCGACGAGATGAATTCAACGAGCCTAAGATCACTCAATTTTGACATCAATAATAAGATAATTAAATACTTAATAAATACTAGATAATCAAGAGAATCGGTATGCATCATCTGATGGAACACTCCAAACTTATCATTGATCTTCTTTATATTTATTTGTCATGTCACTACTAAAAAACTATAAATGGACCCTCATTTTTCACATGATAGGAGAGAGGAAGATAGGAGAAAATTTTGGGAGCTCTCTTGCCATTAACCACTGCAAGATCACTTCTCAATCATTGATTATCGTCAGATTACCTCCCATTTGTTGGTCACCGTCGGATCTCTTCCTGGCTCTGACTGTAACTGTTGGGCTTTTGATCTCTTCTCAACCACCGACTGCCTTCTAACTTTCATCCTTCTGCTAATTATCATCTGATCCTCAATTATCATCAGACCTCTATCGAATATTCTCTCGACTATTACTACCAAATTTTTAGTATCTATTATTCAATTAAGACGAAGAATACCCATCTAAAATTTGGTCCATTTTTGAATACATTGTATTCTTATTGTCAATGAGTTGAAGAACGGGTCGATTCTTATAACCTATTCAAACATTATTAGAATCATTTCAATTGGGCATAGCCTAATAATTTTTTCATTTTTTATGATTTTCTACGTAAAAATTATGATATTTCTCTTTGATTTTAATTATATATTTGTAAGTTGAATTTTTGTGCATCTCTAAGACATAAAATCTTTTCATTTTATCGCCACAAATTTCTTAATCCGCAACAACTTATATTCTACTTGTGTTTATAAAATGGTGATTGATTTCTTAAAATAAAGAACAAAATGACTTAAAATAAAGATAAGCCAAAATCTATAAGCATTTAGGCATAATCAAATAAATAAAAAACTTGATGTATGTGAGGATTTTGAATCCTCATACTAGGGCTTAGGATGTGCAATGGATGTGGAACCATGAGGTAGTAAAGTATATGGGTAGAGTCTTAGGATGCATGAGATACAATCATTGTATTGTGATCATAATAACCCCATGACTAAGAATGAATGAATCATTCTTTTTATAAGAAGCTCTTTTATTTTAATTTTTAGAAATAATAATGCTTTATGAACACGAGTAATTAAAACCCAAGGAAGATAGCCTAATAAATGATGGGACTTATAATTTGGAACATTAGAAAATTCATGACAAAAAAATCTAAAATTATCAAAGGTTGTCAAAGAGTGGAAATTCTATAACCCATAAAACTATAAAAGAGAGTGGGATGATGATAAATAATCCTAAGGGATAATGATCTAAGGAAGAAAGAAGGATAATGTTGGCTAGATTGATGAGAGGTCAATCAAATTCAAATTGAGGAGAGGCAAACACATCATAAATTTGGCTAGACTGAGAAGAATAATGTTTCCTAAAATACATCTAGACTATATTCAAACTCATAAATTCATAATATGATGCATGCATCTATCATGCATCTACATGGCTAGAATCTTACATATTATTATTCATATCAATCGTGATTGATACGTCATCACAAAATTATCTTGATTGGGCACGAATCTCGAGGCAAAATCAGTTCGGAAACTTCAAAAATTAATTTTGGGAGCATATGAACTCCGATTTCAGCGAGCTTATAGTCAAACTGAGCGTCTTGAAAATACGAACCCAACGATTCCAAGATCAACCCAATCCGAGCCCAAATGAGTCTGAATCAAGGGTTCAAAGCGCTGTTGGAAGGTTCAAACCGCAATTTGAGTTACCAAACGGTCTCCGATTTTGACGAGCTTATACTCGAATCGAACGGCTCGACGAGACGAATCCGACGAGCCCAAGATCATTGAATTCCGACATCATTAAGGCCTTCAAATGACCAACGAACGGTGCATGATCAAAGGATTCGATATCGGCCGTCCATTCAAACCACTCAAAATTCGCCCTTGATCTCACACCTGTTTACGGGCTATGCCACTCCAGAAAAACTATAAATAGAGCCCTCATTCTACACCAAAAGGGGGGGCTCAAGTGAAGAGAGAGAAGAAGGAGAGGAGAAAGGGGAAAAGGAGATTCCTCACCTCCTCGACCACCGCCGGAGCTCTTCCTGCCGCCTGAAGACACCGGAACTCTGCCGGATTTTCAGGAGAACGCCAGAATTCTGCCCAACTTCCATGGGATGCTGAAATTCTTCCCAATTTACAAGAGAATTCCCTCATGACGCCGAAACTCCGCCCAAGTGAAGCCAGAGTTCTCCTCTGCCACCAACGACGTCGGACTTCTACCCGACGTCGGACGTTCACTCTTCGCCAAGCTTCTACCCGACGCCGGACTTCTACCGGTTATCGGACTCCGCTGGACGTCTATGCGAAGATGCATTTCTTTTCATTGATGGACTTCTACCTGACGCTGTCCTACTGATCTTCGTCGTCAGACTACAGTCCTTTCGACCTCCGTCGCCAGCCGACTACGGTCCTCCTGACTTACGTCGCCCGCCGACTACAGTCTTTTTGACATCCGTCGCCCGTTGAATACGGTCCTCCTGACTTATGTTGCTCACCGAATACATCCTTTTCGACCTCCGTCGCCCGCCGACTACAGTCCTCCTTACTTACGTCGCCCGTCGACTACAATCCTCCGTCGCCAGCTGACTACGGTCCTCCTGACCTACGTCGCACGCCAACTGCAGTCCTTCTAACAAAGCGAATACGTCGATAGTAGATCTTTGTATTTACATCATGTAATGTACTCCATAAGATGTACATCAAGCTAAGGCCTTCTCCCAAGGAAGGGTCTCATTTGTAATCGACTGCAAATACTAGTGGATTCGTTCAAACTGTGCTAGGCCCCGTGGTTTTTCCCCCGTTTACAGGGGTTTTCCACGTAAAAATCTTGGTGTCTCATAAATGCTAGACCCTCTCTCCTTATCTGCTTGCGTGCCAGATCTTCGTACAATGCTAAGACATTAAATATAATATTTCTCTACCGCCGCGAATACTCCTGGACGCAACAGTTTGGCGCCGTCTGTGGGAAAGTGATTCCTGACTGGGGGGCAAATTTTTGCTCCAACCTCATAAAGAAGTTCATGTCTACTTACTGACATCAGCCGTTACTTCACCAATTTCATAAGAATTATATTCAGACTGGGGGGCAACCTTGACTCCGACTATGGTCAAAAAGACCCTCCAATACTTCCAAAATCAAGATGATAATTCAGAAAAATCCAAGCAAATGCAAGGATACTTTCTATCACTTATAAGTTTCATACAGTCCCCTGTAGGACTCATACTCTTTAGGCAAGGTCTTAATCTCTACTTCAAAAAGGCAGTAACGGTCTAAAGGTAGACCCGTCTTCAACTTTGATTCGGGATACACGCGGCATTCGCCCCCTCCCAATCAAGGCAAAATCGATCCCAGGGGGATCTGATTTGACCTCTTCCACACAGATTAACGTCGTCGAGCAAAGGCTCCGACATACAACCTCGGATAGGTCTCACATCCTTGGTGGATTCTCCCGACCTCTTCCACACAGGTTAACGTCGTCGAGCAAAGGCTTCGACATACAACCTCGGATAGGTCTCACATCCTTGGTGGATTCTTCCGACCTCTTCCACACAGGTTAACGTCGTCGATCAGGGATCCGACATACAACCTCGGAAAGGTCTTACATCCTTGGTGGATTCTCTCGACCTCTTCCACACAGGTTAACGTCGTCGAGCAGGGCTCCGGCATACAACCTCGGAAAGGTCTTACATCCTTGGTGGATTCTCCCGACCTCTTCCATAGAGGTTAACGTCGTCGATCAGGGATCCGACATACAACCTCGGAAAGGTCTCACATCCTTGGTGGATTCTCCCGACCTCTTCCACACAGGTTAACGTCGTCGAGAAAAGGCTCCGACATACAACCTCGGATAGGTCTCACATCCTTGGTGGATTCTTCCGACCTCTTCCACACAGGTTAATGTCGTAGAACAGGGCTTCGGCATACAACCTCGGAAAGGTCTTACATCCTTGGTGGATTCTCCCGACCTCTTCCACACAGGTTAACGTCGTCGATCAGGAATCCGACATACAACCTCGGAAAGGTCTTACATCCTTAGTGGATTCTCCCGGCCTCTTCCACACAGGTTAACGTCGTCGAGCAAAGGCTCCGACATACAACCTCGGAAAGGTCCTATATCCTTGGTGGATTCTCCCGACCTCTTCCACACAGGTTAACGTCATCGAGCAAAGTCTCCGACATACAACCTCAGATAGGTCTTATATCATTGGCGGATCCAATATCGGTTAACATCATCGAGCAAAGGCTCTGACAAACAACCTCGGCTAGATTATACATCCTTGGACTTTCGACGGACTAATACCCAACGCCAGAGTTCTCCCTATCGGCGGACTTCTACTCGTCGTCGGACTTATGCCCGTCGACGAACTTTCATCGGTCTTCTGCCCGAGGCCGTACTTCTATACGGCGTCGGACTTCTGCTGGTCAGCGGACTCCTACCCGACGTCGGACTTCTGCTCGTCAGCGGACTCCTACCCGACGTCAGACTTCTGCTCGCCAGCAGACTTCTACTCGTCGTCGGACTCCTCCTTGTCGTCAGACTTCTGCTCGTAGGAAGACTCCTACGCATCGTCGGACTTCTGCTCGTCAGCAGACTTCTACTCGTCAGCGGACTCCTACTCGTCGTCGGATTTCTGCTCGTCAGCGGACTCCTACCCGACGTCGGACTTCTGCTCGTCAGCGGACTCCTACCCGACGTCAGACTTCTGCTCGCCAGCAGACTTCTACTCGTCGTCGGACTCCTCCTTGTCGTCAGACTCCTGCTTGTAGGAAGACTCCTACGCATCGTCGGACTTCTGCTCGCCAGCAAACTTCCGCCCAAATGGCATTCAAATCCCGTAGGTTTCTATCGCCAGTAAACCGGAGGGGGAGGAAGAAATCCCGTAGGTTTCTATCGCCCGTAAACCGGAGGGGGAGGAGGAAATCCCGTAGGTTTCTATCGCCAGTAAACCGGAGGGAGAAAGAAAGAAAAGGTGCAAGTTTTCTAAAGGCCTAGGGGGCCTATTTATAGGTTTTGAAGCAAGAAGGGGAAGTTATTGCAATTTTCGAAATCCCAAATTTTTCTAAATTTTTTCTGAATTTTTCAGAATTTTTTGAGATTTTTTCGGAATTTTTTGGACCCAAAAATAATAAAAAAAAACGGCCTCTTTACACGAGTGGGCCCCACCTAAGTCGGTGGCAGCGAACCGACTCACGAAAATCGCGCCGATCCGCGGACTCTTCACGCGGATCGCTGCCAGCAGCGCAGCAGCGTGCCAGCCACGCGGAAGGCCGGCTAGCGGCGGCGGCGGCAGCAGCTGCCGCGGCAGCATAGCAGCGGAGCGGGGCCCAGCACACAGGCCGCGCAACACGCGGGCGCAGTCAGCCCAGCCGCAGGCGCACCCAGCCCAGGCGCGGGCGCACCCAGGCGCGGGCGCGGTCCAGCCCAGGCGACGCGTGGGAGCAGCGCGCGGGCGGTTCCGCGCGCGCGGAGGCGGCGGCCGGCCGGCCGGTTCGGCCGGTTCGGCTGCCCGGTCCATTCCGGGCCCGAATTTCGTCCCGAAAAGCCCAAATTTGACATTTTTCGGGGGTCCCCGGACAAGTTTTTCCACGTTCCGGACTCGATTATGACACTTTCGGAACTCAACGAGGCCTCTATGGTGAAGTTCGAACAAGATGTTAATTTTTGAAAGTATTTTTTGGTGTTTAGACCAATACAAATTGTCGACGCATGTATTTTCGGACTCCTGGTGCTTCGACGTCCGAAAATAGGGGGCAACTGATACGTCATCACAAAAAAATATCTTGATTGGGGCACGAATCTCGAGGCAAAATCAGTTCGGAAACTTCAAAAATTAATTTTGGGAGCATATGAACTCCGATTTCAGCGAGCTTATAGTCAAACTGAGCGTCTTGAAAATACGAACCCAACGATTCCAAGATCAACCCAATCCGAGCCCAAATGAGTCTGAATCAAGGGTTCAAAGCGCTGTTGGAAGGTTCAAACCGCAATTTGAGTTACCAAACGGTCTCCGATTTTGACGAGCTTATACTCGAATCGAACGGCTCGACGAGACGAATCCGACGAGCCCAAGATCATTGAATTCCAACATCATTAAGGCCTTCAAATGACCAACGAACGGTGCATGATCAAAGGATTCGATATCGGCCGTCCATTCAAACCACTCACAATTCGCCCTTGATCTCACACCTGTTTACGGGCTATGCCACTCCAGAAAAACTATAAATAGAGCCCTCATTCTACACCAAAAGAGGGGGCTCAAGTGAAGAGAGAGAAGAAGGAGAGGAGAAAGGGGAAAAGGAGATTCCTCACCTCCTCGACCACCGCCGGAGCTCTTCCTGCCGCCTGAAGACACCGGAACTCTGCCGGATTTTCGGGAGAACGCCAGAATTCTGCCCAACTTCCATGGGATGCTGAAATTCTTCCCAATTTACAAGAGAATTCCCTCATGACGCCGAAACTCCGCCCAAGTGAAGCCAGAGTTCTCCTCTGCCACCAACGACATCGGACTTCTACCCGACGTCGGACGTTCACTCTTCGCCAAGCTTCTACCCGACGCCGGACTTCTACCGGTTATCGGACTCCGCTGGACGTCTATGCGAAGATGCATTTCTTTTCATTGATGGACTTCTACCTGACGCTGTCCTACTGATCTTCGTCGTCAGACTACAGTCCTTTCGACCTCCGTCGCCAGCCGACTACGGTCCTCCTGACTTACGTCGCCCGCCGACTACAGTCTTTTTGACATCTGTCGCCCGTTGAATACGGTCCTCCTGACTTATGTTGCTCACCGAATACATCCTTTCCGACCTCCGTCGCCCGCCGACTACAGTCCTCCTTACTTACGTCGCCCGCCGACTACAATCCTCCGTCGCCAGCTGACTACGGTCCTCCTGACCTACGTCGCACGCCAACTGCAGTCCTTCTAACAAAGCGAATACGTCGATAGTAGATCTTTGTATTTACATCATGTAATGTACTCCATAAGATGTACATCAAGCTAAGGCCTTCTCCCAAGGAAGGGTCTCATTTGTAATCGACTGCAAATACTAGTGGATTCGTTCAAACTGGGCTAGGCCCCGTGGTTTTTCCCCCGTTTACAGGGGTTTTCCACGTAAAAATCTTGGTGTCTCATAAATGCTAGACCCTCTCTCCTTATCTGCTTGCGTGCCAGATCTTCGTACAATGCTAAGACATTAAATATAATATTTCTCTACCGCCGCGAATACTCCTGGACGCAACAGTGATGAATCAAATATTCAATTGTTGCTCCTACTAAAAAAGTAGTATGAATGAATTTTCATTTAATTTTAGGTGAATTTAATATGTGAGTGATTCACAATCATAAGACTTATCATCATTACATGTAATCATATAACATCAATAAATGAGAATCACAGAGCAATCTATTAGAGCAACAGGATAAAACTTCTATAAATACTTATTCTTATTAAAGAATGATCTCACTACATGAGAGTGCAGGTCTATTTATAAGAATAGATGGCAGCTGCTAGGCTACATAGTTCGCAACAATAAATTTAAGTGTTGCGTCCTGGAATATTCGCGGCGGTAGAGAAATATTTAATTTAACGTCTTAGCATTGTACGAAGATCCAGCACACAAGCAGATAAGTGAGAGGGTGTAGCATTCATAAGAGACACCAGAGTTTTTACGTGGAAAACCCCTGAAAAGGGGGAAAAACCACGGGGCCTGGCCCAGTTTGAATGAATCCACTAAGGATGTGTAGTCGATTACAAATGAGGCCCTTCCTTAGGAGAAGGCCTTGGATTGATGTAGCAAATGTACATCATATAGATTGCATTACATGGTAGGAGTTACATATACAGGTTTGTTTGGCCTGAAGGACCGTAGTCGGCAGGAGACCGTGGTCGGCAGGAGACCGTGGTCGGCAGGAGACCGTGGTCGGCAGGAAATCGAGGTCAGAAAGACCGTTGTCTGTTGATGGAGGTCGGAAGGACCATAGTAGGCGACGAAGGCCTGAAGGACCGTAGGCAGTAGGAGACTGGGGTCTGAAAGACCGTTGTCTGGTGATGGAGGTCGGACGGACCGTAGTAGGCGATGAAGGCCTGAAGGACCGTAGGCAGTAGGAGATAAGGAGTCAGGTGTTAGTCCCAGTGTCACTTGGAAGATCGGATGTTGATGGTCTAGCCTTGAGTAGGACGTCGGGTCTTAAGCAGGACGTCAGGTCTTAAACAGGACGTCGGGTCTTCAGCAGGACGTCGGGACTTAACTTCGGGCCTTGAACAAGACGTCGGGTCTTTGGCAGGACGTCGGGGATGAACGTCGGGCCTTAAGGTGGTGGTCCGGCGAGGTTTTGTGGTGGTCCGGCGAGGTTCCTGCGGTGGTCCGACGGTGGTCCGACGAGATTCCTGCGGTGGTCCAGCGGTGGTCCGGCGGCTGTCAAGGAGGAACTCCTTCCTTCTCTTCTCTTCTTCTCTCTCTTGCTTGGATGCTCTCTTGTGAAGAATGAGGGCTCTATTTATAGATTTTCTGGAGTGGCATGGTCCGTAAATATGTGTGAGATCAAGGGCGAATAGGGAGTGGTCAAATGGACGGCCGATATTGAATCCTACGATCGTGCACCGTTCATTGGACATTTGGAGGCCTTAATGATGTCGGAATTTAGTGATCTTGGGCTCGTTGGATTCGTCTCGTCGAGCCCTTCAATTCGATTATAAGCTCGTCAAAATCGGAGTCCGTTTGATAACTCAAATAGTGGTTTGAACCTTCCAACAGCGCTTCGGATCCATGATTTGGACCCATTTGGGCTCGGATTGGGTTGAACTTGGTATCGTTGGGTTCATATTTCCGAGACGCTCAGTTTGACTATAAGATCGCTGAAATCGGAGTTTGGGTGCTCTCGGAATTAATTTTTGAAGTTTCCAACTAGCTTTTGCCTCGAGATTCGTGCCCGATCAAGATAATTTCATGATGCCGTATCATTAAGTATGAGATGTTTTATCATGTTGCTCTAATACAATTAATGTAAATTAATAAAATTACTATAAAGTAGTTAAAATATAAATAAAATAGAAAGTAAAAATTTCTAACCATATTTCCTCCTATGGATTTTGGCACTCAAGTCATCTTATGATGTGCAAATGGGCCCTCAACCATTCAACCAAAGGTAGTTTTCAAGCTTAATCATGTTAAGAAATAATTATTAATAAATCAGAACTTCTATTTCATCTTCTTAATTTATGCAAGATATGATGGAATGCATATGAATGCACGGTACGCATGGATGCATAAAAGTTATCATTTTATACTTATTTAATAAAAGACATACATATTTTATTCTCCCTCTTCTTCTTTAATGGAATATTTTAGGAATATGTAATGCATGATATTGGATAGTTTATATTTTCATTTAGCAATCTATTCAGCATTAAAATAATTAGTTTTTTTTTATTTGAAATAAATTACCAGCAAAATTTTTTAATTTTTAATACATAAGCAATCAAGTATATTTTCTTATAATGCAAGAAAGCACTAAAATGCATGAATATTAAATACCCATGTCAAACATAATTGCATTGAATTAATTTTTTATACAATTTTTATTCAATTTAAAAGTTAGATTTTAATATTAAATAAAACATAAAGATATTCAATTTATGTATATGTTTGATGTGTCACCAAAAATCGTCTAGATAGAGCACGAATCGTGAGGCATATCGAATTGGAAACTTTCAAAATTAAAAGTGAGATCATCTGAACTCCGATTTCAGCAAACTTATAGTCAAACTGAATGTCTCGATGAGATGAACTCAATGAAACTAAAATAGGTCCAATTCAAGCCCAAATGGGCCCAAATCATTGGCTTGAAGCATATTTGGAAGCTTCAGAATATTAATTGGATAATCAAATGTTCTCTAAATATTACATGCTTATAGTTGAATTGAGTGGCTCGACAAGACAAATCCAACGAGCCCACGATTGCTTCATTTGTATTTCATTAAGGGAGTCAATATAAGTCGTCCAATAGAGCATTCTGAATTTTTCCTTAGATCTTATTTATATTTACGAAGCATGTCACTCTGAAATCTATAAATAGACCTTCTCTCCCTACATAAGAGGGACCTTTGTGGGGTTTAGAGCTTGGGTTGGAGATTCAAGAGAGGTTTGAAGCTTGAAGAATCTTATAGCTTTACCTAAGCACCACTACTAGAGAACCCTTACCGTTGTCAGACCCGACTACGTTCCCTCCAACCCCTATCACTCGACAACGACAATCCTTTTAACCTTTATCACCCGTCGAAGACTGTTTTTTCAACCACCATTCCTCTACAATGGTCCCATCAACCTCTGCCACCCAACAACGATCATCAATCTACCATCGCCTAACTAAGGTCCTTCCGACTTTCATAACACGCCAACTACTATCCTCAGACCACCATTGCCCGACTATGATCCTTTTGATCTTCATCGCCCGTCAAGTACATTTCTTCGACCTCAGTCGTCATACTACAATCCTTCTAACCCCCGTCGCACACCAACCACAATCTTTTTGACATATGTCACCTGTCGACTACGGTCCTTCAACCTTAGTCGCTCAACTAATGTCTTTTTGACCCCTATACCCCGCCGACTACAATCCTACTAACCTTAATTGCCCGCTGACAATAGTCCTTCCAACCTCCTTTGCCAGCCAACTATGATCCTTTGACCTCAGTCGCTCTACTATGGTCTTTCTAACTCTCGTTGCTCGCCGACTGTGGTCCTTTTAGACCACCATTGTCTGACTACTATCTCATCAATATATGTTGCTCAACTACGATCATCAAACCACCATCACCTGACTATGATATTTTTGACTCACATCACCCATCGACTATGATTCTTTCAACCTTCATTATTCGTTGACAATGTTCTTTTGGTCTCTATCTCCCACTGACTATGATCCTTTTGACCCTAGTTATCGAATACGGTCTCTTGAACCTCCTTCGCCCAACTATGGCCCCTATGGCCTCTGGCCTTCATTGACTAAAAAAGGTCCCTTTAACCTTGATCACTCAATTACTATCCCTCAGACCTCCATTAACTAACTATGATCCCTTTGACCTACGTCACATGCTGACTACAATCACTCTAACCTCCTTTGCTTGACAATAGTCCCTTTGACATCTATCACCATTACATACTTAATGCATTAATAGGATAAAGGCTTGTTAATTGGTGTAGTTCTCCTTCTTTTCTTTAATTTAACCATGTTTTTCTTATAGTGGAGGCTTCAAAGTGTTGGTTGCTCTTAAGTGTTCAATGGTTGATCTAAGAAGTGTTCAAAGCAAATAATTTATGATCTAATTTTTTTTTTCATATAAAAATAATAATAACAACATTAAGCTTTATCCTAATACATGGTGTCCGTTATATGAATCATTTCTTCTCCATTATGTCTTATTAAGAGTCAATTTTATATTTAAATCTAAAAAAATATCATTTATAATACTTTTTAACTGCAAGTCTTATTAGGTATATCTCTATCTTTCTTAATATATGTCATATCTAATACATATACTCTCCTGACCATGTCATTGGAAGGCCAATGTTTTATGTGATCAAATCATCTTAGGCGACTCTCTCAAGTCTTATCTATCACTGGAGTTACTCTAACCTTTCACGTATATACTTGTTTCACATTTTGTTTCTAATTGTAAAGATTCTCATTCATTTGAGTATACTTATATATGCAACACTTAATTTTATGCTTCTCTTTTAATAGTCAATATTTTGTGCCATAAAACATTGTAAGTATCAACTCCATCTTATAAAAATTGCCCTTATGTTTAAGTGGCACTTTGCTATAATACAAAAGGCCTGATGCATTCTTTCATTTCAATCATCCAACTTTAATTCTACTTATAATATTTCCATCTTTTTCACCATCATTTTGAACAATAAACCCGAGATATCTAAAACATGAACTCTTTTTAATTACTTGATCACATAATGTCACAATCACACCACTATATCTAATACTACTAAAATCACACTAAGATTTACTCAAACAAAAACATTTATACTCTAAGCTTAAAATTAATAATTCAAGTTTTTCATCAACTCCCTCTCTAGTCTTATCAATATGAAGAATATCATCAATGAAAATCATACACCATGATGCAAATGACTAGTAAGAATATCCATGGATAAAGCAAAAAGATATTGACTTAAATAGAAAAATATTTAGTCAAGCAACCTTGTGTTTGAACACAAGTAACAACTTATGTATATATATCCTTAATGATTTGAATATAAGTATTATTAGCTCCATTCTATTCTAGAACTCTCCAATGTGCATATTGTATAACTTTATTATATGATTTCTATACAACAACAACAACAACAATCCTTTATCCAACTATATGGGGTCGGCTACATGAATCCCTTTTCTCCATTGTGTCCTGTTAAGAGTCAAATTCTTATCGAAATTCAATAAAGAAATGTCATTTCTAATATTTTATAACCAAGTCTTTTTATGTATACAAAATCTTTCTTAATATAAGTCAAATATAATACATATCTACTTTCCTAATTGGGTTATCGAAAGGCCGACGTTTTATGTGACTAAACCATCTAAGGCGACACTCTAATCTTATCTTCTTCTGGTGCTACTCCAAGCTTTTCACGTATATTCTCATTTTGTATCCTATCCTAAGAGTAAAGCCACTCATCCACCTAAGCATCCTAATCTCTGCAACACTTAACTTAATAGTATGCTTCTCTTTTAATGGCCTACATTTTACACCATAGAGCATTTGTAGGTCTCAATACCATCTTATAGAATTTTTCCTTAAGTTCAAGGAGTTTTCTATCACACAACAAGCCCAATGCATTCCTCCATTTCAACCATCCAACTTGAATTCTACTAATAATATACCCATATATTTCATCATCCCTCTAAATAATAGACCTAATATATCTAAAACGTGTACTCTTATTAATGACTTGATCACCCAAAGTCACAATCCTCCCACTAGATCTATTATTACTAAAATTACACTCCATATATTCAATTTTAGATGTACTCAAATGAAAGCTTTTTGACTCTAAGGTTGACCTCCCTAATTCATGTTTACCTTCAACTCCCTCCTTAGTCTTATCAACAAGAACAATATCATCAACAAAAAGCATACACCAAGGTACAAACTCTTACAAATGTCTAGTGAGAACATCCATAACTAAAGCAAAAATATAAGGTCTTAAGGCTAATCCTTGATGTAATCCACCTGAAATAGAAAAACACTTGGTTAAACCACCTTGTGTTTGATCACAAGTAACAGCTCCTGCATACATATCCTTAATGACTTGAATATAAGCTTTATTAAGCCCTTTCTTATGCAGAACTCTCCATAGCACTTCTCTAAGAACTTTATCATATGTTTTCTCTAAATCAATAAAAATTACATGTAAATCCTCCTTATTCTCTCTATATTTCTCCATTAAACCTCTCAATAAATGTATAACTTCCATAGTAAACCTACCTGGCATGAATCCAAATTGATTTTGATAAATATTAGTATCATGGCACAACCTATATATGATTCATAACTCTCTCCCATAATTTTAAAGTATAACACATTAGTTTAATTACTCTATAATTCGCACAATCTTGTGCATCATCTTTATTCTTAAAAATAGGAATCAACATACTTATTCTCCACTCATCACGTATCTTTTTAGCCTTAAAAATAATATTAAAATGTTTAGTAAGCCACGAAATTCATTCATCTCCTAAGCATATTCACACCTCTGTTGGAATATTTATAGGTCCAATAGCTTTTTCACACTTAATTTTTTTTAATGCATCTTTAACTTTAATTTTACTAATATGTCAATAAAAAAAAATATTTATTTTCATTTAGGATGCTAAGGTCACTAAAGTCAATCACATTCTCATAATCTTCATTAAAAAATTTAGCAAAATATCTCATCAACCTTTATTAAATATCATATTTTAATAAAATCACTTTTTATCTTCATCCTTAATACACCTCACTTGAACTAAATTTTTACTACTCCTATCTTTTTATTTAGCTAACTTATACATATATCTTTAACCCTCATTAGTCATTAGCATCTAATCTATTATATAAATCATTAAAAGCTTAATTTTTTTTCATCGCAAATTACTTTCTTAGATTAATCCTTACAGGCTCTTTATATCTTTTCAAATTATTAAAATTTTTACAACTAAACTAATTTTCATAACAAACCATCTTATTTTTTTATCTTTTCTTATATATTTTGATTTCACCATCAACTATTTTTACTATTAATAGATTTTCTCTTTGATACTCCAAGCATGGGGGGGGGGGGGGGGGGGGGGGGGGGCGTAAATTCCCCACCTAAAAAAAACATAAAAATAATTATATGTATCTTCATCCAATCACCACCAACCAAGGAGCATAAGGGAGAACAAAGGTTCTCAAATACATATTTATATGTGAGAAATCCATTATTTTCCCTTATATATATGCTCGTTTTAAGAGAATGGAGCAATTGGATTGATTTATTTTTATTAATCAAGAATAAGCTATTGATATATCATCAAAAAGTTATCTTGATCGAGCACGAATCTCTAGGGAAAATCAAGTTGAAAATTTCAAAAATTAAATCGGAGACCATCTGGATTATCAAACGTTTTTCAAAAGTGATATGCTTATAGTTGAATCGAGCGGCCCGACAATACAAGTCCAACGAGCTCAAAATCGTTGATTTCTGATATCATTATGACACTCAAATATTTGATAAACGATCTATGATCAAGGGAATTAACATCGGCTGTCCACTCAAGATATGTTTGGGATTTTACATGTAACATGTATCTATTTTTTAATGGTCCATGTTGCTTCGACAACTAATTTTGAATGGAGATTTACTTGTAGAAATATCCATTGATGAGATATGATCTAACTCGTTTTCTTAAGCTATATTTTTATTCAGATTTCTCTGGAATATTTGATGATAAAATAATTTAATCCTTGTTAAAGTTTGTTGTCCTCTGCAATCAATGTATTTCCATTTTTTCTATATTTTATTAATATCTCATATATATATATATATATATATATATCCAGGTTTTAAAAATCGGACCGGACCGGCCGGTTCAACCGTGAACCGGCCAGTTGTCCGATCCGGTCCAGTTCAAAAACCGGCTTCGCAGAGAACTGGCGTGAACCGGATTGAACCGGCAGTTCAACCGGTGAACCAGCAAACCGGTCCGGGTTCAAAAGAACCGGCCGGTTTCAAAAAAAAAAAATGATAAATAAAATATAAATAATATATTTTACTTCATTACATTTTTTAAAAATAATTTTTTTTATTAAATAATGAGATTTTTGATACCATTATATATGATTATCACCTCATGAAACAAGTTTTGTTAGAGAAGAGGGAAGTATATATAGAGCCAAAAGCCAACTATCTCTTACTCCTTCATGATGTGGGACTAAAAAAGAGTACATGAATGCTATGTGAGCTTGGACTTTATTGGGCCATTAAATTGAGTTTGTTGGGCCACAAATTTGGCATGGTTGGGCTACGAATTTGGGCTAGTGGGGTGAAATTTTTTTTAAATTTTGTATTATAAATTTGTTATGATGTATATTTATAAATTAATTATATAAATTTATATATTATATTAAATATTATTTTTATTACACATTTTTAAATTTAATATTATAAATTTATATATTATATTAAAATTTTTAATTTGTTATAATGTATATTATAAGAATCTCATTTATTATAATTATAATGAAATATAAAAATTAATTATAGTTAATTTATTAGATATTCATAAATATAATATAATTAACTAAATATTTTATAAATTATAATTATATTATAATATATTCATCATTTCAATTTAATTTAATTATATTGAAAGATAATTTATTAAAATTATATAATTTAAATTCTTAGAATTATATTATTTGATGTTAAATTCACGTAATTATCCTATTAATGTTATAAATTTTTAATAATATTAGTATTTATTACATCATCCGGTTCGACCCCGGTTCGATCGGTCGAACCGGTCGAACCTTGAACCTCTCATTCTTCCGGTTCGTTGTCCGGTCCGGTTTTCACAACCTTGATATATATATATATATATATATAAGTTTTAGTTAAAATCTTTGACTTTTATTTGAAACTTTATTTCAAAGAATCTCGAGTAAATTTAAGCTGAAATGAAAATATTTTTAAAATCTCAAGTAAAACTCATTTAAATCTCTTCGATCCTCTCTTGCCCCAAAACTGAGACTGTCCAGTAATGAGACAACAAACAACACTTTTTAATTTAGCTCAAAGTCCAAAACTAATAAGCGATGTTGGATATATAAACTTTCACTAGGAATAATTTTACAATATTTGCAATTAAAATTATATATTTTTCTTTTTAGAAAAAAATCAATATGAATTTTACTTTATCCATTCTTATAAGTGATGAGATTCATCTTTTTTCTTAAATAAAATATTAGCTATTACAAAATCATAAGTTAGATGATCTTACCACCTTCATTAGTCGCTTCAAAGTCATAGCCACCATGAACAGTTTTAAAATCATCTACCTCTCTACCAGCATGTTCGTTTAAATCTCCTCCAATAAAAACTTTTTCTTCAATATATATATTTTATATTAGTTCTTAATTCTATGTCATTTCAAAATTTTAATTTTGGACACATCAGAACCTACTCGATGTGCATATTCACTTATAATATTATATGGTTTCTATAAATCAATAAATATCATATCTAGATACTTCTAACTCTCTCTATACCTCTCCATCAAAATTCTTAACAAATGCATAATTCCCATAGTAAACCTACCCCAACATGTATTCAAACCAATTTTGAGAAATATTCATATCACATTGTAACTTATGCTCCATTAATCTCTCCCATAATGTTAATGCATGATACATTAATTAGTTTCTTATAATTCAATCACTCTAGTATACCACATTTATTTTTAAAAATAGGAACCAACAAACTTCTCCACTCATCTGACATTTTTTTAGTCTTCAAGATAATATTAAAAAGTTTAATAAACCAACAAATTTCTATCTTGACGTCTTAACCATTTTCATTCTTCTATAGAAATATTACAAGGTCCTTATGATTTTTCACCCTTCATTTTCTTTAAGGTATCTCTAACTTCAGCTTTAATAATACACCGATAAAAAAATATTTATTTTTATTTATAATGTGAAGGTCACTAATGTTGTTTAGTCATGATCTTCATTAAAAAGTTCATCAACCTATATTAAATATTTTTTCTAAAAAAATGAATTTTAATCTTCCTTCTTAATGCCCTTCATTTGAACTAAATCCTTTTTTTCTTCTATCTCTTTGTTTAACTACTTATACATATATCTTTGACCCCCCATAGTATTAAATCTATTATATAAATTATTATTATTATTTTGCATTGCATATTACTTTCTTAAACTATTTATGAACTCCTCTGTATCATTCTCAAATGTTCAAGAGATTAAAGCTTGAATGTTATTAATAAGTTGAAAGTTCTCATCCACTCAATCTTTTTCCTAAAAGGTGACAATAATTATATAGATAAAAAACTAGACCAATTTAGATATAACAGAAATCTTTTCTTTTGTCTTAACTCTCTCTCTCGCAGGACAAGATTTGTGATTTTTTTATAATTATGCATTTTGAGTTTTTTTTTTTTTAATATTATTATATCTATCTTTTCCCCTATTATCATCAAATACAAGTATCATTGTCAATATTTGACCCGACTCAAAATCTAACTCGAACAAAAAATTCAAGATTCGGGTCAACCAATTTTGCAAACGGGTAAGATTCAAGTCAAACCGAAAGGCGAAAGAAACCTGAAACTAACTCGGGTCACACCCTCGCCCGCAGCACTCCGCGCTTGTGTCCAGCCCTGCATTAGCTCCGGTTTCGTCATCGACACCCACACCCTCTCCCGCACATGCACCTATGTCTGCTCCCACGCCAGCGCTTAATTGTGCCTGCACCCTATTTTTCCTGCACACGCTCACCCTCTTGCTCCTCGTTGTCTTGCTAGTTAACGGGTCGTGTTGGGTCAACCCGGGTTAGGGGCATGTCAGGTCCGGATCCAAATTTCTGACAAATTTGTCTAATCATATCGGATTTGGGTCGACTTAATTAAATGCAGGTTAGTTTTGAAGTAGTCCTAAATCTGACCCAAAAACTCATTATGACACCTTTAAATACAATGAGTATAATCTTTACTTTACTTTGATATATAAAACTAATTGGTTGTGCGTGGCCCTCAGGATTTTCATACACGCACGTTGATCCGATCATTAGCAGCAGCATGTGCTCATAGTACTATTGTCTCTCACTTTTCTTTTTCCTTTTTTTGCCCTTTTTTTTCCTTTTATTTTATAAAGTGCCATTCACTTGACCCAATTGTACACTTAGATTAGTTGAGAAAGATTTAAAAGTTATTATATTTTAATTCCTATTTATATTTTAACAGCATCATTAAAAAAAAAATTGCTAAAAAGTTTTTCAAGAGATGAATAGTTTACCCTTAAAGAAAAGCATGCATTGCACATAATGACATAAACATCTGATAAATTAAATAAATAAAAATTTTTCTTAAGTAGAAAT
Source organism: Dendrobium officinale (assembly GCA_019514585.1). Taxonomy (NCBI): domain Eukaryota; kingdom Viridiplantae; phylum Streptophyta; class Magnoliopsida; order Asparagales; family Orchidaceae; genus Dendrobium; species Dendrobium officinale. Next base: position 20,413,348 of record CM033692.1, read on the forward strand.
AAATAAGACTCTCTCAAATTTAATTAATTAGTCATCTACAAAATTATAATCAAAATAAATGTTTATATAATATTTTTTAAAGAGTGCATCATCATTAATCTCACATATTATGTATAGATCATAATACAACCAATATCTAGAATTATTTAAAATTTTAATTAAATATTGTATGCTAATTTTTAGAATATTATTATTATTTTTTAATTTTATCAATTACTAAATGAGACTTTTCCCATTTGTTACAATAGAAATGATAATAATCAAAAGAAAGATAGAAAATAAATAGTTACGTGATGATTTATAATTTTAAATAAATATTGTTATAATAATGATTAAAATCTTTAAATATGATAATAATAAAGAAGTTTTCCACTATGTAAGATGCAATGAAGTACCTTGTCCAGCTGCTCATGGACTTGCAAAGCTGTAAAGTGGACTCAACATCAGAACAAGCCAAAACTTATCTATTAAAAGACCAGAAGTCACACAACTCCATTTGGCCTATTGGTTGAGAGCTTAGGCTTCCAACTAAGAGGTCCAGGGTTCGAGTCTATGTGTATAATTTACAATCTAAAATACAGTAAAATTTTAAAATTGCATAATTTATCTTCAATTGAACTTTATTTTCCTCCTCTTTTGCGCGCTTTCTTCTCTTTCCCGCTCTTCTTATGCAAATTCACAAGCCAGAGTTTTTTTTTTGGCGTAAGTGAACAGTTCGACGCTAATATTGGCGTTGCACTGTTCACCATCACATTTTAGCGTGGGATTTGGAGTTCGAATGCAGCGAATGGCGGACGGCATACGGTGGTATGAAGTCCGGTTAAAGATGATCTTAGTCCATCTAGAACCGAACGTTAAACCAGTATGTTTGTCTTCGGTGAGCTGCTCCACCTGAACATGAAAATTTACGCCTTGCAGTGCGAAGTCAGTATTGACGTGGCAATGTTGATTATTCAAAATATTCTTTTTTGATATTACGAAATGGAATTCAATTTAAGATCAGTAATTGCAAGGAAAATGAGTTTTTCGATTGAAGATGCCCTTAGTTATAACTTGCACAGCGTCAACCAAAAAACCATCCTCATCCAAACATCAAGAAATAAAAGAAGAGCAAAAACCTAAGCGATGAGGGAGATCTACTGGCCGATTAGCTTATTTTGTTTATTCTCTACATGTAGATCTACGTGCTTTATGTACAACTTTTAAAAAAAATTTAATCGATCAAGTTTTCATCACAAGGTCAACACAGAACTTATAAGAAAATGGGATCGATGTTACTGATTTTTCTAGTAGTTGTGTTGTTCTGATGTTGATTGTTCCATAAAAGGAAGAACACAATGATATCAATGAAGATAATACATTCACAAAGATCAAATTTTTGACACTCAAAAACTGTTTTTTCAGATCTTTCACTTAAATCCAACCTGTTTTCAGACAATTTCTCAACATATTTTTTAATTATATAATTTACAAAAACTAGCTGAGATGAATCTTACGATAAACAATCATTCAGAATAATTCAGTTAACAGTACCTTCGCCTTTTTCTTAAGCTCATCTTCCTCGTTCAGTAGGTAGAAAAGTATTGCTTTGAACTTCTCCAACTCTCCACTCGTAATATCGCTATGCTTGTAGATCTTCTCAAAGAGTTCAAGTGCCACCTTCTTCAGAGGAACCGGTCCTCGTTCGAGCACTTCAAGGATCGGCGCTGCACCTTTATTCTCTACAATGGTACCAGCTGCAACTGCATTAAACATAGATTGAGGGACAGAAGGCTCCGGATTGCCATTATCAAAAAGAGTTTCAAGTGCCCTTAACGCTGCTTCAGCTGCAACAGGATTCATGGCGTCCACCATATCTACCAGTGGCCTCACTGCTCCAGCCTTCACGAGGCATATAACGCGCTGTAGCGAGCAGGATTCATGAACAGTACAATGCGTCAAAAATACATTTTTCCAGGACGGCTGGCGAAAATGTAATGCGCCAAGTAGCGATCTTGACGATTCAGGAGAGCACCGAGCTAGATGGGTTAGAATCATTGCAGCGCGCAGCTTTACAAGAGAGCTTCCAGTTGAGAGCATTTGCACAATAACTGGCTCAAGCTTTCCGACCTGAATCAGAAAACTTGAATTCGATTGGTCTATGCATCTTAGCAGGGCTCCCAAAGCATTTTCTAAAAATTCGTTGGATTTATTTGCATGTCGAGTGACCACATCTGACGTGACGATTTCTCATCGAGTGCAATTGGTCGCTGCAACTGTCCCGTCCTCACTAGCCGTTGTCACCATCCCGCTTGCTGGCATGTTTGCTTTTCCTCTTCTTCCACCCGCACTGTGCCATCGACGACGTTCCTTTGGCTTATAGTTGGATTCGTCGGAACTTCTCCTTCAATGCTTCACAACGTTCCTTCATGTGGGGTCGAAAGTCATGATAGCTCACTCACCGTTCTTTTGTTAGATCGGAAGTAACGACTACGACAAGATCGAGCTCGTTGCTCTCCCATTCGTGTGCTTATTTTGCCAAATCTCGCAAGCTGCAGGCTGTTTCATGTCGGGTCAACTTAGCAACCCGACGGGAATGGTTCGGGTTGTATTATATGATCCGTTTGCAAAAAAAGGATTGGGTTCAAATCATGTCAAATAGTAGCAAGTTAATATTGTGTTGGATCCAAACCAGACCCATAACCCGATTTTGGCAACCTAGTTTATTATATTTGTGGTCAGTGGCTTTAGAAAAGTAATGATTTGGTTTATTTTTTGTCTAAGTGTATTTAATAAATTTAACTATGAGTTAACAGATAAAGATAATTAGAGTGAACAAAATATAATTTTATTAATTACTACTGCATTTAAATTCGAGTCGACCGTAGAAATATAAAACCACCAATTATTGAACCCTGTTTGCCTTTTGTGCTTTTAAAGAGGAAAGCATCACTTTACAACCGCCGCCCTTGTCCCGCTTATATATATATATATATATATATATATATATATATATATATATATATATATATATATATATATATATATATATATATATATATATTTAAATATAATAACAGTTATATCAAGACAGTAATTCCCTTTAACCAAATTTTATTTTTAACCAAAAAAAAAATTCTTTGTATATTCTTTCATATATCTATTTTTATATTTATTTTCAATCAAAACACTAATTCATCTTTATTCATCGTGCTACAGTTTTGACGAAGGAACCTTAGAAGCAAAAGCTTTAGCAAAAACTTCTGCACTGCCAATTTATCCCTTCAACACATTTGGACAGCAAAAAACCTCATAAAATGTTACATTTGAAATTACAATAAACTTTTATGAGTTGAAATTACAGCAAATAATTATAGCAGTACCTTGAAACAGGTTCATACCAAAATTCGTAGCACAGGTTGAGTCTGCAATAACTTCTGCAATCATTTGGCTTGGAAATATAGCTCATTTTGGTCTGTTTATCAGGACTTTAGTTATTAATTAAGAGATCTTAAGTTCAAAATTTATGTATTTAATATGTGAGTAAATTTATCTTAACGACTCAAATGTGACAAAAAATTTTTTGATGTTGAAACAAAATGAGAATAATTAGTGGGCTCTCAGTAGTCCAATTTGCTTTTCCCAAAGAAAACACAAAGCGTTAGTCTGCACTGATAGCAATAGCAAAAACCAAGTCTAGTTAAATTAATAAAGGAGCCTTTACTCACTCCCTTCACTTTCTTTTATCCAGCTCAGAATTCCACTGCCACACAATTATGTTATAGATATTCATTAGTCACTTTCATCCCTTTCCCTTCTTTCTTTCTATATACAATGAATTAATTTTCTTCATTATTAATAACTATATTCATCTTCCATATTATCTCGAAGGAATGCAGTCCAACTTCAATTGGTCAACTAAAACTCTTCCAAATTTAACTCTTTTTTGTCTTCGCTTAGCTTCTTCAACACCCTTATTCTCTTAATACTAGCTGATCATCTCCCCTTCCCCCTCGCTTCATCCCAACCTCACCTTTTTTTCTCATTCACTTTGATCAGGCAATTCAAAGAAACAGCTAATCGATCTACCATGGCTCGACTTGCTTATGGAAGAAAATTGTATAGATCCAGCAGCTGAAAGTAATTTTGCCCTAAAACTCTTTATATGAACACAATAAGTTATTTAGTCCATAATAAAAAGAAATCAAAGGCAAAATAAAAAAAGCCTTCGCTTCTATTGTCTGTAATAACTTGTAGTCAGATTTTTGGAGAAGTAATTAAACCGCACAGTGACCACAAACAACAAAGAGAAAATGCAGCAAAAAGAAAGTATAACAGGATTTAAAGTGAAAAAATTCGAACATGGAAAAAATCATGGAGCCACTCCATACCAAGAAATTCACTATGAAACTTTGTGAGAAAAGTACATATCTCTCTTCTGTCTCAGTCTCTATGTAATTTTTTATGATCCATGAACCCGTAGAAAAGCTTATCGCAGGAAAATAAAAGCTAGAAGATGAGAAAAATGGTATAATTCCTATTACAAATTAATTGCTGCGACTTGGAATATTCACGGGAGTAGAGAAATATGAAGTTTAACGTCTTAGTATTGCATAAAGATCCAGCACTCAATCAGATAAGAGAGAGGGTGTAACGTTCATAAGAGACACTAGAGTTTTTAGGTGGAAAACACTGAAAATGGGGAAAAATCACGGGGCCTGACCCAGTTTGAATGAATCCACTAGTAATTGCAGTCGATTGCAAATGAGGCCATTCCTTGAGAGAAGGCCTTGGCTTGATGTCACAAATGTACGTCATATAGAGCGCATTACATGGTGGGAGTTACAATAATCAACATAGACATATTTATTTGGTTGGAAGGACCATAGTCGGCACGAGACAAGGGTTCGAAAGACCGTAGTTGGCAGGAGACCGGGGTCAGAAAGACCGTTGATTAGTGATGAATGTTGGAAGGACCATAGTTAGAAGAGACAGGGGTCCGAAAGAACGTAGTAGAAGGGCGGTACTCCGGGAGAACTCTGAGCGTCAAGTGGTGGCCCAGCAGAAGTCCGAGTCTCGAGTTGTGGCCCGGCAGAAGTCCGGGCCTCAAGTGGTTGTCCATTAAAAGTTCGGGCCTCAAGTGGTGGTCTGACAGAAGTCCGGACGTTAGGTGGTGGCCTGGTGAAGCATAGGAGGGCTTCAAGTGATGGTCCGGCTGAAGTCCGGGCTGTAGACCTCCGAAAGGGATCACTATAGGAAAATAGCCTAGAACCGACAGATTTTATGTCGATCGACTGATTTCCAGTGAATTTCCAAAGGATTACAATGAAATATTTCTGACATATGTTTTGCAGATTTTCCAGTGGCTTTTTTGGCGAATTTCCAACGGATTTGTTTCCGAAGGATTTTCCAACCTATTTTCCGGCGGATTTTAATATTTTCTGAAAAAATATATTTTCATAATTTAATTAATAATAATTTTATAGCTCATTTTAATTAATTATTACTTTACTAATTTATTTTAATTAATTATTAACTTAATATCTTATTTTAATTAACTATTAATTTAATAACTTATCTTAATTAAATTATTAATGTAAGTTATTAAATTACTAATGAATTAAATTTCCTCAGTTTGCAAAGATTAGAATTTATTAGCTAGAAGAATGTAGGATGATTTAGGAACTGTTGGTAGAGAATTATGACTAGAAGAAGAAATTTCATGAGTGGAAAAATTAAGATTTGGTAAGATAGGATCTTTAACTATCTAGGAAGGTGGAACAAAAGCAGAAGTCTGAACTGGAATGTCTGAATTTAACATAGGAGTATTAATTAGAGGTGGATGTTGACCTCGATTTTGCCGAGAACCTTGGTCAAAGGGTTGACTTGGTCAAATTGATCAAGTCAGACCCCAAGACCCTCTCCAATAGGTTCGTGGGGTCGAGTCGAGTCTGTTGAGCTCAGACCTAGGCTTTGAGTCAATCTGGTTGACCAAGTCAACCAAGGTTAATCCAAATTGACCCAAACACCTCCTATTGAGCCAAAATTAATTTCAGAGCTCTTCGAGCTCATTCCTCTCCTCCACTAGACTCAGTGGGTCAGACCCAACCTACTGAACCTAGGCTTGGACCCTGGGTCAACCCAGTTGACCAAGTCAACCAGGGTTGACCACTTAGCCCATTTAGAGCCCAAATTGATTCCAAATCAAATCCAATCTCTTTCATGGCTCAACCCTTGGGCTCCCTTGACCTATTTGACTGGTTTGACCAAGTCCAACGTTGACTTGGTCAAACCAAGCCACTAATAGGTCATAATAGCCTATTAAAGCCCATTACTAGCCCATTTAAGACTCTAATTGATTCCCCTTTGTTTAAAATTCAAAACCACGGCCAAATCTGATTAGTTTCCCTCCAAATCACCTCAAGATTAGATCTTAGCCGTTGGCATTAGGTTAAGGGCTTTAAATACCTAAAATCAAGGCTATTTTTGGATCTTTTGACAATTGCTCTTGCTCTAGACCTCCTGAGGCCTTGAGGTTTTCTGTGAGAGCTCCCACATACTTCCTCCACTTTCTCGAACCAAATCCCGACGTCCAGACCCCGCCGCGGGCGATCCTCCGGCGAACCCGAGACGTTTCGCGTTCCAGGACGAATCCCGGTCGATCGAGCGAGCTTCGGATCTCGACGTCAACTAGGAACTTGCTCTTGAGGATCCCACGAGTCCAACGAGACCAAGAACTCCCGAATCCACCGTGTGGATTGAGGTATATCACAAACCCTAGTTAGAAACACTTAGGGCTAATTATCACCATTATTAGTGCATCTTAATTCGAATAAAACATCCCCCATTGATGCTCTTCACTAGTAGAGGGTACGTCTAAAATTTCATCCCGTTTGATCCATCCGATCGAGAGAAAATCGCAAAAAACATCTTGGCCCTCTCGGTTTTGCCCTAGCTGGAGGTGTACGGGTTTTGGACCGTTGATCGCATGATCAACGGTACAGATCTCTCTGTACCGCGGCTCTGTCCGACCGCGGATCCGAGCCCGCGTGTATTTGTTCCGTCCGACGCCATCACCACCGTTGATTCGAAACGACGGGAGATCGGATGGTCTATGTAACCGTCCGACGTGGCTAAGTCGCCGCGGGACCGCCGCCGTGATGATTGGCTAATTATAGCCAATGATTGCGGTGGCGCAATCATTGGCCGAGAACCGCGAGACGAACCCACTGTCGCCACGTGGCGCGCTGGCCGCCGCCGTCATTATTTTAAATTAAAGAATTTATTTTTAATACATTTTAAATCAGAAATCTTCCAAAATTCATAAAAAATTCATTTTTTCGTCCGTTTTTTGACGTATAATACCTCGTTTTGTTCGTATTTTCATTCTCTACACTATAATTTTTTTTTTATAAAAATAATGTATATATTTTTAATTATTAATAAAACAGTAAAGAGTATTATTTAAAAAAATGCTATTTTGATTATTTTATTATTATTATATTATAAAATTATTATCTTTAATTATAATGTTAATAATTATATTATGATTAAATTATTTCTTACTGTTTTGTACCTATTTATTATTATTATTGTCATTGTTATATTTAGTTAAATATAAAAATATATTTTCATTATTTAATTACTTTAATTAGTTAAATTATCTAAAATATTACTAATAATTAAGTGATTACTAATATTTATATTTGCATACATATTTTAGTATATTTTAAATTTCAGAGATTTTAAATTATTATTCCATCTCATTTTAACAATGATTTTTAATTATGATTATTTTGAATTATTTTAAAATATCCGTTTAATCATTTTAAACTTCAGAAAATCGTATCTTTCTCGTTTTTAATCCGCTGTCAACGCACAGCAACTTGATTTGAACGTATTTGAATTCTGTACACTTTAAAGTCGATTTGACTCAAAAATTTTTGATCTGTATGCAATTATTTTAAAAACAGCCAATTGCACTATTTTAAAACTATTTAATTATTGTCTTTAAACTTTGAAATTGCGTAACTTCTTCGTTTTAGGTCCGTTGTTGATGCACAGCACCTTGTTTTGGGTGTATTTTGAATTCTGCACAGTTTAAAACTATTTATAAATAAAAAGTATGTTTTTATTTTCTGTTATCTTAAAAACAGTGAAACAGCACTATTTTAAAATATTCTTTTATTATGTTTAAACTTCGGAAAATCATATCTTCGTCGTTTTAAATCGGATTTTTGCGTATAACCCATCGATCTTTTCATAAAAATGTGTATTTTATTTTGAAACCATTTCCAGTCCCTGATTTTGGCTGTTTTGACAGATTTCTGACTTGGAGCAATATTTGATTATTTAATTATTATTTAATTAGCATAATGATTATTTTCAGGATACAAGCTATTTTCGAATTGTTTTGAGGTCTCGATTGGGTGGTCAGTGGGTCTCCCATATACCTATTTACTATAATTTGATTTATTTTTTATTATCTTAATTTCCAAAATTTATATATATGTATTTAAGTATTTTAGAACTATTTTGAAACTACTTATATATTAAATCCCTTAATTCCGGGAGATACGCTATTGCATGAAATTTTAGACATTGGTTCTAGATATGAAGAGCAATCATGGGGGAGAGGATTAGTGGATGATTGAGTTCCAATCATTCACTAATCCCTTCATTAGGTGTCTTTCCTTTTATCTTTTGTAGACTGCATGTGTAGGTCGCACCACTAGCACTTAGTTTAGGTTCTCCTAGATCTAAGGAAATGGTGTGTTTATTTCATTTTTGTACTCCCATGCATTTATTACCTTGAGGGTTAGCTAAAACTTTGATTCAAACCTATATAACGTAGTGACACCTTAAGGACAAAAATTAAGGACCCGTCTAGCGAACTTAGAAGTCTTCTAGGAGCTAGGATAGATCCCTGATTGACATGAAAACCTCAACACTTAAACTTAGTGACATAATAAATCTCTCAGAATTTTCTAGGAATTTTTAGGAACCTTTAGACCCCTTAATTAACTAACCATAATTAACTGGTTAAATAAGGCCCCGAGACCTTCTGAAAAATACAATAAATACATCCTAGGTCAGAAAATTACCCACCATACCTTGAATTGTTTAGAATCTGATCTTTGACCTTAGATAAATAGGGCTCCTCAGTTTGACTCTAGGTTGACCCTTAATTTGACCATAGGTGGAAATTACCTTTTTGCCCATAATACATCATTAAAAATTATTAAAAATCCCAAATATTCTCCAAGCCCTTGGGAACACTTTCTCAGGTCATTCCTGGCCTTTTTGGAGTGATTCCACTCAGTTTGGAGCTGATTTGGGCCAAAATTGCAAAATAGGCCTTTTCCTAGTTAATTTAGAAAATTCCTTAAATATCCTGGACTTAGAAAATCCATAACTAATTGTAAAAAATTCCAAATTAGGCAAACTCACTTGCATTAGACTCCAATTAGGACCTAATATTTATTAAAAATTTTAAGTTTTCAGAAAATGGCCTAGATTAGAAAGTCAACTTTTTGGTCAACCGTAGTTCATTTAGGGCCCGAAACTTAGAAAATTCATAGCTTTGCCTAAAAAACTTTGATTTCAGCCTACTACCTTTCTAACTACTCCTCTTAGGGTCTAGTATTTTTCTAAGGTGATAAAAACCCCAAACCTAGCCTCTTTTCCATAGTGACTTTTGGACCCTTAATCTAAGTCTTAGAAGGACCCGGGACTCTCCAAAATCGGCTAATATAACTTTAACTTCAAATATCATCATCCTAAGTTCTTAAAATTGACCAATAAACTAAATTAACTAAAATGGACCCTAATCCATTAATGTTTGAATTTCAATTAAATTTTCCTTTCCTGATTTTTAACATACCCGACTCTAGATAATTTCAACTAACTACCCATATTAGGATCTATCCAAACCACACAAGCCTTACACACATAGCATTGTTTGCTAGGGCACTACTTCTAGACTTAGGTTAGGCTGCTGGGTTTTATTTTTCTGCTGTGTGCCGGAGCTTTTCGATATTTTTATTGCATGCTGTTTGAAAATTGAATTGCTATGTTTGCTTACTTTTTCTGCACTCTGTGATGTGATGGTCGTTAGATTTACCCCTAGGTTAGGAACAATCTATATGCATATATTTTGTTCTTCCGTGCAGGTGGCCATGCTCACGCTACGCTAAAGGGGGGGCCCTGTCACGATTTCTAATGATGTCTTATGCAGATGCTTGCTGAGCTCCCCCAAATAAATAAGGGCTAAATAAATAATAATTATAAATGCTACAGGTGGAGCTGCTTAGCCCTCATAATTAAGAGCATGGCTTGGAACAGGGTCAATGGTTTGAGTTATTTTTATTTCTATATATTATTGCTTGGGATGATTATTAGGATAACATTGCAGGTGATTTAGAATTTACTGCTTTTTCAATAAATGTAAATTTGTATGTAATAATTGTTAAGAGTTGTGAAAACAACTATGAGTCGGGATATTCTTATCCAACTCGGATTTCAAAAGAAGAAGGCATCCCTAAAGGGGAGAGTCTTCCTCCATTTGGAAGACTGAGTTGGATGGCTTTAGGTATCCAAAGAGAAAAGGCAATACCCCCCCTACTAGGGGGAATTGCCTCTTCGTTTGGATATTCAAGCCACGACGGATCCAAGGAGTCTAAGGAGGAGAGATCTAAGGAGTCTAAGGAGGAGAGATCCAAGGAGTCCAAGGAGGACAAATCCAAGAAGTCCAAGGAGAAGATATCCAGAAGACTAAAGATTTCAAGACCCAATATCCCATTCAAAGTTGTTGGCGTCTGTCATAGGCTTAGAAATCCGGGTATTTGGCAGTGGTGCCCGGCCACTTTATTTTCTGCATACCCTGGGTTGTAATAAGGGCAGTTTGCCTATGGATATTTAGTTGATTATTTTTGTGGATTTATATTGATGTGCTTACCTGATTGCACAGTAGAAATTACCTGCTTTTCTTAGGTTTCTTTTCTTGCATGCCGATTTTGTTTTCGCCTGGATTTTTGTTAGGCTCTCTAAGGACTATAAAACTTTTCTACTCATAATTAACTCTTAAAATTTTAAGTTCTAAATAACATAGAAACTTAACGAACATAGGGAACTGCCGGAATCGTCCGGGGTCGCATGCATATTACTGCATCCTCTTTCCTTGTTATAAGACATCTCCCTACCTGCGGGTTGAGTCCTGATAATCTGGCCTATGAGGATGAAGTGCCGGACCTAGGGAGACCCAGTCTTTTCAAAAAAAAAATATTTCCTATAAACCTATTTTTAAAGTTCTATAGCATTCATGAGCTGACATTTCAATTAGCATGCATTGCATTAGAAACTAATTTAATTAAAATTTAATTGCATTAGCTAGAAGCATCTGACCCACATAAGTTCAGGACCACTTAGGAAACTCTCTAGATGTCGGTCCTATTTCTAAATAACTGTACCACCCACCCATCTCTCATAACTGACTTGATAGCATGGTTTTGAATCGATTAGGTAGTTAGCTGGTTTTCCCAATCCAGGCCGGGGTAAGTCCAGGTTTTGCACTGCATTAGCTAGGACACGGGTCTTAGTGTTCGTAGAACACTAAGCCCAACCTAGATTTAGGATCCGAGACTAGTACATTCGGTCTCGTAGTATGCCTTAAATAGTAGGTAGGTCCCTTCCTTTCGGGGACTATAAATCCTACTTATCCGCGTCGCAGGATGACGCCACCTCCATCCTTCTCTCATGCATGTGATTGATTGCCTAATTTTTCTTTCTCCAGTTTTTCTTTAATGCCCTAGAGCCTCCGAATGCTGGTATGAGCCACGCATGTTGATTCAGCCATTCGGACCTTTCTTCCTTTTGGATAGGACTTCCTAGTCTATACCCATGTGCCAATCCCACTTTAAGAGAGGATAATATATAATCCTTAATCGAGAGTTTTCTCGGGCTTCGGCCTGGGATGTAATTAACCACGGGGGCTTGCGCCCGTGGGAAACTTGGTCCCCACAATCTACTAAACCCCATTTGAGCTCTTGCATCGGGTGGGGGAAACCCGTGACTAGGTCGTGTATATTACTATCCATCGAGGTGTGTTGGCGTCAGCCTCTATCCTCAATGGTTAGTCGTATGCATGATCCAATCTACCCTTCCAATCGACCCGTTTGCGCGGTGCTCTTTTCAGAGGTCCACAGTGGCTAATCAAGTTGATTCACAATAATTTTTGGTAAAAAAAATCTGAGGATTAATCAAAGATTGGTAGGATGAACCAAAGAGCCATAGTACTCATAAGGAGTTAGTTTCCTGTCATAAATGACTTTCAAAATCATGTCTTCATCATCAATCTCAATTGGAATCTCTCAGTAAGAGGAGAATCCTTAGTAATTCGAATGCAAACCCTAGCAAAATTTAATATAGTACGTTTTGTAGTAAGGGAGTCTACCGAGAGTGGCACACTAATAAAGCTAGCAATCTTTGAAATTCTCGTTGGAGTCCATAAAGCTAATGGGACATCCAAACTTTTTACCCAAATCAGAATATAGGGGAACTCATTCCGTTATGTTTAAATTTTGAGGACCATTTTTGAAGTACAAAAGGCTTACCGAGTAAGAACCAGGTTCCTCCCGGCCATACCATGTTGTAATCTTCAATATTGTTGAACTTTAAGAGGAAGAAATCATTTGGCGAAGAAAGCTTAGTGATCCTTTAAGCTTCCACATTTTCATGGAGGCAAGGAGCCTCTTGTAGTAAAGTCTTTGATCAATGGAATAGCCAATTAAGGAGAGATTCTAGAGCGCTATTCCTTGTGATAAATGATAAATCATAAGACTTAAAGGAAAGTTTGGGATTAGAAGGAACAAAGGACATAGGAAAATCCTCCCAATCAGGTTCATTAGTAAAGAGGTTATTAGCCCACGAGAGCGGTGGAGCCAGAGGAGTAGGGCCAAGAAGAGAAGTGTGTGTTAACGATGGAAAATTGGAAGGATTTAGAGCCATGGTGCGGGGAGGGAGGGGAGAGGAGCCCCTCCCAAGCATGGGAAGATGACAGCGACGCAAGGGGAAAACTCAGAAACCCTAACCTTGGCGGCGACTTTTCCCTTTGTTTCCTTATTGCTTTCAAAGTATAACACATAAAATAAATAATTACCAAATGTTTATTTTGCTAACATTCAAGCAAATTATAGTCTTCCATCCTCCTTCAATATCATCAGGAATATACAAAGGCCTTCCGCGCCGCTATTTCTAATGTCAAGAATACACTTTGCAAATCTTTCTATTTTAGTGCGTCTTATGAGAAAAATATTAATTTATTCAAAGAACATATCTTATTTTTACGATAGATTGTAAAATAAATGATTTAAAACAAATAAAAATTTGTTTTGAAACAAAATGCAGTGTAATTTTATTCTTCTTTTTTTTTTTTGAAAAAAAACAATTAATTTAAAATTATTTGATAATATAAATAATATTTCTGTAATTATTATATAAAAAATTTATAGTTGTGTTAAATATTTATATATTTTTTATTAATTTTATATTTTAATCATAACGCAAATCTTTCTGACACAAAAAGTACATCGAACAACAATTTTCGCTGTTTAATTAAAAATCACAGAACCACTGAAACCAGAAGATAAAACGTATTGATCACAATTTCATATCAATCAGAGAACAATAATTCCACTCAATCAGCTCGTGGAAACAGAAAGATGTAAATGAAAAAAAAAAAAGTTGATAAGAGACGATAAATCCTCGATGAATAGCTTCTCCCCATCTAATAATTTATTCACTTGAACTTATTAGGACGAGTAAATAGTTAATGGAGTTGATCAGAATGATTTGCCTTGTGCCCTTCGGAGCTTCCGCTTCCTTTGGGCTTCCGGTTACTTGCAAAGGTGATGTGAACGCCGGGGCTGTGTTGGGTGGTTGTTGAGTTTAAGACAATAGAATTGTTAATACCTTGCACGTTACTATTCACCACCGCCTCCATGTGTTTCGTCTTGGCCGCTCCCCTGCCACCCTTCTTACTTTCCTCGTGTTCCTGCTCCATCTTCCGGCCATGTCCGCTTCCATCTGGTTTATGGAAGAGGTGGCCAAGGCGGTGCGGAGCAGCAGAACCAATATCCATAACAGCGCCGGTGTTCTCTCCAGCCATGGTGATGACCCTCAGCTTTTTATCTTCCTTTGTTGGGGGACCCTGCTGCTTGCTGTAGGATACACTGCTCGCCCTGCTTCCGTTGCTGTTGGTAATCGTTTTCTCCTCCGGCAAAGAAGAGAATGTCTGATACAGGGGAGGAGGCGGAGGCTTGGTTTCTGGTTCGGGCTCTGGGTTGTGTGTGTTATTGGTTTGCTTGACCGTTGGCGAAGGGGGCGGGGAGGAAAAGGAAGGTTTGATTACCTTTGGAGATTCTGGTGGCGTTGCGACGCGTGGAGGCGTGGGAGGCTGCTCAGGCTCATAGAGAGATGGAGGTGTCGGTGATGCTGCTTCGGTTGCTATCTGAGCTTTGATTTCTGGTTGTGGAGTTGGTGTGAATGGAAGCTCGGGTTGGGGTTCTGCCTTCGGCGCAGGTGGTGGTGGCGGCGGTGGAGGCGGTGGCGGTGGTGGCGGTGGCGGTGTCGAAGTTGGCTGTTGCTGCGGCCGGGGAATGGGAGGAGTTCTTGGGAGGGGTGGGGTTGTAGGAGTTGTCGTTGATCTGGCAGTGGACGCGGCCGCTGCGGCTTCAGCGGCCTCCATTCGGGCTATAGAGGCAAGGCGGAACCATGATCGGGCAGGGGGCTGCAGGCCGGCCATGGAGTTCTTAATTACTCACTAGAGGATGAGAGAGCTGAGAATGGGACCAGACATTATATACGTAGGCGCCGTAGGTTAAATTTGGTTTTGTAGCTTGTAAATTATAGGTTGGAGAGAGAACGAGAGAGTGAGAAAGAGAATAGGAGATTGGTCGAGGTAAGAAAAGGCAAAGCATCTGATCCTTTGATCAGATAGCGACGGAGAAGGCAAGAAGCCAGAACGATTGAGAGACTATTAGGTGCGGAGATCGAGAGAATTGTTCGTACAAGTATTATATTTAGTTAGGTACCGGCACTCGGTACTCCTATGTATTATTGGGTACCGTTAGGTACTCAATACTTGTACGAATGATGCACACTCTGCACCTAATAATTTTTCGAGACGATGAGATGGGCTTAATGTATGCCTCTGATTTTTTTTTCATTAGAACTATAATTATAGTTTATTCCAAAATTTTTAAAATAAAATTGAGATAAATATAATATTACAATCATTATATATATTATACTTCTTATATCTAATATGTTATGAACATATCATCAAAATATGTGATTAAAAAATCATATGTATATCAAACAGGCTTCTGAATAATGGAAGGTTAGAAAAATAATAAGAGATTTATAAATTAATAACAATAATTTAACTATATATACTTTTAATGATTAATTTTCTAACTTTTTTAAGAAAACTAAATTTAATATAAAATATGAATAAAAAATTATTTAAATATGATTAATTTGATTTAATTCGATATCTACTCAATGATACCTCTTTTCTTGATATTTCCAAGAAATTATGTAATAAATATGCTAAGATTTGTAATTATAGTCATAGATTAATTATATTTTATATGTATTTACAAATTTAATATTTTACAACTTGAATTAAAAAATATCTATTTGGCTGAACCATTACCCTCGAGATACTGCATAAGTATAAGTTGACAAAAATATATTTTTAAGGTCCACCAATTTTTTTAGTAAGTAGAAGGGTTAAAGAATTTATGAATCATTGGCCGGGCAGATCCAGTTTCTTTTTTCAGGGTGGACAAAAAAATTTTTTTTTGTGAGAGATGGACAAAGACGCTTAGGATTAATAAAATTATAACAAAATTTTTTTTGAGAAAGGGTAAAAAACCCAAAATACTTAAAATATTTCAAAATGTACTCAATTAAATTTTAATTTTTTTTATTGAGGGTGGGCATTTGCCAACCCCTCAATACAATGGGAATACGCCCATGATCATTCAGATATTTGACAGTATACTTTATGTACATATTTATATGTAGTATGTATCAAATTTTTATACACAATATGTATATTTATAATTTCGACTCCGCACAGGATAATTTCTCGGGAGTTGAACTTAAGATTTTAAGGCACCCGTACATGTAACTCTTTTTAATATTTTGGTTGCAAATTTTGACTATTAATTAAAAGATTTTAAATTTAAATATTATATATATGTGATATGTATATGAGTTAATCATAATTGATTTAAATATTTAAAAAATTTGCTATCAGTGCAAAAAGGTAGATTAATTTTCTACGATGTTCGAGTGAATTTCTTTAATTACGGTGAAATTGGCGAGAACTCCTCTCCGCGACCGCACAAAATTTTGTTCCTTGCTTCTGCTCTGGGTTTGAGATAACTTGTCCAGCACGCGAAGATTCCAGCCCCGTTCCCTTTTCTCTATGGGCTTTGGCTGAATGGCGAATGATTCGAGGATATGGAAAGTGACAAAGTGCTTAGAAGTTAGATCTTATTTTTATATATGGTTTTTTTTTTGGGAAATTTTATATATGGATTTATTTTGAGGGTAAAGGAATAATTGAAAATATGGTAAAATTTTATATATGGATTTGTTTTGAGGGTAAAGGAAATTGCCCCGCATTATTAAACTCATTGTGTTGAAGTGTTATTATTAGGGAACGATGAATCAAATACAAAGATAAATAGTAATGAGTAGGGGTGTCAATATTTGACACGACACGAAAACCCGACCCGGACCCGACCCAGAAAATCCGGGTTGGACCCGACCCGATTTCAAAACGGGTCGGGTTAGGGTTCCAGAAATTGACCCGTTTAAAAAACGGGTCGGGTCCGGGTTGACCCGGCGGGTTGCCGGGTCAACCCGCCGACCCGTTTAGTTTAAAAAAAATTCGAAATCCCGCCCTGCCCGCTGCCCCCGCCCGCTGCCCGCTGCCCCGCTTCCACGCGCCGCTGCCCGCCCCCCGCTGCCCAGCGCTCGCGCTGCCACGCGTGACACCCGCGCCCTGCCCCGCTGCCCTGCTTGCCGCTGCCCCCGCCGCGTGCCGCGAGCTGCTGCGTGGCGTTGCGCTCGCGCTGCCGCGAGCTGCGTGCCGCTCGCGCTGCCGCGAGCTGCCGCCGTCGCCTGCTGCCGCGTGCCGATCGCGCCGCCGCGTGCTGCCGCGGTGCCGGGTCGTGTCGGGTCAACCCGGCAACCCGCCGGGTCGGGTCAGGGTTCGGATTTTTGACCCGTTTCTCTACCCGGGTCGGGTTAGGGTCGACCCGTTTTCGACCCGGGTCAGTTCGGGTTCGACCCGAACCCGACCCGTGACCCGAAATTGACACCCCTAGTACTAATGAGAATTCAAAAATATCATTACAATCAAATACAGGTCGAACTCCGTTAAGAGGCGCTGCCATATTGGATCCCTGACATATCTATGAAATATCTACACTTTTACTTATAAGTTTGTCCCCCTCTGAAAATTAAGACTGGTTATCCCACTGACTAGAAGAATGCTTTCTTAAATAACTTTAAAAAATTATTTTCTCTGCTATAAATTTATGAAGCTGTAATAAAGTTGTTCCTTTAAAAGTCAAAGCTTTCACCACATGATTGTCACAAACAAAGCTTTAGTCTACCATATCCACCTCACTCATACCACCCCTTTCTATTTTTATTCATCATTTTTGCCATCATATCTTATGCAGGCTCATCTACATTCTATTATACATCCTACGCAAGTATAAAATCTACAATAGCAAACATAAGTGTTAAATATGATAGTTTTTACAAATTCTTATAGCTTTTTTAATTTTAATATATTATTATGCATAGGATTGGGAGATGAATGAGCCAGTGACATGCAACAATAGGAGATGAGGAGAAAAGTGAAGGGGAGGAGGAATGTGAGGAGATTGAGTGAATGAGAGAAGAGATGGAGTAAATGAAATACAATTTACCAAATTGTTAAAAAAAATTAATTTTTTAATTTTAATTTTGTTGCGTCCTGGGATATTCACGGCATTAGAGAAATATGAAATTTAATATTTTAGTTTTGTATGAAGATCCAGCACACAAGCACATAAAAGAGAGGGTGTGGCATTCATAAGAGACACCATAGTTTTTTTTTTTGTGGAAACCCCTGTAAAGGGGGGAAAAGCACAGGGCCTAGCCCAGTTTGAATAAATCCACAATTATTTGTAGTAGATTACAAATGAGGCCCTTCCTTGGGAGGGAGGCCTTGGGTTGATGTAGCAAATGTGCATCATATCACATGGTGAAAATTGGAAGAATTAATATTGAAATGTTTGTTTAGTCGACGGGCGACGGAGGTCGAAAAGACCGTAGTTTGGTGACGATGGTTGGAAGGATCGTTGTCTGGCGAGGTAGGATAGAAGGACCGTAGTCAGCGGGAGACAGTGGTCAGAAAAACTGTTATCTAGCGAGGGAGGTAAGA